>OY728148.1:648509654-649154699 GCA_963277665.1 Viscum album | reverse complement strand
AATAATAAAATTCATAGAAATGTTTGGTTAAGTGTATGAAAAATCTCTTAGACATTATGCCATGGGTGTATTCAAAAGGTCCCTCACATGGACTTTTGGTTGGGAAAAAATCATGTAAATGGGGATGGTGTTGAAGAGAGACTCAGAAAATGTTTTGTTGATCTCAATATTTGTAATACGTGGGAAAGTGTGGATGAGGTTATCACTTTTTCTACATAAAGAGAGTGATATATTTGTAAAATCACTTTAATTTTAAATAAATTAACTCTATTATTTAGTGATTGAGGCTCAAAAAATAGAAAATAATCATATATTGAACGATATATGGTATGGGATCACTCCATCATCCAATATTATAAATATTTTATACCTTTTTTATACATTTTTAATAAGTTTAAATATTTTTACACTATGTTACTCATACCATGGAAAATCAACTTTCAACATTGGAAACTAGTTAATTAGACGATGATAAAGTATAGATTATTAATAAATTTGAAAATTCTAATTTAATATATAAAAGTAATTATAGAAATTAAAAATTCAAATTGACATAGATATTAATTTTTTTATTATCACAAAGAAACCATAAATATATTTCATTGAAAAAGTTCAATTTATGATTATATTGGTTTTTGTGGGATATGATTATTTCCATATTAAAATTTATGGTAAAAAATCAGTTCTTAAGATGAATCTGTTTTTTCTTTCAGCAAAAATAATTAAAAAAATTATTTATTTAATATAAATACAAAAATAGATTTTTTATTAGGAAAGAATATAACTTAAGTCCAAAAATTATAAACACATTATTTCTACATTGAACATAATATTATATAATTCAAAAATTTTATTCCTAAAATAAAAAATCATTTTTTACAAATTTCAAGTCAATCTTATTTAATTAGAAAATAAATAAATTTCCATTTTGTTAAAAATAGTATTTCATCAATTAACCCTAAAAATCTTCTATATTACAATAAAATTAAAAAATAATCACATTTTCATTTTAAAATGATAAATACAAAATGGATTAAATTAAAAAAAAATCCATATGATATAATTAATAAGAATTACTTATAGATATATGTTCTTAAACCCAATATATATTTTTTTGAAATATAATTTAATAGGATGAGAAATATCTATGTAATTACTATAACACAAGATATATTTTCATCCCAATGGTAATATTATAAACATATTATTTTATTTACTAATGATAATGTTATTATAGTTCTTATAATTTATATAACCAAACATGAATCTTTTATATATTTAGAAATGAAATTTTTATATATTTATAATAGGGAATTACATTCTTCCCCACTTGAGATATTTCTCCCTAAAAATAACATTTCATACCATAGGGTGAATAATGGTGGGTAATTCTATGTTATTTTCTCTTTAGGATCCCATGTTTCCTTTTTTACTTATTATTTCACCAAATTACATATATTAGTATAGTTGTGGGTTTTATATAAACATTGTATCAATTTTATAAGTTCTTCATTGAAAATTTCATGATAGAAATTTCACTCTACAACTCCACGACCTCAAGATTCAATACATGTGATTTATCATTTATTTACATCATCAAAAGAGATATATAGAATACATCCTATAAATTAAATTGGTCTGGGGGGATTTTTAGAATGCATTCCCCCATTATTATAAGATTAATAACCTCTTAGTGGATGATGTATCCTATACATAGCTTCCTGGTCATACTAAATCTCGGGACTCTAATTCATGGAGATATATAGATAAATTTTTTTTCCTTACTTAATGTCCATTTATCTATAATGTTTTTTAGTATAATACATTAGTGATATCAGATAAATCATTATGGGTTACATAATAGAATTGAAATTTTTAATGATTTCATTTACCGTATAATTTCTTATAAATTATCATTCCCCATTTTCATCCCAACACATGTGTATTCTACATCTCCTTACATTGATGTCTTCATATGGGGCAATTTGAATTATGGAGTGGAACCTATTTATTTATGGGGACATGACCAATGGAATATTTCTTTCTTAGCCTCCAAGTATGTCTATATAGAAATATCTCAATATATCCTCAGGTTTCTACATATTTAATTATGATTTTCCATTTTTATGGTGGTAATATATGTATTGAATTTTAACTCAATGTTTTGATATTTTCAAATAATCTTCTAGAACAATGGGGTAACCATATATCTAGATTAGATTTAACAAATTGTATTTTTTAATGGATTATTACTTCTCTAATATATATCATTGCATGGTGATCGATTGAGAAGTAATCTCTAATAGAAATTAAGTGACTTGTCTATTTAATATGTTCCACTGCGACCCATATGAAATTATCACCAATATATTTCCCTAGAATACCTAAAACAAAATTTGTAGTTTTTTTTAATTTCAATTTAGGTATGCGAAATGGGATCATCAGTTCATTACATGTTTTCCATTTGACTGTCATCTTTTGTCACACCACACACCTTGATGAATATTCCAAAATCTACTACTTGATTTTCTAAAAAAATAGTTCTCATAGATATAAAAATAAATAATTATTCTCTTTTTATGAATGAGAATATTGAACTATGAGAATCATTAAATAACACCATATTAATCACCACCTCTTAGGGTATTCATAGTTATTTTCAAATTCCAACCACTTCTTTTTCATTAGTTTTTAACTCTAATGATTTTACCTTTAATAAATAATCCACTATTTTTTGTATTTATAAATTATCCCTTTGAGTATTGATAATGTTCTCTAATGAGTATGGTTGAAAAATCATTTGATAAATGTATGCTGATTTTTTTTCTATCATAATTCCCATGTCCATCAATTTCTTATATTAGCAGACTGGGTATTTCTCAATCTTCATCAATGATAAGGTTGTAAGCTATTTTATAAAAACGGAATCTTGCACACGGGTGTCCTTTACTAAATTGTACTAAATTGTGTAGTCATTATTATGGATTATCTTTATCCTTATCTATTAGTGAATATCGATCCCCATTGGTGAGAATAAATATATTTTAGTCACTAATAATCTATTGATAAATATATATCACACTTCTATGCATTGATACAATTAATCTATATATTGTACTCAAAGACTACAATATTCAAGTATAGATCATGTTCCAAATAATACTTATCAAGCAACTTCAACTATCTTGAGGCATATGTTCTCACATTATATTTCAGTATGGGTTCACATATCAAACCCTTATATTAATATTTTATATAAATAATAAATCATTTCCCACATGTGGGTAGAGTGAGTATAGGTCCATCAGTTAGCCTCTTTTTCAGCTCCATAAATATCACTTCACATTAATGTCTCCATACATATTTCACTTCATGCAAATAGAAATTATTTGGTATAATTCACAATATTGATGAGTTATTAACAAATTATTTGTAATACCCATATAATTCATGTTAAATTTAGATATATATAATATATTATGTTATAGGACATTCCATAATCAAATTATCCTTCAATTGATCCATCGATATCCAATTACCTATACTAATATTCCCAAAGAATTACACCTTCTCAATTAAAGACTCACATTTACAATATTTTTCATATAAATTATCCTTCCTTAATATATTCATTATATTACTCTAATACACATCATTTTCCTCCATGATTTTGAAGATAATATCGTTTAAAAAGAGTATAAAAAATATTTCGATGTAATATAATAATACACTATGAATTATGTCCACGAAGATCTTTAGAGAATACATGAGTTACAATAGAATGACCATAAACATGTAGTGAACATACCTCATATTAATGGTACTATTTGGAATATCCTCATTCATAACCTTTTACTAATTATATCTTGGTCAAATTTTCACATTACGGTTGTTCTGGTCACAAGAAAAATGATTGAATAAGTCACCAATCTAGGGTTTACAAGTGTTCTCCATGGCGAATCACTCAGGTTCATGATACACATGTCGTATTTTTCTTATAATGGAATCATTAGCTCATCTAGTTCAATATGGACCATTCTATATTGATTTTTATATATCATTATAGATCTTTTAAAAGGTTAATTGATTACCCATATTCTGGATTAAAAGGACGAGCCAAAAATTCATCAAATAATTCATTATTGTAATACTTTACAGTGGTCATGTATTCAGAAGTGTTCATCTCTATTGTTTCAATCATTAGACACAGAAATGGTTTTTATATAGCTACAATATACATTATTCTAATGATATTTCAAAAAGAAGTTTTAACAACCTTTATATGGTTGTGTAGAATTATAGGCTAATTTTTGATATTGAATGTGTTTTCAATATCAGGGTTATTTTTTGTGGGTTATATATAGAGATAACAATTATATACTTAATATATAACTAAATTCCACTTCATTAATTGTGAAATGTAATTCTATGAGATTCATACCATAGATATTAATTAGGTAAGAGTTTAGAAATTCATATTCAACAATTGAACCATTAGAAATTTTCACAAATAACTAAACCTCTATGTTTTGTGGTGATGTTCAAATATTTATACAAAACATGAGTGTATGGAAGAATTAATATAACAAGAATCAAATAGTATATTATATATTTGTGAATTAATTACTAGTGTATTTTTTAAAATATAATTTTCATGATCAACTACTTCTATAAAGATATCATAAGACCATCCTTCCTCTATTAGACTTAGGGGTGTTTTATCATTGGTTATATTCAACAACATAGATATTATTTCATTGGTTTTCATAGATTCCACATTCCATTGAAATGAACGATAAGAAAAAATTATAACGATTGATATGGACATTCTAAAATTCAATCCAAACAGCTAGATTATTCATTTCAATTTTATATTCATTTACTAGATTTCCTACTTTAATATACAGAAAACTTTTCTTATAAATAGTTATATAGTTTCTATGATGCTTCTTTCCATAGTTCTAACACATGAGGTGTTGTATTTTCTTACCACCATGAGTTTTGTCTAGTGATCCTCTAGATTTATGCTCTATTTTATATTTATTATCTATAGTCATATGAGACCACTTAGAATCATTAACTTCTATTAGAACTTTTAAAGAAAATTATATAGCTTATTCATATGATATATTTTATGGAATTTAAAAATTTATTTAAGAACATGACTTTATACCACTAATTATGCTATTGATTTTACATTTATTTTTAATGAAAAAACAATAGGCCTATTATAAAAGAAATGTGATGTTAAACTCATAAAATCTAATATATTCATCCTCCTTTTTCATGAGAAGATTTAACAAACTATCAATTTTAAAAATGAGAGTTTGATGTAAATATTTATTTATAAATAACTTATTGAATTACTCCCACTCCATAGATTATATGTCTTCCCTGATATTCAAATTCTTAATCATGGTCAACTATAGATTAGCTTATACCTCAAAGTGTAATACAACTAATATTACTATCTCTAACTCAAAAAAATATTGGGTAGAGAATATCATATAAATTTTGTTATTAAATTTTTTGTTGTATGTTGAATTATAAGATTTAGAAAGTGTTGGTGGTCTCAATCATATAATTGAATTAACTATAACATATTCTTTCATATTTATCTAAATGAAATTTATGTTGTTTTCCCTAACATGGCCTATTATGTTAATACTTTTAGGAGGTTCTCATATCCAACACCCATAAACATATTAATTCCTTTGGTTATGTGATTATATAATTAGTTAAACATGTTTCATACATTATTTCAACTACATAAAATAATTTTCAAAAATAAATTATAATTTGGGATGCGAACACTTTGTTTAATATGATTTTAAAAAGTAAACCATACGCATAGAAAAATAAACATATACTTGTGGTATATAACATAATATATGAAAACATATGTTTAATTATAAGTTATACATGGAAATATATTTTTTGGAATCCTAATATAATTATGTTCCAAAAAAGATCAAATCCCTTATACTTGTATTTAAATATAATAGTAATTATTCAATGAATATACCCAATGATTGTCAAACAAGGTGTGTAGTTGGGAGTGATTATCTTACACCAGGATGTGATCATGTTAATACATGATATTCCATTTTTGGGGTTATTACCCCTTAATTCATATATGAATGATCCTGTATAGAATTATAGTTTCTCAATAATGATTTAATTTCTAGGATGAAAACATTCTCAAAACATTATAACACCTATAAGATATTATACTTAAATTAATCCCATTCATAAGAATTTCACTAAATATATCTACTACTACACTCAAAAAATAGGAAGTATATTTTCTGACAACCACTATAGTTATGGAAACATTAGTCTCACATTTTTCATTATTCTTAAAAAAAATTCATTTAAGTACAATACATATATGTATAGTACTTGTGTCTTTAAGAGATTAGAAGCATAAATACATCCAATTAATCGGAGAAAATAATTATTATTTAAAATTCAATATTGTAATACTAAATGTTATAGATCTCATAAAATATAATAATATACCATGTAGACAATACATATTGAAAAGGTTGATAAAAAAAATCTTAATGACGAAATAAACAAGGAAATATATCATCCTATGAGAGTCAAGAGTAAGAAAATGATATCATAAATACAATGATCATAAGAACAAAAACATAGAATATTGAAATTATATTATATGAACATGGATTCATGGGATAAAAAATAAGATCTGTAATAATAATCATAATTCATTGTTCACTCTTAATTCTATCATCATAAATTGTAAAAAGTTACATGGCATATAGTGTTCACTTTGTAATACCTTACATAATATATAATGTGGTATAATTTTTTTCAAATTTCATTATCTGGATACATAATTGTAAGAACATTCATAAAATAATTAAAATAAAAAACATGTGTTAAAAATTGGAAAAATAGTCATTACATATATTATAAGCATGGTCAAACCCATATGAAGTAAATGGGTTTAGTAATTGTTATTTAATTCATTACAAGAAGGGTGGATCTGAAGGATTCCAAAAATAAGAATGTTTTAAACCATATTTGGTGTTTATATCTAAAAAATGGTTATAGTTACTTATAATGGAGTTCTATTCGGTAAAATCCTTGAGAAGGATTTTGGAAAATAATGAGTTATAAGAACCCACTTGGGTGATAGATTCTGAAATCAGTCATTAATCTTATTAAATAAGTGAAGAGATTGTTAATATACATAAAATTTTAATTGAATAAAAAAATTATATATTAAATAATAATTAGGATGTAAATATTTTCCTGGTTAAAAAACACTTTATGTGAGTTATTATTATCATGCCATAATAAATAAGAATGTTCAATAAAATCAGGTTTACATATATGTGGGAATTTCATAGTGGAAAAAACATTTATAACCCCTATATTGAATATTTCATTTAACTATGTATATTTTAAATGTGAATATATATTAAAATATATGAATTTATGGAGAATAATATTATGTATATATGAGAAAAACAAATATAATTTCTATCCAATATGTGACAAGAGTGGTACAAAATATCCCATTCCAGAGATATGAATTCAATATACACATGTTTTGACATATCATAATAATAAATTTTTGTTCATTAACTACATATATAATAACCTTATATATTTATAATTAAAATTTCAATTTACATTTCCTATATTTTTTATTTATTTATAATATGTTTTTAATACATAGGTTACTCAAGAATTTTTGGTTAATTTTTTAATAACACGTTATGAATATTGAAAATGAAAAAAATTAGTTATAAGATAAGAACAATATTTTAATAATTATAATGACATATGTATAATATTTTTCCATTATAAAAATATTAATATATTTTCAATGGCTATTTCAAAAAATAACCAATGAAATAATGGTTCATTTATAAGACCATTTAATATGTTTAATGTTTCTATGAATTTTTTTTGTTAATTACATTTATATAATTCCACTATTTTTCATCTAGAATATTAGTGGTGTGATGAAAATAATTATTACCTTCTAATTAACTATTTAATGTAATCAATGTAATGTGTTTATAGAAAACTGAAAACTTGTTCTTTTAGGTAAGGGATAGTCTGCATGTATGTGTAGTTGTCGTTTTCCTTTTCACAACTATTTTAAGAGAATTTATAAAATGAAAACTACATTTTTATAAAAAAAATCATCATAATAAAAATTATATATTTATCATAACATCATAGATATTTGGGACATTATGGGCGAATAAAAAGGAAAGGAATAGAAATGTTGTTTTTAGAGTATTATCTCCCCTTTGGATGTTCTCCCATTGGTGACTCCTTATTGATCATTAGCATGGACTTTTGTGGTGACCTTGGATTTAGGTGCATGGGGATTGAGTTAAGGAGATAGTATAGAATAGTTTTTTATTGTGAAAAATCCATATAATTTGTGAACATGTATATAGTAGGTGAGCTCCTTTTATATGTAAAAAGAGGGGAATTTTTATATGAACTGTTTCCTTCCATTAATGTCATTTTACTAATCCTAGAAAAAGATGCCAAAATTTCCATTAATTTAGTAGCGGAATTAAATAAGGAATACAATCAATTAATAATGAAATATAACATATTTTTTTACATGTTTTATCATTTTAAACTCTTTTAATCCACTTATACTCTAATTTATTTTTACATTGGAAACTCCTATTTCACAATCAGGAAATAATTATAGTGGAAAATTTTTAATTTCAAATCATATTTTAATCTTAACATGCTAATTTAAAATATGAAATTAAATTTTCACAGAAAATTCATTGATTAAAAAAACATTATTATCACACATAACATGTGAAACTATTTCTTAGGAAATTTTCATGTTAAGAAAAAAATTATATTTGGGAAAATATTATCAGTTTATTGAGTTTTGAAGATAAAAATTAGTATGTTAATAAAATAATAATTTTTTTTCATTATAGAATTACAAACACCAAATTTTACCTAAATATTATTTAATTAAAAGTATTTTCCAAATTATTTATTTGGACTAAATATTAGAACAGTAAAAAAAATTATAAAAAAATTACTTTTATATTTGACATAATATTTTTCAATGAATAAATTTTATTCCACTAATAAATGATATGTTTTTATAAATTTAAAATTCAATAGTATCTTTTCACTATATATTGAATTAATTTTTTTTAAATATTTTTCACTATTCACCCGAAAAAAAAAATATATTTTGAAAATTTAAAAATTTAATCATAACATAATATTCAAATAATGCATCAACTAAATGTAATAAAATTAATAATATTAAACTTATATATATGATAAAGTTATTTTTATATATATGTTCTGGACTCATAATATATTTTTTTAAATTCCTTTCAAAGCACAAAATATATCTATATAAATTGTATATAACGTGTAAGATTGTTTACAAAAGGGTTATACTATTAACATATAATGTTATAAATTAGTGAAAAGTTGAGGTTAGTTATTATGAAATCATTAATATTATATGATACATGTATATATTCATTTTGGTAATATTTATATAATTATTTGGGATTGTTATAGATGTACATTTTGATCTATGATTTTTGAGGTATATGTTTCAAATGTATCATAGTCATACTACACACTCATCTTATTATCCTTAATGATATATCATTATTATCAATAATTATAACTATTAATTAGAATATATGATTACCACTTTATTATGTTTACATTTCCCAAGTGATGAAGATCTATAACCTATGATAAGTCAATAAGGTATTGCAATATTGCTTGATTTTGGAGAAGTGTTTATTCGTTTTATTAAAATAAGTTTCTTTTGTAAAACCTAAAAAAATGACATTATGATAAAACGTTTTTTGTGATATTTCTATGATATTTAAACCTAATGTTAAAATATTACATGGTTATCTTCGGTATTCTCGCTATTTATCATAATTTATTTGTAAAATTATGTGTCTTTAGTTGTGTAACAATGACCATAGATGTAGAAAACCACCGTTCGTATCAGATTAATGTTTTGTTATTTTTTTGGATCAGTTTAGTTATTTTGAATTATTATAATATAAAATTATTGAAATACCTAGTTATTAATCTTAGTGATAAATATAATTATTGGATAACATCCTAAAATTTTTGTAAAGTAAAGATTGTGTGGTCATCCTAGAAATAATTTCACTATATGGATACAATAAGTGGATCATTATTTTAAAATTGATCAACCCAATGGAAATATCCTTGAAAATTGTGCTTTGGGTATTAACACAATCATCACCTAATTCATGACTATGTGGCATGATTGTGTTGTTGGTTTGACACTCTAAAAGAAATGTTTAGTTTTATTCACATTATATTTAATGAATAATTATACATGATTTAATTGTTATTTTATCTACATAGGATTGATTTAATTAGAGGATATTAGCAATTTTTTACAATGTATTGAATAATGATATTATAAATATGAACTGTATGTTTAATATAGGAAAAAATGATTCAAATAGGAAGAGATTATTGAATTCTTATCAGTATATTCTTATTTGTAATATCAGCATTAAAATTTTTGTTTTAGTATTTTTTGATGTAATAAAAAAATGAGTAATAGAATGATATATATCAGGGAAACAGTATTTTCTTAATTAAAAAAGGTACAATAAAAAAAGGGTGAAAATATTTATATATGCCTATTATGATGGAAGACATTAGTTTCATAGTCTTACCTATGCTATTAAGGTTTATATCCTAACAGAAAATAAATATTGATAATCTTATTTATTTTAATGATTGAATAAAATTTATCAATTATAATTTGGCATATTACAGTGTTATTATTTTTAGTTGATTGGTCTAAAGATTGTACTACAATAGTCTTTTTTAATGATTTAGAAATTTATATTAAATTGTATCAGTAACATTGAAAAATTATTTCAATAAAATATTATATTTTTTAGGTATTAAAATCGATGAAATATAATGAAGAGATACAATAATATTTGGTTTGAAGTATTGGTGATTTTAACATAATAAAGGGTTGATTGACATTGAAAATTAAAACTATGGTGTATTTGAATTATAAGGATTGATTACTTGTTTTTGAAAATTTTTCTTATATTTATATTATTTTACTCATTTTGATATATATTGACTAGTGGGTCATCATGTCATTTAATTATTAATACAATAATAGGGTAGCGTAGTGGGTTATTTATCATAGGAATATAAGGTTTCGCTATATATTAATGTATTTTAAATTCAAATTGTTTTGGGAACGGTTTGTTACTGAGAATATATGATTCGGGTTATAGTTTCCTGTGTATAAGATTTTAAGAAATCTTAAATTTTTAAAGTAATATATGTATATTATAATATGATAAGTTGTTATTTTATATTTCTTATTATATGTTATACCCCAAATAAAAATCAATTTAAGAATCCCTTCAATGATATTCATTAGTTTGGAACATTTGAAATTATGAGGATACAATTTAGTTAAGGTGTAGAGTGTAACGAACCAAGATTTTGGATAATTTAAAATGATATAGTCATTCATAGATTAGGTAACACATAAAAATGATCTTTTTAAATAGTTATTTGATAAAATATGTGAAATATTAAATGAAAATTATTAATAAATTAAAATTATAATAATACCTACAACATATAAAAAAATTTACTCAACTAAAAAATCTTACGTTGAAAAAGATGATTATTGTTTTGAAAATAACAGTTTAATGTGTTAATAAATCAAATTTACCATATTTTCATGTTTATTGTGAAAATATTCGGAATTATGATGTATTATCTAATGTACTAACATTCATTAAATTTATGATTTTAACATGAACACATAATTATCAAAAAGGATATTTTTCAATAAAATCCGATTTTTTTCTATTTGAATTATTCATTTAAATAAAAAAAATTATTAAAATGATAATTTAATTTAAAAAAATAACCTAATTTTAAATTTATATTTTCAAAATTATCATTTTGTAAATTTTAGTATTTTTGATAAAAATATTGTAATTTTAGCTTATTAATATAAATATATTTTTTAATAAAAAATGTAACTTTTTTGGTATTATCATTATATAATTTTGATATAAAAGTCTATAAAACTATTAATTTATATTATATGAATCTATTGACTAAAATTATATATTTTAAAAACTCTATGATTACAAAAAATATGATTATCTTTTAATAGAATTAAATAATATTTTCCAATAAATGAAACAGTTTTTTCACTTTTCTTTTAATTAAATATTATTTTTATCAAATTATATTCTTGGTTTTTTAAAAATTACTAGAATTTTTATTTTATAAGTAAATAATATATATATCATGAAAATAAACTACAATGATAATTTTACAATAAAAATAATTTTTTTGGAAATTTTTTTCTTTAGAAAACTAGTTTTAACACATTAAATGAGCTAATGGTGAAATTTAGTTTTCATACACATAAAAATATTATTTTGTGAAATATATTTAATATATTTATTAATTATTTTGAATTTATTTAATACCTTTCATATTATTTTTTAGTATTAAGTGTAAATTACCTACTTAGAAACTAGTTACCATAATAAAGAAAATAAGGTAAAAATTAAAATTCTAAAATGAAAAGACCTAAAATTAGGTTTATAACATGTGTGAAAATTAATGGTTGAGGTCATATTGACATTAAATCTTATACTGTACAATTTTCATCTTTTTTGGGATATTGATTTCATGTCAATCATAAATACATTATATTTTTATGAAATGTGAAGTAAATTAAATTCTCACCATATATAAAATGAAAATATCACCACACCATAATGATCTCCCAAAAAACTCCTCTCTTGAAAATATACCATTTTATTTCAAATACAATCCTATTTATTTTAATTCATTGTTTCGTGACATTATTTTTCACTATGACCGGAATTTCCATCGATTTTTCAATGAGAAATATCATGTCCTAAATATGAGTTCCTTTTTCTTAAAAAGAATTCACTTCATTCATATATTTAATAATATAATTTTCTTACACTAATATAATTAAATCTGTAATTTTTTTACTGTATTTTATTTTCTAAAAAGTAAAACATATTATCCACCATTCATGTTTTCTATTAAGAAAAATATATTCCATCTATGAATTGTGTGGACAATTGCCTCTACAAATAGGAATCTTCTTTTTTCATGAATTCCTATCTTTAAAATTTGTAATTGTGAAATTAAATAGTAAATATATATTATACAATATAATTATAATTATGAAGATAAATTTTTTAATACATCTTTTTTCCATCACCTTCAATGATAAATAATGTAATTTACTTTCTATTGTGCGATCTACCACCTCCACGAAGTAATATATAAAACATTACATCTAGTTTTTTCTAATATATTATAATTCATAAAAAACATATTCACAACAAAAAAATTTAAAAAAAACATTATCATTATATTATAAAAAAATAATCCAAATTGAACCACCTTCATAATAATAATAATCAACTAATTATTATATGATCATCATTGGGTCGGTCTAACCACTTACATGAACAATTCAATTAAATATAATCAGGCAAGATTATAGGAACATAATGAAAGAAAATATAGTATAAAAATAATTAAATAGTGATTTTTTAATGGTAACTTAAAAAGTTAAACTCCTTAATTAATATATCATAATTCATTTGTCAAAGATCAATAGAACATGCCTTTCACCAATTTCATCTACAAGAATCCAAAATAAAACCCTCATTGAATAAATTATAACATTATAAACTAAACTAAAACATAAATTCCATTACCTTTTATGAAAATTCAATTATTATCATTATAATAATAATGAATAACAACACCATTATTATGAAACCAGTTCAGGACAATCAAGATTACTCAAACCCAGTACTAAAGTTTAATAATATATACCTAATAAAAAATATAGAATAATAAAAAATAATGTTCATTTTTATATATATTTCAATACCGTTATGAAGTATTTTATTAATAAAACAATTTCAATAATATATAATCATCCATTAAAATCAAATAATAGTGGAACCAAGGTAATATATTCATGTCTCAAGTTTTAACCCATTAAGGCATATATATTTTTTAGACCATATATTATTTTTAATGATAGATCTAATAAAATATTAATAATTTGTATTATGTTCAACTCATTATTCATGAGATTTAAATTTTCATTTAAAATCATTTATTTTATGGGGTTTTAATTAAATTAATATATTTTTTTAAGGTGTTCATTCTCTCTAATTAAATTTCTTAAGAGAAGTTGGATTTGATACATTATTATTTATTTTATATAGAGCATCCTTCTACATATTGATTTTAAGAATTTAAATAATTCCATTTCATTTTATTTTTTTACATTTCATTATTTTCATCTCGATATCCCTTGATTTTATAATTAGCAGAATATTTATGTTTTTTCCCCAAAAACATTTTCAGTGGAGATTTTTCTTTAATGATAATCCTTATAGTAGAGTTTATATATTTTTCTCAAAAAAATAGTATAAATTTATTTTCCTTCATAATTTCAAGGGATTTTACTTGTCTTTTAACTATGTAATTTTCCAAATTGATCACCATGTACCCATTGTTTGAAAATTGGCCCTAGCTTTTATTTTCACTCAAGAACCTCCCTTTTTCATGTACATATCCATTGTATTAATTTTTTAATGTCCTGTTTTATTACACAATTACAGATTATGTTAATATTCTACTACATTACCATATTTAAAATTAATAGTAAAACATTTATTATTATATAGGGCTTGATATCATTGATGAGTGAAATGAATCACATTTTAGTGTTTTCTAATTGAAGACATATTTCTTCAACCTTTTTTATATGAAATGTTTTCTCGATATTTTAAATCATACTAATATATATTATTTTTATCCTAGTTTTATTATGTATTTATTATAAAATTATTTCTAATGATCAATGATATGTCTCATATTCCAAATGATTAATCCAAAACTACAAAAAGTGAATATCATTGATTTCATTGTCTTTTAAAATATATTATGATATATTGATTATATTATGGAAATGAAACAATCCCCCTTCTTTCTTCGGATATTGTATGTATTGTCCTTCTATTTTTTTACAATGATCCTTCATGACCATCTAAATGAATAATCATCAAATGTTCATAAATAAATGATATATTAAATTTTTTTTCTTATAAAAACTATATAATTAATTAATACGATTTAATTGAGTCCACCTAGATTTGATAAATTGAGTGTAATAAGATGTTATTTTCATAAGAATATACCAATTATATAAATATTATAAATACCACATTTTATAATATAATAATTAAATAGTATTTAAGTATAAATTTACTTAATATCTTTAGATACCAATTGAAATTCAATGTGTCTATATTTTTTTTTATGAATTATTTCCCCATGTGTTTCCTATTCTAGAAGATATTAAAAACATTTTATTCAATGGATTAAATAGTTTTATTGAACTAATTTTCATTAAATAGGTTTTTATGATATAGTGAATGAATAAATAATTATAAAACAAAAATGTATAGATGACTGATGGGTAGTGTCCTCTATCACTCTCCAATGCATTTTCTAAATGTATATATCTCATTAAATTAATATTCATGAGTACATTTTAGTTTCAAAAACGTGTTTGTACTAAATTTGTGGATATTTTATGAAATGATTTCCAGTACTAATGTTAGTTCCATATTTGAAAGTTGTTGTAATTATATTCTTAATAGAAATTTTATTTAATACTCTCATGGATCAGGTTTATGGAATCAATTTTCCAAATTC
The DNA here is from genome assembly GCA_963277665.1 of Viscum album. NCBI lineage: Eukaryota > Viridiplantae > Streptophyta > Magnoliopsida > Santalales > Viscaceae > Viscum > Viscum album. The sequence continues at coordinate 649,138,868 of OY728148.1, read as the reverse complement.
TTTTGATTCATTAATAATAATATTCAAAGAAATATACCATCATTTATGATCTATTATTTTTTGGCATAAGGCTTCTTATATATCATTATTATAAAAAAATTCTAATATATGTCTCACTAATGATATATTATTGTTATCTCTAATGTTTAGACTTATTGAGAATCTATTCAAACCACTTTGTTATGTTTTTATTTATACAGATATAAATATATATACCATATGGAAATTCTATAGGGGAGTCTAGTATTGTTCAATTATGGATAAATGATTACAATTGTTGTTATTTATATTTCCTCTCTAGTTTGTCCTCAAAGACAATAAACCAATTTTTTCTCAATGTTTTGTGATATTATTGTGATATTTAATACTAATGTGAAAGTTTTGGAAGTTATATTTGATTATATCAGTTGTTATCAAACTAAATTTTTAAATGTATATGATTTTGGAACTAGAGCCAATAGTGCATGTATAGGGTGCCTCACATATTCATGTTTTTCAAATGAAAAACTCAAAAATAGTCAAACTAACATAATGGTGAGAACCATTAACTCTATTTTATCCCACCTAAAATAAATCAAACTATAGGAAATAATTAATTTTTTTTAACATTAAATATTTTATGTAACTCCCATTTTTTTATTAGAAACATTTGCACAATATTAACAACATTAAAAAAGAAATATTAAAATATAACAATATGAAGCTAACAAAAAATTATGAAAACCAAAATAACTGAAGAATCCAAAAAGAGAGAAACTATAAAGGATAATAAATAATGTAATCATGTTAACAAAAATATAAATTGAATTCATAAAACACTAGTTTAAAATAATTTTCTTGTGAAATTATTTTACCAGAAAATAATTGATCTTAAAAATATAAAAAAATTATAATAAAAATGGGAATGTAAAATAAATGATAGGTTAATTCCTAGAAAACATTATGTCAATATAAATGAATTATAAAAAATATACATTGTAAATAAAAAAGAAAAAACCTATAATTCAATCCATCCTAAGGTAATATTGACACATAAAATTTCGCCACAATCATACACTCTTAGAAAATGTTTCCACAATATATAAATATAATATAAAAACTAAAATAGTAATATTGATAGGGGGCCCTGAACTCACTACTCGTAGAATCATAAGAGGGAATAAAATTATGTTAATGAAAACCACATAACATGGGGAAATATATTAGTATAATACAATATAAATAAATAAATAAATATCCATGGGATTTAACATCCAACTTGAATAATATGAGAGGTTTATTGAAAGAAATCCAATATTGAATTATTGTTGGGGATCACATAGAATTTAATATAAGAAGGAAATTGAATATTCCAGAGTACAACATAGGTTTTCCTCACATTAAAAATGTGGATTATGATATTATCCATCACCAAAATCATAGAAATTAAATTTTATACAAAAAAATACAACACATGTATAATATCTCCCTATATTCATTACATTCTGATTACCTTCATATTCAATAACATGTTCAAGAAAATTTAAATGTTTTATAACATTCATCTCTATGATCAGTGGGAATTAGAAAAATTCATTATATGATGTATATATTTTTGTCTCCATAATAAGATCATAATAATAAAATTCTTTTTTTTACAAAAACATCATATAACTAAACCCTACATATTTCAGAACCACATAAAAAAACTCATTGCATCCTCTCAACACCATAGTTGGTCACTCATTATTCATAATAATATTTTATATGTTATCATGGTATCATTTTTAAGTCATGTGAATCTCAATGCAATACAATATTCATTATCATCTATAAGAATATATCATCAAAAGACCCCCTAAATTTCTATATTCATTTTTTACACCAAAAATAATACAATTATTTTTTTTCTAGGAAACACTTCATGAAAAATTAAACGTCGATAAAATATCCAATAAATAGTATTTATCCATTTAATATCCTATGATATTGTTATATATTTATCTATACATCAATTTTATTTGATTGATATCATGTTTGCCACTAAATTGTTTTTACTAAAACTATCATTTATATATTAATTTCATAAATTGTAAGTGTTAAATATGACTACTATAACATATTTGGTGAAATTATTAGTATAAATAGAAGTGATTTCATTATGATATATTTATTTAATGGAGAATAAATGTAATAATGTGATACAAGTCTTCATTATGAGGATAATTTACCTAATCCTATGATAGAGGATACATTGATAGGGTTTTCCTCAGAACTAGACTGAGATGAAATTTATATAATAAATCTTCATTGGAATCATATATCGGAGAATTTTAATAATCATAGAAAACATTACAAGGAAAACACTAGTTGAATCACCCCCCATGACAAGCATAATATCAAATAATAAAATATGATCATTTTCGGAGTTCATGAGTGGTACTGTAAATAAAAGATAAGATGACATAAAAAAAGTAATTTTTTATGTAATAAAAATTAAATTTATAATTATACTATATATATTTCAATAATGAATTTAACTAAAAATAAATGGGGTATTTAATAAATAAAAATTAAAATAATTTAATTTAGGATGTGAAGGTATATAATCAATTTGGAATAAAAAATTTTATCTTAGAAGAAACTATTTCTCAAAATTGAAACTTTTTATGTGGATTATTTATTTTTAGAAGGTAATATCATTTAAATCATTATTATTGTGAATTTTTTAATCAATAATAAAATAATATATAACTCATTATATTAGTAATTGATATGAAATGATATTAAGAACATGTAATGGTTTAATAGTTTTTTCATTACAATTTATATATTCAATTCAAAGATAAATTAATAAATATAAAAAATGGAATTTTAAAAAATTAACATCATTTTTGGATTTATAATATAAAAATTATCTGACTATGAATTTCTAGGATTTTTGTAAAAAACTATTTTTATGGTGAATAGAACAAAAATAGATTGTATATATCTTATAATGTTTATGAAATAATTAGGAAATAAGTATGACATAAAAAAATCATTTATCATTAAAGAATATATATTTATGATGTAAAATTATTCATTTAATAATATTATGTTTAATTTATAAATTTGGGTTGGTCATTTTGGATCCTAAATTATATTTTATTCTGATAGAATAATTTTTCATTTTTCTTTATTTATATATTTACAATAATCAATTATATTATTTAATTTTAAAAAATAAAATAATTTATTAATTATAATTCATAATATAAAATATTTCTTGAAAATCAATGATATAATTTCTTTTGTCCCAATTCATTTCTTGATTACATTATTTTCTGCTAAAAATATTTGTTTTATGAATTATAAATATATTATTTTAATATAATTTCAATCAGTTATATAAATTAAAAATAATTAATTGGGTTACATATTTGGAATATTCATGTTCATATTTTCTAATAATTATTAATTTTTTATAATAAAAAAAAGTTGTTTTGAAGGTAAAAATGAAGTTAACATGGAAAAGGTAAAATGAGGTAAATAATGAAAAAAAATATGTTTAAAATGCCTAAAATATCATAAAACCTTATCTATATATTTGTTCTTCAGATAATTACCTACTAAAAATCCTTACTCAATTATTTTCCACTTTGGATTTGTAATTTCCCAACTCTTCTATTACTGAATAAGAATAATACTATTGGCTCCACAAGGCATCAGACATGCCTCCAAAAAATGCAAATGATTCTTAATAGTAATGGGGGTATATGGAGGTATCGTAGATAGACTATAATCCATGATTCATCATATGAAAAGTATAAAAATATCCTAACATCATCCATTGTAATAAATATACACAGTGTGATAAATAACGAAGCATCTGAAGAATAATAATTGAAATGAAGACTTAAAAAAATACTAGATCGATCATCCACTAGGCCAATAACATATAAAAATATGGTTGAAAAGAATAAAATTCCCAGAGTCTCTACTTCTAGAATTAGACTTAACACATCCCTAACTCGTGATGTCATCCTAGTAGTCATGATTTATCATGATAATACCTTGACTCATCCAAAATTATCCCTAAAAAAAGTATTCAGTCTAATGGTTACAAAAGTGAAATGGCCACTCAAAAAAGGTGTTAGTACAAATCATTATAGGGAACTAAAAACACATTATTGTAATTAATTTATAATTAATTATGTGTATGTAACATTACAAGAATAAATAAAAAATTTAAAAATACACTACCCAAAATATATGATTATGCCTAATTTTTTAATTTATTTGAGCTTGTTGTGTGGACCTTTCCAACCCATATACCTCACCAAGGGACTATGTATGGAATTGTAACATGTAAAAAGTGTGAATCCTTTGGGTCAAGACACTAATACTCTATAATTATGCCTTCCATTGATAAGATTTTTGTGATAACATTACGATGCCAAAATATCCCAAAATAACAGACTCAGGTCACTGAGGCATATGTACCATGTAACATGGACCTCACCTAGTGGAGTTTTCATAATGGGAACATAGGCCCATAAGTATCATTGAATTAGAAAATAATCTTAGAAATCTCTATGAAAAAATATTTTATGAAAACAAACTCAATATCTATTAAATCACAACCAATGGTCACACACACATACTATACAGGAGTTTTCCCAATGAAGGGAATATCCAATAAGTAAAATATACCTCCACAATTGATTTTTTAACAATGTTATAATATATAAAAAACCCAATGGGATAGTTCCAAAATAAATATATGAATTATAGAGGGATAAATAAAAACACAACCTGCCAAGGAAAATCTATAACAGGTTCTCCTATTACATTTTACATTTAATATAAAAAAATAGTACTCAAATTATGCTTAAAAAATAAAACCCTCTAAGTCACAATTTTTTGGTTCTATGTTGATTTCTAAACCTACACTAAAGATTTTAGGACATGAAAAATTATGTAAATTTATATAATAGGGAACCTAAATAGGTCTCAGTGATATCTCTATAAATAAGCCAGGGTCTTATATTCCCTATAGGTCAAGAATTTCTATTATTACATCCATGTTAAGTCTTATGACCCATCTTGATACCCAAGTCACTCAGTTGGTCCACATAGCAATGTAAATTAATAAACCTATCAATTTGATTTAATTTCCATATTACTCATGTCACATAAAAAATTAAACCATCTCAAGTAACCCAAAACCTCCTTATTGAAGTGTCTATGGATATTTGGAAGGAACCTCAATGTCATGACCATTTTATATTAATCATATGATATCACCATACTATTTAGTTACCGTGGTATTAATATTAGTCCAATCCATGAAAATTGGTTCCCTATATAACATGATAGTTCATTAGATTAAAAATAGAATAGGCACCGTGTTTCTTTTACTGAGGGATATGATTTCACAGTTATGACATATCACATAAATATGATATAAAGAATCATGAATTAAGTCGTAGGATATGTAATAGGAAAAAATACATGACATATATATATTCTCATTTCATTCCAATGTTTGATATCTATTTTAAGCCCTACTAATTCTCAAACAAGACTCATGATGTCCATTCAAATATTCCATAAAAACAGGAACCCATAAAAAGTATCTTTAATTCCAAATATCAATAATAAATTAATTAAAACCATTAAAATTAGTTAATCAATTTAATCAAAAAATAAAATAATTACAAAATTAAAACCACTTCATGACACTATATAGGAACCAAGTCCAACATTTATGGGAGGCTCACATCATATCCCTAAAACTAATCATTCCACAATCGCATTTTTCTAGAACCAATTCCTTAATGAATTTAATTTAATAAAATGATAAAACCATAAATAAATATATGGTTTTACAATACATTGATGAATTAATGACTGGGTATACATGGACATTATCTCAAGACACACTCCTATAATTTAGAAGAAATACTATTGAGAATTTTGTGATTCCACCATGGTCTGGTGGAATACATAATCATAACCTTTTGATTAGAAGTGGAAACTTAAAATGGATGGAAAAGGATACCAAAAGAGATTGGTGTAAGTTGAGAGGTACCTCAAACTATCATATCTTTCTGCTAAAACACCACCTTGGAATAGCATGAAGTAATAACAAATGGGGAGGGGATGTCAGATGGAATGATTGAATAAGTGGATAAAATTGTTGATCACCCCATTAACATTAGATGTGGTAATTCTTCATTTCTCCCCATAACAGCCCCAAATGCTACAAGAGGGGGATTCTAGAACTTCCAAACACCAATAGTTAGTTGTTTTCTTGCTACATCATATAATTTAGTGACCACCCAAGACTTTTTTGAGCTCTCCTAAGCCCTCTATATAGATATATTATCTTCCAAAATACCCATTTGAGGTTCTCAAAATAAAAAAATTTGATTAGGATATATGTTTCAATATTAATATATAGACCAAATTAAAAAAACTAATTTCCTTTATAATTTATATACTTGTATATAAATTTGGAATAAAAACTACACACCATAACACTATTCTTCCATAAGAAGACAATATGGCCACCCAACTATAAAATGTGATCAATGAATGTTTTCAATTCACTGTCAATGAACAATGTTCAAATCATGATATCTTAATGTGCATCGAATGTGAAACAATTAATTTTAAACCTAATATTTCCAAAATTATGCTATAAATCCATAACCATCACTAAAACATATTAAAATTTCTTGTCTAAGATGATACATCTTGATATACTTGAGGTATTATCATCAAATTGAACACAATGCTAAGTTTCTCTCCACCATATTTTGGATCTTCATATAACCAATTACATTCCATAGTGAGTCCCATGGGAATAATTTCAAATCAAAACACAACTCCCACATTCCCTCAATTCACCAATCATGGTTCCAACATCACTAAAATCTTGAACACGTTCAGAAAAAAACAAAATATTGGAATTTCCAAAATTTCTTTGTTATTTACAATACTAATGTGTTTCACTAAACATATATTATTCACATGAACACATCATAATACATATGAATGGTATGACATACCCTAAACACACCTATTATGTCTGAAGGACATGAATAATGTGGTTTTGAGATCAATTCATTACATCTCATACAAAACACTAGTTGGACCCCCTTCAGAAGGCCCTTCACAAAGGTGGTATATGTCATCCAACATCAAATTATCCAATGCTACAAATCAAGTTATCCTTAATCACTAAGTATATCTATGATCATACATCAACTAATCTCATACCCCTCATGAACCTTCTCAAATGATGGTCATACTCCAACAATCAACAACCCAATCCCCACCATTGAAGCATGCATATCAATAGTTCACAATTCAAAAAACTAATCATCATGACCAATTTGTGTCCATTCCTAAACATGATGTCAAGATGCTATAAAAACCACTAATTTCTAATATCCAACATGAACAATAGAACCATTAATCATACATGGATAATAAGAAAATCATCTATGAAAGCTACCAATGACCCATCATGAATTATGATCCTTCCCTTTAATTACTATTGGTTCACACCACCATATATACATATTTATGTTTTTCGACCCTTAGGTAGAAATATCACTGGGTCAGATCAACATCACACACATGTCACTTCTTCCAAGCCATACTCTTGAATTTCATTAAATTCACCTTCCATATACTCTCTCATTAAAATCATTTAACCATTAATAATTATTCACCACATATACTAACATTCAATACCTCAAACACATTAGGATATATTGTTCACACACTCTCCTACCACATAAAATGCCTGAGACCTGAAAAAAGCACCTCCCATGAACTTGAGGCCTTGATCACAACAGAACATTACATGTGTTGTCATGAACCACTCTGGGTACCCTGGTAACCTGATAACCGAGCTGGCCATGAAATAGCCCGAAGGGCATTCCCAATCCTCACTGGTCGGTGACTAGCACCTAGAATCATACAACATACCAATGGGAATGATTTTTCCACAAGAATGCGGAAGCAAGAGTAAAAAAATAGTATGCATAACCGAAGAAACTCCACTACGAGGGATGTACCAGAATACAAAGGGGCGTGAAATTCCAAAGTGCTACAACCCAGGAACGTAAAAGGGAAGAACAGTCCCAAAGTCCCTAAGGACACACCTCACCAAGACTGGAGATCAACAACTGGATCCTCCTCTAAGAGTTCTTTTCCCTTTTCTCGATCCTGAAAGAAGAAAGTCTACAAACACCTAAAGGAAAAAGTAGGGTGTGAGCCTAAGCCCAGTAGGATATCACCAAAGATTCTGTAAAAGATGCCAAATATAGATTATCCAAATAAAAAAAATTCAATTTTCTAATAAACAGGTTTTGGAAATTCAAAAGAATATTTTATCAAATCTTGCAATACATTTTCAAATGATAGAATATTTGTCCAGAAAGGCAATAAAATGATGGAATATTTATAAAACAATTGCTTAAGTAAAAATTTTATATAAAACAGTATATATAAATTCAGCATGAATGTAAGAAGTTCAAAAGAATTGGCATACATTTATATCTCAAATATAAACAAACAAGCGAGCAATAATGTCATCTGCTAAAAGGTACGATTGTATTTACTTGTTATATGATTTCTCACACTCTATGTGAACTCGTAAAAATGTGTATACACATGTCCCTATGAAAATGGCTAAAGGATACTCATCACGAACCCATCGGGGATGTGACCCACCACAAGTATGTTTTAGAATGATGTCGTAGCGTAGAGTGTATCCAAATTACTCACTAACTACCTAAGGCTTTCATGCACTCTTACATGATGGCCAAATTATTTTAAGAATGCTTAAAATATGATCAATCCCATTCTTCCATTTCAACAGTTCCAATTTCATTCCATTTAAAACCAAAATAGGTTTTCTTCAAAACATGCATCTTTCACAGGATAAAACTAATGGGTTACTATCAAATCATTTTAATCCATTTTCATAAGTATGAAATCCATTCAAAACCAACTCCACCATTACACATTTCATTTCCATAATTAAATTAAACAATTTAATTGCAAAAAATTCCATCAAATCCACAATTTAAATTAAACAACTTAATTCGACCAATTTTCCATAACCACACCCAATTCAATGGAATTGGGGTTTTCCAAATTCCCATTCCAAAACGATTTCAAATACGTCGACTCATTAGAATCAGGTTTTTATCAATTAAATTGAAAAAACATGAGAAATTTAATTTTAATCAACAACTGAAATTAATCATGCATATACAATGATAATCAATTTTGCAAGTCGGGGTGGAACCACCTACCTCGATGTTTTTGACCATAACCACAAAGGTCAAGAATGCTCAAGAAAACCAGGTCTATTCTTCAAGAACCCACCTTATATCTATTCTCCTAGATAGATTAAGGCCAAATCTCATCAAAATTGGTACCACACACTTAGATCTACCCATAATGGGTGTAGATCTAAGAAACCGAGAGAAGAGGAGAAGTATATCTAGGTAGATCTAAGAAACCAATCAATAACGATGAAGAAAAATCACATACCTCAAGAATCTGTCTTCAATTCACTAAGAGGAGCCTTTGGATCACCTTAGGAATGATTGGAGAATCCTCTCTGACCTTAGAGGAAGACAAATCTTGAGTTAGGGATACTTAGAAGAAAAAACGATGCCCTTAGAGGCAAAACTGAGCAAGATCCATAGTTTAAGGATCTCATTTAAGTGACAGCATTGTTTGGCCGAACGGTTCGACAAACCATGTGCTAACCGTGTGTGAGATACTGCATCAGCCACCCTTCTCGCATGGATTGGCCGCATGGTTACACAAATCTTGCGCCACCCGTGCGTAAGCATATTTCTAGGTTTCAAGGCTGGCATGGTTTGGCTGTACGGTTTGTCAAACCGTGCACAAACCATACACAACACACTAGGCTTTAACTTTTCCCAAAAATTCTTCCAAACACTTCCCAATCCTTTACTCCAAAACTAAGGTACTTAGAAACATCAAAAATACCTGAAAACGTAACGTGATTTGCAAACCTCCCCACCATAAGATCTTTCTTCCCATAGAAATCCTATAAAGAAACCTCCACATCAAAAAGATGAGGTCACTGATCCTTCATTTGTGCCTCCCTTTCCCACGTATCATGAAGATCAGAACCATGTTAACAAAGAACACAGACCACATGTATCATTCTCCCATGAAGTACCTTGGTCTCAAAATAAACAAGCCTGATTGGTCATTCAGTCATAGAAAAATCTGGTTCAATCTCACGATTACTCCATCTCACAACATGAGATGCATTGGAGAGATACTTTTTTAGCTGCGATACATGGAACACGTTGTGTATCGACGTAAGATATGGTGGTAGAGCTATATGGTAAGAAACATTCCCCACAAGACCAACAACCTCGAAAGGTCCCACAAAACATGGACCAAGCATCCCTTTCATCCCAAGTTGTCGATGACCGAATCAGGGGGAATCATTCAAGAACACCTGATCCCCAACTAAGAACTTTAATGGTTTACAACGACGATCAGCATAAGACTTGTACCAACTCTGAGCTGTCAGCATTCTTTGATGAATTAACAGTATCTTATCAGTCATCTCTTAGACCAAACGTGGTACTACAAAGGAACTTTCACCAATCTCTGACCAACATAAAAGAGATTTACAAGGATGGACATACAATGCCTCTATAAGAGCCATTTTGATCACAGATTGGTAACTGTTTTTATAAGAGAACTCAACTAGCCCAAGATGATCATCCCTAGAGACACCAATGTCAAGATCACAAGCACCGAGCATATCCTCAAGGATATGAATTGATCTTTCCATCTGGACATCTATCTTTGGATGGTAGGTCGTGCTCAAATAAAACTGAGATCCCAGTGCCCCTTAAAGGCCTCTCCAAAAGTGAGAAGTAAACCGAGGCTCCATGTCAGAGACTATAGCAGAAGAAACTCTTTGCAAACGAACAACTTCTTTCATGTAGATATTTCCCAACACCTCAACATTGGTTGTATCTCGAATAGGTATAATGTGAGCCGACTTGGTCAGCCTGTCGATTACAACCCATATTGTGTTCTTCTTCTTCTTGGTTTGAGGTAAGCCAACCACAATGTCCTTCGAGATTTCATCCCACTTCCATATAGGGACTGGAAGTGGTTGATGAAAACCTGAAAGTTTCTGGTGCTCCACTTTCACCTGATGGCATGTATAGCAACAAGATACAAACATAGAAATGGATTGTCTCAAACCTGGCCACCAGAACTGCCGCCAAATGTCATAGAATATTTTTGTGGTTCCTGGGTGCACAGCCCAGTGAGAGTTATGGCAAACCGCCATCACATCCTTCCTTGACGATAACGGCACAACGTAACAGTTTTGATAACACATAACACCCTCTTTGGAGAATGACCACTAGGTGTTAGTCTCCCCACCATAAAGAAAGTCCCTAATGCTATGAAATTCATCATCCCATTGTTGTTACTAAAGAATAAATTCTATGAGAGAAGAATTCAACTGAACGCTGGCTAAAGAAACTTCATTCCCCTTCCACTAAATTCCAATATGCGACTGAGAAAAAAGATCCACCAAACACTACTCTTCTGTAGATTATTTCACTGCCTGAGTTGGAAGTTTCCTGCTTAATGTGTCTGCAACAACACTCCCTATCCCCAGGGTATAGGAAATGTCATAGTCGAAATATTGCAGGTACTCCACCCAATGCCTTTGGAGAAGATTCTAATCTTTTTGAGAGAAGATATAACTCAATATCTTGTGGTCTAAATACATAGTAAACCTTTCTAAAAAAATGTAATGTCTCCAACACTTATGTGCATGTATTACAGATTCAAGTTCAAGGTCATGTGTAGGATAGTTCTTCTCACGAGGCTTATGCTGACGAGATCCGTAGGCAATGACATGATAACCCTGCATGAGGAAAAATTTAAAACCTGAACCCAATGCATCACAGAAGACCACATAACCTACCCCAGCCTCAGGAAGAGTTAACATCATTGTAGTAGTCAAAAGATGCATTTTCTCAACAAAAGAACTCTGTCATTTTTCATTCTATGAAAACATCACTCTCTTTTAAGTTAGATCATTCATTGGAGAAGCTAACTTTGAGAAGTCTTTAACAAACCGGAAATAATATCCCGCTAAGCCCCAGAAGCTCAGAATCTCTAAAACATTTCATGGTTGTTCCCAAGTCATAACAGCCTTCAACATATCTGGATCAACATATATTCCTTGTTCTAACACGACATGTCCCAAGAATTTTACTTCTCGAATCCAGAAATCACACTTTTAAAGCAAGGCATAAAGTCGGTGATTCCTTAGAAGACTCAGAACTATTCTCAGATGATACACATAATCCTTCTCAGACATGGAGTAGACAAGAATGTCATCCATAAATATAGCCACAAAATAATCAAGATACTCTCAGAAATCCATGTTCATCAACGCCATGAGAACTGCAGGAGCATTTGTTAGGCCGAAGGGCATAACAAGGTACTCATAATGTCCATACCTACTCCGAAAAGCGGTCTTATGAACATCAGATTCTTTTATCCTTAGCTGATTGTAACCAGATCTAAGATCAATCTTTGAAAACCATTTTCCCCATTTATTTTATAAAATTAATAATCAATTCATGGTAGTGGATATTTGTTCTTTTTCGTAAATCTATTGAGATTACGATAAAAAATACATAAGAGAAGGGAACCATTAGCCATCTTGTGAAAGAGAACCGCTGCTTCCCAAGGTGACACACTCGGGCATATAAAAAATTTCTGAAGAAGATCATCTAATTGAGTCTTCAATTATTTTAGTTCAGCTGGAGCCATTTGATAAGAGGGAATAAAAACTGTTTGAGTACAAGGCATTAAGTCCATAGTAAAATCAAGCTCTCCTACTGGTGGAAAACTAGAGAAATATGAAGGAAACACATCGGGAAACTCAGCGAAGATTGGAGGGAGATCACCACACAATGAATCTCTTTCGAGATAAAAACAAAAATGTGTTGTAACTTTCCCCAACTCTAAAAAAAATGGTCCGTCTCTACCTGACCTTGGGTCCCATTCTCCTTGAAAAACAAGAGACACACCACTGTGTGTAGTATGGTAGACCCGCTGAAGATAAAAATCGATCCGGGCATTATTGGAAATGAGCCTATCCATCCGAAAAATGATTTCAAAAGATTTCATGCCAAGAACCATGGAATTACAATAATGATCTACATCTGAAAGAGAGAAGACACAAGTAGGATTACAGAGTCCCTTCTCTCTCATTAAACCAAGGGTTTTGGTAATATCCATTGCATAAGACAAAATCTTCATAGGCAGATTAAGAATACAAACATGTTGGGTTGAAATAAAAGAGTGAGATGCACCAGTTTCAAAAAGAGTTATCACTAAAGACGAAGCTATAGTAATGGTACCTCTCACAGTCGCAGGACCCGTATTTTCTACCTTTGGAGACTCTTCCACTACATGAAGAAGCTTCGTTCTAGATGCCTATGGCTGGAACCCTTTTGTGCGTGAAGAATTTGATTGCCCCACATTATTTGGATATGTTGATGATCCTGTTCCACTACACGGAGTAGAGAAGTGATGGAAAAATCCATGTAGGTTCCCTAAACATCCACATTAGCTATCGTGATTGGGTGCCTCACTGCAAACCCTCTTAGAATGTCCTAGCTTCCCACACTGATAGAAAGTCAAGGAAGCCCCTCCTAGTGCTACCAGTGGTTTGGAGTGACTCTGTTGTCGAGAACCACCATGAGAAACATCGAACTTCCATTTTCCTTTAAAAGAACCAACACTACCACTATAAAGAAAAAGTAACTTCTTGCAAGTCTGACATTCCTACCAAATCCATCGCAGCCATCAGTACCCTATCTAGCACATCAGCATAAGTTGGTAGCTTCATTAATAAAACCTGAGAACAAATATCTGATCGAATCCCCAACTCAAATCGTCGAGTATTCATCCTATCATTAGATACAATTTCAGGAGAAAACTGTACCAACTCAGCAAAGCGATTTGAATACTCAATAACAGTTTTGTTGGCCTCCTCAAGTTGGAAATACTCCAACACTTTGGCCAACACCATAGATTCTGGATAGAACTGATCAGTGAAAAGAACCATAATGTCTCTCCACTCCAAACCCTCGGGTTTACCAGCCATCACCATCGTGTTCCACCATCTCCTACTTGGTCCCTCCACCATAAAGGTGGAACACTTTACCTTGATCGCATCAGGTTTCTCCAAAAAACCAAATAGACGTTTGATCTTACTCAACCATTTCTCAGCATATTGAGGATCAGGGGATCCTTTAAAGACTAGTGGCTTATGGGGTAGGAACTCTTGAGAATGACTTTAGAGAATATCACTATGGGGATCAATAGTTGGAGCTTGAACAGAAACTAGAGGTGGTTCATGTCCCAGAGATTGGATAGTGAAAAAAATCACCTCTAGTAGACTTGGATACACAATTGGACTTTCTTGCTGAGATTCAGTAGTAGCCTCTTTTGGATTTGATTTCCACGTCTTCTTGGAGGAATGATGCTACATAACATCACCAGACAATAAAGAAGACATTATATTAACACTCAACCTAACGGACATGGAAAAAAACTCATAAAAAAGGTATAACAGGATTTACATTTCTCTCTATCCAAATTAAATTAGGTGAAAATACAAGAACTAATCCACAAGTCGCATTTCCCTAACCATCCCTAGTGACTTAAGTTTCATTGTGGTGAGAGCTAGCGAGGCACTCAATCGCAACTACCTCTTATATCCCGACAAGAATACTCAAATGCATACTGTCATCAAGGCATAATTTTTAATCCTCCCTCTGATACCATGTGGTCACGAACCAGACTGGGTACACTGGTAACCCATTAACCGAGCTGGCCCTGACAAAGCCCGAAGGGTGTTCCTGATCCCAATGGGTCGGTGACTAGCACCTAGCATAGTAAAACATATATGTGGGAACGATTTTTCCACAAGAATGTAGAAGAAATAGTAAAACAAACAGTATGCATAATAGAAGAAACTCCACTGGGCGTGATGTACCAGAATACAAAGAGGCATGAAATGCCAAAGTGCTACAACCTAAGAACGGAAAAGGGAAGAACAATCCCAAAGTCCCTAAGAACACACCTCACTAAAACCAAATATCAACAATTGGATCCACCTTCTAGAGGTCCCTTCCATTTTATCAATCCTAGGAGAAGAAAGTCTACAAACACCCGATGGAAAAAGTAGGTTGTGAGCATAAGACCCATAGGATATCACCAAATATTCCATAAAATATTCCAAATATATATTATCCAAGTAAAAAAATTCAATTTTAAAATTACCAGGTTTGGAAATTAAAAAGAATATTTTAACAAATGATTCTATACGTTTTCAAATGATTGAAATTTCATCAAGGAAGGCTTTAAAATGATGGAATATTTCTAAAACAATTGCTTATGTAAAACATTTATATAAAACAGTTTATATAAATTAAGCATGCATGTAAGCAGTTCAAAAGCATTAGAATACATATATATCTCAAATATAAACAAACAAGTGAGCAACACGGTCATCAGACAAAAGGTGCGATAGTATTAACCGATAGGATTCCACACTATCTATGTGAACTCGGAAAAAAGTTTATACACATGTTCCAATTACAATGGCCAAAGGAGACTTGTCACCAACTTGTTGAGGATGTGACCTACTGCAAGTATGTTTTAGAATGTCATCATAGCGTACAGTGTATCCAAATAACTCACTAACTACCTAAATCTTGCATGCGCTCTTACATGCTGGGAAAACTATTTTAAGAATGCATAAAATACGATCAATCCCATTCTTCCAATTCAAAAGTGCCAATTTCATTTCATTTAAAATCTAAACAGGTTTTATTCAAAACATGCCTCTTTCACAGGATAAAACCAATGGGTTCCTACCAAATCATTTTAACCAATTTTCATAAGTTTTAAATCCATTAAAAACCAACTCCATCATTACACATTTTATTTCAAAAATTAAATTCAACAATTTAATTGAAAAAATTTCCATAAAATCCATAATTTAAATTAAACAACTCAAATAGACCAATTTTCCATAACCACACCCAATTCAATGGAATTGGGTTTTTCCAAATTCTCATGCCAAAACCATGTCAAATACCTCAACTCATTGGAATTGGGTTTTTATCAACTAAAAGGAATAAAAATTGAGAAATTTAATTAAAATAAACAATTGAAATAAATCAAGAAAATTCAATGATAATCAATTTGGCATGTCGGGATGGAACCACCTACCTCGAAGTTTTTGACCAAAACCACAAAAGTCGAGAACGCTCAAGAAAATAGGGACTCTTCTTCAAGAACCCACCTTAGATCTCTTCTCCTAAATATAATAAGACCAAGTATCATCAAATTTGGTACCTCACACTTAGATCTTCCCATAACGATCATAGATCTACGAAACTAAGAAAAGATGAGAAGTAGATCTAGGTAGATCTATGAAACCAATAAAGAATGATGAATACCGATCACATACCTCAAGTATCCAGCTTCTATTCACCAAGAGGAGCCTTTGGATTGCCTCCGAATCAATTGGATAACCCTATCTGACCTTAGGAGAAGAAAATTCCTGAGTTAGGGCTGCTAAGAAGAAAAAACGAGGCTCTTAGAGGCAAAACCTAGCGAGATCCACAATTTAAGGATCTCTTTTAAGTGACCTCAGAGTTTGGCCGCACGGTTTGACAAACCGTGCGATAACTGTGCGTGAGCTACTTCCTCGACCACCCTTCTCGTACAGCATGGTCACACAGTTAGACAAACCCTGTGCCACCCCATCAGAAGCTTCTGTCCAAGTTTCAAGGCTGACATAGTTTGGCAGCACGGTTTTTCAAACCGTGCGCAAACCATGCAAAGCACATTGGGCTTTAAATTTTCCCGAAAATTCCCTCAAATGCTTCCCAAGCCTTTAATACAAAACTAAGGTACTTAGAAACATAAAAAATACCTAAAAATGTAATGTGATGTTACATGTGTACACTCCCATACCACCGATCCCACCACCCGACTCACACTCCCTTGAGTATAACATCATTAAAATTGCTTCTATCACCTATACTATGAACATTATATGAGTAAATACTTTTTTAACTCACCTAGAGAATCCTTGTAAATGAAATTTAAAAATATCCACCTAACATATGCCATTGTCTAACCAAACAACCATTCATATGTACCAGTCTTTCCCAAATAAAAAGTGTTCAACCATGTTCAAATAAATCTACAAAAACACGTCATTGTTAGTTGGGCCCTACACTCAAATATTCTTACCCTCTAAAACTCACAATGAAACATACTAACTACCTATTTATTTTAATTAGAGAATAAAAAATCAAGGTGATTTTCATGTATATAGAGAAATATAGCTTAAAAATAATTTTAAAATTCAATAGATAAGACAATTTTTTTCGATTATCATAACCCATATCACCTTCTTATCTTACACATATTTGAGGCACTCATGACCCCTCAGATAACATCTCACAAGGCCTACCTTCGATAATCAAATTTATTTGAATCAGTTATAGACAAGATCATAACTCAATGGGTTAAAAATTTGAAGCACCCACCCCGTAACCAAAAACTCTATTTGGAAATAACTCGAATGAAAAACCATGTGGTTCCCACCCATTACCATATAGAATCTCACATGCCCAACCAGATAAAAAGGATCTCATATAAATAATTTATTTGGAATAACAGTATAACTATCCACGATAATGGGAACCAATTCTCATGAACCTCTTTAAATTTTGCATCCCTTTGAGAATAAAAAATCATGAACAATTACCTCCACACATAATTAAATTGTTCATAAAATTCTATTTCCAATTAATCATAGTAGGATAGTTTGGTTAAAAACACTCTAATTCAAATATATATTTAAAAAATATATAGAATGTTACTATCGTATTAAGTACCCAAACATACACAATACTCCCCCCATTGTGAATATTCAGTTAATAACACCTCTAGGTCTCTACATATCCCATATGAAATGGAATAAATGAAAGAAATTTTAATAACTCATATCTCCATGGAATCCACATGAGATACCATTATTTTAAAATACATATATACAAGTTACTCAATCTCAGAATAATTCATCCATGAAATTATAAAGAAAATTAGTGTATGATAGGTTTCTAACAAATGGAATAACTAAGGATCGATTTTAAATGAATAAAATCACACAAGTATTCATATATCATGTGGATCCTATGGATTCAACATGATGCATGATACAACTATTAACTCTATAAAATATATGAATAAAATTCCAATAATTGATTCTTAAAAAAGGCTATGTGTCAGGAATCCAATAACTCATAAAGAAAAAATATCAATCCTCATGTGTTTCATGATAGAATTAAATTTCATAACAGTAATAACATATACGAGAACATCAATCTTGTGAACATGGTAACATAGAGTTCCAACAAGAATTTTGTTTCATAAAGAAATTATCTAGGATTCATCACAGCCTTTAACAATACATATGATTCCATTCTAACAAATCTATAATGGGTAATATAAAAAAAACAACTCAACTCCTCATCATTTTTCATGTGTGAACCTCTCTTATTTTTTCATTAAATGCCTTTTTATTGAGTTTTCCCTTATTATTTAACAATTCTGGTAGTGTTTCATAGGTGATGTTTTATTAATAAATAATGAAATGGGTAGTGAGTAAACTTAAGATTACATGGAGAGGATCCACGTGGAGATATGTTTTGTAATTATGGTTTAATTAATAGAGATAGAGTATTAATGGTTCATGTGTTACCAAGTCATCTTAATATGTTGATAATATTTAAATGGTATTCAGGTTAGGATATTGAAATTAGGGTGAAAAATATATATATGACATTTAAATGCTGTGTATATTGGTTACATGGTGTGTAAAATCCACCAAACTCATGTTGAGAACTTATTCATGATAATAAGTGGATACATGTCACGAACCAGTCACATGTGTGTAATGTTCAAATGAATTTAATATTCTTCTTAGTGATTGATTTTTAATGAAAATCTTTCTAAAGATATATAATATAAATATAAATTGATTATATGAGAATTAATTTCTTGGGATGTTGTTTCAAAGTTTTCATTGTGGTAGATTTATCATTCATCACTTGTGATGATTTCTCCTCACAACCCTTGGGTAGAATCAAGGTGATTTTGGAGTGCTAATATCCATTCCGTACATCTTGTTTCTGTGATCAATTCGTCATAAGTGTTTCAGACTTTTTTCCACACTCTAATATCAATTTTTTTACTATTTTAGCATAATATAATGTTGTTGGTATTTTTTATTATTATTATGATTAGTTTAGATCCATTTTCACCTTGTGACCTTTTTCTTCATCATCTTAATTTTTTTCCATGGGAATCATTCTGTTATTCATCGATTATTTTTAGGGGGTATATACCTTAAACCATTGGTCTGGTTTTTCAATTGTGGGTATATTCAATATTTTGATTTTGCGAACGCATGTTCACAATAATTAATTAAATAATTAATTATATTGATGATAATATTATGATGTATTCTATGATGGGTATATTGTTATTGGATAGATAATGTATCATATATTTTGGTTTCCTATTAGGTGATTGAAACTTTGAAAAAATGAATTGTAAATAGATTATATATGAGTTCCGCATCTGAGGTATTGCATTCCAGCTAATAGTGAAATGGTCCAATGAAATCACCAGCCATTTATTTTTCGAGAGATAGTTTCTTGTCAAATTCAACATTTATTTTGTTTTGAACTGTTCTATGTCATTATTCTTTAATGTAAGGTTGATTAAATACAAAGAGACTCTGTAATTCACCTTTTTTGTATTGAAAAATAGATTCCACTTTCAGATGGTCTTAGTGGCTAATTTCATGGGGTCAGGTACTTGTGCAATTGGTCCTCCTCAAATATGACTTCATTAGATGGTATCCAACGGGTTCATTTGTGGATCCAGAAACACCCAATGGCACTGGTATCCGTGATTCATGGACCTTCATTCTAAAGGAAGGCGCTCATAGGTTGATGATTTAGGAAATGACACTTAAGGACTCCATTGGTCGAGAGGATGGGAAGTTGGGTTCACCCACCCTTTTTGGGGAGGATGATTACCTATTATGGGACACAATTATAGATTTATGTCATGTTTATATGATTTATAATCCATGGATAATTCCTGAAGAGTGTGTCCACATGCTAACCCTAGTTTCCAAAAATCTTTATAGGTATACAAGGATTTTATACTATGGAGGTGATACTGTCATGAGCCATACATTAAGGTGCCCTAGAGTTTATCATCATCCAAGGGGATGGGAGGTGACTTGATATTGGGATCGAATCCAAAATATGGCTTTCTATTGTATCCTCCAGAGATGAATCAGAACCCACATAGTTCAAAATCGATGGGGATTATGCATGGATGCTACCCATTTTGGAGGGATATATTGGGTGAACCCTTTATATGAGGGCACCCTTTTGAGAATGGTCTTTAATGTAGGCATCCTACACATCCTAGTTTAATCTGTAATTAGAGTTCCCATAGTTTTGATTGGAGTGGATGTTGTAATCATCATAAAACCTTTAAGCCCTCGTGAGTCATGCATGGTGTGAGAAACAAGATGATGTGAGAGATCCAACAAACCACGTGCTTCCTCTATAGTTTGTGGGAGTGGGAGAGCCTACGATGAGAGAGGATGGGGAGATGGTGGGTGAGGGTGTGGAGAGATGAACATTTAAATGTGAAATGACATTAAAGGTCATGCAGCCCGACCATAGATGATTTTGGACTTACCTCAATGGGAGTTACCTAGAATGTGTTCTAAGAAGTGTAGGAGTGTTGTCCTCGTCAAAAGGAGAAGAGAACATAACTCCTTCAACCGATCACTATTTCTCATTGAATGTAAAATAGTGATCACCCATAATCCCAATAACAGGGTAGTCTTTGTTAACATCCCATGGATAGACTCTAAGGAACCATTGGAATGTACACACACATACATCCCTGATGTCCAACCCGTCATGGGAATAGCCTTCCTGACTCCACATACCATGGGTATGTAGACTCAAAAGGGAACCCTGATGTTCCCAATTATATAATCATGTGGGTATAGTGGTTTTTAAGGAGGTTTTTTCTTAATTCTAGGGGACTGTTTCATAGAAGAACTATTGAGGACTAGACAGTAATAGAGGGGGGAGGTTGGAACAAGAGGATTTAATACCCTATAACACCCCATTCTACATTCTGATTTATTATGTGGGATGGGGAAATCTCCACATACCATAGTGGTATGCATGTAGAGGGATCATTCATGCACCGATATGGTACACATTCATGGGTATAGACTTCCGCACACCATAGTGGTATGCATTACATCACGCCACATTTTGTTTTATCTACATGCTGATGCAGTACGCGATGCTGAGATAAATCTTCATAGTGATACACTATATGGAACACCATTTTGAAGGAGGGTCTAAGGGATTATCGTTCATGGGGAATCTATCCATGAGAAGTATATGGTTCATAGTTTCACCCTTTAGATATTCGGTACTATTATTAATATTCAGTTCCCCCGTATTATGGTTTGTGAATAGCTAATCCTACTGAGAGTGTGGTTAGTTATTCGAGCTTTGAAAATGATTCATGAATGATGACAGAATCTTCCCCAAGTTTTTTCATCCAACCTCTATGTCCCTTTCAATAATTCATCTTCCATCCTCTTTTTTTCAACTCCTTATATTCTACTGTTTAATGACCATTGGGGAAATCATATCTATAGGCATGAAACACCTTTTTCATAGGCCCCTGAAGAGATACCTTGACCGACAGATGACTCGGTCAACCGGGGTTCTCGGAGTTCATGGTTCAAGATCATGGTTCGTTTAACCCTAAAACTTTTCATTGTCCACAAACCATTAAGTTCTCTAGTCGGTATGTGTATGGACTTCTTGCACATGATAATTGTGGTGACATGGTTCGCAGTTCACCGAGTTCACTGGCT
This sequence comes from Viscum album, assembly GCA_963277665.1. Taxonomy (NCBI): domain Eukaryota; kingdom Viridiplantae; phylum Streptophyta; class Magnoliopsida; order Santalales; family Viscaceae; genus Viscum; species Viscum album. The sequence goes on along the minus strand of OY728148.1, from coordinate 649,116,760 downwards.
ATCGCTTTACGGGCCAGTTCGTCACAGATCATTCCTCGTATCGATGGTTCACAATCTAGGCAGCCCACTAACCCTTCCAAGTGGTGGTACATGGTCCATTGAAAATACATGAAAACATGAATTCCATCATGTTACATCTAAAATTTTCAACTCAATTTGAGTCCATTCACCTTGCTAGGATTGTAGGATTACTTTCATCCTTATAAAAGTGATTGTGGGATTATTTTCTTCTCCTGGAGAAATTTTCATGACCCTAAAATATGATTTTTGCATGAAATATGATTCAATTTATTTTGATATTTAGATTAACCAATTAAAATATATTAATTTATTAATTGAAATAATTCATAATTTGAAAGAATAGGGGTAATTATGTAGAATTAAACATTTTGTTGTTTATTGTCATTTTGTGATATTCTTGTTGTTTTTACTTAAACTTTTGAAATGTAATGAGATTCTTATATACATGGATTTTACCTAAAACATGATTGGATGCATATATATTAGGCTATACCTTGAAACATAATGAAATCCTTATATACCAAGATAGGCCCTGACACATGATACGATGATAATATATTGTGCTAGGCACTAAAAAATGCAAGGATTATTATATATAGTTCTATTCCCTGACACATGATGGGAGTTTTATTTATCTAGATCTACCCTCACTCATATTGGTATTCTAATAGACTATGAAATTCACTAACACATGCTGAAATTAATATATACCAGGTTTATGCCCTTGCACATGTTGAGATCAATATATACAAGGATAGGTGATAACAAATGTTGTTTCTTATATAGAGGGATTGGACCTATTCTTTATTCTATCGTGAGTATATGGTTGTGGTTTCCATTGTTTTCCTGAAATGCTCGTCGAAATTCCATCATGAATCTGAGGAATTTTATGACTTACCATGGTTATATGGTTATGATGGGCCATGCTTTGAGATATTCTGAGAGATATTATAACATGGTGGTGAAGGAGGTTGTTGATATAATTTATTAAATGTTAAATTAATCCAAAAACATGTTAATAAAATTATTTAATTTCCTTCTTACCAGAATTGTTTTTCTAGAAATGGTGATATTGTCCTATGAATTTTTACTCAATCATGATTCTTTCCACCATTTGGTATCCATGAAATGTTATCGAATGAGGGTTTGGACTTGGATAGGGGACAATTTTGATGAATTATTCCTTGTTAGATAGGATGATGTTATGTGATATGTATATCATTGTGTTTGGAATGTAATATTTTTTGTAATTTTAATTCAACAATTAATTTTTTAAAATTTTTAAATAACCTATATTACTATCATTACATTAATCCTCATATTTTGTATACTTTTTTTTCATTAGTTTTTCATCTCTATTATATGGTTTATTATACATTTATTACAATAGTAAACTTTTTATATGGATTATTTCAGATTCCATGGCACAACATATGATGGGGTATAGTATCTCCAATATATATATCACACCCTCCCTACAATTCAAAAGCTTCTGGAATATGGAGAGGCACGGTTGAGATCTTATAACCAACCCTTTTGGCCATATGATATAGTTCATGATCGAGGGACCCTAAAATTGTTATCATATGAGTATTTTTTTTCTATTTCATTTATTTTTTTAAATATATAAAGGATAATAGGTTTTTTTAGTATTTGGTAATGACCTTGTACATGGAAGAAACTAACCTATGTACAAGGGTAAACAAGAGTTCCCAAGGAGTGGATTGTTGATCATAATGTTCTCTTGTTATAGTTTGATGTTATTTCACCTTAGGTGATTCACATATTATGTTATGTTATTGTTTTTAAAATTTATATTCATCTATCACTATAGTGTGAGATTATTATTCTTACATCATGATAATTACATAAGGATATATACTAACAAGAATTTTTCACTTTTGGAACATTAATATATGCTTGTGATTTGTTACCTGTGTATAATTTCATATGATATATCTATTATAGATGATAAGTAAAATAAATGAACTATTATTTCATGCTTAATAACTTATTAAGACATGTATAAAGAGAATAGGATTTAGTGGTTTCCCATTATAGTAACATGTTGAGGTTTTCCTTGGTGTTACCCAATGATCTATGGTGTTCATTTCTCGTGTAGATAAAATGATACCTCATAATCAAAAAATTGATCATCGGGAGTGTGGAAATAATAATTTATATAGTATATCTATGTTAGACCATCCGACAACTCCATAAGGATCATATGTATGTACAGATTTTTGATAGCTTTATGAGGGTCGTGTGATCCATGGAGGGAAGACTATTCAAACTATATCAATTAAGTCTAAGATTAAGATAGAGATTAAGTTATAGAATTTTTCTGTTTTTACTGGGGAAGGAGTCTCTAAGGTAGCCAAGTTCAGAATTTATTTAGTCAAGACAATCTTTAATTATATCTAGACATCAAAATATATGAGGGTGAAGCTTATGACATATATACATCATGGACTAGTCAAGTGATGTTGAAACATTCTAGAGAAATTTGGTTAGTAAATATTTTTATAATTGAATAATATTGTGACTTTTTTGTGACCCTTCTTTCGGAAGACATGAAGGAATGATATTTTTTGTAGTTTAATGCATCTGTCCGAGGAGGTCATCTTATTTATTGTCTATACAAGATGTTTCACTGACATGTTGTTCTTTTCACCATCCTTAGTAGCCGAGGAGATATCAATGGTGATATTTTTTACAGATGAAATTTTTAATAATTTCAATTTGTAAGTGAATACTTATCATTTGAGATGTTTTATGGATGTGATGAATCAGGATCTCATCATAGAAGGGAATCAGAGAGAGGACCTGATTATTTCTTAGTCCATTTCAATTGGGATAACTGGGAGCCCTAATTTGGGTAGCTGGAAGCACCTCTATGACATATTTTCAATGGAATTAGTGCCAATCGTAGATAGGGTAGTGGAATACCATATGTAGGACTTTTTTATTATAGTTCATTTTGTGTATAAATTTTTCAAAAAGAATCCATAGTTTCTTTACCCCAAAATTGAGTGTCGTTTCTATTGAAGACTGGGTCATTAGTAGATATTTTATAGGATCCTTTTTGTAGTATACATGTGGTAGGGGATCCATTCAAGAACATATGTTTGGTTGGGGATGATCTATACCTGATTAGGTAGGTGGCAATATATTTACTAGTCGTTCAGGCTGATGTAGGGGATATGGTACCCCTGAGTAAGACCATCAACACCGCTATGATGAAACAGCACAAGGGGGCTTAGAAAGGATCCCAGAGTAGTGGGGAGAGACAACTACATGCTATAAATACTATTATATCTATTTTGGATGCATGCCCTTTTATAGTTAGATATATTATTCATATTCCATCTACCATAGCTTACATATTGATTGATATAGAATCATGGAATTACTTTTTTATCTCCTCCTTTGTGAAATGTGTGGGTTTAGTTATGGATATCACGGATGGTTCTTTGATTATCGATACAATGTTGGGAGTCCATGCATAGAATATCAAACATTGAAATGTGTTTTATTAGATATGGGTGGTTACTGTTTTGTCTATTATTTTTTTTATAAACAATATGTTTTGATTTTATTCTTGGTATGGATTGACATTCACAATACCATGATCATATATAACTATTAATATAAAGGAGTTACCTTTCAATCACTAGAAGGAGGAAAATATTCACCCCAATGTGAGATGAATATTTCAAATAGTCATACAGGACAAATTATATGCATATTAGATTATCTCAAAACTCAAATAGATATTTTTACTCTAGATGTTGGTGGAATGGAAATGTACAATTTTCCTCTACTGGTATATCATTTTTAGGATTTAATTCCTATGGTGTTCTATATCATATTGTTTGAGTGATTTTTCGAATTCATGATAATGTAGATTTTGGAAGAAGGGGTAGTTTTTATTCTGCCTTACAGATTGGCATTAGTAGTGCTTCATGATTGGAAATTTAAGATGGATGATCAAGAATCTAACAGTTTCATACAATCTAGTATATCCCCAGGTGGTTCCCCAATTCTATTTTCCATGAAGTATAGTGGGTTCTCTTACTTTTTTATGTATTATCGGATATTGAAGATGATGATGGCCATGAAATAGTATCCCCTTTCCCAAATTAATGATAATTTCGATTAGGAGAGAGGTTCTATGATATTTTTCAAGATTTATTTTAGATCCTCATACCATCATTTAAGGGTGATAATAATGGGTATACCTAAAAACGAGTAATGGATCATTTATTGCTAGTATGAGTTCAGATGGAATCCTTTTGGGTTCACTAATGCACTAGTAGTATTCGTATCATTGATGATTTGAATATTTCACCATTTTTTTGGCATGTTGGTGGCGTTTTTTATAAGTGATATCCAAGTGTAATCTATGTCAGTAGATAAGAATTGGAAACATTATAACATCATATTAAGTACATTGAGATGGAATTGGATTTACATCAAGATAATAAAATGCAGTTTATGGATTCATAAAGTGCACATATTGGGCCATGTATTCTCAACAGAAGGAGTTTTTATGGACCTATATATTGATAATTTTTTGGTTGGATATATACGAGTTATATTTCATGAGTAGATAGTCATAATAACCTCAAAACCTATTATTTCTTTACTAAGGATAATTACTATATATACCATGCATTGTGTAGAAACTTATGTCTGTCATTATGTAGTTCAGATAGAGGAGGATCGAGTGGTTTCTTAAATATCTAAGAAACTTTCATCTCACATGAATGATGAATATACTATTTATTTGGAGGTAATGATGGTGGTGAATTCACTAATATAATGGAGACATTATCTTATGGGATAGTGGATTGTCGTATACACAGACAACAATGTCCTTTGGTATAACAATTCTTAGTGGGACCTAACAATTCAATAGAGTGGGCGGGTCAAGAAAATGTTTTATTTCAACTATGAGTTCACATATACACCATGAAAGGGAAATATCAATTCTAATGAATTAAGACTAATGATGCATTATGAGAATGTTTGAGAATCTTATGTCTAGTGGCTGAGGATGAAACTCTTTGCAGAAATGCATTTAGTTATTCTAGAGATTCATGGATGAGTAGCTCTAATGTTTACATCTATTATAACTATTTTTTGAGATTATATCAAGATGGATATGTTACCTGATCCCATTGGATTAGTTCCTTTTAGAAGTGGAAATTAATCATTTTCATCGAATACATATGGGTTCTTACAGGCTTGCGCAAAGAGATAATGAGGAAGTGTCATTCTTCTAAATGGGTAGTACATCCTAGTTCAAAAAATATATTTCCTCTGCATAGACAGTATCGGTGATCACGAATGGATAAAAAGGTATCATTGTTTTTTGAGAGATGTTAAACCTTTTAGTAGTAGAAGGATTATGATTCAAGACCAATTGGGCTTTTTCATACTTTTCCTTTTACTTAGTGCAGATGAGATGATGTCATTGTGGATTTTTTATATAATTTTCCCCGATAAGGCATTATATTGATGTATTATGGGTTATTTTTGGTCGACTAGATAAGGTATCTCACTTATTATGTATTACAGATTCCTTCATAGTTGATGATCTTAATTTATCATAAAAATTATGAGGTAGTTAGGTTGAACATCGTTATAAGGAGTAACATTTATAATAGAGAACCTTGTTTCATGTTGTGATTATACAAGATCCATTATAAGGATTTTGGATCATATGTTCTTTTGATCATATAATATCATCCTCATACTATTGGTCAATTTTAGTATACTATTTAGATTTTAGAGAGAATTTAATGGAAATTTTTATTGTATTTCAATGGAACATTGCATGAAAATACAGAACTTATGTAACTATTACATAATAAACACTTTTTCAAATTGATCTAGATGGATCCTTTGGAGGATTTTTGTAGAAGTCCATGTCATTCCACAGATTTTTGTTTTGAGGGAAGGTGACTTTGCACTTGTTGGACCTAGTTTCAGGAAAGAGACATCTTAATAGGATTAGATGATTTAGAGGTAGTTGTTGACCACATAAGAAATTGATAAATCATAATATAAAAATTAAATACTTCCTATTGAGTTCATTATTGGTCAACAAGTTTTTTTCTAGCTGTTGTTTGGATTGTGGAAAAGCAATATATGAAAATAGGGGAAGCTAGTTCCCATGTTTTTTGATACATTTGATGTAGCAACAATGGTATTTTATTGGGATTAACATTTATCCATTTTATATATCTACAATTCCATGAATGACATGATTCAAACTTCACCACGTAGTATATATTAATGATACCCTTATGACATGTTAGAAATTTTAGAATTCGGCCTTAATGTTGATATGTCTAATGAGGAGAATCCAATATGTATTATAGACAATATTTATAATTATTTTTGAGGTAGGTAGATTAATATTTTGTAAGGAAGTGGAAGTATTATAGAGTGAAAGATTTGACATAGGATATGGATTGAGATATACGAACACAGTGGCCAGATTTGTTGGCTGAGAACCCATAGTGATTTTTAGTGCTGCTCGGGGACAATGTATTATATGGTGGAGAGGATGAATGATCGTGTATTATTCTTCATATGTATCTAAATAATTTTTTCAATAAAATATTTTTGGTTTTTTTAATATATTTAATCCTTAGTGGTATTTTTTCTGTTATGGATATGTGTTTAGTTAAATAAACATAGTATTGGGTTGTGATGAAACTTGACAATAATTGGAGAGGACGCAGATATGGAGTAGTTCAATAATTATACAGGAATTATTGGAGTATGATTATATATGGGTAAAATATTACAAAGGGTAATATTTATATTGATAATCCATAACATGGGTTTGGATTTTTATATTTAAAATGTGATAAAATATTTCTGCAGGACATTTATAAAACCATTTAAATCAGATACATGACCTGTAAAAAAGAACAGACCCATGGTGTGAACTGATTCAAGATGTGATATTGTTACATATGGTAAACTAATCAAACAATATTTAATGTTTTTGTGAATTTAATATTCACCTTAGGAAATGGGGTTTTCTCCATATCCTTCTAAAAATAAATACAATACGTGAAGATAAATTACACGCTATGTAATTCCCTAAGAAACAGTTTCAAAGTATGTTTTGTGGATAATTTATCATTCATATCACTTATATATTCCTCTTATATTCGATAGGGTGTATTCTATGATATTTAATAGTGCCTCTATCAATTCTAGATGTAATGTTTGTGTGATAAATTCTCGGCATGTAGTTATGCCTAATTTTCCATCCTCTTTAATTATTCTCCAACTGTTGTGGTGTAATATCATGACCATCATCATTTTTGGTTTTATACATGATCAATTCAAATCTAGGATCTCCTTATGATTTTAAACATCTTTATATTTGTTGTTGGTTTCAATTTCAAGCTTTTTTTAACTTTTCCAGTAATATGTAGGTAATCTAAACACTATGGAATAATTTTCAATTGTGATTATATATAATATTGTAATTGTGGTGACACATGTGTACACTATATAATATAATATAATATAATATAATGATGATAATATTATCTTGTATTCTTTTATGGATCTTTTTGGATTAAATTTATGATTTATCCTAGCTTATGGATACCCATTGTGAGAGAGACCCTGTGAAATTAATGAATTAGAAATGTCTTAAATTTGATTGTATACTGAAAAGTGATTTTGGTGATTTCTTAATATAGTTTCACCATGGGTAATGTATTAATTGATTAATTTATATAATGAGTAAATTGGATGAAAAAAAGTATTTATAATAATTAAACATTTTGTTTAATGTGGTCATATTGTGATATGGTTACTGGTTTGATATGAATTTCTAAGATATGATGAGATGATTATATACCATCCTAAGTACTATAAAAATATACTATGCTTATATACCGAGATATTCCCATTATCGTGCTAATATTCTTACATACTAGGATATTCATAGAAACATTCTATGATCATTATATGTTAGGATTGTCTGTGACACATGTTGTGATTCTTATACACTAGGAAATAATCCTGAAAATGATGGGATTCTTATATACCAGGTTATCCCATAACATATTCTATGATGATAATATAGCAGGCTATTCCCAAAGACATACTGAGATGCATATATTACTAGATATTCCCTAAAAAATTCAGGGATTCTTATATACTTGGTTAGGACCTGACACATTCTAATATGCATATATAACAGTATTAGACTACTGATTTCTTATAACATTGTTAAACTGATGTTGTTGGAATGGTTTCGAGACATGTTTGGATATATTCTATAATCGATCTGAGGAATGTTATGTTATATAATTGTTATATGGTTATGGGTTGTATGGTTGTGAGACATGCTCAATGAAATTTTGGCATGGCATCGAAGCAGGTTTTTTCTATATTTTATTTATTATTTAATTAATTAAAACACTGATTTATCACATTATTTCACCACATAAAAATATAATGGATTTTTTAATCATGGTGGTTTTCACCTAATGAATTTTAATCACATCATATTCATGCCTTTTTTATATCGGAGCAAATTTCATGTATGTTGGTTTGGATAATGGAATGTGACCTTGTTTTTGACTTTTTTAGTTTCATGATGGGGTGAAATTAATACATATGTCTGACATGGAATTTGGTACAAGAGTCTTACGAGTACATTTTATGTCAATGATTTTATTATTTCTATTTTTTATTTGACATTTATATACATATCATCTTATCATTGCATGATTTCTAATTTTTTGTATATTCTTTTCTCCTTTCTTTTCATAGTTCTTATGTACAGTTTCCACATGTTCTATTACTCATATAGATTTTTTTTATATGTCCTATTTCCAATGGTACGATACTTCATACTAGGGGGTATAGTATCCCAACTATTCATATCTCACCCCCCAATTCTTGTCAGCAGCCTCCAAAATAAAAGCTGGGATGATTGAGGTCACATAGCCTACCTTTTCTGGTCGTGTGATATATCCTTGGATAAGGGGACATTAAAAGATTATATATCACAACATGGTAAAATATCATCTCTATTCACACTAAATATAAAAAAATTTAGAGGTTCCACATATCCTCATACAGGACTCCTCATATGTTAGAGGATACCAAATAGAGGACCGAGTTAAAGGTGCTATGGTGGAGAGAAAATACCCCATGTATCTATGTATTAGAAAATTATTCATTCACTAAAACCTTATATAAAATATTAAATAAATAGTGTATATAGAAAAGTAAAAATTCTAAATAATAATTAATTAAGATATTAAATGTTGGTTTAAAATTCCACTCATCCATTGAGAATATCATGAAACAAAAAAATATATAAAATACACTAATGATCTAATGGTTCTATAATCCATACCCCATTCTAGACTCCTGACATCGCCTATGTTTTCCTACTAGATCCTGATTTTAATGGGTAATAGACCAATATTCTCCTACAAAAACTGTATCTCTACTCAAGTACCCATGTTCTATGGCTACCTGACAAGAGTTGATTAAAAAACACAATAGGAAACTACCAAAATCATCGATTAAATAACTATAAATGTATTGATATGATAATGGGTCATGCTTTAAATATATAATAAACTAATGAAAATATATAAACATGACTACATGGAATAACTGATTTAAAATAACACCACACTATCTTAAAGAACATCACGTGGGTTGTACCAGCCTATATACCTAACTGGGGGACCATGTCCAACCCATGAACCAGTTATGGTTGTTGATCCATATGATTATGTCCTTAATCGATTATCCCAACATTGACTGGTGTTGGGGTCCCACTAAAAATAATTCAATGAATATTCATCCCCATATAACAGACATTGGTCTTGCGGATATATGTATCCATTAATATAGACCTTCTATATAGAATTTTTCTAAACTGGGGTGTTTGACCAGAAGTCACACAAACTAGGGGAATGCTGGAGGAAATCTATATCTCTGTATACCTAATCAACCTCAACTCAATATGAAGTTAATCCATACTGATAATAGAACATATATCCCATATTGGTACGTTTCTAATTCAATTTCATAGACCAATAATATCATATACCTCCCCAATGATTGTCTTCTCATGATATAGTAACATATAAATAAAACACTTCGCCACATAGTGGTTTCAAAAATTATTATATCCCATAATAAACGGATAAATTTAAATAAAATCAACATTTCAGAATATATCCCCATGACAATAAAGAAAATTTACTAATATAAAATAAAAAACCATAATAAAAATATCATAACCAAATAATACATTCCCAGATGTCCTTATAAAGTTTTATTATGTTATAAGGTGATAACTACAATCACCACTACCCATTTCGAAACATGAATGCTTATGGATAGGTATATCATAGAATACCTGCTAGGCTCCACAATGTTACACAAGAAACTATTAACATCCTTATCATAAAAAATGGTTAATCATAATCGGTATTAGTCCCATGTGATGGATAAAATACTATCTTGATACCCATTTTATTATATCGGTACACTTCTCAGCAAAACACCATGATCTTGTGGGCATGAATTCATTCCAATATCCTCACATTCCCTAATTTTGGTTTCAATATGAAGAGATCCAACACCCCCTCTTTGAGGTGTTCAATTTTAATAGCTTAGAGCCACTAAATAATAACCATTTTACATTACTCTAGGGAAACCCATCAATGACTGTAGTTATACAGGAATAGCTATATGTGATAGCCCTAGCCATTAGCATACATTGAATCATGTCAGTGAACAAGGTACATTGTTTAAAATTCATTGTCTTCCTTTTACTCTCCACAGTTCATAATGATTAAAAATTACGTTCATTTAATATTGAAAAATTTTGTTAATAAATTTAATCAATTGAAGTGTATGTAGCTTAAATTGAGAGAATAAATTTACCGGTACTAGTAAACATTATATATAATTCCATTGGTCAGGGACAAGGACCACCTACATGATCTAGACCATTTAACATTTAATTATACGGACATGAAGCTCTAATAGGGACCACCAAAGCTCAACCATGACAAAATTTTTGCATTCAAAGGTTACATTAGTACATGAGCCTGATAATCATTATAATAATTATAAACATCAATAATTAATTAATTATATCATTTTAATTTAATATCTAAATTTGAAAAAAAATTATAATCTCAAAATCATCACTATGAAATCATGCCACACAAGAAATATATTCAACCAATTATGAGAGGTCTTTATAAAAACTATATTAATATTCCAACACAGATCCTATGTTTCGAAACAATTTATATTATAAATTTTTTTTTAAATGAAAAACAATAAATAAATTTTTGTACTGATATACCATTGATAATTTTATAGTTATAAATGCTTGAATATTCTCTCGAGATTCCTTATATTTAGGATAAATTAAATTCCCTTAACAATTACTAAATTACAACATCCTCAAAAAGAAATTTATAATGAAAACTAAGGTTGAATAGGTAGAAAATTAAATTGTAGTGAATATGAGATCAACAAAATGAAATAAGCGTGGAATAAATGCCTAAACTAAACCGATATATCCTCGAAAAACACCTACATATTGAGACTTTAAGGGATAAAAATGGTATGGGAGGTTGTCTCACATGACATAATAAGGGTTTATTCCACCTATCATCTTTTTAGTGTTTAAATAGAAATTTTATACTAGAAATGCTCTATTATATTTTCTAGTTATTCCTAGTGGTTTTATTTAGGTTAGGCTAGAAAAACGACCCCATGTTGTTCCGAGCCTACAAGATGCCTTCCAATATTCATTAAAACACCCATTTGAGGTTCTCAAACTCCCAGAAGTTAATTATTAATCGTTTTTATAATAATGAACCATCCACCAAAAATAAAAAAAATCAAATATCCTTAGTAAATTTCATTGTACTAACGATGTAAGGAATTAAATTAACTATTTTCTTTTTAAAAACGACTGGTGTTTTTATATTATGTGTTAATCATCATGAATAATACACTCCCCTCAATTAAAAAAGGAACTCTTCACCACATAACATATCGATAGATAATAATAATCATAGAATGACAAAACACAACTAAATCCGCTAACCTACCGTATTAACTATTTATTATAGTATTATTCCTATCACAAATATTAATATAAGAAGACTTAAAGAGTTTCTTAAAGGAAGATATTTATTGTAAAATTTATTTTTTTTAACTGATTTTTTCAATATAATTTATTCATATACCTCAAATAAAGCTCTTTAATACCAAATTAAATAATGATATTAAATAAATATTTACACCTTTAAGTTTTTATATTAACATAATGTTAATTGTCCTACTTTGTCTCTCTCTATAATTTTAAAATGAATTGGTCACCCATATAGTAGTTTGTTTACCTCTTCTTTGAATGATGTGTTTCATAATAAATTACCACTTTAAATTAATTAACATACTCTATCTTTAATAAATATAAATATATAAATATATTATTAATATTATTTTCTAAAGATAAATTATGAGTTCAATTGGTATTATTATTTATAAATGGTCATATAAATTTAACTACCAAAAATGAGCATACCAAGGAAGTTTTCATAATTTAAATATAGTTTAGATACCCTATTGAACTATATAATGATTTTTTATAAAAGAAATTCATAATATTAATATATAAATAAATTTTCTTATGAAATGGTAATATTAACATTTTATCTAATTATTAATAAATTGTCATTAGTTTATTAAAACTTACTAAAACAAGCCGGCTATCGGTTTCAACTGTTAGAATCATCCCTAAAACACCTAAAGAATAAACAAGAAACATCATTTATAGTCACGTAACATAAATTCCAAATAAATTATCTATTACTATATAATTAACAATGTAATATAGAATGGTAAATTATTTCATTATAATGAAACATACAAGTAACAATTTAAACTATAGGCACAAATGATCAATATTGACTAAAATAGTTAATTAATATGTGTTAAATATATATGAAATACTAATTTAATGTTTTATAAATATGATTAATGTTATAATATATATTTTTACTGTTAATATTATTATTACACATGATTTTTGATAGTGTATAATCAAAAAATAATCCAATGTATGTGTCTTTTCGACTAAATTTCCATTCCAATGGGAAAAAAAATTCATTGACTATACACATATATGTTTCATATATTAATCCATTTTATTAGCATTTAATTTTATCCATCTCAATTTAAAATATACATTTTTACATCATTATCTGATTCTTAAATGGATTCATACATCATTAAGATATGATGTTGTTATAAATAAATTTCATCTTCTCTAATATCTCATTCTCTTCCATTTCATAATTCTTATTACCATAAATTTTATTTATGATTTTAAATTAATGAATATATAATTATTGGTAATTTTTATATCTCTCCACATATATTAATAATGGGAATATTTTTAAACTATTTCCCTCGTGGTGGGTTTTCTTAAAAACCACCTAAAAAGATTAAATAGAATTTCCTTTCACATTAAAAAAATTATCTTCCTCAACACATTGATTTAAAAAATATTTAATTTTTTGTAAGTACCATTATTGTTAATTATTTGAAACAGTTTTTTATAATGTGTTTCACCTTTTTTTTGAATGATATTTTCTCAACTATGACTTGTATATTTCACTTCTTTGATAATGTCAAAAATTATTACTAGAAACTTTTGTTTACTTTTCATCCATTTTCATCTCTATCACCAATGGTTCTAGCAATAATGGAGTGTTATTCCTAATCAATGCCTAAATAAATTTATACTCATTTTTTATATATACTTTTAGTTTCAATTCATTTATCATGTTATAATAATATGTGATATTATTTTAATATGACATGAAACCAATCATCATTATATATGGTTTTCATGATATGATGTATGATTTATATCTTCTGAAATACAAAGGTAAATGTTATTATTATAAAATTGGTGGGGTCTTATGTAACCTTACAACACAGTGAGTAATGTTTTATGCCTCATGATATAATGATGAAATGTTGGTGAATGATTGGTATTTTTCATATCATAATTTGGGGACATGATTTCATTTTTCCAAAACATATTTCTATGAAATAATAGATTTTTTACACAATGTTTTTATTAAACATAGTTATTCTTATTTCATATTTCAATGTTATTCGATATAACAATTTTCTTTTTTCATGTTTTAAGATTATTTTCCCATGCTTCAAATCCATGGAATATGTTTTATGATTCAATTATATTATTTTTATAATACCATGATCAAATTACCTTATATATGATGATTTATCATTTAATATGATTATATTATATGATTATATTATATTTTTAATCAGATATTTCCGCCTTGATTCATGTTCTCTCCCAGGATTAAGATCAAATACATTATAAATCATATATTAGTTTCTCTTATTTTGATTTTGATCTCTCACAATGTTTGGTTTTACCATTTAATATATAATAATGTATTGTATTATAAATATAATGATGTCTGGTATAGATATGTTTGTTCGAGATGTAGAAGTAATATTATGTTTATATATATCCGAATATTATAAAAAATTTATTTTGGGACAGTCATATTATTTTTGATATTTAATGTTAATATTATAATTGTAATGTATGACATTTACATATATACCATGGGTTTCTTCAATTGGTATCAAATAAAAGTGTTGTCATTTTTTATGAAAAAAATGTAAAACATTAGTGAAAACCCATTGGGATAGTCAAAACATTTCCAGAAAAACAAATTTATTTGTAAAGTATAGAGTGTGTGGTTTCATAGTTATGAAATACATTTCTAGATACTCCTATTTGATAAAGGCTCTAGCATGAATTCACCCAGGGATAATAATATAAGAAAAAAGGTTGGTAATGTATCATCAAAATCATTAATAGGTTCACAAAAATTCCTAACAAAAATATTGTTTGATTCCAATAGAGATATTGTTGGGTTGTTTAAAATTATACTTACAAAACATTATTGTAAATGCCTAAAAGTGCTCCAAGGCTTTGTAAGGTTAAAATGCGACAAATAGATTCCATATTTGCAACCGGTGATCCGTTCTGGGGGTCTCAGAGGGGCGGGGAAAATTTTCTGAGTTGCATGGAAAAAAAATGCCCCGCATGAAAAATCTTTGGGATTCACGAGAGTTTTCTAGACGGGTGAAGAACTATTTCACGCTACCACTCCGTGTGGTTGATCTTCATGCTTACAACATCGGGGCACACAATATTTCATACTGATGCATTTTTAGCACGGACCCGTGATCCTGAGAGCCTATAAATATAAGGCCACCCACTTTGACTTCAGCCTAAAGAATCTGAACTGCCTCTCCAATGAAAAATTCCCCTGTCGTGCATGCATATAAGATGGCCCCCATGTACTAAATTTTTTAATCACAGGTTTCCCAGCTGTGTACCTTTGCACGTGACTTCTTGGGCTTGATCCTTGCCTAAATCCCCTCGAGCCCCTTCACCCGCGCGCAATTCCTTCCGATTGTGTGCAATTAGGTATTTTGTGAACAATACCTTTTGCGTGTCGGCTCACTCTATTTAATGACAAGCGCACAATTTCTCACCAAACTAGACTTTTTCATGTGCGAAAATCCTTTTGCATGCCGGCCCGCCCCTTTTTCACTCAAAAGTCTCTTATGCGTGCAAAGCCTCCCGCATTATGTGGCTGTGATGTCCCTCTTCTGTGCATAATGTTCGTGCAAGCCCTGCGCCCAAAACGCCTTCGCTATATACTCATTTCCCATAAAACCTCCTAGGTTCGCATGAAGTAACTTCGAAGTCCCCTGGACTATATCACCCGATGCGTTTCTTGACCCCAAGATTCATTGTATAGGCACACTAATGGATATTTCTTATTATCAAAGCCACGCTAGCGTGGGCCCCTCGATGGTTCGATCTATGACACAACCTCATCATGTCTTTACTTGTCCCCTCTCTTCACCAAGAAGCATAGGGTACCAGTTATGTAATACCGAGGGATTCAGAGCAAACCCCCTTCATTCGAGCAACATGACACTAAATTGCCAAGCCCCCTCATCCTTAGAAAATGTAGTTAAACTGTGACATCACCCCATGCCTCATGCGTGGGGTATCCCACCTTGGACATTATTCACACCCACTGGTATCAACTAGGGATGATATCATATTAATGGGAGTGGATTTTATCCACTGGGGAAGGGAAACCAACTCGGTGTAACCCCCTAGATTTCTTGTAGAAGGTAGAATACCTACACCTCCATTCATCTTCGCTCCCTAGCGATAGCGAAGGGCATGATGGGGGACGGTTCTTCTCATTTATTCGGTCCCAAGTCCCTCTCCTACTAAACTTTGTCACCATTGGGACTCCATCCTGGAGTATGAACCAACACCTTCGGGCTTCTAACCACGTATAAGCCCCTGTTTCTCTTTGGGATGTGATCACGTGTAAGCCCCACTCTACTTCCCGTGGACAAACCTTCCAATACCTGATTTTCATGTCTCTAATGCCTCTTGTTTCACACAATAAGCATGACACAAGTGGGAATAGAGTAAGAACTGACCCTGACATCCTCATCCTAGGAAGCCTAGAGTTTATGCCCCACACAGACCCATCTGGATTATGAGGACTTTGATCCTTTCCAAGGCAGGGTACGTAGGAAGCCTCTACAAGGTTCAAGCCCACCACGCCATCTGAACTACGAGTAATTTGACCCTTTTCAAGGCAGGGTACGTAGGAAGCCTCCATGAGGTTAAATCCCAACACCCTCCTGAACTACGTGGTCTTTGATCATTTCCAAGGCAGGTTACATAGGAATCCTTCATGAGGATCAATCCCAACACCCATTCGCTGATCCGACCATCTTCATGTCGGTTCTCCAACTCCCTGGGGAGCTCAGAGCATAATCCCCAAATACCCCATCTTGAACTATGAGGTATTTGATCCGTGCTAAGGCAGGGTGCATATGAAGCCTCTATGAGGTTCAATCCTAATAACCATTGGACCCCATGTCTACCTCCACGTTGGTCCACTGACACCCCGGGTCGCATCAGATGGTAAGCTCCAAACATCACCCATCTGAACTACGTGGTCTTTTATCCTTTCCAAGGCAAGGTTTGTAAGACGCCTCGAAGAGGTTCAATCCCAACACCCAGCAGTTCCGAACCCCTTCACATCAGTTCACCCCTATCCTGCATGATGTTAAACTGTGGACCCTATCCATCAGTAAGCTATTGTGACCCCATCCAGCGGTAAGCTGTTGCGACCCCATCCAGATGTAAGCCATTGAAACCCCCAATTGGTCGAAACATATCATCAGATGAACTATTTGTACTTTGATTCCCTACCATGAGGATACGTAGGAAGTCTCTTTGAGGCTCAAGCCCAAAACCATCGTCATCCCCATGAAGGTTCCATCCCATTCAAATAACCTTCCATCATCCATCCTAATTTTTACCGGGGCCGCCACATCGCGGTGGTATCATGCCATGCCATTACCCATTCCCACTAACATCATTCAAGAAGCCACACATGTGTTGACCCAATATTGGTGTTCCCTCCAGGGGTTTCCTCCATTTGATCCACTCTAGTCAGTGTTTTGATAAACCTGATCTGTCTCCGCTGGACGTTAAATGTGCGGCATACCCTGTGTTAAACATGAGAAGTTGAGGAAAACCACAGATACATGCCCATGGTATATTATTCCGTTTATTAGATGTGGGATTCCATGGGATTCTACACCCTTAAAAATCCTTATAATAAGGGATAGAAGACAGACACACCAATCCCCAGCATCCAAAAATGCCAGTGATGTCCAATGTGACTACTCCCTTAACCAAAGATTGCTACCCTGACCGGACCCCTTGGAATGTCCTGACAGAAGCAGTGTAATTAACTGGTGTCCATGAATATATGTTGCTAGGAAGAGTTAATGAACAACATCTTAATTCTTTAAGGGAGACCCGTACTAGGTGATGAGTTTTAAGGTGGAATCCACGGAAGAAAGAACTAACATCCCATCATCCCGTTTTGATCATGGAATTGACGTCCCTGAATATGGAGTGGATGTCGCCCGCCTTTGGAAAGCGTGAATGCAGGGTAAGAGAGACCACACCCCTCATCCCCAAATGAGACAGAGGCGTGCACCTTAGGGAAAGCATTAGAAACAGAATTGGTGAACCCGACGTGATGTTCTTCTCCTCAATATGAATATTAGTAGCGCTCGGTGCATCAATGGATTGATGTGTCAAAGGATCTAGATATCTGGTGTCGGGTCCCGCCAAACCAATTGTGGGTCTGGCATGAGAGTCTCCAGATGATGTGGCATTCGAATGTTGGAAATCCCGTTCTGTGACACTATCAGTGTGTTTCCCTCTTACCGATCTTGGAAGACGAGATAGAGTTGGGGCATTGGTCATCAATTTCTTTTTCTTTTAGCACTAACGATTTCATCTCCCTTATTCTTAGGAATCATGCCCGTCTATGTAGGGGCAGGGGAAAATCCAACATAGCTGGTCCATGTTGCTTCACTGCTTCTGCGACGGCCTTTGCATCCGTGACTGTGGGGTGCCCATGCCCCATCTCCCTATCGGAAGATAGCCTACAAAGGGTAATTAACGACCTCGTGCATCATTATGAGAAGGATGGAATCATCCCTATGCTTGGTATGGCCCTCCTGGATATATAATAATTTGTACCTCACCATCAACACTGCCCCCGAGGGCCACGTAGGGATCTATTTCTCCCCACCCCGACATACAACTACTTCGGGAGCTAGTCCTTGGTGAACTTTGATGACTCCCTACCTTACGCTGATGAGGTAGGCGACGTCCGGCCCAGCCTAGTCAGTGTCCCAATCCAGGGGGATCCCAGCAAGGTCTCCCACCCAGCCACATTAGTGCCACTGCCCAGTCTTACTAGATAATTATTAGGTAAGTTACGTACTTTTGCCACTGGCCTCAGCTAGTCCAGCCTGATGCAAGCGTCGGGCGCAATCAGAGAATGACGACCACCAAGGGGTGTCAAGGTCGATGGATACTATGGCCCAATCCATCACAGAGGATTATTATCAGGTCCCTCTATACACTGAGCATGGGTGCTTATTTTCCCAATTAGGATTGAGGCCCCAAACGCCCCACGGGAAGGTTAGGTCGACTCTCCTGGTCGCAGGCACGAGCATTGGTCACCGTTAACCAACCCGCAGCGATGAAACCCTATACGGAGGTCCTCCCCATGCAACTACCATAAAGAGCGTGGGCGTTCCACCTTCAAGGATCGACATGGAGGTCTGCCCCATGCCACCCCCAATCCAAATGAGGGTCTACCTCACGGCAGTGATCCTCAGTATGGAAGCCTCTCCCATGCCCCTTACACTGGGTATAGAGTCATTCCTCCTTCCCACAACCACTGATATAGGGACATTACTCATTCGGTCTCTATCAAATGTGGGGATCCTCCCTACGTCCTCTATGTAGCTGATGAAGGTCCTCCTCACCCCAGAAACCAGAGGAGTCGAGGCCATCCTTGCCTCACCAGCACCCAGCACGGAGGTCCTCACCGTACTCAGCTAGGCCAGTACAAGGACCCTCCTCGTACTGAATTTGCTAGGTAAAAAGAGCATGGTGGTCCTCACCATGCTTATTCTAGTTATATCTGAGGTTTGGCCTACTCTGGTGCTATCCATGGAGGTCCTCCGCCTGTACCCTTAGACATTTTCCCGGTGCTCCTCACACCCAGGTGTTCTCAGGTGGAAACCCTCTCCGCTTCAGCACTAGTGTGGCCAAAGGACCCCATGTCAGAAATAAGACCTGTCCTAAGGAGCCACCTAGGGGAAGGAAGGCAGGACACCACCAACAAAAGAAGATTTATGAGATGTTCTGAATAGAGATCAAACGAGTCCGCCACTCATAATCTGAAGCGGAGTATGACTCATCTCATTAACCCTCAGCTCGATCAACCGAGACAAGGACCGGGGCAGAGACGAGGCGCATCAGCCTGGTACTCCTAGAATGTGAAGTCCCCATGATACCCACCTTCCTCCGTAGGTATATCTAGGAGGATTAATATATAGAGACCCCACAGGTTACGGTCATTAAATCACCCACATCATCGCCGGAAGCGCTCTCTACCCACACAAGAGAGCACATAGACCTATTCAGGGGACCAATGGAAGGTGAGCAGTATTGTGTCCTATCACCAATATCCCTAGCACCAGAGTAGGGAACTATGGAAATCATCCCATCATATAATGACATAGAATCCAGGTCTCTACACTCTTCGGAAGAAGGCTCAAGATACAGTGGTCAGTCAGACCAGTCTCCATACTCTCCATCGGCCAGCCTGTCATCCCAGCAGTCTACCTCAGTACCGCTGCCAGTACCTCAGCCACCCACAGTTGACGAGTGGGGAAATTAAGGGCCAGACACTAAATCTGAGCTGCGGAGCTTCTGGACCGTCCTCACAGCAGACCACTTCCCCGAGAAGTTCTGGCTCGTGGTAGCATAGAATTTCTGCATACCAGAATCACTCACCCTAGAGGAAGTTGATTGTTTCTACTTCACCCTTCATGAGAAACATTTCAGTATTCGTCATCAGCGTGTGGTTTATCCAAGGAGACAAGAAAATTTTGAAGACATCAGTGAGCAGTGTCGTCAAGTCGATCTGGCCGCACTCCCTGTGGCACAGCGCCCCAAATCACTGGGTCGTTGTGAGGCCCTCTAGCAGCAATGTGTTCTGAGTATCAAGGTACTCCACAAATTTGTCAGGGAGGCTTCCCCCCAAATAAAAATCCATGGATGGGGGTAGTATGCTTCCCTCATCTTTAGTAATATCTGGCGGCAGCCCAACTCTCTATTCAATATTGAGGACATACCCCCATGAAGGGTCACAATCAACATGGTTGATATAATGGACGAGGAGGACGAGCTAGAGTTTCTCGATTTAGACTTACCCCCTGAGTGTGTGCCACTACTGATTGACCCATCGGGGAGGAATACTCTTCACCAGAGCAACGTACTAGGTCTCCCTAGGCCCATGGAGGCATTGGTACTCGTCATGAATTGTGGTAAAGGAAAAGAGCATGTCTGGGCTATCAAGCACTCTGACCCATCTGCCTCACTGTAGAAGACGGGGGAGGACCCTGAGAAGGACAGGTTACGCCAAAAACATGATGATCAGAATAGGTTGGTCAATGAACTCCTAGTTGAACATGCTATAGAGTGACGACCCAACTATGTAAATCCTAGTCCAGTATAGCAGGGGCTAGAACAACTCCCCCTCGGTGAGCTGCCCCTAGGAAACCATGATCATACCGCTCCCACAGACACAACTGAATTCAGAGCTCACAAAAATAGGGAACAATTTGTATCGTCAAAACCTCCTAAATGGCACGAAAATCCATTGAATCCATCCCGAGTTCCCCCAGCTTCCCCGAATGCCACTCCACCTACCACTCCAAGAGCCGCTGATCCTGTCTACCATTTTGAAGAACCCGATAATGCGCTTGTGGTTAGGGATCCCCGTCAAAATAGGGACCCCCACCCAAATAATCCTATGGAAGCACTCATAGCCCACCTTAAGGCATTGGAAATGAAGCAGGTTGAAATAAAACCAAATGGAAAGCCATACCAGACTAGGGTGGATGATATGCTGGTGCCTTCGGGCTTCAGGAATCCCACCTTCTCCCCCTTTAACGGGACGGGGGACCCTCCGTAGCACCTGGACTACTTCAACTCAATGTGTAGACCCATGTTGGGGACTCCAACATAGTAGGAGGATTCCAAGCTCTTCTATTTTGTTCAGACTTTGGAGGGCCCGACATTCTTCTGGTACACCCATCACCTTGAGAAATCCCTGTAACAGGCCAGTCAGGCACGTCTGTTTCCCCTTGTAAATCACGCGAGGAGAGATGTCCAAGTCGAGCCACCTACGGTGGGCCAAATAGAAGCCCTTAGATAGCTGGAGTTACTACTAGTGGAACGATATCATAACCTCTTATAGGCCCTCCTCCTCAGGCGCATCCTCCAACTCAGCATCGTTCGCCTCAGAATTGGCAACAACCTCCGTGTAATGCGCCGCCACCACCCAAGCAGGACAACCCGACTCCACCTCCTCGAAAGGCCCCTCTGGATCCTCATTAGGGAAAGGCCCCAAGGGACCCATTTCTGGATAGAAGAAACCGAACCTACTCATTCAGCGATAATTAGGTTCCCACCTATTTCAAAAGTTCCAAAGAGCAGGGGATTGTATACTTAACTGATTGTAGAAGGCTGGAAGAGGAAAACATCACTAATCTTCCCAAATACTTCACCAGTAATTGGATTATGGGGCGTACCCTTAAGAATTGTTATGTGTTCAAAGACTGGCTTCAAGACCTGGTCTATAACAATATAGTCAAGCTGGCCCGGCCCAGACACATGTGGCAGGTGTCTTTGTAAGGCTAGACAGCAGTAGTGACAAAGAAGGCGAGTGGAAGCAGATTTCTAACTACGAGTCCAAGAAGTAGGATAACTGGATGGATCGTAACACAGTTTCTTGAAAAAATGGAATCATTCGGGCAAGCCTGAGTCAGCTAGAGCCCTCGGAAGCTACGACCACCATTTCTGCATCATCATCTCAGTAAGCCTCTTCCCAGAAAAGAATGCATCGGTGGCGCAATAAAATACAATGCACCCTGCCATCACCATCGTAGTCTCGAACTATCGAAAACATTATGCCCTATGAGATGGTGATCATACTCAGAATCATCCAAGTAGTGGATGAATCTTCAATTGACAGTCAAGGGTACGCTTCAATTAATACTGGGAAGTTGGTAAACCCCTATATGACTCCCAACGATGGGGAGTACCAGGCGAACCTCTGCAAGATCCCCATCCTATGCCAATGTCGACGGATCCATGACCATATGAGTCGTCGGGGCACATCAAATGGCACCTCCAGCTAGGAATTGCATGCCACTGAGACTAAAAAGTAGGCCCAGTGCAGAACTCAGCATGCGCAGCCAATTCATCTAGTGTCGCCAGTACTGCCTCCACCTCCATTTGTGCTACTGGATCATGCAGAGCTACCTCATCCAATCCATGTCTAGCCTCACCCAGCTTCATGTCGATCTCGTTTGTCTAGTCTTCATCTGGAAGCTACTCTATAGGCTTCGAATTGTGAGCAGTGGGATATTCCCAGCACCAGCCAGCTGCCTGTTCAGCTGGGAGGGCCTTCTATGCCTCCATTCGCATAGCGGTCTCCTTTTAGTAGAAGTTTGCACCAGGTGTAGAAGTATGATGTTATCAAAAACCTCACCAGCATCCCAGCGAGGATTTCTAACCTTTAATCCCTTCACCTGTCTTCATATATGCTTGAGGCCATCACTGAGGCTTTAAAAAGTACCCTCCAGTTTGAGACGGAGGTAGCAGCTGCAGAATCCTTTAATGCCAAAGCGGTTGAGAACGCCGAATGCCAGTCCATCATTTCATTCTCGAGAGAGGATGGAGTCTCTCCCATACAGGGGAATATCCACCAAATGTACATCCTCAACCAATTTAACAGTGTTGAGGTTCGTCCCTGTCTTGTTGACATCGAATCCAAAATTAACCTTATCCCAACACGGATGTTGCAGAAGCTGAGGTTCTCCAAGGATGACTTGACTCCCTCCAATTTATGGATCGAGGGATATGACAGGAAAGAGCAGACCCCGGTCGGCAAGATCAGTTTGAAGACCAAGATCATAGGCCTAGTTTCCAGCACCTAGTTCATGGGTGTCTCCCAGGACACCACGTACAACGCATTGATGGGAATACCATTGCTCCACCTGCACACAGAGGTCCCCTCATCATATAACCAATGCCTCATGTACTCCCTCAATGGTCGAGTAGGCATGCTCCAAAGAGATGTGTCTCATTTTTCCACTTTTGAAGCCTGCTATCTGGACACTTACTATTACAAGAGCAAGGATAAGTAGATTATGGAAAATGATGTTGAGCCCACCACGGTCACAACTGACCCATAGGTCGGTTTGGATGATGACTACGTCTTCCTGATCCGTCGATTTGAGGAAATGACCCCCAATATGGCACAATGTTTTGTTGTCTCTGGTGAAAGAGGAAATCATATTTCCATGTCTAATAAATGGCATAAAATCACCTCATACTGCTACACAAACTAGGCGCAGGGGATCCTGGAACCTTCAATCCCCGTACGATATCGGTATGTTCGCCGCATGGCAGCAACAGTACGTCATACATGTCTATTCCATGGGTATGAAATTAATCGGCTCAGGCCAATGAACCACTATTGATTTTATATCATCAAGTGTAGCCCCTTGGACCGAAGACCATATGGGATCAGATCAACTGCCTTCATCACTATGGTTTCAGCGGCGTGTGAATCTCTTGATATGTTTTCCACTACTGTCCAGGCTGATACCAGCCTCCCATCAGGTTTTTCCAACCCAGAGGAAGCTTCCCCTTCTGAGAATCCCTCCTCCGCAATTGATGTAGAGGATATGGAGGATGCTCCCCCTACCTTTGAAGAAGGTATTTCCACCACGGTCGATGAATTGGTACAGGTGAACCTTGGTTGCAAGGTAGATCCAAGACACACATTGATCAGTTCTGCCATGTCCAACATGGAGCAGCAGCGATACATGGACCTACTGAAATGGCATTGTGATGTGTTTTCCTGGAGTTACAATGTGATTTCAGGACTAGATCGTTAGTTATAGGTCTACTACCTTGGTCTCCCAACAAATCATCGCGAGTTCAAGCAGCCTCCCAGGAAGATGAACCCTTCTCACGATGCAATGGTAGGCGTCGAAGTTGACAAGCTCATTAGAGACAACATCATGAAGGAGGTCTACTACCCCATGTGGATATACAACATTGTGCCAGTAAGGAATAATAACATACATATCATAGTTTTCATTGAATTTTTGGATCTCAACCGTCACTGTATGAAGGATGATTTTCCCCTTTCAGTGAAAAAATTATTGATTGATTCTACGGCTGGGTTCCAAGCCCTCTCATTCATTAATGGTTAAACTGGATATAATCAGATCCAGATGAACCTTGAGGATGTTGATTCTATAGATTTCAGGGCTCCCCAAGGTACTTTCTATTATCAGGTTATGCCCATCGGTCCGATGAATGCAGATTCAACCTACCAGAGGGCTATGCACCTCATATTCAATCCAATCCTCGGGACATTTGTTGAATTTTATTTGGATGATATGTTGATCAAATGCCTCCATCATCAGGACTATCTATAGCACCTTGAGAAAGTGTCCATCTTCCTCCATTCCCACTACCAGATTATGAACCCATTGAAATGTGCATTCAGAGTTACCTTTGGGAGGTTTCTTGGCTTTTTTTTCAGGTATGAATGCACCCAGATCGACATAGAGAAGATCTTGGCCACCAGTCAGATGCCTCCCCCGATCAGTATTAGGGATCTTTGATGTTTTCAAGGCCACTTAGCCTACATACACTGATTCATTGTTAATATGCCCAGCAAGTGTAAGCCCTTTTCCTGAATCATGAATAAAGGATCTTCTTATGAATGGTATGAATATTTCTAGACAAAATTTGAGGAAATCAAGTAGTATCTACTCTAGCCTCTGGTCTTGATGTGACCCATCACTGGAAAGCCTATGATTTTATACATGACTACCCTTGAATAATCTCTTGATTCCCTTCTCCCCTAGAAGAACAATGAGGGGATAGAAAATAGTCTCTACTATCTCAGTCATATGCTCATCGATATGGAGACCAGAACCCCCGCCCCCCCAACTGAGAAGAGCTACCTTGCACTGTTATTCGCATTATAGAAATTATGACACTACCTATAGCACCACGAGGTACAACTGGTGTCTCGGGTAGAACCACTGGAGTACATTCTGAATCATCCCATGTTGACTGGTCGTCTAGCATGGTGGGCAGTAATCCTCAAGCAGTTCGAAATTAGGTTTGTCCCTCAGAAAGCTATCAAGGGACCAACATTGAAATTTTTTCTTATGGCCCATCCAACCCCCGCAGACTAGTCCATATACCTATATTTTCTCAAAATGGAAATCCTCATAATAGAGCATGCCTTCCCATGTTGGCAGATTCACTTTGATGGTGCCTCCTAGAGCCCCACCAGTAGGAGGCTCAATGATCCCAGGCTCAACAGAGTAGGCCTGGGTATTGTCTTTTTTTCCTCAACTCAATACATTCTTCCATATTCATTCCTATTGTAAGAAGGATACACCAACAATGATGCAGAGTATCCGGCTCTTATCATTGGACTTGAGCTGGCCCTCGGGATCAATGTACCCCATTTTCATGTGAAAGGGGATTCTGAACTTAGTCATCAAGAAAGTCAACAGTGGCTATGTCGTCAGAATGCCAGAGCTCGTACCATTGTTGGAGCCCTGCCTCAAGCTAATGTCCTGGTTTCTATCTCGGACAGAAGTTACTCGTGTCCCTCAATCTTAGAATGGTCGAGCTGATGCCTTGGATGGCCTGGCTGAATCACTAGATGAACCCGAGTAGGATGATTTGATTATACACACGGATCAAAAAGAGTCATTGATCCTGTCACCTCAGATGATGATGACAGCCTGCGAGTAAGCTATATTACCACCGGATCCTCCACGTCAGTACACCCAGGTTATTCCGATGCAGCGGTTTAGGAGACTCCCAAATAGAGAGCCCCTTTTTTCAAGTATCTCCAAAATGGTTTCCTCCCAGTTGATCGGGCTAAGCAAGAGAAAATTCAACATCGCTTGCTGTAGTTTACCCTCCATAGTGGTCTTAATATTGAGCAGATCCTCTACAGTCACGGTTTCGATGGTGTTCACCTTTGTTTCATCCATGGAGTCGAGACTTCTCAAGTCATACAGGAGGTTCATGACGGTTCCTGTGGTTCCCACCAAACTGGGCCGATGTTATCCCATCAGATCTAGAGACTGAGGTACTTCTGGCCCTCTATGATCCATGATTTTATAGAGTTCTCGAAGAGATGTCACGCATGACATATTCATGATAACTTATTTCTTCAGCTGCCAGAACCTCTCCACTCCCCCAATTACTCTTGATCGTCCGCAGTATAGGGACTCAATGTTGTGGGACCATACCCACCAACTACAGCTCGCCGGTGCAGGTTCATCCTGACCACCACAGATTTCTTTTCTATGTGGGCAGAAGTAGTTCTGGTCAAGGAGGTCAAGTCCCTTTCTATCATTGACTTCATGAGGTCCAACATCATACACTGGTTTTGAGTCCCTCACCTTGTCCTCACTGATAGTGGCACTAACTTTCGAGCATCCACGCTGAAGAAATTGTATGCCATGTACAACATCCGTTCGAACTATACCTCCCGCTATCTCGCCTAGGTGAATGAGAAGATTGAGGCATTCAACAAAACCCTCTATAACATTTTGTATAAAATGGTTGGTCATAATAAGAAGATTTGGTTAGAAAAGATCCCCAACGTCCTCTGGGAATATCAGACGACGAATTTTAATTCCACCAAGGTGACCCCATATTCCTTGGTGTAAGGAGCTAAGGCCGTCCTGCCCATCGAGATCCAGCTGTCCATGTTACGCACAACGGTCTATGACCAGCAGGTGCCAGATAAGGCAGCCAAAATTCATCTAGCTGAATTGGAATCAATTGATGAGAATAGGCTTCGTGTCCTGCACAATCTGGAAAGGCATTAGAATAAGATAGATAGGGATTTCAACCAAAAGGTTCACCTCCACACATTTCTATACTGTGATTTGGTATTGGCCGTCAAGGAGTGAATGATCCCTGGAAGGAAACCACTCAAGTAGGAGCCCAAATAAGAAATACCATACATAATTCACAGGCTTTACCCCAATGAATCATACTCCTTGGTGACCAGGGATGGTGAGCGTATAACTCCTCCCACTAATGCGAACTTCCTCAAGCAATACTCTGCCTGATCCTACTGGTTCTTCACGACCATAAACTATACAGTCTCCCATGACCCTATACTACACGCCAGTCCCGCATGAAATTACGATGCTTGGTCCTACATGACTTTAAACTGCACATTGTCCTGCATGATGTTAAAATGCATTTTGAGAACTACGTATGGATTTATTCCAATCCTTATGGGATACGTAGGAAAGATCAGATGCCTCATCTTGCCCCCAGCCCCTGAAATCTTCTCTTTGACTATCCCTTCTGAATATAGTTCTCTTAGAGGATACTTTCAGGATATAGTGTAGGATTATTTAGCCCCAATCATACCCGGATTATAATGGTCGCACCATGTTCCCACTCCCGTTATTCTATCCTCCCATGTCCACACCGCATGACATTAAACTGCATGGCCTTCTAGAACTACATATGACTTGATTACCATCCTTATGGGATACATAGGAAAGCCTGGACATTTCGTCTGTTGGCCTAGCCAAAATGCCAGATATGCCACTTAAGATAAGATATATGGTTGGGGTGAAATTGTTTTCCTCATTTCATGTCGAGCTAACCTCGATCATCCATACGTCCTGCTCCCGGGAGACATTCGCCTCATTTATAGAAGGGTAAAACTATGCATGACCCACATCTTTTATTGGGACTCTATTATCCTTCCCCACCAAAAGTGCTCTCTAATAGCATGGATGCAAGGTCTATGTAACACCCTGAATACATTTACCTAGGGTCGGTGCATTATTGCATAACATTGGCATGATCACAAAATACCAAGTCTCAAAATACCGATTAGTTTAGTAGTCTTGGATACACTAGATACATTCATAAGACTTACATGACATCATAAAGTAAAAAGACTAAGAAAAAACATCTTGTCTTCATATCCCCTCATACTATCCCTGCAGGTCATTCACAATATACTTCATCACATCCTAGAAAAATTAAAACATTGAAAGGGGTGAGCTCAGATGCTTAGTAAGGATAGAAATTTAGTAGAAGCTTCCATAAATAAACATAAAAATTTAAGGCAATGTATAACTAAAACAAAATCCATTTAAACATTAACTTCAACATTATATGGAAAAAGTAAAATGAGATAATTCCATTTACATATTCACATGGATACTCTACTGGTTGAATAATCACATGCAATATCAATAACCACTTTCATAATGATGGAATGAAAAATTCTAGACTATCATAACCACGTAGCCAAGGCCTCGTGCCAAGACCAAAAATAAGATTTTGTCAAGGCCTCATGCCAAGACACTAGTTTGTCTCAGGAGACCTTTCTATGCATCAAAGAGCTATAGAGGGATCCACCCGTCACTGATTAAGTCCAATGCATTCCTCATATGAACATGTTTAAACATATCATGAACCATAACATAATTGTATCACATAACACATGCATAAAGGAAACATAACATTTCCATATTTCAATCACAAGATATCAATACAACACATTGATATAATAAGAACATCTTCAAAACCATTTTCAATACCAAAATAAAAGAAAATTAAAACATTTTAATTATTTTTCATTTAAAAAAAAGTTATGGCTTGTAGAGAAAGCTGAAAATCAAATAATGGTCACGACGGCGGAGAAGTCATTGTCTCCGCATACGTACGACAAAAAACATTCCTTTTTTTCGTCTATTAAAATGCTTCATATTAAAATATTCCTTTTGAATAAACATAGAAGTCAATGGGGTTTATACACCGTATAAAAGAAAGTTGTGTATAAAACTAAATATGCCTCAATGAAAGGAGATTGAGAAAAAGACCTTTACAAAGATCATTTTTTAAATAAAATAGATCTATTATGTGTATTCACTATAAGTGAACATAAATACAGTTCAAATAAAATATAGGCCTAAATAATATCATGACATAATTTGAAAGTAATATATTAACCCAAAGAAAGGAAATTGGGTTAAGAAGTTTCCTTACCTCGTGTCCGACTTGATTCGATCGTTCTTTAACCTCCTGAATAATAAACTACAGTTAATTTATAATTGAATAAGAACCTTTTTCATGTTCATTATTCCTTTTATATCACTTATAACCATGTTATTAGCATTATGTAATTATTTAATTTAATAACGGACGTTTTTTCGATCTTTGGTACTTGAGTCAAAAATAAACTTCTTATAAATACAAGTTGTTCATGTTGTGAAATATCAATTATATCCATAATTATATTCATGATGTAGATATTATATATATCATATATATCCAGTATATACATGAATTTATAATATTACATAACATTTAGAGGTAAGAAATGAAATGCACCGTTCATGGAGATGGTAAGCCGTACGTACGCATGAAAACTACTTTCATTTCTGTTTCTTATTTATTGGAATTAAATTATAATTATATAAAGGTATACTATAATTACATTATAATATAATGTATAATACCATTTACTCCATCCTTTATACATCCCACACATGGCATTAACGATTCAAATCACGTTGAGGGGGCGGTAGTCCGCACTTCCTAAAATGAAAATATCGTGTTTACCCATAATAGAAACCATAAAGGTATGACATTAATGAAAAATACAGAAGATTAAGTAAAACATAAACATATTATATATCATATATAAATACAGTGAAATATTAATGTCCACTTTTTAAGGTGTTATATGAGTGTTGAATAATCATCGTTTTGTGAGGCAGAAATTCTCCATCCACAGAAACAGTATGTTCTTTAACCATTAGATGTAGGTGTGTGTATGTGTAGCTTGAATCCTTCTTATAACAACATACTAGTATATTGAGGATATTGGTTCTGTCACAAAAGAAATGAATAAAAAGAGTTTAGGCGGTTGGAGAAGCAAAATAAAACATAAGAACACAACAGAAAACACTTCCTTTAAAACAGGTAACTCATTTTGATTTGAGCTCAAAGGCTTACTTGGGAAGACTTTTTCCCAATGTGAGGCTTATAGTAGTAATATTGGGATGTGGAGAGACATAATGGGAATAGGTTGTCTGAGCCAAAGGCTTGGAAGAAGTGAATAAGGTTGTAGTGGTGAGGGCCTTTTATAAGAGGTGAGGAGGGGCACTCTTGGAAAGTCATGAAATGTTACTTTATTATATAATGATTTTCTGAATTTAAAGGTCCCACACATATATATTTAGAGGATAAGGTGATAAGGGTTCTAAATATACTCATCCAATAGGGCTTTGACAAGTTTATGTCTTAGAATGTACATTATCTTTTCATTTTATTAAAATCGTTAATTAATGAGGTAATTGATGCATCATCATGGTGTCATAAAATATTTAATTTATTTAATGTCTAAAAATTATAAAAAAACTATCATGATGTAGGAAAACTTTTTATATTTCTAATGAATATTTATTATTGAAAAGTTAACTTATATAACCTCATGTAATAATTGTTTTAGTAAAACAACACATGTTTGTTACATTTTTATTTTAACATTAAATAAAAAGTTTTTAATGTCATTTTCCTACCAAAGTGGATCCATGGGGTCCCCAAGTTGACCCATGGATTTTATTGGTCGGACATGACTCATCCAATAGAGATAGGACAAGTTTAACGTTATTTTAATATTTTTATAATATCATTTTTACCTTAAATTTTACTAATTACATTTAATGGTGTTTAATTAAACTTAAAAGTTACTATTCACCAAAAATTATTCTAATCCCATTGAACCACATTTTACTACTAATGACAACCATGTATGTCAGATTTCTGAAAATCAAATCAGAGAAGTGGTAATGTTTCATTTAAACGAAAAATCATATTTTTAACTACCACTTAGGGGTTTCACTATTCATCAAAAATTTAAGTTGTTCAGAACAGTGCCAAAATATCACCCTAAGCTATATTGATATTCCGAATTCAAAAATTATGTCTATTTTAAAAAATTACAAACATATAAGTTGCATTAATTAATTTTATAATTAATTTCCACTGTCACAACAAATAGCGTGTTTTTAAGAAACAATATATATCAAAAGATTGACAATTGTTTATGTCCAATTTCAAAGTGAAATTAATTCTAATGACCACCATTGGATAAAATGGTAAAAATAAATTCTAATTATACTTTAAAATGACTCAATAATATAATTTATCACTATTATTTATTTTGATTAAAAAAATTTGTTTTTAAGTATTTTTCACTATTCATAAAAAATTGGAAGTTCTCAGAAAAATATAAAAATTCAACATAGGCAGATTCTGATATACCAAATCCAAAAATAAAGTTCATTTTGAAATATAAAATATATATAATTTCAAATAGTGGGTATGACTATTCATAATGGCTATTTTGATTGGTCGCGGTGTGTTATAATCTCGAACTTGCGTACAATGCAAGCTATTTCATTATTGAAAGAGAAGCGTATTGTGGAAGCTCGGGGTGATACATTCTCCCCTCCTTCAGTAAATTGTGTCCTCTCAATTTGAAATTTTTATTTGATAATAAAATGTTTAAAATAGAAAATACCTTTGTGGAAAACCCACATCGGAAATAAGGTTAATAAAATTTAGCCTTAATAAGAGGGAAATGAAAAATTCACCACCAAATTATGATCTCGATAATGAGAACATTGGTGGAAATTAGAGACATATAATTGGAGGGAAAACGTAAATATTTGTAAGGAGTGATTGAGGTCATCAATCACAAACAAGTGTAAAATTGAGGGCCTCGAAGCCTTCAATCTATGTTGATTTAAAATATCATCAGTTCAACAAAAAATAAGGTATTATGATAACACATTTTTTTGTTTTAATATCCCTTTCCTAAATTTTAGGAATTAATTTATTCATATAATAAAATATAGGTATATATATATGATTGATAAGTAGAGTTTCAACCTCCAATTAATTTGTACCATAAACTCATATTTGACTCAAAAGATTATAGAACTCAAAAATATTATATTTATCCTAGTCGTACAAGGTTCAAAATATTAACATGTACCATTTATAATAGGAAAACTATTTTTTTTAAAACTAGGGACTTCACATAGTCCAGTGGTAGGCGATAAATCCCAATTGCACCATGGTTGTGGGTTCGATTCCCACAGCTTTGTCTGAAGCGATGGGTTGTCACATGGTATGTGTGCTGTCCTTTTTATAAATATCCAAAAATAACCTTAACAATAGTATCCAATGTAAAATATAATCCATACCAACCTTTATAGTTATCCAAAATACCTCTGTCCAGACTTTATCCAAAAGGTCTCTAAATTCCAAAATCAATTGTAACATCAGACTCTCCAAAAAAAAGTAATGTTTCTCTTATTGTCACATACTAAAAATATGATTACCTTCATCATATTAAAACCTTAATTATAAAAAATACTGAAGTACAATCCTTATATATCACATTATTCTTATAACCAATACATCATTGATACAACACTCAAATGACATGATTCTTTAATAACAACATAAGAACTCTAAACATTCCCCCCGCCCATATGTGGTAGTATCATAACTTGATTATTATCTAAAAGAATCATTTGGGGCGTACTCTGATAATTTGGACATTGGTTTTCATAGTGTCTCCACTCCTTGCAGATGAAGCATTATACATTTGAAACCTTTTTCTTACCCTTACAGTCACGCACATGGTGTCCTTTTTCTCCATACTTATAGAAAACTCCAATTCCCTTCCGGCAAGTTCCAAGGTGTTTCTTCCCACA
Source organism: Viscum album (assembly GCA_963277665.1). Taxonomy (NCBI): domain Eukaryota; kingdom Viridiplantae; phylum Streptophyta; class Magnoliopsida; order Santalales; family Viscaceae; genus Viscum; species Viscum album. The sequence continues at coordinate 649,083,046 of OY728148.1, read as the reverse complement.
TTTATCACATATTAGAAAATTCTTCTTTCCATTTTTTCCCTTTATCTGTGTCTTGTTCCACCGTTATATTATTCTCTTTCTTTACTTTGTTGTCAAAAGACTTAGAGATTTCCTTTTCTATCTTGATAACACACGAGACAATATCATCGTACGATGAAAAGGAATGTGATACTAAAGCTCGATGGAGAATTGGTTTTAACCCATCAAAGAAACGATCAATCTTACTTCTTAGGTTACATATATAATCTACAGCATACCTCACTAAACTTGTAATGATGGCCTCATACTTTGCGACATTCTCATTCTCCTTTTGTCTCAGACTCAGAAATTTCCTTTCCATATCTGCTCGATGGTCACGAGGAAAGTATTTTTCTAAGAAAAGATCTTTGAACTCTCTCCATTCCATTCATGATACTTCTTCATCTTCCTTTGTATTTTGAATCAATGACCACCATTGATCAACATCTCTAGTGAGGAGGTAAACTGCCATGATAACCTTTTCCCTTTCACTACTCCCCAAGGCATGGAATATTTTCTCTATAGAATTTATACATTGCTCATTTACTAAGGGATTTGTAATTCCATTGAATGTTGGTGGTTGTTTCCTCATGAAGCGTTCTAACATTGATCCTCCACATTGCGGATCAGGGTGCTCCATACGAGTAAGGTTGTTATTCATAGCCTGAGTGAGTTGTCCAAGTATGGTAATAATCTGATCAGAACCAGTTGTATCACCAGTTCCATAATTATTATCTTGATTAGGAGGGAAATAGCTACATGGAGTGCATGCATTGATATGGTTTCCATTCCTTCCACTAGGAGCCATTTCTAAAAAATGGCATAAACTAGATCAGTTTATGAATAAAAATAAATAATTCCGTAATTATAAAACACATAACATAAATTGAACAGTTTAGGGATATAATCCATATTAATAAAAAGAAATTATTTCTTTGTGGTAGTATATACTCATAAACTCTTCATAATTATTTGTAAAAAAAATCATAATTATCCTAAGAATATCCCTCAGGAGTGTCGTAACAAATAGTGCAGTAAATCCCCTTGTCGTGCACCAGTTCCCGTTCGAGTCTAGCTCAAAGCAGTGTTTTCAGGTTTTACCCCTAGGTACATCTGTTCCAGAGCCACCTATACCTGCTCGTATCCAGACAGGGATGTATTGCTTGGAAAACTCACAAAATCTCTAAAACAACAAAATTCTAGGATGTTCTTCTATACTAATCTTCAAAGTCTATCTTTGGGCTATGTGCTCTAATGAGAGTTTATCTAAATCTAACTTCCAAGTTTAGAACCAAAATGCCTCTGATACCAACTGTAACGCCCCGAACCCAGTTACCCAGAGTCGGTGCATTATTGCATAACATTGGCAAGATCACAAAAGATGAAGTCTCGAAAGGCCGATTAGTTTAGTAGTCTTGGAAACACTAGATACATTCATAAGTCTTACATTACATCGTAAAGTACAACAAAACTAAAAAAACCTACTGTATTCATATCCCCTCAAACTGTCCCTACAGGTCATTCACAATATACTTCATCACATCCTGGAAAATTAAAATATTGAATGGTGTGAGATCAGATTCTCAGTAAGGATAAAAATATAGTGTATGCTTTCATAAATAAACATAAGAATTTAAGGCAATGTATAACTAAAAAAGCCTTTTAAACATTAACTTCAACATAATATGGAAAAAGTAAAATGAGATAATGCCATTTACTTATTCACATAGATATTCTACTGGTCAAATAATCACATTCAATATAAATAACCACTTTCATAATGATGGAATGCATAATGCCAGACTATAATAACCACGTAGCCAAGGCCTCATGCCAAGACCACAAATAATATTTCTCAAGGCCTCGTGCCAAGACACTAGTTTGTCTCATGAGACCTGTCAATGCATCGAGGAGCTATAACGGGCTCCACCCATCACTGATTAAGTCCAGTGGATTCCTCATATGAACATGTTTAAACATATCATGAACCATAACATAATCGTATCACATAACACATGCATAAATGAAACATAACATTTCCATATTTCAATCAAACGATATAAATACAACACATTGATATAATAAGAAAATTTTCAAATCCATTTTCAATACCAAAATAAAAGAAAATTAAAACATTGTAATTATTTTTCATTTAACAAAAACGTATGGCTTGTAGAGGGAGCCGAAACTCAAATAATGGTAACGGCGGCAGAGAAGTCGTTGTCACCGCATAGATTGACAAAAAAAACATTCCATTCTGACATTTAAAAAAACGCTTCATATAAAAATATTCCTTTTAAATAAACGTAGAAGTCAAAGGGGTTTATACACCGTATAAAAGAAAGTTGTGTATAAAACAAAATATGCCTCAATGAAATGAGATTTAGACAAAGTCTTTTACAAAGATCATTTTTTTCAATAAAATAGATCTATTATGTGTATTCACTATATGTACACAAAAATACAGTACAAATACAAGATAGGACATAATAATATCATGACATAATTTTAAAGTAAGAGATTAACACAAAGAATGGAAATTGGGTTAAGAAGTTCCCTTACCACGTGTCCGACTTGACTCGATCATTCTTTAACCTCCTAAACAATAAACTAGAGTTAATTTATAATTGATTAAGAACCATTTTAATGTTCATTATTCCTTTTATATCACTTATTACCATGTTATGATCATTATGTAATTATTTATGTTAATAACGGTCATTTTTTCGATCTTTGGTACTTGAGTCAAAAATAAACTTCTTATAATTACAAGTTGTTCATGTGGTGAAATATCCATTATATCCAAAACTATATTCATTATTTAGATATAATATATATAATATATATATATTATATAAATGCATTTATAATATTACATAACATTTATAGGTATGAAATTAAATGCACCGTTCATGGAAACGGTAATCCGTACGTACACATGAACGCTACTTTCATTTCTATTTCATATGTAATGGAATGAAATTATAATTATATCAAGGAATAATATAATTACAGTATAATGTAATGTATAATACCATTTAATCCATCCTTTATACATCCCACATATGGCATTAACGATTCAAATCACTTTGAGGGGGTCGTAGTCCGCACTTCCTAAAATGGAAATATCGTGTTACCGATAATAGAAACCATTAAGGTATTCCAATAATGAAAAATAAAGAAGCTTAAGTAAAACATAAACATATTATATATCATATATAAATATATTGACAAATTAATGGCCACCTTTTAAGGTGTTATATGAGTGTTGAACAATCATCATTTCGTGAGGCAGAAATTCGCCATCCACAGAAACAGTATGTTCTTTAACCATTAGATGTAGGTGTGTCTAAGTGTAGCTCGAATAATTCTTATTACATCATCCTAGTATTTTTAGGATACTGTTGTTGTCACAAAATAAATGAATAAAAAGAGTTTATGGGGTTGGAGAAGAAAAATAAAACATAAGAACACAAGAGAAAACACTACCTTGAAAACGGGTAACTCTTTTTGATTCGAGCTCAAAGGATTCCTTGGGAAGACTTATGCCCAAAGAGAGGCTTCTAGGAGTAATAGTTGGATGTGGAGAGATAAAATTGGCAGGGGTTGACCGAGCCAAAGGCTTGGAAGGTGTGAATAAGGTGGTAGTGGTGGGGGCCTTTTATAAGAGGAGAGGAGGGACACTCTTGGAAAGTCATGAAATGTTACTTTATTATATAATGATTTCAGATTTTAAAGGTCCCACACTTATATATTTCGAGGATAAGGTGATAATGGTTTGAAAAATACTCACAAGATAGGTTTTTGACAAGTTTATCTTAGAATTTACATTATCTTTTCATTTCATTTAAATCGTTAATTAATGAGGTAATTACTGCATCATCATGGTGTCATAAAATATTTAATTTTTTTAATGTCTAAAAATTATAAAAAAAATATAATGATGTTGGCAATATTTTTATAGTTCCAATTAATATTTATAGTTGAAGATTTAACTTATATAACCCCATGTAATAATTATTTTAGTAAAACAACACATGTTTGTTGCTTTTTTATTTTAACATTAAATAAAAGGTTTTTAATGTCATTTTCCTACCAAAGTGGCTCCATGGGGTCCCCAAGTTGACCCATGGATTGTCTTGGTCGTCCATGACTCATAAAATAGTGGTAGGACAAGTGTAAGGGTATTTTAATATTTTTATAATATCATTTTTTACTTAAATTTCACTAATTACCTTTAATCGCGTTTAATTAAACTGAAAAGTTACTATTCACCAAAAAATTATTCTAATCCCAATAAACCATATTTTACTTCCTAATGAAAATAATGTATGTTGGATTTTTTAAAATCAAATCACAGAAGTTCTAATGTTTCATTTAAACGAAAAATCAGTTTTTTAACAACCACTTAGTGGCTTCACTATTCATCAAAAATTGATGTTTTTCTAAACAATTCCAAAATATCACCCTAAGATATAATTGATATTATAAATTCAAAAATGCTGTTTATTTTAAAAAATTACAAACATATAAGTTTCATTAATTAATTTTATAATTAATTTCCGCTGTCACAACAAATAGCGTGTTTTTAAGAAACAATATATTTCAAAAGATTGACAATTGTTTATGTCCAATTTCAAAGTGAAATTAATTCTAATGACCACCATTGGATAAAATGGTAAAAATATATTCTAATTATAATTTAATACCACTCAATAGTATAGTTTATCACTATAAATTATTTTTATTAAAAAAGTTGTTTTTAAGTATTTTTAACTATTCATAAAAAATTGGAAGTTCTCAGAAAAATACCAAAAATTAAACATAGGCTAATGTCGATATTCTGAATCAAAAAATGAAGTCCATTTTTAAATATAAAATATATATAATTTCAAAAAGTGTGTATTACTATTCATAATGGCTATTTTGATTGGTCGTGGTTTGTTAGAATCTCGAACTTGTGTATAATGCGAGCTATTGCATTATTAAAAGAGAAGTGTATCATAGAAGCTCGGGGTGTTACAGCCTAAGGGATCTCCTACCTCTTCGGGCCAACGCCCTAGAGGATATTGAAAAACAAGCCAATACAAGTCCCACATTGTGAATATGGTCAGTGGTTGATGCTCATTTGTTGTTCCCATTTCAGGTCACTATGGGGACGTTATGTTTCGAACATGGTCAACAGCTATCATGTGTCATTAGAACCACCCCAAGTTGTCCCCAACATTAAGTGTATTGGTTCATTATGCCCCATTATATCTCCATGAAATGAACTCCCTTCGGGAAATTCCAGCTATTAGACCCCATATGACGGGGAGAGCAGAGACCAGATCCTTGTTTCCCACACCGAGCACTGATCACATGGTCTTAGGAGCTGTGATGAGGTGGAAACCATACAAGAAGACGTAAGGCATTCCCATCCATGGCCTAGCCTCATGCCCCTTGTCCTTTTTGGGCCCCTGGAATAGGTTCTCTCTTATGGGAGTGTGAGGTGTGTCAAAGGATTATGCCCTCATTCACGTCTGGTTACTCTCCGTGTCGTACACATCCCTGGATGAGATACCATACTTTTCTCTTCGTCCTCACTACAAGATGTTAAACTGCAAACTGGTCGAGCCTTTCTGACCGAGGCCCAGCCTCAGGCCCCTTGGTTTTTTCAGGCCACCATCCCAAGTTCCTATTTAGGGTTCTACAATGTGGAATGGGATTCTGTCCTGATTCACGCCGGTTTACATGTCATTCCGTACACCCCCTTGTTTGGGTATCTTACCACTATGCGTCATCAAGGACTATGTGTGGCTTGATTCTCGTCCTCATGGGAGATGTAGGACCACCAGAATGTCTAGACATCGGGTCCATCCCTATCTCCCCGAAATCTCCCTTTCACCTTGGCCCCTTGGCCTACCATTTCTCGGGGAGGGGAGTAAATGTTGTGGCATGGGATTATATTTTTATCCACTTTGGGTTTATAATGAACACGCCACGTGCCTCTCCCTCCTAGGAGTTCTCTATTCCTCTATTCTATACTCATCACATCAAATCGGTTACTCTCAATTTGAGCACCCTCTTTGACCCTCTTCGGCGATTCGACAATGTGTCTAAGGGTACTCTGGTTTGGTACCTCGAATGTCAGGATCTACTTGGACATTCTTGCTCCCATTTTTCTGGCTTTGTATCACCTTCATTTGGGATTCCATCACCTTTCACACCCGAAGGGACCCCCATGTGGCCAAGATGCTAGGCCTAAGGGCTTTCCTGCCATTATGGGACAACATCCTTGAGGGTATCATATAACAAATCGATACATGTCTTGTGTTGCGAATATGGTTAGAGGCGGACGCCCATTCGTTTGTCCCCATTTTAAGCTATCAAGATATGGATGCTATGTTTAAAATACGGTCAACAATAATCCTCCATCATCAAGCCAACCCAATTAAGTGAAAAATTTTGATTACATGATTCAAATCCTTCTCCACCTCATCATGTCCAAGTAAAAATTCGAAACTCGTGGTACTATTCCTTAGTGTGCATTCACATGTTAGGAGGTAGAAAGTCATGATAAGGCAATCGCTCAGGGCTTCATCTGTTCCCCCTTTTCTTGTATTTCAAATATTGTGAATATTTTATCCACCCTTGTTTCCTACACCAAGTTCAACTCAATTAGGCTTAGGGACTTGGTTAAGGTGTGCCTTCAGTTGGGATAGTCCTACTTCCCCATGGTAAGAGTTCTAAGACCTTAAACTAAGATCATTTCGTATTACCCATTTGTGAGAACTACATGTGGCTCGATTCCCATCCTTTTGGGATACGTAGGAACACCCAGACGTCTCTTTTACAGGTCCAGCTCAATTGAGATCTAGTTCTCCTACCCCTTACCATCTCACCTCTATTCAAATCCCTTGGCCTGAGGCTCCATTCTCGGAATTTCATATGGTGTGGTTTGGTATTATGTCCTTATTCACATCAGGTATGTTTTATTGCACCGTAAACATTACCCATTTAGCATCGTCTCTACTAAGTCTGTTCCACATGATGTTAAAATGAACGCCTCTTCTATCCCATGCCCCTAAACTGTGACATTATCATCCTTGACGTACTATGTAAAACAACCCCGCATTGTGATGTCCTCACTCAAGGGGACACCATGTGTGGTATCAGTCACATGCCATACCATTTTTCATCACCTGTACACAACCTGTTTATTGTATTGATGCTGAGAAATTGTACCGTAATCATGTTGCTTAAAAAAAAAAGGGACATTCAACATAAAGGATAAAAAAGACATATCAAATACTGCTTCATTTGGTGCGAGGGCCACACCCGCACACCCCTTTTTATCCCTGGAATTGGTACCTTACAATCACACATCCAGAACTATGTGATGCTTGATCCCCATCCCCATGGGGTACGTAGGAACATCCTTGCACCTTTCCTTGGGCCCAACATAAATTTTGTTTCTAGTCCCATGACCTAGAACCTTCCCATGGAACACATGGTGATCAGAACCCCAGGTTCCCATTCACGTCCGTTTTTATAATTACCCGCCATGTGTCTCTCGCATTTCCTACCATCCAGGGTTTGAGCCCTATTACCATAAACAATGATCTCTTTTAGAACTACGTATGGATTGATTCCCAGCCTCATGGGATAAGTAGGTAAGCCTATGCATTTCACCTCGGGTCCATCCCATGGAATCATAAATCTTATTACTCCCCATTTCGGGCCCTCTAGACTAACCAATTGTGGGGAACCATGTAATTGAAGCTCTTCCCTGAACATGTTTAGGATTCCCCATGATGACATTGGGAAGTGAAAACTCACATGCGAGAGATGTCCTATCTAAAAGAAGGAAGGATCCATCATCAGACTGATGCGCCCCCGCACCCTATTGTGATTCCACCACAATGGAATAATTTCAAGAGTGTTATATTCTATTTGAACAAACCATCAATCCACATTACACGCTTTTCATGCCCTTTATTCGGACCATTGTCCCCTTTCATGTATAAGGGAACCCCATAACAGTATGGATGATCGGCCTATGGCCTGCCTATTGTCCTTAGCCAATGTTCCATAATGCTATTGGATGACATTTTCAGTCAGGCCTCTGTTTCTAACATCATCAGCGGTCGGACCACATTTTCTATCGCCATTCTAGGAAAACATAATAAGGATACTATGTTATGAATGCAGTCAATGTTTATTCATCATTGTCACGCCATCCCCATAGTGTTCTGAATCATGGGTATCATGATTCAAACCTTCCATTCACCTGTTTAGATTTATTCAAACACCCCTGGCGTTTTCCTGTTCATGAACAAGAGGACATGGAGAAAATAGTAATTCGACTGTTTCGAGAGCTTCATCCTCCTTTCAGGTCTCTCCCATTTCCTCTCAAAAATCCAATCCGATTATTGAATCCTCTGATCCCTGAAGCTGGGTTGACGCGCCAACGATCACGCGATGTAATAGTACAAACATCCCTTGTTTGTCACATTGGGGGTGACCCGTGTGAGATTAGGAATGGATCGATTTTTATTCCAGGATTGTGGTTAGATGCGTTAAACAAAACAAACATGTAAATAAATTCATCCATACATGTAGTTCAGAATAAGAAGAATTAAAGAGAAATGAGTTTATGATTTTTTCCAAAATAAGTCCCTTAAGTGTCATCATCTTGGATGGATCATTCTAGTGCTACTATCCTTTCGGTGGTGGCATCCAGGACTACCTCCCACCCTCTGAGGGATCTCTCTTCGTCGGTGGATGTAGAGCGTAGTCCATTGACCCTAGCCTGTGTTTGCGCCTGTTCAGTTGGAAGTGTGGATATCTGGTGACCCTCCTCCACTAGTTACTCTTGGGAATCTGCCATCTGGGCCCTTAAATGCTCCCCAAGATCAGAATTGTTTGCAATGAATATCTCTTTTTCTCACATCTGTTCATGAAGGAATCATGCCTCTAGTTATGCCTCTATGAATTCTTGGATACACCTTGACTCCTCCCAACACTGGGCAACGTCAGAGCGGCAGCGGCTCTGACATAGCTTCTCTTCCATGTAGTCACAAACTATCGAATGAATGTTCTAAGAACCACCCTGAATCACAGAGAAAGTGAAGCCATGTTTGGAGTGATCCCATCTATTTCATCCATTTTGAATGGGGAAGACTGATATAGTTCATGATGCACTTCCACCATTTCCGCTGTGTCATTCGGCTCTCCTTAGCCGCCTCTGAGTATGAATCATCAATCTCCTCGGGGTCTGTTATCCGATAGGAGGGGATATCAGCCAACAAATCAGCAATGGAACGTCTTCGGGTGCCCCTTCCAAGGGGTTGGGATCTTCAATTCCTGGGTGACCCTCCCCCCTTGCCTTAGTCCCGCTGGTTCCCTTACCGACTTCTGACCCTACCCGACATGCGTACCGCTAATGTCCACCACTCCCTTCTCACTGAGTTCTGGGGTCAGCTCAGTATGAGAAGTGTTCCTCAAATGGGATGACACGTTTGTAATTGAATCAATTGTGGATGACCTGGGTTCGGTAGCCCAAAGATCCTCCAAGGCTGTGATTACATCACAAACAAGGAACACCCTGATGAATTGAGCTCTCCAATGGTGATTAACAGGAATTAATGTAATGAACATATAGGAGCCTAAAGCATTAGCCTCCGGTGTTTTAGCCACTACAGGAGATGCCATTGTGAGGGATCCCTTATCACTCGTGAGTTCAATAATGGGCGTCGGTTCCCCATATTTTTCTACCAGTGCCTCCTCCCCTTGGCATGGAGACCCTTGGTCGGAACCCATATTCTCCTAAACTGGATAAAGAGATCTAATTGAAGGCTAAAAAATATGGTGATGGGAAAAGGATAGATAAGGGATGAGATGTACCTCAAGAAGCTCGGTTATATCCACATCAGAGCTGATGATCTCATCGCTCTCTTGGAGACTACCTTGGTAGGATGCTCCTTGAGACCATCCACCTTCAAGATACTATTCTTCTTCGCCCCCTCCTTCACCTTCTCATTCATCCTCCAATGCAATCCTTGCGCCTTCCGACTCATCATCACTGTCATCATCCTCTGACGGTATTTTTTTGGATCATGCTCTTGGCCAAGGATTACTTTCACCATAAAGTGTGGTTCTGCACACCAACCCCATTGACGTGCATATGCATCCATGGTCGTCAGGTACTCATATCGATGGTGAATGTACACCATGTCAACAACCAAAACGAGTCTCACCTCCGACAAATAGATTTCGTCTCGCATTATCTTTTGAAAAAGAGCTTCGGTACCCATCGACTATCGTAGGGTCATCCAGGCTGACCACAGAGCTGGGAAGATCATGTCACTGTAAGGTTTGTTGGGACAACTATGTGTGTGAGGACTGTATTTTTTTGTCAACAGTTTTCAATACTCATCAAAATGAAGAAAGAGATAAAGAAAGACTAAAAAGTTAGTGGAGATTAGCTGATGTGTGGTTTCCTAGAGAATTGTTATGGAATCATAGCATTGGATGTCATACTCGAACAATTCCCTAAGAAGATCAATTTAGAAGATTTTTGAACTGATACTATGTTAAAATAACTTTTGTCAAAGGTGACATATTTTTTACAACAATGAAGAAGGGTGAAGTATCATCCATCTAAGGATGACTGAAGATGAATGAGAATTTAGCGAAGACCATGCAATGCTACACGATTGCTTGGGAACCATGAAATAGCTTACTTGAAGAAAAGAATCATATGATCTGAATGAAGTATAGTATAATGGATGAGGATGAAGAGAGAGTGTGGAAGGGCTTGTAATTCTAATAAGGTCATGAATTACACATTTCCTTTAAATTAAATGATTGTTGCACAATTCATAAAGCTCTAAATACATGTATGAATGGTGATACATTGTCTGAAACATTTAAGATATTTGAATATTCTAAAAGCCTCTACTTTTGGATGATGACAGATGATTGGAGTTATTTGGAATTAACACTCCAAAAGGAATTGACGATTTGAAGTGAGGATGAAGAAGTACTTTGGAATTCATATTCCAAAAAATAATGGACAAAACTATGATGGTTCTTTGCTGATTTTTATTTCACAAATATCATAACATTGGAGAACATGTGTTGCAAGCCATATTAAGGATATGGAGAGAAAAATAAGTGTTTTTGGAAATGGAAAGAATTCGGAACACAAGTCAAAATAGGTGCACATGTTAAATATTGGTGAGAAAGTCTAAAGCGGTGCACAAGTGTGGAACACATGTATATGTGGTGCGCAATTGTATGTTGTTCACATGTTATATTTCATGATCATCTCATCAAAATATGACAATATAAATAAAGTGGCGTGGAAGGTAAATTTTTTTGTGTAGGTTTGGAGTTCATGTAAGTGTGGTGCGCAAGTGTATGGTGCACGCAAGACATATTTCATCATTTTAAAATAAAAATATGGCAAACAGAATGAAAGTGTTGTGCTAGTGATGGAATGATGCCCAAGTGAGGGAGCGGCACGTAAGTGCTGGAGCGGCGTAGAATTGATGGAGCGGCGCGCAAGTGCTGGAGCTGCGTGCAAGTGCTGGAGTGGTGGGAAAGTGTATGTGGTGTGCAAGTCACCAAAATACCTATAAATAGATGACTAGACCCCTCATTTTGGAAGGATCAACACTTAAGAGAAATTTTGAGCTCTGATCGTGCAAGGAGTAGAAGGGGCACGAAAGCTGAAATGGAACACAAACTGAGGGTTATTTATATTATGCGCATGTAGAGTGACTCGTAATTAGAGTGGCGCACTAGAAGAATTGGAACACATGTTTTCAGAGGCGCGCCAGCAGGGAGGTGTCTTCGAGAAGTGTGTTGTGTATAAGCCAAAAGCGGTGCACAAGTTGTGAATTGTGCACAACAGAGGCGCTCATGTTGTGGCACTCAAGCAGTTGGTACACAAGCAGAGTGGCGCTCAAACAGAGTGGTGCGCAAGAAAAATGGTGCGCAATTAGAAGTGGTGCACTAGTTGTGAGTTGTGAAAATTTGTGTCATGCAGGTATTTGATGGCACGCAAGCAAGGAGGTGCGCAAGCAGGGAGGTGCGCAAGCAGGGTTGCACGCAAGTAAGGATTGGCACACATGTTTTGAGTTGTTATAGAAGTTCTTACTAGCATATGTTCAACTGTGATAATGCTATGTAGATCTTGGCTTCATAATATTTACAATTACAAAGGTAACATATTATTCTAACAAGAATAATATGAAGAAGAGCTCAGTTCAGATGGTTTTGCACTGAAAGTGAATGTGGGAAGAAAGGTAGGTTTCAGTGCTGCTGATTTTACATTGAAGAAGTAGAAGAAGAAGAAGAGTGTGCAGATTACAGGTTTGCTGCATAGAAATAAGAGAAAAAAAGATGAATAATAGAGTATTCCTAAATGAAGCCTACAATTATTTAGGGTAGTTCAATTAAGATGATTCCAAGTGAACCAATATTAACTGCATGAATTAACACATTAGTATAATTGATTCTATCCAAGAAGAGAGAGGAAATTTTAGTGAAGTTGGTTGTTGCACTAAAAAGTAGATAGAATAATCCTAGTTCAGTTGGTGTTTTGCTAAAAAAGAATAGAAGGAAAGAATTAAGAATTTCATGCCGACTTCTTTGAAAGTAATCAAGTGAAGAGCATTAAAGAGGACCAAGAGAAGAACCTACCTTTTAATGAAGTAAGAAGACTATCTCCATATGCAGTATTAATAACTAGCTAGACACTCAAAGTTGGGCTAGTTCATCACCAGTTCAGGGAAGAGGATTGTTTCCTACACCCATCGAAAGTGTAGGGACTCACATTGTCTAGAGGATTGTTTTCCTAGCCACTCAACTGTAATTGCATATCACATAAAAGTTGAATATCCATGCAATGGTCATACCCATGCATGTAAAGGACCAAGATACTCTTATAGACTGGTGAGCCTTGTAAAAATATCATGTGAATATTTTTACTGATTTCTATTATTTCACGCGACATGGAAAAGAGAATAAGAGAATCAAGATCCTAACAGGTCAAGAGGTACAAGGATAAAAGTTTGAATTGTTTTAAAATGTCCCCAACACTAATTCACCCCCTCTCAGTGTAAGGTATATCCCAAACTGGTCCTCTCGATTAGTATCAGAGCCAGGTTAACCTCTATTGGATTCGATACAGTGATGTTATTATCTTTTGAATATTTCAGTATCTTTCCTGAAATATCAATAAAGTGCACTTTCAATGAAGATTCAGTTATCACTAAACAGAAGGCTATATCTATAAATACTACGATGAATAGTAAAAATAAAGATAAGAGAAAGTTGAAGAATAAGTCCCTACTGTCTAAAGAAGGGGATTTACCTAGTTCTCCATATCTAGAATACATTAAAGACACACCAGACATGGAATGTTATGAGAAGGTGGATCAAGTTTCCACTAAGAATATGGAAAACCTTCATACCTCAAATGATAAAAAGGTATGTGTTAGTACATTTGAAAATTATTCTCATGATGAAAATTCAGGCACAAGTGGTGATGATCAATATACAACATCTCATGAAATATTAGTTGACAGATTATAAATGATTTTGTAGGGTATTCTTGATGAGAGTGCATCTCTTTTTTTTGGAGTATTTCAATGCATGTAGGAAAATATCACTCAACTAATTGATGAAACTAATTCATTGGTTAAAGGATTACAAGGAAAAATTTTCGAATGTTTAAATCTTTCCATACAGGTTGGATCCTTTAAAGCAACAAAGTGGGGATTTAAAATAAGTTCGTCAAAGTGGTTCAAAGATGATGAAGAGAATGAGAGAGTCAACAAGACACTAGAATATAATATCCTTGCACTTAAAAATGTGATGAAAAATTGAAATGATGTCAAGGAGATATATTTTGAAGAAAACATCAAGAATATCAAAGAACATGACTCTTTGTTACAAAACAATGTAAAGATGATTTTAATTTACCCCATCCCAACAGGAATTCCTCAAAAAGATGAAATTTTCACTAGGATATTCTAGTTATTTGAAAACACTTAAAGAAAGAATATTCACACACAATGATATGGAAGAAATAGTGAGGTCCACACAATCATAGTCAGTATTGTGGTTCAGTTGTGAAAGTGTAAATAATGGATCATATGGGTTAAGAAGATCATATCATCCTTGATACTCACATTGATGGATAAAAAATGATCCACCTTATTATATTAAATCTTTGTGTGTTGTATTTGTTATTATCATACAAGGAACTTAAGATGAAGTATGATCTCAAGGGGGGAAACCTGGGATTGGGTGAGGAGACGTTTTACCTTGAGGGGGAGACACATGAGGAAGCTACCAGAGTCACTATCTCAATCAGTATCATCATCCGTTGGTATAAAATTCAATTACTTTTAAGATTGTCTGAAGAACATGTCATCGGAAAAGTTATTTCATTTCTTAATCTCACATCCTTGGTAACTCAAGACAAATATATTCTTAAAAATGGGGAGTAACTTGGTTAATAATTGACATAAAAATAAATAATGTACCCCAAGGCCACTTATCCTGCTAAATTCAATAGAATGTTTTTTATCCTTTTGTTGAAGTGAGTGCAGGAATTTCATGATTGATTATTTCCTATCACATTCAATATCATTGTCCTGGAATGAAAGTGGAAAACCCTTGAATACAAGTATAGGAGATCTCATCTCATGAGGTATCACGATCAGTGAATTATGGACAGCTTTTTTGTCAACATCAAATCCCCTTTTTTCTACATAGAGATTTTCTCAAGAAGACATAGAGTGAAATTATTGATGACACACTGCTTATGTAAGGATTGATTCCCTCTCTACCATGAACTTTTTATTTCGTATCAATAAGGGGGGGGGGAAATTGAAATGAAAGTTTGAAATGAAATGGGGAGAGAAACAACTAAAGGGGAGACACAATATTCTTATTTTGAAATTTATACATTCATTTGACGAGACTTTGTGGAATTGAAAACAAAATAATAAGGGGGAGATTGTTTGGACCACTTTGTGTATGAAGATTGTATTTGTTGTCAACAGTTTTCAATACTCATCAAAATGAAGAACGAGATGAAGAAGTGAATAAAAGTTAGTTGAGATTGGATGATGTGAGGTTTCCTAGAGAATTGTTAGGGAATCATATCATTGGATGCCATACTTGAGAAATTTTATAAGAATATCAATTTAGACGATTGTTGAACTGATACGAAGTTCAAAGAACTTGTGTCAAAGGTGACACGTTGTTTATAACATTGGAGAAATGTTAAGTATCATCCATCTATGGATAATTGATGAGGAATGAGTATTTAAATAAAACCATGACATGCTTCATGATTGCATTAGAACCATGAAAGAGATTACTTGAAGAAAAGAATCATATGATTTGAATGAAGTAGATAATTATGGATGAAGAAAAAGAGAGAGTGTGGAAGGGATTGGAATTCTAAGATGGTCATGAATTACACATTGCCTTCAAATATGATGATTGTTTCACTGTTCCTAAATTTCCAAATACATGTATCAAAGGTGATACATTGTTTGCAACATTGAATGTATTTGAAGAAGATTCAAGACTCTACTTTTGGATGAAGAGATATGGTTGGAGTTCTTTAGAATTAAACCTTCAAAAGGAATTGAGGATTTTAAGTAATGATGAAGAAGTACTTTGGAATTCATATTCCAAAAATAATGGACAAAACAATGACGATGATTTTATGATTTGTATTTCAAAAATATCATAAGTTTTGAAAACATGTGGTGCATGACTTATTAAGGGTAGGGAGAGTAAAATAAGTGTTTTTGGAAAAGGAAAGAAAGCGATGAACAAGTCAAAGTGGCTTATAAGTTAAAGATTGGCGTGCAAGTCAAAAGCAGTGTGCAAGTGTGCCACACAAGTATATTTGGTGCTCAAGTGTATGTTGCGCACAAGTCATATTACAAGATCATCCCATCAAAATATGACAATGGAAATAATGTGGAACAAAAGTTAAACAATGTCATGCAAGTGTGGAATGCACATATGTGTGGTGGCCAAGTGTATGGCGCACACAATACATATTTCATCATCCTCATACAAAAATATTACCAAGGAAAGAAAGTGTCACTCTAGTGATGGAATGACGTGAAAGATATGGAGTGGCATGCAAGTGCTGGAGCGGCGGGCAAGTGCTGGAGTGGCAGAAAAGTGCTGGAGTGGCGTGCAAGTGATGGAGCTAGGCGCAAGTTTATGTGGCACTCAAGTCACCAAAATTCCTATAAATATATGATTAGCCTCCACATTCTTGAATGGTCAACACTTAAGAGAAGCTTGGAGCTCTGATCGCGCAAGTAGTAGAAGTGGCACACAAGCTGATGTGGAGCCCAAGATGAGGATTATTTGTAAGGATCAAAAGTAGGGTGCTTCACAAATAAAGTGGCGTGTAAGAAGAAGTGGCATTCAAGTTGTCAGAGGAATGAAATAAGGGAGGTGTCTTCGATGAGTGTGTTGTGTATAATCCATAAGCGGCGTGCATGTTGTGAAATGTGCACAATAGAGGCACGAAAGTTGTGGCGTGAAAGCAAGTGGCGCACAAGAAGAGTGGCACACAAGAAAAATGGCACACAAGTAGAAGTGGCGCGCTAGTTGTGAGTTGTGAACAACTGTGGAACAAAAGTATTTTATGGAACACACGAAGGGAGGTGCACAAGTAGAGTGGCGCATAAGTAAAGTATAACGCACACGATGTGAGTGGTTCTAGAAGTTCTTACCAGCTTCGCGAAATTGTGATGATGCTAAGTTGATCTACACTCCATTATTTTTACAATCACAAAGATAAATTGTGATTCTAGAAAGAAGAATAAGAAGAGCTTGATATAGATAGTGTTTCACTTAAAGAGAACGTGTGAAGAAGATTAGATTTAAGTGTAGCTGATTTTGCATTGAAGAAGCAGAAAAAGAAGAAGAGTGTCAAACTTATAGGTTTTCTGGATAGAAAGAAGAGAAGAAGAAGAAGAAGAAGAACATAGTTTTCCCAATTGATGACTACAATTATTTAGGGTAGTTCAATTAAGATGATGTGAAGTGAACCGATCATCACTGCCTGAATAATCACTTTGGTATATGTGATTCTAGCCAAGAAGAGAGAATAAGTTTTAGTAATGTTCATTGTTGAACTAATAATAATAAAGAAGAAGCCTAGTGCAGTTGGTGTTGCACTAGAAAAGAAGATAAATAAAGAAGGATGAATTTCTTTCCTACTACTTTTCAAGTAATTAAGTTAAGAGCATTACAATAGACCAAGAGCAGAAACTTCTTTTTGAAGAAGGATGAAGACTGTCTCCATAGGCAGTATAAAGAACCAGCTAGACGCTCTAAGTTGGGCTAGTTCATCACCAGTCCAGGGAAGTGGTTTTTTTCCCACCCCCTTCTAAAGTGTAGGGACTCACATTGGATGGAGGATTGTTTTCCTAGACACTCCACTATAACTTCATATCACATCAAAGTGGAGAATCTAAGAACTGTTCATACCCATGCATGGCAAGGACACAACTACTCTTATCGAGTGGTGAACCTTGTAAAAATATCGTGTGCATATTTTAACTGCATTCTATTATTTCATGTGATGGGGAAATGAGAATAAGAGAATCATGATCCTAACAGGTCAATAGGTAGATGGATAAAAGTTAGAATTTGTTTTAAAAGTCCCCAACACTGATTCACCCCTCTCTCAATGATAGGTATATCCCAAAATGGTCCTCTCAAGGTTGAAGAAAATATCTTATCTACTTCCCTGGGAGTTCCCTGGCCGCTACATGTGCCTCTCTCCCCCGAGGCGATGAGGGTCTAGCCGCACCACGTGATGTCCCCGCAACTGACGTACCGGCCTGTAGAGGACCAGTTGTCTGATGCACTTCTGACCATCCCCCCCAAGTAGAACCCTACCTAATCTCCCGTCGTCTAGTTTCAAAACTGGATACTTTGAGTTGTTGAACTCACTTCCAAAAAATCCCTTCAGAGTACACTATGT
Source organism: Viscum album (assembly GCA_963277665.1). Lineage (NCBI taxonomy): Eukaryota > Viridiplantae > Streptophyta > Magnoliopsida > Santalales > Viscaceae > Viscum > Viscum album. The sequence goes on along the minus strand of OY728148.1, from coordinate 649,064,997 downwards.
CCTTGTGCTTGGCATATTAGTTGAGAGGCCAGCATCAACTCAAGTGGGAGGAATGGTGATAATGTCACCGGACCCCTAGGCTATGAACATCAGCCAAATTTGGTGAAAAACACATGGGTTCCTTTCTTCTAGAACATCTATGTAATCATTCTTCGGCATGCGCAGAAGGCATCTGAACTGGCTGGAAAACCTATATGGCACGTAGGTCTTTCAAAATATCTTCCCATCAATCTGGGCCATGAACACCCCACCTCTGATGCTCTTAAAGTACTCCCTTTGCTCCAATGAGCCTTGACTATTATCTATCATCTGGCCTATCAAGGTGGGGAATGGGATAAAAGTTAAGTTGGCATGATTTCCGATCTTGACCCTTACTCCCTTTTCATTAATCTTCAACGACATGACACCGACGATGTTCAGCAAGGATGGTCACATACAATTACCTGGAGGAAGAATGGCGTTCGGGAAGGTATACCCGCCACAATGGTCTATGACCAAGCCATAAAAGATCTACAAGGGGCCTCAAATCCTCCTGGGTGACCCTCTTCTTGAGATTCATCCTAAAATGGTGTACAGACGGGCCAACATGGGGACTACCAGATTAAAACATAGATTGGTGGTCATGATGCCATCCATCACCAGGGTCATTGGGTGAACCCCCATCATTGAATACCTCACTGGTAGGAGCCATCCACTCATGAATGTGGCATGGAATCTGGAATATCATACGTTTGGGTCCCTTCTCTCATTTATGATGAAGCCCCAGGACTGATAGTCCCTTGCCTCCAGTGTCCTCTAGTACGATCCACTTTTTCTCCTCTCTATCGCGGTCAGACACCGTCTCACTCACCCCAACATCTTGACATCCAGATATTTTTTCAAGAACAAGATGAACCATTTCCTATAAGTAATGTCCTTCAAAATTCCTTGACCCCCAGCCTCCCCTTAGCCAACTCCTGGAGGTATTACGTCAGCAAAGGGGTTCATGATCTGCCAATCCTGAGGTTACTCGTCATGGATGAATTCATTGTACTGATACCCATCAAGAGGGATAAACCTAATGCAATGGATGTCCCAGAAGCTAATTCCAACTTCTCCATGATTAAGGTTGAAGGTATTGGTGTTAGGATACAATTATGTAAATAGCTCTGGCCTGAGCTTAGGCTAATGATAGAAATAAAACTGTGAAATCCATACTTCCTCGAACAAACTGATGTGTTGTTGTTTGTCCCTAAAGTAGTCGCATTTCTGGAAAACCCATTACACCCAGGCTCATTCATCGGTGAAGTTTCCACTAGACTACAGATACCAATCCTGTAGCTGGATTTTGTCCTCATCAGTAACACTCTGACGGAAGGTGCTTGTGTAGAGGGCTGGAGAACTCTCGGCGACAAGGTCACTCCCTGAGATAGTCTTGGTCCTGGTATTTAGGACATAAACGTCTAGGTTCATGGTTTCTATAGCATGATGGCTGTTATATGTGATGTTATATAGGGGTAGGTCATCTTCGTAGGTCACCCATGACTGTGGTGTGTCAACCTCAAACCACGGCATCGTTACCTCTTCCAGGATTTCGAAATCCCAGATCGGCAGATTAGAAGAGAGTGCATACACCTTCTGTGCTGGGTTCAGCATGTTAAAGAGATTATAGTTGTTAGATATGACCCTTTAGGAACCATAAACGTTAGGTTTGTTGACTATATATGCCCTTAGAGCAACAGATGTGGATTTACTCTCACCGTCAGCCTGATTAGCTGCTATCTCCTACCAGAAATATTTTAAGGATTTGGCACAAAAAAGCAGAACCCGATGCGAAAAATCAGTAACCGACATGGAAAATCGGTATCCGGCGCGAAAAAATCAGGATAGGTGCAGAAAATCTTGAGTTGGCCCAAAAATATACGTCTGATCGAAATGAATTGCAAGCAAACAATGCATTTTTCACTTAGGGGGAGGAATTTTTCGCACACAAGAGCTCCAGGATTATCATGCAGGAAAACACGTATGGAGTGGAGGGACCTGCTGGGCTTTTTATAGGCACGATGAGCAATTTCCTCAAGTGCGTGTAAGGTTGATTGCATGCTTCGTGAATGTTTTTTCACACTACTTCTGTTTGAAGCATGTGATGACCCAAGGGGAGTCATTTACCTTGGTGTTTCGCTCAGAATCTATCCTTTGCGGCCCCTTTCCAATTGAATTCTGAGGGGAGTCATTTGTAGTCTCTGAAAAGTGATCCCGGGCTAGGGAAGGTTCAGATGCGACAAAGAGAAAAGCCATATTTGGAACCAAAGATCTGTTTTGGGGATCTTTGAGGGGCGGTGCGAAAGACATGTTGTGTGGCACAGAAAAAATATTCCCTGTGGAAAAAACACTGGGATTCATGAGAGTTTTCCGAGTGGGAATGGAACTATTTCATGCCACCACTTCGCATGGTTGATAATCGCACTACCGACATCGGGGCATGTAATATTCAGCGCCGAAGAATTTTTGGAGTTTACCCACAATCCCGAGATCCTATAAATATAAGGCCAACCCCTTTGACTTCATCCAAAATAATCTGAACCGCTTATCCTACACGAAATTCCTCTCTCGTGCATGCAGTGAAGATGGCTCTCAGGTACTAACTTTTTCATGCCAGGTCGCCCAGGTGTCCACCTTTATGCACGACTGCTCGAGCATGATCCTTGTCCAAATACCCTTGAACCCCTTCTCCTATACACAATTCCTTCAGATTGCGTGCAATTCGGTCTTCTGAGCGCAATACCTTTTTCTCTCCGGCCCACTCTATTTCACGCCCAGTGCTCAATTTTGTGCTGGAAAAAATGTTTCCTGCACGCAATGCCATTTGTGCGCCGACCCGGCCCCTTTTTCGCACAATGGTCCCTTTTGTGTGAAAAGCCTCCCGACTTATGTGGTCATGATGTTTCTCTTCCAGGAATCATTTTCGGGTGTCTCCCACACCCACATCGCCTTTCCATATACTCATTTCCCGTGCAACCTCCGAGGATTGTATGCAGTAACTTAAATTTTCCATGGACGATGTCGCCTGTTGCATTGCTTCACCTCATGCTTCTTCACATAGGCACACTAATGGCTATTGCTTCTTCACATAGCCACACTAATGTGGGCCCCTTGATGGTTGGCTCTATGAAACCCTATAAACACGGCTTTACCTGTCCCCTTTATACACCAAGGAGCAAAGCGTTCTGGTTATGTATGTCCTAGGGGTACAGAGCTAACCCACCTCATTTGAGCTAATAGGCGTTAAACTACCAAGCACCCTCTTCCTCCGCACAAGACATTAAACTGTGACCTCACCCCATGCCTCGGGCGTGAGGTATCCCACCTTGGACATTCTCCATACCCACTGGTCTCCACAGGGGATGATATCCTCCTTATGGGAGTGGCGTTTGTCTGCGGGATAAAGGATACCATATCAGTGTTATCCCCTAACTTTCTTGTAGGAGGCAGCATCCCTGCTCCTCCTTTCATTTGCGGTCCCTAGGTCCAGCAAAGTTTGTGATGTGGGATGATGCTTCTCCTTTCTTCGGTCCCAATTCCCTCTCCCGCTGTGCTTTGTCTCCATCAGGCCTCCCTCCTGGAGTAATTCCCAACCCCTTCAGGGTACTAACCATGCATAAGGGCCTATTTCCTCTTTGGGCTGTGATCACTTGTTAGCCCCACTCCACATCCCATAGACACACATTTCATGACTTGATTGACAGGTCTCTACTACCTTTTGTTTCTCAGACTGAGCATGACTCACATGGGCTTAGAGTAAGTGCCAACCCTAACATCCTCATCCCAGGTAGTCTAGAGTGTATGCCCCACACCAACCCATCCGAACTATGAGGTCTTTTATCTTTGCCAAGGCGGTGTACGTAGAAAGCCTCCACGAGGTTCAATCCCACCACACCATCCGAACTATAAGAACATTGATCCTTTCCAAGGAAGGGTACGTAGGAATACTCCATGATTTTCAAGACCAACACCCTCCTAAACTATGTTGTCTTTGGTCTTTTCCAAGGAAGGGTCGGTAATAAGAATCTATGAGGTTCAATCCCAACACCCATTGGCCACTCCGACCATCTTCACGTTGGTTCACCAACACCCTGGGTGGCTCAGAGCATAAGCCCCAAATGCCCCATACTGAACTACATGGTCTTTGATCCTTGCTATGTTAGGGTACATAGGAAGCCTCAATGAGGTTCACTCCCAATAACCATTGGACCATAGGTCCTCCTCCACATTGGTTCACCGACACCCCGGGCCGCCTCAGAGCATAATCCCCAAACATCACCCATCTAAATTATGAGGTCTTTGATCCTTGACAAAGCAAGGTACGTAGGAAGCCTCTATGTGGTTCAATCCCAACACCCAGTAGTTCCAACCCCCTTCGTGTCGGTTCGACCCGATCCTTCATGACTTTAAACTGTGGACCCTCTTTACCAGTTAGCTGTTGCGACCCCATCCGGCAATAAGCCATTGCGACCCCATCCTGCGGTAAGATGTTGAAACACCCACTCGGTGGAAAGCTGTCATCAGACGAACTATGTGGACTTTTATTCCCTGCCACCGGGATGTGGAGGAATTAAATTAGAGGATCAAGCCAAAAACTATCGTCATCCCCATGACGGTTCCATCCCATTCACTTAACCTTCCATCTTCTATCCTGATTCTTACACCGGCCACCACATCCCGCTGGGATCATGCCACCCCCTTCCCCGTTCCCACAGTAACATTTCGGAAGCCACCCACGTGTTGGACCAATATCGGTGTTCCCTCAAGGGGGTTCCTCCATCTGATCCACTCTAGTCAGTGTTCTGATCAGCCTGATCCGTCTCTGCAGGATGTTAATCTTGTGGAATACCCTATGTTACATATAAGAGGCTGAGGAAAACCTCATATACATGCCCATGACATATGATTCCCTACATTCGATGTGGGATGCCTCAGGCTTCTGCACCTTTGAGAAGCCCTATAATAAGGGACAGAAGACAGACACACCAATCCCCAGCGTCCAGACATTTCAGTGATGCCCAACGTGACTAATACCCTAATCGAAGGTTGTTACCCTGATCAGACACCTTGGAATGTCCTGACAGAAGCAGTGTAATTAACTGGTGTCCATGATGATATGGTGCCCAGAAGAGTTTCATGAACAACGTCTTAAGTCTATAAGGGACAACCAGACTAGGTGATGAGATATGAAGAGAAATCCACAGAATGAAGAACCGACATCTAATCATCCTTTTTCTATCAAGGGGTAGATTTTCTTGAATAAGGAGTAGATGTCGCCCACCTTTGGAAAGTGGGAATGCAGTGCAACAAAGAACACACCCCTTTTCCCCGAATGAGACGCACATGTGATTACCAATAAAATCATCGGAAAAAAAATTTGTAAACCCAACGTGATGTTATTCTCTTCAATATGGAGATTAGTTGCACTCAGAGAATAAATGGACTGACGTGTCAACAGATCCATATATCCAGCATCGGGTCCCGGTAAGAAAATAGCGGGCCTGGCATGAATCTCAGTAGAAGTTGGGGCAGTAAAATGTTGGACATTCCATTCTGTGATGTTGTCAGTGTGGATCCCTCGTACCAATCACGGAAGATGGGATGGCAATGGGGCATTGGTCGTCAATTCCTTTTTTTCTTTCAGTACTGATGAGTTCATCTCCCTGCTACTCAGGAATCAGTTTGCTACCTCCAGAACTCGATCACCACCTTACCTTCTACATAGGCCCTGGGGCTACGCTAGCACAACCACTCCACATGGCTTCACAGCTTCCGCGATGGCCTTTGCTTCCACGACCGTGGGGCTCCCACACCCTATCTCCCCATCGATAGTTTTTCAATGAAGGGTAATTAACGTCCTCATGTGTCTTTATGAGGATTAGGGAATTATCCCTATGCAGGGTATGGCCCACCTGGATCTGGAGGCATCCATTCCTCACCATGAACTCCACCACCAAGGGCCACGCAGGGAGCCATTGCTCCCCACCCCAACATACAACTGCTTCGGGAGCCTGTCCCCAGAGCGCTTTGACAACTCCCTACCTTACGCTGATGAAGTAGGCAATGTCTGGACTAGCCTGGTCGGAGTACCAATCTAGGGGCTCCCAAAAAGGGCTCCCACATGGATGCATAATCATTTCCACCCGGTCCTACTGGAGGAGGATCAAGTAAGTTACATACCTGCGCCACTTGCCCCCGCTCATCTGACCCGACGCTAGCGTCGCGCGCAAGCTGAGGAGGATACCCGCCAAGGGGCGTCAATGTCAATGGATACTGTGGCCCAAGCCACTACTGACGCATATCATTAGGTCCCTGCATACAATGAGTATGTGCCCTTATATTCCCAACTGGGATCGATGCCCCAACTTCCCCACAAGTAGGATTGGTTGACTCTCATAGTCGCAGTCCAGAGCAATGGTCACCGTGAACCAACCCAAAGTGATGCCACCCCATACGGAGGTCTTCCCCGTACCACTACCATAGAGTGTGAGGGCCTTCCCCTCTTCGAGGCACGACATGGAGGTTTGACCTATGCCACCCCCAATCCGAAGGAGGTTCTACCCCACAACAGTGATACTCGTTACAGAAGCCTCACCCGTGCCCATTACACTAGGTATGGAGTCATTCCTCCGGACCTCGACCGCCGATGTTGGGACAGTGCCAATATGGTCTTTCTCCAACATGGGGATCCTCCCTACATCCTCTTCGTAGCTGGTGAGGGTCTTCCTCGCCCCAGAAACCAGAGCGTTGAAGGCCATCCTTGCCTCACTATCACCCATCTCAGAGGTCCTCCCCATACTTAGCTAGACCGGTAGAAGGACACTCCTTGTACTGAAGTTGCAAGGGAAAATAAGCATGGAGTTCCTCCCCACGCTTCTGCCAATTCCAGTGGAGGTTTGGCCAACTATTGTGTTATACATGGAGGTCCTCCCCATGTACCCTTCGACAATTTTCTTGGCGCTCCTCGCACATCGGATCTCTCGGTTGGAGACCCTCTCCGACCCAACACCAGTGCGGCCGAAGGACCCTGTATCAGAAATCTGCCCTGTCCCAAGGAGCCACCCAGGGGAAAGAAGGAGGGACGCCACTTCCAAAAAAAGAATTCTGAGAAGGTCCAGATAGAGATCAAACCGTTCCTCTTATCAGACTCTATTGTGGAGTACGACCCAGCCCGGGAACCCTCCCCTCTCTCATCTGAGTCAAGGGCAGGGGCATGGATGGGGAACACCAGCCTCGGGCCCCCTGAATGCGAGGTCCACTGGATTCTCACCTCCCACCATAGGTATATCCAGGAGGAGGAAAATTTGGCAACCCCACAGGTTATGGTCGTGCAATCACCACCATCGTCACTAGAAGCGCTCACTACCTCCAAAAGAGATCACATAGAGCTATTCTAGGGACCAATGTCATGCAACCAGCATTGAGGGCTATAAAAAGTATCCCTAGACCCTGATTCGAGAACCACAGCCGTCATCGCATCCTATCACGACGTGGAGGTGAGGTCGCTACACTCTTCGGAAGAAGGCTTAAGATATGCTTGCCAGTCAGCCCGTTATCCATACTCTCCACCGGCCATCTTGCCGTCCCAACAGTCTACCTCAGTACTGCTTCCTATTCCTCAGCCACCCCCAGATGGCGTGTGGGGAAATCAAGGGCTAGACACTGAATCTGAGATGAGGAGATTCTATACCATCCTCATAGTGGACCACATCCCTAAGAATTTCTAGCCCGTGGAATTGCAGAATCTCTGCATACCAGAATCCCTCATCCAAAAGGAAGTTTGGTGTTTCCGATACACTCTCTGGGAGACACATTTCAGTCTTCGTCATCTACTTGTGGATTATTAATGGATCTAAGTGCATTTCGAATGCATCATCATGTTGTTCCGTCTAGTCAATCTGGTCGCACTCCCTGTGGCCCAGCGCCCCAAATCACCAGGTCGTCGTGAGTCCCTCCAATATCAATGTGTTCAGAGTATCAAGATACTCCAAGAAATTATCAAGGAGTCTACCCCCCACATACAAATCTGTGGCTGGGGAAGTATGATTCTTTTCTCTTCAGTACTATCTGGCGGCAGCCCGACTCGCTATTAGATATTGAGGACATGCCCCCAGGAAGGGTCACGGTCAACATGGCCAATATAGTGGACGCGGTGGACGAGCTAGAGCTTCTCAATTGATACTTACCCCCTGATGGTGTGTCACACCTGTTGGACCCATCAGGGAGGATTACTAATCAGTAAAGGATCCCACTATGCCTCCCTGTGCCCACCAAGCCACTGGTACTCAATAGGATTTTCAGTAAAGGCAATGATAATGTCAGAGATGTAAAGCACTCCGAACCATCTGCCTCAGTGCAGAAGACAGAGGTGGACCCCTGAAAAGGCCAAAGTGTGCCAGGAACATCTTGAGCTGTGTAGGTTGGACGATGAACTCATGGATGAATGCACTGGAGAGCCACGAACCAACTGCGGCAATCCAAGGCTAGTACAGGAGGGGCAGAAAACATTCCCCTTAATGAGCTGCAGCTGGGCAACCCAGATCATACCGCTCCCAGATACAGGGCGGAAGCTGGAGATTGCAGCAAGAGGGCATGATATGTCTCTCCAACCACTCTTGAACTATGCGACAATCCAAGGAATCCGGCCCAGGTCCCCCTAGCTGCCCCATAGGCCGCTCCAACAGCAACTCCATGAGCTGCTGAGCCTGTCAACTATGTTGAAGAATCCGACAACACACTCATGGTTAGGGATCCCCATCAAGATAGGGACCCCACCCAGATGATCCTATTGTGATTCTCATATCCCTCCATGATGTATTGGAAATGTAGAATATGGAAATTCCACCAGATGGAAAACCATACCCTGTATGGATGGATGATATGTCGGTTCCTCTGGGCATCGAGAATCCCACCTTCTCCCACTTTAACTAGACGGGGGACCTACCACAGCACCTGGCCCACTTCAAGTCATGGTGTGGGCCCATTTTGGGGACTCCAGTGCAGCAGGAGGCTGCCAATCTCTGGTGTTTTGTTTAGAAGTTGGAGGGGCTGACATTCGTTTGGTACACATAGCTCCCCGTCAGATTTGTGACCAGCTGGGAGAAAATTTGTAGGAAATTCCTCTACTAGTCCAGGTCTACCACCCCAAAAACCCGCATCACAAACTTCTTCAAGTTCAAGCAAAGGCTGGATGAGTGAGTCAAGGACTTTATCCCACGGTGGAAGGGTCTCACATACTCCCTTGGAATTCTACTGACTCAAGATAAACTACTAACCATGTGCATAGGGAACATCAAGATAGAACTGATTCCTTCTCTGATCACCCAGAACTAACTTGGAGGATTTCATGATTTCTCCAAAAATGCCTAGTGCCTTGATAAATCCCTACAATAGGCCAACCAGGAATGTTTTTTCCCCCTGTAATTTCAGTGAGGAGAGCTACCAGATCTGAGCCCGCCGCGGTGGCCCATATAGAAGCCCCCAGACAACTGGAGTTACTACCAGTGGCACCAGCCCCAAACCTCACGGAGGCCCTCATCCTTAGGTACGCCCTCTGGATCAGCAGTTTCCACCTTAGAATCGGCATGCTCTTTGGCATAATGCGTCACCACTGCCCAGACGGGACAAGAAGGCTCCACATCCACGAATGTCCCCTCTGGCTCCTCATCAGGGCCAGGCCCTAAGGGACACCTTTCTAGATAGAAGAAACAGGATCTAATATTATAGCGAGAATCCATTTCCCATATATTTCAGACGTGGCGTAGATCAGGGGATTGTATGCTTGCCTGAGTGCAGAAGGCCAGAAGAGGCGAATCTCACTGATCGCCACAACTACTTCACCTATCATCGGATTCTGGGGAACTCCCTTAAGAAGTGCTATGTGTTCAATGATTCGATTCATGACCAGGTCGAAAACAACATAGTCAGGCGGGGACTAACCCTCACATAAGTGGAAGGTGTATTTGTAAGGCTAGAGAGTAGTAGAGATAATGAATGTGAGTGGCAGTAGGTTTCTAACTGCGGGTTCTAGAAGTATGACAACTGGATGCCTCGTAATATGGTTTCTCATTCCCATGGAATCATATGGGCACAGCTAAATAAGATGGATCCCTCAGAAGCTGTGGAAACCATTTCTGCATCATTATCTTAACCTGCCTCTTCCCAGAAAATCAAGAATCAGCAACGCAAGAAAAACAATGTGCCCCACCAACGACATCGGCGTCTCGCACTCTCGGAGACATTAGGCCACCGAAGATGGGGATCCCTCCTAGAATCTTCCCAATAATGGATGACTCTTCATGTGATAGTCAAGGGTATTCGTTGGTTAATAACGTGGAGTTGGTAAACCCCTATATGACTCTTGAGGATGGGGAGTGCCAGGTGAACCTCCCTAACGACCCCAGCCGACGCCAATGTCGGTGGATCCGCGACCATATGAGTCATTGGGGTGAATCAGTTGGCACCTCTAGTCAGGTCGTGAATGACACTGAGACCAAACAACTGGCCCCTCATAGAACTCAGCATGAACAACCTTTTCATCTGGTGTCGCTAGAACCGCCTACACCACTGCTTGTGCTACTGGATCAGGCAAAGCTACCTCGTACAGGCCACGACCAGTGTCGCCTGGCTACAAGCCAATATTATTCATCCAGTCCTCATCCAGAAACTACTCTTTAGGCTTTGACTAGTGAGCAGCGGGATATGCCCAGCACCAGCCAGCCGCTGGTCCAGCCGGCAGGGCCCGCCATGCCTCCAATCGTAGAGTGGCCTCCTGTAAGAAGCATTTTTCACCAGGCATGAAAGTATGATGCTATGAAGCACCTCGGTGGAATCCCAGTGAGGCTTTCCATCCTTGAATCCCTTCTCCTATCATCATATATGCATGAGGCCCTCGTTAAGGCTTTATGAAGCCCCATCCAGTTTGAGACAGAGGTAGATGCTACAGAAGCCTTTCATGCAAAAGCGGTCGAGAACGATGAATTCCAGGACATCATTTCATTCTCTGTAGAAGATTAAGTCTCTCCCATACTGGGGCATATTCACCCACTATACATCACCAACCAATTTATCAGAGTGTAGGTTCACCACTCTCTCGTTGACCCGAGCTCTAGGATTATCCTTATCCTGACACGGAAGCTCTAGATGCTGGGGTTATCTGAAGATGACCAGACTCCCTATGAGTTATGTATCTAGGGATATGATAGGACAAAGCAGACCCTGGTCAGCATGATCCGTTTGAAGACCATGTTTGGTAGCCTAGTTGTCAGCACCAAGTTCACGGTTGTCTCCTTGGACACCATGTACAATGCATTGATGGGTAGACCATGGCTCCACCTACATGTGGCAGTCCCCTCATCGTATCACTAGTGATTCATGTACTCCCTCAATTGTCATGCAGGAATGCTCCATGGGTATGCGTCTCATTTTGCCTCTTCTGAAGCCCACTATCTGGATGGTGACTATTACAAGAGCAAGGATAAGCATATTCTTGCAAGTGATTTTCAGCCCACCATCTTCACAACTGACCCCTGGGATGTTTGGATGATGCCTAAGTCTTCCTGATCCATCGATTAGAGGCAACGACCCCTAACATGGGGAAATGTTTTGTTGTATCTGGTACAAGTGGAAAGCATATTCCCATGTCCAAGAGATGACATAAAATCACCACATACTCCTATACAAACCAGGTGCAGGTGATCCCAGAACCTCCTACGCCAGTAGATTATTGGGATGTCTGCCCCTAGAAATGACATTATGACATACGTCTCTGTTCCACTAGCTTGGGATTAATCGGCTCAACCCGATGCACAACTATTGAATTGATATAATCATGTGTGGCCCCTTGGGCAGAAGACCATATGAGATCATATCAACTTCCTTCATCACTATGGTCCTAGTGGCATGTGAATCTCAAAATATGATGTCCACTGCTGTCCAGGCTGGTACGAGCCTCCCGTCAGGTTCTTCCAACCCAGAGGAAGCTTCACCCTCTGGGAATCCCTCCTCTGTAATAGATGAAGAAGATTTGGAGGACACTCCCCCCACCTTTGAAGAAGGGGTTTCTTCCATGGTCGATGAACTGGTACAGGTGAAACTTGGTAGTGTGGAATATCAAGGACACACATTGATCAGTTTCACTATGTCCCTTGAGGAGTAGTAGCAATATGTGGTCTTCCTAAAACAGCATTCTGATGTGTTTTTATGGAGTTACAGCGAGATGTCAGGACTATATTCTCAAGTAGCCATCCACCGTCTCGGTCTCCTGACAAATCATCATGGTTTAAAGTAGCCTCTCAAGAAGATACACCCTTCTCAGGGTGCCATGGTCGAGGTCGAAGTTGACAAGATCATCATAGTCAACTTTGTTAAGGAGGTCCAGTACCCCATGTGGATTTCCAACATTGTTATAGTCAAGAAGAAGAACGGAAAGATCAAAGTCTTCATCGACTTCCGGGATCTCAACCATCTTTGTTAGAAGGATGATTTTCCCCAACAAGTGATAGAATTATTGATCGATTCCACGACTGGGTTCCATGCCCTCTCTTTCCTGGTGGTTACTCTGGATATAATAAGATTCGATGGCCCCTGAGGATGAAGAGTCAAAATTTAGGGTGACCCAAGGTACTTTCTGTTAAAAGGTTATGCCCTACGTCCTAAAGAATGAAGGTTCCACCTATCATCAGGCCATACACCTCACATTCAAGCCAATCCTTAGGACTTTGGTGGAATTTTATTTGGATAATTTGGTGGTCGAATCCCGCACGTTCCAGGAGCATCTCTAGGACCTTGAAAAAGTGTTCAGATTCCTCCGTTCTTACCACCTAAAGATGAACCCATTGAAATGTGCCTTCGAGGTTACATCTGGGATGTTTCTTGGCTTTGTTGTTTAGTACCGAGGCATGGAGATAGACCCAAAGAAGATCAAGGCCATCTGTCAGATGCCTCCCCCAAGCAGTATTCGGGAGTTTTGAGGTTTTCAAGTCCACTTAGAATACAAATTCAGATTCATTTTGAATGTTAGAGGAACGTGTAAGCCCATTTTTTGGCTCATGAAGAAAGGATTTACCTACGAATCAGAAGAAGAGTGACAGACCACATTTGAGGAAATCAAGCAGTATCTCCTCCAGCCTCCAGTCTTGATGGTGCCCGTCCCCGGAAAGCCACTGATCTTGTATGTGACTTCCCTGGAACGATCTCTAGGCACCCTTCACACCCAGAAGAACAATGAAGAGACATAAAATAGTCTCTAATATCTCAGTCATATTCTCATCGATACAGAGACCAGATACTCCCCCATCGAGAAGAGAATCCTTGCACTGGTATTCACTGTACGGAAATTGCGCCACTACCTATAGCTCCACGTGGTACATCTGGTGTAACTCCCTAAGATTTTATGAGAAATATTATTTTTAATATCTTTGATGACTTGTGTTGTATTATACACCAATATTATCTTATTCTATATGCAACACAGTATTTTCTTGTAGTATACGCAAACACTACTCTTGGCTTGTGTTGCACGCAAGAACGACCTTCCTCGATAGCGTGTGTTGTACGCAATACCACATTTAACTCAACAATGATATATTGTTATGAACTAGCCCTAATTAATAGTATTAACTAGATTTTTAATTTTATTACATAATAATTCATCATACACATATTCTAAAACATTGTATGAGAAAAAAATACATTTATAAAAAATGTAGTTTTGCAGCCTTTTGATAGTGCACCCACTTTAAATATAGTTTTTTACATTTTTTTAAGGTAAATTAGACAAAATAAACAAATTAATTACAATAAGGATATAAAACTTTACTTTGGATAAATTTTTTATATTTTTCTGTTAACTTTCATATTTTGATGAATTGTAAAAATACGCTATATTTTAATTTAAAAAAACTTTTTTCATCAATATAATTTATATGGATAAATTATAATATTGAATGGTTTTATAGTATAAATATAATATATTTTTACCATTAAATATAATAAAAGTCACTATAATTAATTTTACATTGAATTCATATGTAAAAACATTTCAATCCTTGACAATGTTTTAACTTTTAAAACCCATTTTCATAACAACAGGATTTATTTTAAATTAATTACTGCAACATCGTCTTTGGAAATTTGAAATATGGATTCCATATTTGGATTCATTGGATCTAAATTATGTTAATAGGTTACTTTTATTTTTTTTGATATTACGCATAGTAACTACGATAATTTTTATTTACCATAGTTAAAGGTAAATCAGATAATTAAGGGCAAAAATAAGATTATAAAATTACCCTAAAGCCTTCCAAAATTCTATTGGATGAATAAAAGTTGAACCATATCACATAAGTGTAGGAATAGATTAATTTCATGGGATTTTGACCATGAAAATTATATAATTATTATTAAAACCAAAGAAAGTGACAACATTTCACCCTCTTATATCTTATAAGTGTAATAATTTATCTTTAGTGATAAAACTCACAAGACATCTAATATAAATAGTCTCCAAAAATATAGTAAAATTATCTACATCATGAGAATTTATTTATAATTTTTAGGGAATAATTAATTATCATTAATGATGAAACAATAGTGATGTAGAAATTATTTTATTGATTGAAATATCAAATAAATGGTTTTAAAAATATTAAAATAAATATTATATGAACTAAAAAATTTTCCCCAAAAATTTTCTAGATTAATGTGACATTTTAAAAATATATTAAATTTTTTGGTTCTAATATATCCTCTGTGTGAATTTTATTTAAAATCAAATAAATGAATGGTGTCTAAATTGACAGTATTTTTATTTTATAAAAATAACATATTATAAAATTGTTTAAAAATCACAAAAATATTTAAAACTTATTAATTGAAATATATATGGTTTATAATGTCATAAATAATCCAATTATGGAAAATTCACAACACATAAGAAATTATTTATAACAATTTAAAATTCAGAATATTATTACCACAAATAAAATTAAATGGATTAAATAAAGATAAATCAAGTTGATAAGGTTTAAAATAAATTCCCAACATGTATAAATTATATTTTTTGATGAGATTACTAACTTATATCATCTAATATTTGTATTTGATTCATTTTTTTTGTTTTTATGTGGTTTTTTATTTAATTATAAATTAATATTTTAGAGGATTCCAAAAGATCCCCTCCACTCTCTTATAAAAGGGCACCTCCTCCCTCTCCTACTCACACCATTTTGATCCTTAAAGATCATATAAAACCTGCCGATTTATCTTCTCCACTTCTCTAGAAACATACTAGATGTCCTTGTCTTCTTCAAACACCATCTTTAGTTCCCTAAGAGGAGGTTTAGAAGAGGCGCGTCAAAAAAGAGTTTATATCCTTTACCGATTCATTCAAATTAATTTCTTCTTCTACATCCTCTTATTTATTTTTTTAATTAAAATGTAAAAACATAATTATCACTCATATACTGATATGTTATTATAAATATGATACAACCCCATTTAACATTTTATCCATCCTACGGAAAATGAAATCACCGTGCGTGGATATGTACGACTTACTGTCTCCACACCGTGGTGTAATCTGTTTTTCCAACACCAATTTACATGTATTGGTTAAATGGTGGAAATAATAACTATATATGATTTTTCTAACACGATACTAATTTTGAGATATTATATCATCCACTCCAATTCCATTCAATAATTGTGGGAATGATATCATCGCTCATTCGTACGTACATATTATCATCTCCATGACACGATGAGATTCATTATACATGATTAACCATTCAAGAATGATTATAATGTATATATAATAAATAATCATGAAATATATTACATAATAATGATACTGTATTTATGTACAAATATGTGTCATTTACTAAATTATATTCAATAAGGAAATGAAAACAGTGTTCATGCGTACGTAGGCCCTACCATCTCCATGAACGATGTATTTCATTACATTTATCAATGTATTATATATTTTTATATGAGGAATATATATTATATATAAATCATGTTTTACATTCTTGAAATAATTAAATTAGGATATAAGTAATAATATCAAGAACAACAAGTCTAATCATGTACAATAAATGAAATGATTTTACCCAAAACACTTCTTTAACAAGGAATTGACAAAAGAACATGTAATATATAGTCCTAATTGAATCATATATGATATCATAAAATTTATTATTGTTATGATAAAAGTTTATAATTTCTTTAAACCCACTATACATGAATTCTGGATAGGTAAATATGAAATTGGACATAAGTTAAGGGATAATTATTCCAATCTCGTTCTTATCCAAGATTGTTTATTCATAAGTATTTACTGGGGTTATATTTATCATCCACATCCATGATTTATAAAAATATTTTCATAAAGCATTTAATATTCTTCCATGTATGCTTAAAGTCATGTTTACCCCTCTTTGACTTTTACTTTGTGTTATGGAAGAAATATTTCTTTTGTTTACCATACGTGGAACTTTTTAAATTTTCCTTTAAAAGTATGTGGATAATGTTTTCTTAACCTATAAGACATGAAAATATTATTACGGCTTCATAATGCCTTATATTAATGATTCTTACTCTATAAGATTACATGATTATTTTCATAAAAATCATTTTCTCTTAAAATTTCATTTCATTTTGTGAAAAAAAATTATTTTTAAGAAGAAAGGATATTTTCCTCAAGAATTCATTTCAAGTGTTTTATCAAAATTATTTTTCATTTAAGATAATATAGCTTTCTATTTCTATCCATATTATTATAGTGATTTGATTATGTTATGATGGAATTATTTTTATGAAGTCCATTTATCTTATATGGATTTTGTTATGATGGCATGATGTTTAAGAATCTCATTTTTATTACATGGATTATGAAATAATATAAGATTTATGATTTTTTGGCACACATGAATGGTTTCATTATGAGATGGGTGGGACCAATATCTCCCTCCAATGTATTAGATAAAAATTTATATCGGATGATATAGACATGGTTGGAGCGACAAGTGAATCTGGTTCAATCATACAGGGCTGGAATGACATGTAAACTAGTTCAGTAATGGACTTTGTCCACTCTGATTGGTCTCAGAAACAATGCCTTGTCTACTATGGAAATCATAACATCTTCTTAATGGATGCCACAATTAATCTTTTTATTCCAATTCTATTTTATCATGATTAATATTCTTTTATAATCTATGCCTTACGAACTGCAAAGATTTATGTCATTACTCATGATTTTTCTATTTTATGTTCATGTTATTACGTTCAAATGTTTAGGGATTGTGTTATGTTCTCCATGTTTACCCTTACTGAGCATTTGAGGTCACCCTTTTTAATTTTTCTTTTCCCCATAATATAAAAAAGGTTTTACGTTATAAAATCAAATGGGAAGCCCTTTTTGGGATATATTGAAGATCTTTCACCATGATTAGAAGATTATGTTCAAAGCTTCCAAAGACACTAAACTAATACGATCTTTAGGCATCTGTTTTTGTCATGTATTAAGTATTTCGAAAAAGTAATGTAATGTCCATGTACGTCAAGATTTCGGTCTCGACAGCTAGTGTCTCGAATAAACCCGTTGATGTACATTCTGAAACGCCCCATGTTGACCGACCATCTAGCACAGTGGGAAGTAATCCTCCAGTAGTTCGAAATCAGTTTTTTCACTTAGAAAGCTATCACGGGAAAAGAATTGGAAGCTTTTCTTGTAGCCCATCCAACCCCAATAGACCAGTCCCTGGACCTAGATTTTCACGATGAGGCAATCCTCTCAGTAGATCATGCGATCCCATGTTGGTAGATTCACTTTGATGGTGCCTCCCGGAGCCCCATCGGTAGGAGGCTCAACGATCCCAGATTCAACAGAGTATGCCTAGGTATTGTATTTATTTCCTCGGATTAAGAAATTCTGTCAAAATCATTACTATTTTCAGAAGGATTCACCCACAATGAGGCTGAGAATCAGGCTATTATCACTGGCCTCGAGCTGGACCTTGAGAGCGATGTACCACATTTTAATGTGAAAGGGGATTCTGAACTAGTCTTCAAACAATTAAATAGTGGCTATGTTATTAGAAATCTAGAGCATGTACCATTGTTGGACTTCACCCTCCAGCTAGTGGCCCGGTTTCCATATTTGTCAGAAGTTACTCATGTCCCTCGATCTCAGAACGGTCAAGCTGATGCCCTGGACGGTTTAGCTGCATCACTTGCAGAACCCGAGTAGGATGATATGATTATACATTTGTATCACTAAAGATTTATTTCTCCCATCACATCATATGATGACGACAACCTGCGAGTAAGCCATCGTACCACCATATCCTCCATGTTAGGAACCCCAGGTTCTTCAGATGCAGGGGTTGAGGCGACTCCTAACTAGAGAACCCCTTTTTTCAAGTATCTCCAAAATGTGTTCCTCCCAGCTGATTGGTCCGAGCATGAGAGAATCCAATGACAAGTTGTATAGTTTACCCACTAGAGTGGTTCCAGTCTTGAGAAGATCCACTACAAGCACGGTATTGATGGTGTTATCTTTTGTTGCATCAATGGAGTCGTGACTTATTAGGTCATGCAAGAGGTTCATGTCGGTTCCTGTGGTGCCCAATAGGTTGGACTGAAGCTGTCCCACTAGATCCGGAGACTGGGGTAATTCAGTCCCTCTACGATCCATGATTGTATCGAGTTCTCCAAGCTATGTGACACATTCCAAATTCATGCTAGCTTCATGCATCGGCCGCCAGAACATCTCCACTCCACCATGTACTCTTGGCCGTTCGTAGTATGGGGACTAAATGTCATGGGACCATACCCACCGACGACAGCTCACCAGTTCAGCTTCATACTGACTGCCACAGATTTATTTTCTAAGTTAGCAGAAGCAGTCATTCTCAAGGAGGTGAAGGCCCATTCTATCATTGACTTCGTGAGCTCCAACATCATCCACCGATATGGAGTCCCTCACGCTGTCCTCATCGATAACAGCATAACTGCCGAGCAGCCGAGATGAAGAAATTGTATGCCATGTAAAAAATCGGTTCGAACCATACCTCCCGCTATCATGTGAAGGAGAATGGTAAGATCGAGGGATTCAATAAAACCCTTTCTAATTTTTTTTGTAGAAAAAGGTTGGTTAGAAAAATAATTGTAGTCCGAAGAAGCTCTTCAACGCCCTCTGGGCCTTTCGGATGACGACTCGTAATTCCACCCAGGTGGCCCCATATTCCCTTGTATACGAAGCTGAGTCCATCCTAACCATATAGATCTATATGACCTCATTATAGACAATTTTCGATGACCAGTAGATGGTAGATAAGGTATCCTAAATTCATCTTGCTGAATTGGAAGCACTTGACGAGAATAGGCTATGTTCCCTACACAATTTGGAAAAGCATCAGAATAAGATATCTAGGGCCTTCAACAAAAAGGATCACCTCCATGCTTTTCGGAAAGGTGATATGATATTTTCCATCAGGGCATCAATGATCACTGGAAAGATACCACCCAATATGTATACCAAGTGGGAACGACCTTAAATAATTTACATGGTTTACCCCAATGGAGAATACTCCCTGGTGACCATGGATGGTGAGCGTATAACTCCTCCCACCAATGCCACGTTCATCGTGAAATTCTTTGCCTGAGCTTACTGGTTATGCATGAACTTAAACTAGATGGCCCCACATGACCCTAAACTGTATGCCAATCATGCATGACCTTAAAATGTCCCATCATACACGAATTTAAACTGCACATTGTCCTGCATGATGTTAAAATGCATTTTCCGAACTACGTATGATTTGATTCCCATCCACATGGGATATGCACGAACGCTCAGATGCCTTGTCTTGAGCCTAGCTCCCGAACTCTTCTCATTGACTATCCCCTGGATATATTTCTCTCGGAGAATCCTTTCATGATATAGTGTAGTCTTCCTTAGCCCCAATCATACCAGGATTATAATGGTCACACCATGTGCCCACTTCCGTTATTCTATCCTCCCACATCCTCACTGCATGATGTTAAATTGCATGGCCTTCCAGAACTACGTATATCTTGTTTCCCATCCTTATGGGATACGTTGGAATGACCGGACATTTCATATGTTGTCCAAGCCCAAATTCCAGATCTTCCGCTCAGGTGAAGACATATGGTAGGGGTGTAGAATTTTTCCCCATTTCATGTTGATCTAACCTCGATCATGCCATACGTACTTCTCCCTAGAGATGTTCTCCTATTTTATAGATGGGTAAATCTATGCTTCCCCCAATCCTTTGATTGGGACTGCATCATCCTTCCCCTCATAAAGGGCTACAGAATGGCATGGATGCTAGGACAAAGGGATCTCCTACCACTTCGGGCTAACACCCTTGAGGTTGTTGAGAAAAAAGAAGATAAATGTCCCATGTTGTGAATATGGTCAGTGGTCTATGCTCATTTGTTGTTCCCATTTCAGATCACTATGGGGATGATGTGTTTCGAACATGGTCAATAGCTATCCTGTGTCGTAGGACCACCACAAGAAGACCCAAACATTGAGTTTAGTGGTACATTCGGCCCTGTTATGACTCCATTCAATGATCTCACATTGGGAAATGCCAGCTATTTGACCCTATATGAAGAGGATAGCTGAGACCGGCTCCTTGTTTCCCACACTAAGCACTGCTCATGTGGGATTAAAAGCTGTGATGAGGCGGAAATCGTACCAGAAGACGTATGGCCTTCCCATCTGAGGCCCAGCCTCAGGCCCCTTGGCCTTTTTGGGCACCTAGCCTTGGTTCTCTCTTATGGGAGGGTGTGGTGTGTTATGGGATTATGTCCTCATTCACATCGAGTTACTCATCATGCTGTATACATCCCCAGATGAGATACTTTACTCATCTCTTCTTC
This sequence comes from Viscum album, assembly GCA_963277665.1. Taxonomy (NCBI): domain Eukaryota; kingdom Viridiplantae; phylum Streptophyta; class Magnoliopsida; order Santalales; family Viscaceae; genus Viscum; species Viscum album. The sequence continues at coordinate 649,044,057 of OY728148.1, read as the reverse complement.
CTCACTACAATATGTTAAACTGAAAATCGGTTGAGTCTTTCCGACGGAGGCCCAGCCTCAGGCCCCTTTGCCTTTTCAGGCCCTAGTCCCATGTTCATATTTAGGGTTTTATGGTGTGGTATTGGATTCTGTCTTCATTCACGTCGGGTTACTTGTTGTGTTGTACACCCCCCTCATTAGGATTTCATAACCCAATGCACCATCAAGGACTATGTGTGGCTTGATTCTCATCCTCATGGGATACGTTGTACCGCCCGAATGTCTAGACTTCGGGTCCATCCCAATCTCCTAGTAATCTCCCTTTCACCTTGGCCCCTTGTCCTACCCTTTCCCAAGGAGGGGAGTATATGGTGTGGCATGGGATTATGTCTTCATCCACATCGGGTTTGTAACCACCACGCCATGTGCCTCTCCCTAATATGAGTTCTCTATCCCTGTATTATATACTCATCCCTTCAAATCAGTTACTCTCTAGTTGAGGACCCTCTTCGACCCTCTTCGGCGATTCACCAATGTGCCTAAGGGTACTCTGGTTTGGTACTTGGAATTTCGGGCTCTACTCGGACATTCTTGCACCTATTTTTCTGGCTTCATGTCCACTTTATTAGGGATTACAAGACCTTTCGCACCTAAAGGGACCCCCATGTGGCCTGGATTCTAGGCCTATGGTCTCTCCTTCCATTACGGGCCGACGTCCTCGAGGGTCTCATACAACAAATCGATACAAATCCCATGTTGTGAATATGGTCAGTGGATGACACCCATTCATTTGTCTCCATTTCAGGATAACACGATATGGATTTTGTGTTTCGAACACAGTCAATAGTGGTCCACCATCATCATGCCAACCCCATTAAGCCCAAAATATAGGATACATGATTCACAACCTTCTTCACCTCATCATTTCCAAGTAAAACTTTAAACTCTTGGTACTATTCCTCAGTGCGCATACGCATGTTAGGAGGAAAAAATCAGCGATAAGGCATTCAATCAGGGCTTCCCCAGTTCCCCATTTGCTTGTAATTCATGTATTGAGAATACATTATCTGCCCTTATTTCCTACACTGAGTTCAACTCATGAAGTATTAGGGATTGGGTTATGGTCTCCCTTCACTGGGTTAGTCCTACATGTTCATGGTCTGAGTTCTAAGACCTTAAACTAAGATCTTTTCGTATTACCCCTTTGTGATAAGTACATGTGGCTTGATTCCCAACCTCATGGGATACGTAAGAACACCTGGACATCTCGTTTTTTTGGTCCAGATCAATTGGGTGCTAGTTCTCCAGCCCCTTACCCTCTTACCTCTATTTAGGCCCCTTATCCAGAGAGGCTCCTTTCTCAGAATTTCATACGATGTGATATGGGATTATGTCCTTATTCACGTAAGGTATGTTTTATTGCAATGTACACATTCATCATTTAGCATTTTCCCTACTACATCAGTGTCACATGATGTTAAAATGCACGCCTGGTCCTGTCACATTTCCCTAAACTATGACATTATTATCCAAGCCGCACGATGAAAAATGACACCGCGTTGTGATTTCTTCACTCAAGGGGACACCATGTTTGGTATCAGTCACACGCCATACCATTTTTCAACACCGGTACATAGCTTGATTTTTGTGGTGATGCCGGTACATTATACCATATACGTGTCGCTTCACAAAAAAGGGACATTCACCTTAAAGGACAAACAAGATTTATCAAATATCACTTTTTTTGGTGTGAGGGACACTCCCGCACGCCCCTTCTTATCCCTGACATTGGTACCTTACAATGCCATATCCAGAACTACATGCAGCTTGATCCCCATCCTCATGAGGTACATAGGAACATCCTTTCACCTTGCTTTAGGCCCAAAATAACACTCATTCCAGTACCATGACCAAGAACCTTCCCATGGAACAAGTGGTGGTCAGATCCCCAGGTCGGCATTCACATCGGGTTTTATAACTACCCCACCATGTGTCTCCCACATTTTTTACCATCCATGGTCTGAGCTCTAAGACCATAAACTATGATCTCTTTTAGAACTACATAAGACTTGATTCCATTCCTCATGGGATATGTAGGGAAACCCAGGCATTTAACCTCGAGTCCAGCCCTAGCAATCATAAATCATATTCCTTCCCATTTACAGCCCCTGGCCTAACCCCTTGTGGGGATCCATGTAATTGAATATTTTCCCAGAAAAAGTTTGGGATACCCCAAGATGACATTGGGAAGCCACAACTCCCTTTCTAGAGAGGTCCTGTCTAAATGAAGGAAGGATCCGCAATCATACTGATGCACCTGCAAACGTGCTTCCACCACGGTGGCATAATTTCAAGTGTGTTATATTCTGTTCAAACAAACCATCACTCCACATTCCACATTTTGTGTTACCATTATTTGGAACCTCGTCCACTTTAATGTCTAAGGAAAACAACTAACATTATGGACGCTCGGCCTATGGAAAACCTATTTTTCTGGGCCAACGTTTCGGAAGTCTATTGGACGACATTTTTAGTCAGGCCCCATGTTTTGAACTTGGTCAGCGGTCAGCCCACATTTTCTATCCTCATTCCAGGCTAACATAATAAGGATAATTTGTTTTGAATGTGGTCAATTTTTATTATTCACTATCACACCACCATCACAGTGTTCCAAATCCTGGGTATCTTGATTCACACCATCCATTCCCCTGTTTGGATTTATTCCAATGCCCCTGGTGTTATCCCATCCATGGAAAAGAGAACATGGGCTAAATTGTAATTCAGTTGTTTCGAGAGCTTCATCATCCAGTCAGGTCTCTCCAATTTCCTCACAGAAATCTGGGAAAGTTATTCAAACCATGGATGCACGAATATTGGATGGCACTTCGGCGATCAAGCAAAGTAATAGTACAAACATCCCTTGTTTCTCACATTGGGGGTGACCCACGTGAGCTTAGAAATGGAATGATATTTATTTCAGGACTGCGGTTGGATGCGTTAAACCAAACGAACTTGTAAATAAATTCATCCATACAAGCAGTTCAGAATAAGAAACAGTAAGGAGAAATGAGTTTATGAGTTTGGCCAAAACAGGGCCCTTAAGGGTCAGCTTATTTGATGGATCGTTCCAGTTCCACTACCCTTTTGATAGTGGCCTCCAGGACTGCTTACCACACCCTGGGGGATCTCTCTTCGTCGGCGTCCACAAAGCGTAGTCCATAGACCCTATCCTATGTTTGCATGAGTTCAGTTTCAAGTGTGCATATCTGGTGACCCGCCTCCACTAGTTTCATTTGGGCATCTTTTAGTTGGTCCATCAATTGATCCACAAGATCCGAACATTTAGAAATGAATATCTATTTTTCTCTCACATATTCATCAAGTTTTTGGGCCTCTTGTTATAACTCATGGAACACAAGGATACTCCATGAATCCTCCCAAAACTGGGCATCATCGGAGTGGCGGCAGCTCTCGTGCAGTTTCTATGTCATGTAGTCACAGACCGTCGAATGAAGACACATAGAATCCACACCTATAGCATAGAGAAAGCATATCCAGGTTTGGAGTGATCACATCAATTTCATCTATTCTTTATGGGGCTTACCGAGGAAGATCATGATGCACTTCCACCCTTGGAGCCGTGTCATTCGACTCTTCTAGGCCGTCTCTGAATCTGAATCATTAATATCCTTGGGTTCTGACAGCCGATAGGTGGGGAACGTAGCCAACAGACCAGCAACGACGTCTTCTTCAGGCGCCGCATCCAAGGGGTTGGGATCTTCAATGCCTGGGTGACCGTCCCCTCTCTCCTCAGTCTTGGTAGCTCCCTTTCTGACATCCGGCCCTGCCCTGACATGAGTACAGCTGATGTCCACCACTGCCTGCTCACAGTGTTCTAGGGTTGGCTCTGTTTGAGAAGTGTGCCTTGAATGGGATGACATGTTTTCTATTGATTCAATTACAGACGACCAGGGTTTCACAGCCCGACTTTCCTCCATGGTTGTGATTACTGCACAAACAAGGAGAACACTGATCAATTGATCTCCCCAACGGTGATTAAATAGGGTTGACATAATAAACTTACAAGATCCCAAAGCATCACCCTCCAGTGATCTCGCCACTACAGGAGCTTCCATTTTATGGGATCCCTCAGCACTCGTCAGTTCAATAATGGTTGTCAGTTCCTGACCTTGTTCTATCGTTTCCTCCTCCCCTTCACATGGATACCCTTGGTCAGCACCCATATTCTATTGATCCAGATAAGGAGATCTAATTGAGGGCTACAAAAGATGATGAGGGGAAAAGGATTGATAAGGGGTGATAAACACCTCATGAAGCTCGGTTATATCCTCATCAGAGCTGACAATCTCACCGCTCTCCAGGATACTCCCTTGGTGGGACTACCATTGAGAACCTCCACCATAATTATCCTCTTATTCATCTTCTCCCTTTCCTTCACCTTCTCCTTCTTTCTCCACTTGCATCTCAGAACCTTCCATCTCATCATCAATGTCATCATCCTCTAATGGAATCTTTTTTGGATCATGCACTTGGCAAAGCATTACTTTCACCAAGAATGGTGGTTATGACCACCAACCTCATTGATGTTCATACACATCCATGGTCGTTAGGTACGCATGTTGATGGTGAATGTTGACCCTATCAACAACCTGAATGAGTTCGACATCTGGAAGATAGATTCCGTCTCGAATTATCTTTTGATAAAGAGATTCAGTACCCATCGACTTTTACAAGGTCATCCAGGCTGACCATAGAGCTAGGAAGATAGCTTCACTGGAAGGTTGAAGAAAATATCTTATCTGCTTCCTTGGGAGTTCCCTGGCCTCTACATGAGCCTCTCCCCCTAGGTGATGTGGGTCAAGCTGCGACACGCAACGTCCCCGCTACTGAAGTACCTCCCTGTGCTGGCCCAATTACCCGACGCGCTTCCGACTATCCCCCCTAGAAGCACCCTGCCTAATCTCTCACCACCATGGTTCTACACTGGATACCTTGAGTTGCCGAAATCGCTTCGAGAAAATAACCTCAGGGTACACTATGGCCTAGTGCTCAACATATTCGGTGGAAAGGCCAACATCAACTCCAGTGTGAGGAAAGGTCAAAACATTGTCGGACCCCTGGGCTGTGAACATCAGCCACATTTGGAGAGGAATGGAGGGGTGAATCCCATCTCGAAAAATTATTTAATCCTTCGTTGGCATCCTCTGAAGGCATCCATACTACCTGGGATACCTTGATGGAACATAGGGCTCGCAAAAGATCTTCTCGTCAATCCACGAGACGAGCACCCCACCTATGATGCTTTCGAAGTACTCCAATTGCTCCAGTGAGCCTTTCCCATTGTCTATCATCTAGAATGTCGAGGTGGGTAATGGGATGAAATTGATGTTGTCATGATTGAAAATATTGATCCTTACTCCCACATCATTAAGCATCAACGGCATGACCCCGATGATGTTCAGTTAGGATGGTCGCATGTCATTACCTTGTGGAAGAATGGTGTTTGGGAAGGTATAACCCCCATAATAGGCTGCGACCCAGCCATAAAAGATCTAGAAGGGGCCACAGATTCTCCTCGGTGACCATACTTTTATGATGCATCCCAAAATGGCGGACAGACGGGCCAGCACGAAGACTCCCAGATTAAATTTTTGATTGGCGGCCATGATGTCAACCATCACCAGGGTTGCTAGGCGAACCCCCCTCCTTGCATCCCTCACTGGTAGGAGACATCAACTCATGAATGTGTTAAGGAATCTGACATATCAGATGTTCGGCTCCCTGATCTCATTTAGGATGAAGCCCCATGACTGATAGTAACCCGCCTCCAATATCCCCCATTACTATCCGCTTTTTCTCCTCTGTGCCTCAGTTAGACACCGTCTCCCTTACCCCTACATCTGGACTTCTAGATCGTTTTCCAGGAATAAGATGAACCATTTTCTGTAAGGAATGTTCTTCAAGAAATCCTCAACCCCCAGCCTCTCCATGGCCAACTCCAGCAGGTGCCACTTCAGCATAGGGGTTCGTGATCTGTCACTCAAATTTTTAATCGTTGGGAGGAATTCACCATACCGATTCCCATCCATAGGGATACCCTTGATGCAATGGATGTCCCAAAGGATGATTCTAACTTCCCCAGGATTATGGTGGAAGGTATTGGTGTCAGAAGACCGTCGAGAAAATAGCTCTGGCCCGAGCTCAGGCTGATGATAAAAATGAAACTGTGACATCCACACCTCCTAGAACAAACCAATGTGCCGCAATTTGGCCCCAAACTGGTCGCATGTCTGGAGAACCCCACACAACGAATCCCATTAACTAGTGAAGTTACCTCCATACCACATATCCCAATCCCATAGCCAGCCTATGGCCTCATCCGTAACACATTGACAGAAAGTTCTTGCTTAAAGGGCTGGAGAACTCTCCACGAAAGGGGCACTCCCCAAGATGGTCCTGGTCTTAGGATTCAGGACGTAAACGTCCAGGTTCATCTTTTCTCTAGCAGGATGGCCATTTTAGGAGATGTTATACAGGGTTAGGTCATCCTCACGGGTCACAGATGACCACGGTGTGTCAACCTCATACCTTGGCACAGTTACCTCCTCCAGGATTCCGAAGTCACAGATCAGTAGATTGGAAGATAGTTCATACTGATTCTATGTTGGGGTCAACATGGTTAAGAGAGTATATTTGTGGTATACAACCCTTTGGGTGCCATAAACCTTAGGGTTGGTGACCATATGATCCCTTCGAGCTGCAGATGCGGGTTCCCTCTCACCATCAGGCTGATTGGAGGCCATCTCCTTCCTCTAATATTTTAAGGATTTGGCGTGAAAAAGCAGGATCCGGTGCGAAAAATCAGCAGTCGGCATGATAAATCTACATCCGGCATGAAAAAATCAGGACGGGCATGGAAAATTACGAGTTGTCATGAAAACAGACACCAAATCACGATGAATTGTGTGCAAACAATGTGTATTTAACATAGGGGGGGGGAATTTTCACACGCAAGAGATCCAGGATTATCATACAGGAAAATCCGTATGGAGTAGAGGGACCCTCTGGGCCTTTTATAGGTGTGATGAGCAGTTTCCACACACTTGACAAAATTGGATTTCATGCTCTGGGTGGGTTTTGCATGCCGCTCTGGTTTGAATCGTGCGACAGCCCCCCCGGGAGTCCTGTTCCTCAGTGTTTCCCTCATAATCTGACCTTTGCGGCACCTCAACAAACTAATTCCGTGGGGGGAGGAGAATTTTGAGACGCTGAAATGTGCTCTAGGGATAAGGATGGTTTGGACGCGACAAAGAGAAGTCATATTTGGAACCAGCGATCCATTCCAGGGATCCTAGTGGGGAAGCAAGAAAAAAATGTTGAGTTGCATGGAAAAAATATTCCATGCGTGAAAAACTCGGGGATTCACTAGAGGTTTCCACACGGGCATGAAACTATTTCGCGACACTGCTCTACATGGTTGATATTCGCAATTTCGACATCGGGGGGCACAATATTTCACACCGAATAATTTTTTGCATGGAACCGTGATCCTGAGAACCTATAAATATAAGGCCACCCCATTCAACTTTAGCATAAAAAATATAAACTGACTATCCCATGTGAAATTCATCTCTCGTGACCACAAATAAGATGGATCTCAGGTACTAAATTTTTCACCCTAGGTCACCTGGGTGTCCGCCTTTGCGCATGACTACTTGGGCTCGATCCTTGTCCAAATCCCCTTGAACCCCTTCCACTGTGCACAATTCCTTTCTATTGCCCGCAATTTGATCTTCAGCGCGCAATACCTTTTGTGTGCCGCCCTTCTTTATTTCGCCCCTAGAGCTCAATTGCGCATCGGCCCCGAATTTTTCATATGCGCCATTCCATTTGCACGCTGGCCCTTCCTCTTTTTCGTGAAATGGTCTCTTTTGAGTGAAACGCCTACCGCCTTATGTGACCGTGATTTCCCTCTTGTGGGCGTCTCCCCCACCCATAGCGCCTTCACCATATAATCATTTCTTATGAAAATTACTAGGTTTTCACTATGTAACTTCAAGGTTCCCTGGACAATTTCATCCGTTTTATTACTTCAACTCATTCTTCGTCACATAGGTACCCTAATGGATTTTTCTTCTTTTCATATCCACTTTAACGTGGGCCCCTCGATGGTTTTTTGCATGACACCCCCTCACAACGACTTTGCATATCCCCTATCTGTACCGAGGATCATAGGGTATAGGTTATATAAGTCCTAGGTGTTGAAAGAAAACCCACCTCGTCCTAGTAGTAGGATGTTTAACTACCATGAAACCTTGTCCTCAGCACATGATGTTAAACTGTGATCTTTCCCCATGCCTTATGTGTGGGGTATCCCACATTGGACATTCTACACACCCATTGGTCTCCACAGGGGATGCAATCATCCTTATGGGAGGGGCGTTTGTCCACAGGGGATGGGCAACCATCTCAGTGTAATCCCCTCACTTTCTAGTAGGAGGCAGCATCCCTGCTTCTCCTTTCATCTTCGGTCCCCCGGGCCAGTGAAGGGCTTCATAGGGGATGGTGCTTCTCTTTTCATCAGTCCCATGTCCCTCTCCTGTGGCTATTTGTCCCCATCAGGCCTCCCACCTAGAGTATGTCCCACCCCCTTTGGGGTGGTAACCGTGAATAAGCCCCTGTTTCCTCTTTGTGCTATGATCATGTGTAAGACCCACTCCACTTCCCACAGACGCACCATTCATGATGTGATCATCAGAACTATGCTTTCTCATTTTTCTCACACCGAGTATGACTCACATGGGATTAGTGTAAGCATCGACCCTGACACCTTCATCCCAGGTAGCCAAGAGTGTAATCCCCACACCCACCAATCCGAACTATGAGGGCTTTTATCCTTTCCAAGGTAGGGTACATAGGAATCCTCCATGAGGTTGAAGCCCACAACGCCATCCAAACTATACGGACTTTAATCGTTTCCATGGAAGGGTATGTAGGAAGCCTCCAAGAGGTTCAAAACCAATACAATCTTGATTTATGTGGTCTTTGATCCTTTCCAAGGAAGGGTATATAGGAAGCCTCCACGAGGCACAAGCCCAACACACATTGGCCGCTCTGACCATCTTCATGTCGGTTCACCAACTCCCTGGGCAGCTCAGAGCGTAAGCCCCAAATTCCCCGTCCGGAACAAAGGGGTATTTGATCCTTTCCAAGGAAGGGTACGTAGGAAGCCTCTATGAGGTTGAATCCCAATAACCATTGGAACCCAGGTCATCCTCCACGTAAGTTCACCGACACCCCAGGCCGCCTCAAAGTGTAATCCACAAACATCACCCATATGAACTAAGTGGTCTTTGATCCTTGCCAAAGAGAGGTACATAGGAAGCCTCCACGAGATTCAAGCCCAACACCCATCAGTTCTGAACCCCTTCATGTCAGTTCACCCCCATCCTGCATGAAGTTAAACTGTGGACCCTCTCTAGCGGTAAGCTGTTGCGACCCCATCCAGCGGTAAGCCGTTGCGACCCCATCCAGCGATAAGCCGTTGAAACTCCCAATCAGTGGAAAATCATCATTAGAATAACTATATGGACTTTTATTCCTTACCAGAGGGATAAGTAGGAAGTATCTTTGATGATAAAGACCAAAACCATCATCATCCCTATGAAGGTTTCATCCCATTCACATAATCTTCTTATAATCCATCCTGATTCTTACCCGGGCCGACACAACCCTTTGGGATCATGCCACCTCATTCTTTGTTCCCACTAATAGCATTAAAGAATCCACCCACATGTTGTCCCAATATCAGAATTCCCTCCATCTGATCCACTCTAGTCAGTGTTCTGATCATCCCGATCCATCTCCATTTGACATTAAACTTATGGAATACCATGTGTTAAACATGAGAAGTTGAGGAAAACCTCAGATACATGCCCATGGAATATGATTCCCTGCATTCGATGTGCGATACCTTAGGATTATGCTCCCTTGAGAGGCCCTATAATAAGTGATAGTAGACAAACACACCAATCCCCAGTGTCTAGATACGCCAGTGATGCCCAACATGACTACTCCCCAAAACAAGGATTTCTGCCCTGAACGGACCCCTTGGAATGTCCTCACAGATGCGGTGTAATTAACTGGTGTCCATGAAGATATGGTTCTAGGATGAGTTTCACAAAAAATGTCTTAAGTCTATGAGGGAGACCCTGACTAGGTGATGAGTTCTGAGGGGGAATCCATAGAAGTAAGAACTGACATACAATAATCATGTTTCGATCATGGAGCAGACATTCCCAAATAAGGGGAGGATGCCACCCACCTTTTGAAAGTGGGAATACGGAGCAACAAAGAGCGTGCCCCTTTCCCCTGAACGAGACGGAAAATCGCACATCGACCAAAGTTTCAGAAACCATTATGAAGGATTTTAATAGATTATAAGGTTTTAATAGATACTAATGAACTAGGAGGTTAATAAAATAATTTTAAAATAACCATAGAAATAAAATTTTCAAACCTATAAAATTCATATGATATGGTATATATATATTTTATAAAATCTTCTATATTATTTGATAGTTTTCTATTTAATATAGTTATTAAATTATGATCTTACATTACAAAATTTAATTTAATTTAATAAATTACTGCAATTATGAGGAATCGTTTGAATAATTAACATGAGGGACAAAGAAATAATTCTCCCAATGAGAAACCAATTATAATGGGAGTGGTTATATAGACCATTCTTTTCATACATTACAATTATATCATTTTAATGATAAATAACATAATGAATGATTAAACCATGGAGATCGAGAGGTTTAGTGTCTTTGGAAAATATAGACCAAACATATCTTTTACAACACAAAACTTAAAAATTTATAGAATTTCATATTCTCAAGCTTCTTATTTCCCCTTGAGTTCTTTTTATCACACATAATCACCTGATGGTATACATAGGGGTGAGATAAATTCCCAGTAATATGATAAGAAAACTAGAAAATAAAACATGTTGTAAGAATAATAATTATCATCATAACATAATTATATTATCATAATCATGATAGGAAGAATTAATAAAAGTGAAGAAAAGTGGAAATGAAAAAAAAAATGAAACCTTATTTATTAGTGGTTAAGTACTGCACATATTTGTGAAAAAAACTGTAATCATTTTCATGAATATTTCACCTTATCTCATTAGACTCATTACATTACCAAATTAAATAGAGAGTTGTATAATTCAAGGTGCACCTATTACATCCTAACATCAACATTGGGCTATATTATTTTGGTCGCACCTATAACATCATAACGTTACATTATGATGATTGCCACATATAACGTATATCAATCACGGTCAAAAATAAAACATCGAAAAGAATGGGTTTCATTTAATCAATCATACATTAATTAACATTAGGTTCCCAAATGAAAAATGGAATATCATACTTGATACATGAACCATCAACCATGAGTGAGAAGTAAAATATGTGTTCTTGGAAGAAGAGTTCTTTTGGAAAACATTTTGTTTGACATAAAGTCCAGTGGAAATATTGTATATCTATAAAATTTAATCTTATTATAAAAATATTTATTTTTAAGGAAAAATCCTATTGAAATTGGGCTAGAAGATGAAAAACCGTAAGATTGGAAGTTGGGATCGAAAATTCCCCATACCATGTATCCAAACAATTTTTCACATTAATATCCTATTTAATGACATTATATTCATTAATTTCACATTATATAAAATTTTATACATGATAATTATTGATTAAGGCTTTATTATGTGATTTTATGGTTATTTCTATTAGTTCTAGAGTTAATTTCATCATTCAGGACTGTTCATTTTCTCAGTTTTCATGAACGGTTCACTTGTACACATGAGTGGAAGATGGTGTAGAATATGGATAAACATACATAATTTCTATTAACTTTTAGTAATGATCTCCAAGGAATTTAAATTATATTATAATAAATTTTGTTATATACCATGAGGATGAAAAGTTTGAAATTTTTATTAATTTTTTAAGGTAAATTTTCCAGTATTCTGGATCACAATGAACATGTTTTGTTTTATCATTTTTTATTATGTAAAAAAGTTGTTTGTAGGATAAAAAAGGGGTATATAAATTCATATTAAAATATATCTTAATCCATTTAACTATTTTATTGACATCCTTTTTGGTATTTAATGAAAATATAAGTGCACCACCCATATTGTAGGTAAATTTACATTTCACGAGCAACAATATCATTTATTTAGCAATTGATAGAGAGGGAAAATTTTAATTATTAATATTCCATTGACATGATATTATAACAGTATATAAATCATAAAATATTTATCATGGCATTTAATGATAATATTTTTAGGATTAGAGAAGAAAGGAAATTCAATTTGAAAAGGAAATTTAAATAAATGAGGGAGAGGAATTACATCTTAAATTATCCTATTGAGATCCCCCTCAAGGAATATATGATTTATTATTTTCAGACACCAAGAGATATTTGATGTGGGAGGGCATAATAAATATATTTGGATATAAATTGGAAATGTCTTGAAGCTGAGATGTGGGATGAAATGAGGTTGTTAGGTATGGAATTTATAGTGGAGGAGAGGGGTGTTTTCTAAATGCTTAATTCATTCATTTATTAATTTTCCTCAAGACAAAGAATAATGATGATTCAATGTCTAAATACATTGAATACATCTTATGAGTCTAAAACAATTGACATTATCATTATCCATGACTCTACAAAGATTCCAAAATTCATTTATTTTATATATTTTCTAAATTATCTAATTTCACTTTTCACCAACAATTAAAGTATTTCAGAAAAATATATAAAAATTGAATCCTACCAATTTTTCTATATATAGAATTAAAATATGAACTAAATTTTATCAACTATTTTTCTAAATATTATTATTTTAATATTTATTTAAAATCATAATTTACATGAAAAATACAAATTTTAAAATTAGAATTGTGATTATAACATTTTAAAAAATAAATTGAGGACTCATAAAATTATCATATAATCATTGTAAATAAAAAAATATGTTTATGAATAAATTTATTTTATATTATTATTTTAATCATTACATATTCACGACTTATAAAAATACAAACACTATAATATTATTATATCATATTGTCACTTTTAGGATGGATAAATTTTATTTATTTTATCATTAGTAAGGTCCATATTGACATGGAAGATTAATTATTCATAAGGGTCATATAACTATACATAAGGGTAATATTTTTATTCATAAGGGTATAATATTTTTCACTAAATATTTTTTTTCCTATCTGACTCTAAACATCTTACATATCGCAACAATGTCTGTCAGATTTTCAAAATTCAATTCATAAAAGCGGGAAAAATCATGTTGACTAGATAATCTATAAAATTCACGTGGTATTTAGTTGAATGATGTGGAATTGTGTTTTCTAGTTTGGTATTATGTGACATAATTATAAGAAGGAGATTTACATAGATAAAACATTTGGTTTTTACATTCTTACACATTATGTAATTTTTCTCTCAAAATTTAATTTTACATGAACATGTGTGGGTACTTCTCCATTATTTACTCCTTCGGTTGCCAATTTTATTCATCATACATATGGTTCCTCCCAAAAAAATGATAAGGTGCGTTTTCTTGTTTCATAAAACCTTATCTCATTGTTACTGAATTTAGACTAGATACTCCTAATAAGAGAGATCATCTTCTAATTATACCACCTGTGATTTCACTACATTTGAGGGTTCTGATATCTACATCCCCAAGACAGATATGAGAAACACATCCTAAAATTGATCCATATTTGGTGGTAAAAAAAGATGATGGGTCTTGACTCATTTGGGGTCAAGGATCACAAATGGCCCAATCTACATTGGGATTCACTTCCCTTTCCTTCCATACAACATGAATCTCTTCTAGGGTGATTTTCAAAGGAAGACTATATATTAAACATCAAAATCCAAATCCCTTAAATAGTTGTTAGCGTAGATATTATTCAAAATCAGAGAATATTTGATATATTATTGGATGGAAGGAACCTTCTCAGTCATATCTGGTAGAATATAAATTCCATGTATCGTTCTTCCTCCAACTTCATCAAAAAAAAGGTTGGCGTTATACATTGCATTCCATACAGAGCTTCAAATGGAGCCATTTAAATACTCGAGTGAAAGAAATTTCTTTATGATAACTCAACCAATGTTATATTCTGATCCCATCCATATATTAATTCTAATGATTAGGATATTGGAATATCATCGATCATCTGAATAGTTTTTTCTAATTGTCCATCTGTTATGGGGTGATAGCCCATGATGAAATACAATTCAGTAATAAATTCATGTTGGAGACTCCTCTAGATCATTGATGTGGATCATGGATCATGATAAGAGAAAATAAATATTAGAACCCTGTGCATTCTCACTACATCTTTCATATATATCTTTGCGAGTTGTTCATGTGAGATATCTTCTCGAATAGAGATAATGTTGGCAGTCTTGGTGAGTCATCCCACCACAACCCATATCACATTATTTCCATTGGATGTCTTAGAGAGACCCATGAAAATGTCCATATTGTTATTCTCCCATTTCCACAAGGGTATAGGAAATGGTTTCATCATCCATTTGGAAATTTTTAACTCAAGTTTAACATGAAAACATATCAAGCACCTTGGTATACATTACACAATATATGTCATCATGTTGTCTGTTGACGCTCCTTCCATCACAGAATCTCAAGATTAGAAAAGGGGAAGATCTGAGATTAAAATGGTTCAACCTTTGAAGAAAACATCAAAAAAATCGACAAAGAGATGAACAAGGAGAACTTTTCCAATAGGTCGCGCAAGTTTTTTCATAGCCGCGAATGTCCACTTGTGTGACGCACCTTGGCGCGCCAGTGACTTGCGCGACCTAAGTAATAACCGCCCGGTAACATCCCAGGGTCTTCTCTTGTCTATAAATAGACCTTGTGGGCCCCCCATTCGAGAGGATTTTTTTTTTTCAGAAACTCGAATTGAAGCTCCCAATGCCCAAGTCTCTTCTCAATGCTTCCGAAACACTTCTAATGTTATTTTCTACCTAGAATGGATGATCTAAAGAGAGGGAGGAAGTCCTAAGTGTTTAAATTCATCAACACTTACGCGTATGAGTGGCCATCCCTTAAGGAAAGTGTCCACACTTGCGTGCCGCCTTACTTCTTCGATAGAACTTGCGCGTCCCTTTGCTGGAAGAACCTCAAGAGGATCCTAAAGGATTTAAAAAAGAGTCGCTCAAGTGTTTCAATGCTAGTTTAATATCACGCAAGTACCCACCATGTCGTGCAGGTATACATGCGCGATCAATACTTACGCGCCCATGCAGTACCTGCACGCCATCCAAGACTTGCGCACCCCTTCCTTTTTTGGTGCCTTTCTTGCCCATTTCACCCCTCTTAAGCCATTACACCTTTCCTATACAAGATTCTGTCTTCAAGACACTGTTTGAAGCCATTTCATGGAATGATTTCTTGATTTGACTTCCTTATCTGAAAGGAATTTTGTGGAATATCTCTCAACACATAGTGATTTACACATAATTATGTCACTAAATATTGAGATTTCATTCATTCAACCAATCTTTTAAGATGAGAGAATCCTTAACCTGGGTCTCCATTTCAGCAATAATGCCCAGTCATAAGTCCTCTAACCTGGGCATCCTCTTTAGGAGAATGACTCAAGTCCCTTAATTTTTGGCCTTCCTTCTCAAGAGTAAGCCCCAAACCTTAATCCTTAACCTAGGCTTCTTTTCAGGAATAACTCCCAGTTATAAATTCCTTAACTCGGGCCTCCTTTTCAAGAGTAAGTCCCAGTCATAATCTTGGGATTCCTTTTCAGGAGTATGAACCAAGCCCTTAAATTCTCTTTAACCAGTCCTAATTTACGTTTAATCTGGGATTCCTTCTCAGGAGTAAAACCCAATTATCAATCCTCTCCTAATTTGGGTTTCCTTTTCAGGAATAAGTCCCAAATTAGAATATTCTATTCTCCATGAAACACATATACCTTTATGGACCATGTTCCTGGATTTTCTCCCTAAAGTAAATCCTAAAACTTCATCTATCCGGGCAGTCATACATACATAATCCCTAAACCATTTCTTATGATTACATCTTTCATGGCCCAATTGTCTATTTAATTATGAATACCTCTTGTTTCTCACACCGAGAATGACTCACGTGATCTTAGAGTGTAAAAGTAATTATGAAATCCTTCTTTGAGCAAAAAATCATAAACATCATACTCCCTTACTCGAACTACGCGGGTTCTGATTCCTTTTCCAGAACAAAGGATACGTAGGTAGCCCATCTACGGGTTCGATCCCAAATCTGAAATAATTCTTGTCCTTTTTAATGACAATAAACTTCAAGTGCCCCACTGAGTGGCTTTAAAACCATCCTGGTCATCATAATGACCATGAAACTTTTATATAAATATTTTGAAGGATACCATTGACCAAGAATCTCTAAATAGATATAGATGATTCTCTATTGATGAAGAACCGCGAATACATATAAAAGTTTCTATGAATTTCTTACATATTTAATCATTGATTGTCAAAACTGATGGAAAGCTCATTTTATACTTGGTAATGTAATAAGGAATCACGAACATAACTTAAATCTATAAAGAGAGTCCCGGAATAGACAATAATTCCCCTAAAAAAGGTGTGATGAGTCCGACCTCCCATCCTCTTAACCAATGAAAATTACTAAGCCTCATCAGTTCTCAAACTGATGAAGCGCCTACCTTTGGAAAGTAGGTCTAAGTGGATGTGGAATCATTGGATGTTTCCGGTTCTACAAATGAACTTATTAGAAAATGATCGGAACGTTTGAATCTCCCATCCAGAAGGTCATCCCTGAATTCTGAGGGAAAAAAATGGTGAACCCAACATGAATCCTTAACCAAGTTAAAATGATGTTTTACCTATTTATTAAGCCCCTATTTAAAACTCAATAATAGGGCTAACAAAAACAATCATTGACATGTGTTCTCATCCAAAGGATGAATTGGCTGAATTTTATCTTGATTACGTCTATTATATCAAACATGCACTCTTTTCCAAGATCTTCTCTATTTCCATAAAGGCTGCTCTCAAATTCACACCTATGAATACTGCTACTGCAAATACCACTGCTGTTATTCCTACTGGATCGTCATCCACTCTGAGGATGACATCACCTACCCAGCGTCTTCAATGCTGGGTATCAAATCCGCTGGTTAAGAAGTACCGCCAACATGGTACCATCCCAACTCTAGAGGCTGCCCGAAAGGACCTCCAAGTGAACAACTCACACAGGTCGTCTGGAAAAAGATGACCAGTGATCAAGAGGCAGGCGGTGCTGACTACCGTCTCCAACCGTTTCAGGTCGTTATCCACGGAATGCAATTTCCATTCGGTACCTTACTTTGAGGAAGTGAATGAGCAGGTCCCTCAGGGCCTTAATTCAAAAAGACAGGAGTCCTTCCAGAGGGCTCCCATCAACAATCGCCGCCAGACTCTTGCGGTAGTGCACCCTCAACATGATGAGGGCACTGACTCCAAACATTCGCCTCAGGTTCCTCGAACCCAAGCATGCAAGACAAACTGCTAGAGACAGAATACGGTTAACAATGGGCTGGTTTTTATCCATGCCATATCTAGAGAAGTCCACCAACTTAACTTGGTGGCAAACAACGAGAAGGCACACACACATGTCCGTTTTAATTCTGCTGTCCAGCAGAATCGTCTGGCAGCACCACGCCAATCCCGCCAGGAAATTCTGGCAGAGTACTATTGGCAGGAACATACACCTGCTTATACATCGCCAGTTAGTCCGCAGGCTCTCTTGACTACATAAGTTGGATCTCTTCAACCGCATTTGGCAAAGTGTAATCCGCAGGCACATACACCTGCTAGTACTAATCAAGCCTACCAATAGTCTCATTTGGTAGCACACGGAGAAGTCGGTCGGAAAGCTCCAATGACAAACAGGAGGTAGACTCAACTCTCTGCCTCCACACTTGAGTACTGTCAGGGTTCACTGACAGGAAAAGGAAGACAGGAGCAGGCACATACACCTACTCCAAGCCCGTAATGGACGTATATCCCCGTTATGGCGGCTGAAGTCACCAAGAATATTTTGTCAATGGTGAAAGAGGAGAAGAAAATTCTAGCTCATATTCTAGATGCTTTCTAGGATATCATAATAGCTTCAGCATCATCTCCGGGAAAGATACATAAATCTATCCCTAGCAGTGGAGGGACACATCAACAATTCACTTCGGAACAGACACACACATCTGTTCCAGTCCAAGAGGGTTACGGGGCATACTCCCCCATATCATACGGACAACCAAGTCAGGAACATACACCTGATTTGAGTGGAGATCGTCAGCCTAACCTGACCATCTTTCCTAATCAGGCACATACACATGCTCAGAGCAAACACATTCATCAACAAGTGGTTTCCAAAGCGAGTAAGAAGGCATCTAAGAAAAAGATACACCCAGCACAGGCAGGAGATCAAAGGCCAATCTGTAACCAGGCCTTGCTCGATGCTGGAGTTCTTGAAGCCCTCAGAAATTTATCTGTTGGAATTCAAAATTCTACTCCCCTAGTTCCCAATAACGGGAACATTAATTCTGAAGGTCTTCAACAGACACTTCCTCATGAAGGCTTGGTTCATGACAATTCGGTCAATCTTGATGTTTCTTCTTCAGATGAGAGCCACAGGAACCCTCTGTGTGGTCAGAAGACCAAGGAGCAAGAGATCTCATCTTTTGTTGTAACCCATTATGGTGGTCTTCTGTAACACCCCGACCCCAGCTACCCAGAGTCGGTGCATTACATTGTAACATTGGCATGATCACAAAAGATCAAGTATCGAAAGACCGATTAGTTAGTAGCCTTGGAAACACTAGATACATTCATACAATTGATTGTGATTGATGACCTCAATCACTCCCTACAAATATTTACGTTTTCCCTCCAATTATATGTCTCTAATTACCACCAATGTTCTCCTAATCGAGATCATAATTGGGTGGTGACTTTTTCATTTCCCTTTCCCTCTTATTAAGGCTATATTTTATTAATCTTATTTCCGATGTGGGTTTTCCACAAAGGTATTTTCTAATTTCAACCTTTTATTTTCAAAGAAAAATATCAATTTGCGAGGATGCAATTTATTGAAGGAGGGGAGAATGTAACACCCCGACCCCAGCTACCCAGAGTCGGTGCATTACTTCGTAACATTGGCATGATCACAAAAGATCAAGTCTCGAAAGACCGATTAGTTTAGTAGACTTGGAAACACTAGATACATTCATAAATGTTACATTACATCATAAAGTGAAAAACTAATAACAAAGTCTTCATAGTCCACACTCATATCCTCTTCTGACTATCCCTGCATGTCATTCATAAAATACTTCTTCACATCCTGGAAAATATTAAAACATTGAAAGGGGTGAGCTCAGATGCTCAGTAAGGATAACAATATTGCGGAAGCCTTCATAAATAAACATAAACATTTAAGGAAACGTATAACTAAAACAAAAGCCTTTTAAACTTGAACATCAACATAATATGGCAAAATTAAAATGAGATAATGCCATTTACTTCTTCACATGGATATTCTACTGGTCGAATAATCACATGAAATATCAATAACCACTTTCATAATGAGGGAATGTATAATGCCAGACATTCTGAAACATTTTGTCAAGGCCTCGCCCAAGACGTCTAAAATGATTAAGGCCTCGGCCAAAACCATAAATCAATTTGGGAAAGGGCCTCGACCAATTCCATGTCTAGTTGTCTGATGAGACCAACCGATGCATCGAGGAGCTATAGCGGGCTCCACCCGTCACTTATTAAGTCCAATACATTCATCATATGAATAGGTTTAAACATATCATAAACCATAACATAATCGTATCACATAAAACATGCATAAAGGAAACATAAAATTTCCACATTTCAATCACAAGATATCAATACAACACATTGATATAATAAAAACGCTTTGAAAACCATTTTCAATACCAAAATAAAAGAAAGTTAAAACTTTGTATTTATTTTTCATTAAAAAAATGATGGCTTGTAGAGGAAGCCGAAACTCAAATAATGGTCACGACGGTGGAAAACCTACAGGGTGGGGCATAACCGTCGCGTCAGACAAAGCTGCTGGAATCGAACCCACAACCATAGTGCGATAGGCCTTTATTTCCTACCACTAGCCTACAGGAAGTCCCAGGTTATTACAAAATAATTTTACTAATCTAAATGGTATGTGTTAAAATTTGGAACCTTATACAATTAGGATATGTATAATATTTTTGAGTTCTATTATCTTTTTGGGTGAAAGATGAGTTGATGGTTGAAACTCTAATTGTCAAGCATAAATATATATATACCTATCTCTTATTCAATGAATAAATTAATTCTTAAACTTTATTAAAAGGATATTAAAACAAAAAAATGTGTTATCCTAATACCTTATGTCTTGTTGAACTGATGATATTTTAAATCAACATAAATTGAAGGCTTTGAGGCCCTCAATTTGACAGTTGATTGTGATTGATGACCTCAATCACTCCCTACAAATATTTACGTTTTTCCTCCAATTATATGTCTCTAATTACCACAAATGTTCTCCTAATCGAGATCATAATTGGGTGGTGACTTTTTCATTTCCCTTTCCCTCTTATTAAGGCTAAATTTTATTAATCTTATTTCCGATGTGGGTTTTCCACAAAGGTATTTTCTAATTTCAACCTTTTATTTTCAAAGAAAAATATCAAATTGCGAGGACGCAATTTATTAAAGGAGGGGAGAATGTAACACCCCGACCCCAGCTACCCAGAGTCGGTGCAATTCTTCGTAACATTGGCATGATCACAAAAGATCACGTCTCGAAAGACCTATTAGTTTAGTAGACTTGGAAACACTAGATACATTCATAAATGTTACATTACATCATAAAGTGAAAAACTAATAACAAAGTCTTCATAGTCCACACTCATATCCTCTTCTGACTATCCCTACAGGTCATTCATAAAATACTTCTTCACATCCTGGAAAATATTAAAGCATTGAAAGGGGTGAGCTTAGATGCTCAGTAAGGATAACAATATTGCAGAAGCTTTCATAAATAAACATAAACATTTAAGGCAATGTATAACTAAAACAAAATCCTTTTAAACTTGAACATCAACATAATATGGAAAAAGTAAAATGAGATAATGCCATCTACTTCTTCACATGGATATTCTACTGGTTGAATAATCACATGCAATATCAATAACCACTTTCATAATGAGGGAATGTATAATGCCAGACATTCTGAAACATTTTGTCAAGGCCTCGGCCAAGACGTCTAAAATGATTAAGGCCTCGGCCAAAACCATAAATCAAATTGGGAAAGGGCCTCGGCCAATTCCACATCTAGTTGCCTCATGAGACCTATCGATGCATCGAGGAGCTATAGCGGGCTCCACCCGTCACTTATTAAGTCCAATACATTCCTCATATGAATAGGTGTAAACATATCATAAACCATAACATAATCGTATCACATAAAACATGCATAAAGGAAACATAAAATTTCCACATTTCAATCACAAGATATCAATACAACACATTGATATAATAAAAACACTTTCAAAACCATTTTCAATACCAAAATAAAAGAAAGTTAAAACTTTGTATTTATTTATGTGTACTTATAGTGAATACACATTATAGATGTACTTTATTTAAAAAAATGATCTTTTTACGGACTTCGTCTCAATCCCCTTTCATTGAGGCATATTTGGTTTTATACACAACTTTCTTTTATACGGTGTATAAACCCCTTTGACTTTTACGTTTATTCAAAAGGAATCTTTTTATATGAAGCGTTTTTCTAAACAACAAAAGGGAATGTTTTTATTTCCGTACTTATGCGGCGACAACGACTTCTCCGCCGCCATGACCATTATTTGAGTTTCGGCTTCCTCTACAAGCCATCATTTTTTTAATGAAAAATAAATACAAAGTTTTAACTTTCTTTTATTTTGGTATTGAAAATGGTTTTGAAAGCATTTTTATTATATCAATGTGTTGTATTGATATCTTGTGATTGAAATGTGGAAATTTTATGTTCCCTTTATGCAAGTTTTATGTGATACGATTATGTTATGGTTTATGATATGTTTAAACCTATTCATATGAGGAATTTATTGGACTTAATAAGTGAAGGGTGGAGCCCGCTATAGCTCCTCGATGCATCGGTAGGTCTCATTAGACAACTAGACGTGGAATTGGCCGAGGCCCTTTCCCAATTTGATTTATGGTTTTCGCCGAGGCCTTAATCATTTTAGACGTCTTAGCCGAGGCCTTGACAAAATGTTTCAGAATGTCTGGCATTATACATTCCCTCATTATGAAAGTGGTTATTGATATTTCATGTGATTTTTCGACCAGTAGAATATCCATGTGAAGAAGTAAATGGCATTATCTCATTTTACTTTTGCCATATTATGTTGATGTTCAAGTTTAAAAGGCTTTTGTTTTAGTTATACGTTGCCTTAAATGTTTATGTTTATTTATGAAAGCTTCCGCAATATTGTTATCCTTACTGAGCATCTGAGCTCACCCCTTTCAATGTTTTAATATTTTCCAGGATGTGAAGAATTATTTTATGAATGACCTACAGGGATAGTCAGAAGAGGATATGAGTGTGGACTATGAAGACTTTGTTATTAGTTTTTCACTTTATGATGTAATGTAACATTTATGAATGTATCTAGTGTTTCCAAGGCTACTAAACTAATCGGTCTTTCGAGACTTGATCTTTTGTGATTATGCCAATGTTACGAAGTAATGCACCGACTCTGGGTAGCTGGGGTCGGGGTGTTACATCCTCCCCATAATGATGAATTTTGCTGTGAAAGTCCTCTCCGCAATAGTGATTCACATTGACTGGAAAATACTCCAGTGGACAATGTAGTGCCGAGAAATCCCTCTTATCACGAGGCACTTGAAAATGTGATACTAGTCATGTCTGATGCTTTATCGCTAGCATGTGAAATAATTTCTCAATCAGAAGATAGCCCAGGGTGTAGGTCATTCTCCGAACCACTCCTAAGTCATGCATCTTCTAATTTTATCAATCATCTCTCTACCAATCTTGTTGAATCCGATGAAGCAACAATGAAACACCAACTCTGGTCAAAACAGGTAGAAGAATCTTCATTTAATAATGAAGAGGAAATGCTGACCGTGAGGAAAAAACTAGCAAAAAGTGAGGTACCAGTCATTTTTTGGCCTTTGGATGACTCCGAGTATGACATTACAAAGATGTTGACGGAAGATGGGGTCCATGATATTCTTCTCAACATGTGGAAAACTCTTTGTCAATTGAAGAAGAAGGTATTATCTTATGATGAATATGAACATCATCTTAAGATAATAGAATGGATACAACATCAGATTGATTTGGCATCTCTATCAGTCTCTCAGTATCCGAAGGCTGAAAAGCAACCGAGAACCCTTTAACGTTCATGCCTTGGCGCACTAAGAAAATTGCGTCAGTTAATTGCCAATTCTCCATATGGTGTTCATATCAGAGGATGGGGTGTTTATGGAGCACTACATTTCACAGTTCCTTCCATTCAGCAAAGCCCGCCGAAAATGGTCTAATGCAATGTTATTGCCCATGGCCGGCCACAGTCAATGGGCTTTGTTTGTAATCAAAATCTTTCTCAAGAACAGGCTTCAACTAGTTCCTCTCAAAATCAAGAATATAGATAACAAGTTGTTTAATTTCTCATACATCAAGCAGGCGAGAATATTGTACAAGCCTCTCGTATGGACCAAACACACCATCAAATGATAGAAGTTTCGGAAATCATCCAACGATCTGTTAAACCAGATGATAAAAGTGGATACAGGTTAATGAATCAAGCTAATTTCCGAACTAATATTTTCAAGGTCAAGTGAGATTTTAAGAAGGTCTCAGACATAGAGTGTCAAGAGCCACCCCAGCTTGTTAGACTGGGGACTCCTTTAACCCAACCCCCAGAGTCATCAAATGGGATTCGAGGAGTTGAGCGGAAACAGCAGGAACATCCCCAGTTCAAGAGACTAGGGACTCTTTCAAATCATCAATCCCATTCTCAAAGAATGTCGGTCTTTTCTCGATTGGGGAAGAAGCCCCAAGAGGAACGACGAGCCAAATTATCCGGAGATTCCCTCCAAGTTATATCTCATCAAGAAGTTCCTAAAGGATTGAATCAACAAAAGGCAATGTCTCATCAAAGACATGAAAAAAGACAATATCACAGAAATGTTGATAGAAGGGATGTGATGAATTATGCATCAATCAATGTCATTAATTCCTTTGTTGCTAATCCACCAGAGGAGACTCACTCAGGGGACTCAGATGAAGAGCGTCCTTCTCAAGAAAATGTACGCACCGATACAAATGATGAAGGTGTGCGTACACGAAGTCAAACGATTACTCAGAACCTAGGTAATCCACTTCCCTCTCTTCAAAAATTATCCAACAAAGGGAGGGGAAATAATCAGGTTACATATCCTTCCTCTGGAGAAGGTCAATTTCTCTCATTGGAGCAAAGGTTTGCACAAAAGGAGGAAGAAATGAAAGAATTGAGAGGGTTGAATACAGAACTAATTCAAAGTAATCTTCTTCTTAAGAATGCTGATGTCCGACAGCCGAAGGAATTTGATGCAACTACTGAGAGGGATCAGTAATATCCTCCTTTATCAGTACACCCTCAGAGGTCTAATCCTACGGGTCAAGCGCAACAACGGTTGGCAGTGCTACCATCATTTGCGGCACCAACCACCACATCTGTCCAAGCTCCATTCATTGCACCTAATCAAGACCAAATTCAACCGGATGTTTCTCAAAAGTTAATAACTACAATTGAGTCATTAACAGCTCAATTAGAAACTATGGATGGGAAATGGGTGCAAGTTCAACCAGAAATGAAAGTTTACCCTGAATGGGTAGATTCAATTTTTCTCCTCCATCCATTTTTGGAAACCCTGTTTTCCCTACTTTCAATGAATCAGACAACCCTGAACAACATTTGACACATTACGTGTCTTGTTGTGATCCTATGATGGGAACATCATAGCATCAAGAAGTGGTGAAACTCAGATGGTTCGTGCAAACCTTGCAAGGACCAGCTTTTGTCTGGTATACAAGATTGTAATCCCAGTCAATCATTGGATGGGTGGATCTTCGCCAAAAATTACTTCTTTAGTTTAGCTCAACTTTTCCAAAAATGATAGTTTTCGATCTTACAAACTACAAGCAAAGGTAGAATGAAAGAGTCTCTGATTTCATTGCTCGCTGGAAGGGATTAACATATTCCCTGAGTTTAGCACTCCCTCATGAGGAGCTATTGCCAATCTGTGTGGCAAATTTGTGTGACGAATTACGCACGCCATTGATCCCTGTGAAATACACAGGAGGGTTTCGAGACCTTACTTCAATCGCTCAGCAGATTGAATATTCCCTTATACCGGCTAAGGCTAAATATCGTATAATTCCATCAACTCCAGGAAGGAGAATTTGTAAAGAAAAAACTGCTACAGTTATGATTAAACAAGCGCCTGTACCTATTTCTACTTCAAAACCTTCATCTCCTCGAAGGGCTCCACCTCCTGAACACAAACAACAATGGCCATTTCGTCCAATTGATCAAAGAGAACAACGATGAAAACAATTTGAGGATTTGAAGAGTGAAACATACTCTTTCCGAAATGAGCAAGTTCCTGGTTAGTTCATTTCAGCTTTGGAAAATAATTTGGTTCAATTAATAGTGGCCAAGAGGCCAAAAAAGGAAGGAGATGAAGACCGTCCCAATTATTGTCCATTTCATCAAATGATCGGGCATCCCATCTAGGTGTGTTTTGTCTTCAAATACCTCCTGCAAAATATGGTCGACTTGGGACAAGTCAAGTTAAAAGGTTCTTCGAATCAGGTAGCATGTGTTACTGCTACAGTTCCAGAGGAGGAAGGTGAATGGAAAGAAGTCAAAAGCAGAAATGCACAGAAGTATGATGATTGGATGGTCAAAAAGACAATCAATCGGACTCATGCCATTTTACGAACACAATTAAAGAAACCAATTGTGTCTTCTGCCATGAATATTACGGTAAAACCCTCCTCGTCAGAGGGATAGTCCTCAAAGAAATGCCTTGATTCAAAAAAGAAAAAATAATCATAAGAAGATGAGTATGTGTCAGAGCCTAAATTGTCTTTGACTCTGGCAGACTTTCTGATGTCTACTTCAAAGCCACGGGCACCGCCCCATCAAACGACAAAGCCTAAACAGGCTAGTCAGGCAGAGTCTTTATTAGACGAAGAGTTAATCTTCGGTTCTATTAATATGATTCAATTAATAGATCCATATTCCAGTCGTAATTTCAATTTTGATGAAACTGAATTCCCTGTATCAAATAAGGGAATCCGAGGAAGTTCCAGAGGTTCAGGATACATGGGAAGATATAGATCTTTCCGAAGACACTACTCCAATTCTACCCCTGCTAGCACTGTGTATGCAGAAGAAACACATGGTAAAGCCCTTCAGCGAGCTCAAAAAGAACAAGCAAGTTGTTCTGCCAATAGTCAACTCAGTCTTGGCACAGTTATTTTGGACGACCGATTGAAGATTCCATCTTCTTTATCTCAGAATGTAAATGGATCTAATAGGTCTAATCTTCCAAAACCAAGGATGTTGCCAACTTCTATCCCAATACATGATGCATCAGCTTCCAAAGCATCTGCTTCCAAGGTACCTTCCAAACCGCATATTCCTATTGGGAAACGTAGACCTCTAGATCAAAAGTATGATATATTGAAACACTTGGCCCAATTACTATCCAAGTTATCAATTTTGGTTGCTTTGAATCTGTCAAAAGATCTTCAGGAAGCACTCATCGAGGCTTTGTCATGTCCTCAGGAGTTTAAAGCTGAAATTGTTACAGCTGAAGTCTATCACATAGAGAATAATCCTGCAGAATGCCATGCAGTGATATCTTTTACTAATAAATATGAAGATGATGTTGTGCATGGGCACATAAAACCTCTATACTTATCTAGAAAAGTCAATGGTGTAGATATCCTAAGTGCTTTCATTGACAATGGTTCATGAGTCATCCTCATGCCCATTAGTACACTTCGTCGATTGGGCCTCACAAAATCTGATTTATCTCCTTCTACCATGATGTTACAAGGATATGATAAAAATGAACAAGAACCATTGGGAGATGTTACACTCAGAACTCAGTTTGGAGATCTTGTATCCAATTCGGATTTCATGATTATTGATCAAGACTCAGCTTTCAACGTCTTGCTTGGAAGACCCTGCCTACATCAGCATGTGGCTATCCCTTCATCATATCATCAATGTCTCAAATACTGTTTCAATGGTCATGTTGAAACATTGTATGGTGATAAGACCCCGTTCAGGACATGTGAGTCACAATACATTGAGGCAGAATTTTATCACATGAAGGGAAGAGAGAAATCTACAATAAAGGAAATTACAAAAGTTAATTCTCCATATGGTTTGGAGAATATTCCAATAAATCCATTTACACATGTGAGTACAGATTATGTGTTACCTATCAGTCAAATTGAAAAAATGGGCCCAAATCAAAATACTCTTATGGAAAGATCCATAATGTCAATTACGGCAATCGAGCCAAACAACTTGGGAGAATTGGTATTAGTTCTCAGAACTCCAATGATACCAGGAAAGAAACCTCCCAAGCTTGATCCAAAATGAGAAGGACCATATTCAATACATAGGGTCTACTCCAATGGAGCTTATTCATTAATTTCGATGGATGGAGAACTCATTACTACTCCAACTAATGCTAGATTTTTTAAGAAGTATTTTGTATAAACTACAAAGTATTCGTATATTGTCCCTGCAACATGACACTAAACTGTACAGCACCAGTTCGAACTTTCTATGTGATGTTAAACTATACAACAATGGTCCAGTATGACCTTAAACTGCAACATCATCCCACACGACATTAAACTGTGAGAAAGTTCCCTAAAAAGTCATGTATACCCATAAACAACACCATGGTCCTGTTTGACATTAAACTGCACCATCCCTGGTCCATGCATATGACCCTAAACTATTTGCAAGTCCCTTACGTCCAGCAAGACGTTAAACTGTGATGTCCTAACTACATGATGGTAAACTGTATAAAAGTCCCTTACGTCCAGCAAAACGTTAAACTACATAATCATCAAAGGTACCGTATGACCTTAAACTACACCACCGTCCAGCATGACATTAAACTACACCATCCACGGTCCATTTATATTGCGTTAAACTATTCCCCCTTGTTTTCCAACATGACACTAAACTGTAGAAAAAATTTCCAATGCATCCAACATGACGTAAATGGTGTGTTATTATGTCCTTACTGCCTGACATTAAACTGTGCAATCCCCCCTTTTTTGTCCAACATGACGTTAAACTGTATTGTCCCCACCATCCTAACTACATGATGCTAAACTGTATAGAAAGTCCTTGATATGTCCTACATGACATTAAACTATAGTTTTTCCCTGCTACATGACAGTAAACTGTGCAACACCAATAGTCCTAACTGCAAGACTTTAAACTGTATAGTCCATTTATATGTCCTACATGACATTAAATTATGCATCGTTAAGGTTGTTTTTACCTCTTGTTTCTCACACCGAGTATGACTCATGTGAGATTAGAGTAAACCTCAACCATAACACTCTCTCTGGGCTGCTAACTATGTGTAAGTCCCAACATCATTTTTTTGGGTCATTGTCCCTAAGAATAACTTGATCATTAATTTATTCTTTAATTGAACTACGCGGATATTGATCCTTGCCTTCCTGGATGGGTATGTAGGCAACCTCCCAAGGATCAAGCCCAAAAACAATCTCTTCACTTCGGTTCACCATCATCTCATACGATGTTGATTTGTGAAACCACCTTTAGAATCAATATCTTTACATTTGATTCACTTTCGTCCTTGTTATACGACGTTAAACTACACAACACTTTTGTACGTCACGACAATAAACTAAAAAACTCCTTGATTTCCTCATTTGAGAGGGAACCATTATTTACATTGATTTTTCAATCATGTTTCATTTCAAAAGACTATGTGCATACATGGTAATGCCTAAACTTTTTATCTCGGGTTAAACCATCATTGTACTAATGTCCCCTTACACCCTTCACATGTACAAACCAAATTTGTACAAAGGGTAGTTCTAGAACTACATGGGCTTGATTCCCATCCTTATGGGATATGTAGGAACATTCGACGGTCCCTTGAATCTAGTCCCAAGTCTTTTGGGCCTAACCCCAAATTTCACTTTCAGTCCCTTGGATGAAAAGTCCACATGAAAACACACATTGTGTATTCATTATTATGGTCTGAACTCTATGACTCTAAACTAATATCTCTCATACTTTTGTCCCACACAATGTTAAACTGCATTTCATGAACTACATATGGCTTGATTCTCATTCTTATGAGATAAGTAGTGAAGTCCAAAATTTCAATTTAGGACCCAACCACAACATGATTATTGTTATCATTGACCTATGTATCATTATATAAATTTTACAATACCCATATTTATGTGTTATAATCCTAACCTTAAATATTTTCCGATCTTCATAACCCTATTCATGACTTTTAGTCACAAAAATGTCAAACTTCCGAGAATTCTTTTGCCTGACTATGCAGTACATGCCCATAGGTGGCCTTGAAAAAACAGTCCACATAACAGACTTGTCAGCCGAATGATACTATTTATTTTGACTATGCAGCCAATGCCCTTAGGTGGCCCCGCATAATTCAACCCCATAACGAGTTTTTTGGATAATGGAAACTTCATTCTTGGGAAGAATGCCTCTTTTTTCCTTATTTTTTTTAAAAGACGGTATGTAGGGATCCGAAAAAAAGCCATCCTTAACATGTTTGTCCCATGTCCTTTTTCATGATCTGAAAGTATTCAAGTCTACGGTTTATACACTCCATATTCTCTTTCCCTACATTTTGGTCAGACCTTCATAGGAGTGATATTTATTCCATTCTTCGATATTCTTGTTTGGAAATATCTTCTCCATATTCAAGTACCTCTTTACATACAACAAACTATATACTTTAGAAAATTTGAATCTCCATAAACTATCACTGGCTTTTAGCACTTGGGATATAAATTTCTGAGAGTTCTTTTTCCTGACTATGCAGCACATGCCCATAGGTGCCCTTGCATAAATAGTCCACATAATAGACTTTTCAGCCAAAAGATGCTATTTATTTGACCATGCATCCAATGCCCCTAGGTGGCCCTGTATAATTCAACCCCATAACGGGTTTTGTTAAATAACAGTAACTTAATTCTTGGAAACTACTTCTTCTAATACCTTTTAGCTCTTTTTCATATCATTCCTCAGATTCAAATATTCTTATGCCATAGTTTACATATCTTCTCTCATACATGAGTATGGTAATATTTTTTCAGATAAATTGTCAAGGAATTGAATAAATTTTAATCCATTTTTGTCAAAGCTATATTGACCTTAAACATTAGCCCTTTTATGTACGGCATGCATGGCTTTAAACTACCCACAAAAGACAAAGGAACTCTGGATAAAAGCCAAGTTCCAGCTCACTAAATATACATTTATGTATGATTTAGGTAATATTGAGCAATTAAAAGGTTCAAAGTTTGTAGGGTTATTTGAAATAATCCTAGTAAAAATAAAACTATCCTTACTCGGCCCATTGGTTTAAGTAAATTTGAAGCAGGTATTGAAAGAATGCAGGTACAAATGATTGAAGGTGAAAGTGTTTTTCATTGATGAACAAGAGTTAGAAGGACATCCATAGACTGGTGTCTCTTCTCTTTTTCAAGAATTACAAGAGGCTTTCAACATAACTCTTTATTTGATTTACAGCATCCTGATATTTATCAGCAGTTACTTGAAGCTCGTGCACTTGACCAGATTCACTATTTTCAGCTTGATGAAGTTCCTTCTTAGTATCTGCAATGTCTTTCATGCCATTCATATGAGTTTCATCCAATGATTTATTAAGATGATCATGTTCCCCAATAACAGAATCTAACTGTTGCTGGAGTTGCACCTACTAGACGACTTTTTAATTGATTTTATGCTTCAGCTCCTTCATCTTGGTAGCATAATCAGCTTCATCTTGGGATACCGCAGCCTCAAATTCGCCTATGTTGACTGACAGTTTTACTCTGATAAAATCTTCGCGACTTTTTTGCACCTGCTCCGTCCTGAAAAGGATTTGTTTCACCGTGGCATGGATCTTTTCATATCCAAAGCCACCAAGTCCTAGTATAACAAATTGGGATGACAATCGAGGTATTTTTGAAGGTAGCACTTCTAAAGGAACCCCAGATATGATGTTCCATATGTTGTTCCATGCCTTATATCGTGAAAAGATGAACGCTTTAAGCATCTCTGGATCTGATTCAACATCATCATCAGAGGGGGGCATGTAATCTGGAATTAACGCACTTAAGGAAGTGCCCTGTCCTGCTTTCCCCCCCTAATTTGTGCTTCTTCACTTTCAATTCCCATTGGGGCAGAGGATGAGTCCTCACCTCTGGATCTAGTCATTACAGTTGATGGCCCTACATGATTAATTGAAATATTTAGTTAGCTTCAAAGGATAAAAAAAGAATAGATTGCCTTACGAATAAAGTACAAGCATAAATATTGTTATCCCTTACCCAAGTATGGTTCAGCAACCTGAGAAGACTTCTCCCCATCATTCCCGGTCTCAAAAGGATTTTCAAGATGGGTCTCAAGAGGGTTTATTGGGTTTATCTCTACTTGACCTAATGTTTCTGCAATGGTAGGGTTGACATCAATGTCAACACCCTCTTTAGGCATTGGCAGTTCAGCAGCTTCTACAGATAAAACTGCATATTATTTTCAGTCATGGATAGAAGTGTATATTTTTTAAAAAAATTGGGTGAAGGGTAGCACTCACGCCTAAGGTCTTCTAAATCACATGACAACTTAGCATGATCATAAAATTCTTTGAAAGTCATTCCTTGATTCATCATTTAATCCAATGATATTTCAGAATCCTGGTTAGTCTCACCAGTGGGAGCATTTGCTACATCTTCTTGCTGACTTACGTCCTGCAACCCCTGACCCAGGACAACATCTTCAACAGTAGGAGGGATACTGAGAATGGATTCTAGCTCTTCTCCAAGAGTATCCATGTCATCTTGGGTCTGTTATTCTTCTACAGTACCCTCCATGGACTTTGAAGGAGGATCAGTCCCTTCCCTCAAGGGGGAAATTGAAGAAGCACCTACAATCCTCAGAAATATGAGTAACCATGTGATTATGGGTATAAACTCATGATTGTTCGAAGGACTTACCGCATCTAATGAAGAATTTAGCTGTGGATTTCCTCCTTCATTGCCTTTTCTTTTTTTTGAGTATCGGTAGTCTCCCTTATAGGCACTTGTATTGGAGAATGGAAGGCTATGTCCAGTGCCTCATTCATGGCCTACTGGCCTGGAGATATCTCTCCTGGTTCGGGTGGAGAATCAGCAGCAGCCCTGATAGCAGTCCTATACTGTGGCGAAGGAACCCCAGTTCCTTTTTTTGCAAGCTGCGAGATGAAGAAAATAACATCCTTTAGTAAAAAATCTTCAACTGAAATCATGTTGCAAAGAAAATAAGGAAAGAAAACTTACATCGTCAGGAGCCACGTACTCTTGCCATTCCACATCTTCAGAACCACCAGCCCCCTCAGTGGCGCCACGATCAATCATTTCCTTCACCCGCTTGGTGATAGGAACAGAGTCATCAGTGGCATATATGAGCATTTCCAGCTCTCTGATGTAAGCTCGCACTTCATTGGGGTTATCTTCGTATTGACGATTTTTAGAACCCATAAGATTTCCTATTCCAGGAAGATGTAGGACCTCAAAAAAATATAGCCAAGAGATCTCAGTACCACAGTATATGCCCCACCATAGCTGAAAATCCTCTGGTCTTAGATATGAAGGCTGTGAGGAAGGTCCTACAATTTTTGACTTTAAGTTATTCCCAGCTCCTGCAGCTACAGATAATGAATAATAAAGTAAGACTTATTGCTTTATAAAGTAGCAGTGATTAAAATCACTACAATTTAACAACTCCCCAGGAGTTGATGGAGTGGGTATATAAATTCTGGCCGGAGGATTATATCGGGCACGAAACCGCTTTGCTGCCGGTTGTGCCTCATCATCCCTATCATGAGAATTTGGTAAATCAATTCTAGAAGAGGAGTCTATTGAGACAATTTCAGATGGGGAAGCATCATGTTCATGAGGAAGGGTTTCTTTCTCTACAATCCTCTTCCTCTTT
This sequence comes from Viscum album, assembly GCA_963277665.1. Classification (NCBI taxonomy): domain Eukaryota; kingdom Viridiplantae; phylum Streptophyta; class Magnoliopsida; order Santalales; family Viscaceae; genus Viscum; species Viscum album. The sequence continues at coordinate 649,010,551 of OY728148.1, read as the reverse complement.
CCCACTTGATATACTGGGTGATTCAATATCCCTTTGGGGTATGATGCTATCCAGTGTTTGACATAAATTATAGTCAAATTATGTGCCACTTTTTCAACTGGTAGATCAAATACTGCCCCAGTCTTCTCTCTTGATGTCAGCAGCCATAGTTGTCGAGCAACCATTGGATGCTTCTCTAACCTGACATGTACTGGAGGGGATACAACAATCTGTTGCAGACATTTGAATTGGTGTGAAAATTTATATTGAGCATAGGGCTCACATATGATCTCCCCATCAATCCTGACTACTAACACACCATCCCTGCAAGCTATCATGTATGCCCTCAAATCCAAAGGGGTTATCTCATCATCCACAAAACGCACGGATGGAAGAATTCCATAGGGAAAGAAGTTTAATTCCTTAAACATGCTCAGCCTCACTTTCATGTCATAACCATTAACATGTAATGGAGCAATTCCATAGAATGCTTGCACTGACGGTCTGAAGGAGCTTCCAGGAATTTGTAATCCATTCTTTACATTGTAAGTTTTGAAGTGAGTGGTGATCCATCCCCACAAAACCTGGAATGGTCCCACTATTCTTAAAAGACATTTACCCATGAATACATGATGTAAACTCCTGTGAATCTTTGCTAAAATGGGGGTAGCTAACCCAACCATTTTTCCCTCATCCAACTTTACCGCAATGATGAAGGACCCTGGCCTAACGCCTCCCTTCGAATCCCTGACCGACAAGAGATAAAAACTGATCCACATTGCCAAGAAACCCTCCAGATGAGTTTTCTTTGGAATTCTTTGTTTCACTTCATATCCACAATTTTCAAACTCTCCTACTTCTAGAGTTGGCAAGAATGTTCCAGGAGCTCCTCTCTTCTTAGGTTTTGGACAGGTGGTAGGTCGTTTGGGCCTGGTATCCTTGGATTTCTTTTTCATGGACCCTATTTCTTTTAGTTACATCTCTTTCTTCTCAATTAGAAATAAATTCATCCATTCTTCCGGATGAATATCTTTTCTAAAATGAGTTAATGAGGTCTCTGAACTCTTGAGCCTATGGAAGATCTTAAATAATTCTTGAGCTAAAGCAGGAGTCTTCTCTGAATCATTCCAAGTCACCTTGGGAGGAATGAATTAATCATACATATCGCCCAATATTGGAGCCCATGAGATCTTGTGGACATCCCACAAACTGATACCTACTTCTCCATGAGTCAGATGGAATGAATTAGTTGCTGGGCTCCAGTGATTGAGTATCTCTGGCACGTAGTTATCATGTCTGTAAACATATGTTTTCCCAACCCAGACAGCCTTGTATATTGCAGATCTCTTCAGATCCTCGATAAACTCTGCGCAGGTCTGTTGCACCAAGTATGCCCACATCCAAGTTGGCTTCACACCTTCCCCAGGACGGAAGTCCCAACTATTCTTCCAGCCTTTGGATTGATCCATCTGAGCATTTTAGAAGATCGAAGGATGACAATGTGGTTGAAGCTCAGGTGTATGTTTTTTCAGATCTGGTGTACAAGGGCTATGATGCATCATATAGGCCTTCTCCACTGTTCCAGCATTTATAAATACTCCTCCACCTGAGATATTTGCAGAAGAAAAGTTGGTATAATTCTGAAAGCACAAAAATGGAAGATAATTCTTTACTTCTGGAATAGTGACTTCTTGTAGATGACCATAGCCATACAATGGTAGATAAGTGCTTTGAGGAAAGTTGAGATGATATTTCTTCAGATACTTTGCCAAATTCGGAAGAGTGATATCTTTGACAGTATAATAATCATGGCCAATGATGTTCATCATATCATCTATCCACTTGATAGCTAGTTCATCAATTAATCCAGGTCTAAGAGCCATTAATTCTTCACAAGAGTTGAATAAATTAATTCATAAATGGATTGATTTTCCACAAACATTGTGGAAGAAATCCAAAAAAGTGTCTAAGTCATTAAGGTGCGCATGTATGGAGATGTCGCGCAAGTGTTACATGTGTCGCACAAGTTCTTGTTGCGCATGTATCACCGCGCAAGTCATATTACCTTGAGAGTAGCACGACAGCAAGGAAACAGTGGAAAGACAAGACTTGCGCGGTGAAGATGGCTTGTGTGGCGAGTGCTCGAGAAATTCAGGACCAGATGCTATACGCGGCCAAAAGTTGTGTATTTATAGTCCAGGAAGCCTATCTGCGCTCCGTACAGAGTGCGCTCAAAGCCTGCGCGACGCGAACTTACGCGTCGCCCTCTGCGCTCTGAACACATGCGCGCCACTATTCCTTTGGATATATTAGATTTCCTCATAGTCAAATCCTCATTTTTCTCCAGATCCAACTCTAAGGGGGGACTTTTGTTGACGCTCCTTCCATCACAGAATCTCAAGATTGGAAAAGTGGAAGATCTGAGATTAAAATGGTTCAACCTTTGAAGAAAACATCAAAAAAATCGACAAAGGGATGAACAAGGAGAACTTTGCCCATAGGCCGCGCAAGTTTTCTCATAGCCGCGCAAGTCCACTTGCGCAACGCACCTTGGCGCGCAAGTGACTTGCACGACCTAAGTGATAACTGCCTAGTAACCACCCAGGGTCTTCTCCTGCCTATAAATAGACTCTGTGGGCCCCCCATTCGAGAGGATTTTTTTTCTTCAGAAACTCGGATTGAAGCTCCCGACGCCCAAGTTTCTTCTCAATGCTTCTAGAACACTTATAAGGTAATTTCTTACCTAGAATGGAAGATCTAAAGAGAGGGAGGAAGGCCTATGTGTTGAAATTCATCAACAGTTGCACGTCTGAGTGGCCAGCCCTTAATGGAAGTGGCCACACTTGTGCGCCGCCTTACTTATTCGATAGAACTTGCACATCCCTTTGCTGGAAGAACCTCAAGAAGATCCTAAAGGCTTTAATAAAGAGTCACTCAAGTGTTTCAATACTGGTTGTATATCGCGCAGGTACCCCACCATGTCGCGCATGTATACGTGCTCGATCAATACTTGCGTGCCCACACAGTACCTGCGTACCATCCAAGACTTGCGCGCCCCTTCCTTTTTCCGTGCCATTCTTTCCCATTTCACCCCTCTTAATCCATTACACCTTTCCTATTCATGATTCAGTCTTCAAGACACTCTTCAAAGCCATTTCGTGGCATGATTTCTTGATTTGACTTCCGTATCTGAAAGGAATTTTGTGGAATATCTCTCAAAACTTAGTGATTTACACATCTTTATGTCACTAAAGATTGAGATTTCATTCATTCAACCCCATACTTTAATATAATAGAATCCTTAACCTAGGTCTCCTTTTCAGGAATAATCCCCAATCATAAGTCCTCTAACCTGGGCATCCTCTTTAAGAGTAAGCCCCAAGTCCCTTAATGTTTGGGCATCCATCTCAGGAGTAAGCCCCAAACATTAATCCTTAACTTGAGATTCCATTTCAGGAATAAGTCCCAGTCATAAATCCCATAACCTGGGCCTCCTTTTCAAGAGTAAGTCCCAGTCATAATCCTGGGCTTCCTTTTCAGAAGTAATCCCCAAGTCCCTTAAATTCTCTTTAACCAGTCCTAATTTACGTTTAATATGGGATTCCTTCTCAGGAGTAAAACCCAATTATCAATCCTCTCCTAATTTGGGTTTCCATTTTAGGAATAAGTCCCAAGTTAGAATACTCAAATCTCCATGAAGCACATATACCTTTATAGACCCTGTTCCTGGATTTTCTCCCTAAAGTAAATCCTATACCTTCATCTATCTAGGCAGTCATACATACATAAGCCACAAACCATATCTTATGATTGTATCTTTCATGGCCCAATTGTCTATTTTATTACCAATACCTATTGTTTCTTACAACGAGCATGACTCACGTGAGCTTAGAGGGTAAAAGTAATTATGACATCCTTCTTTGAGCCATCAATCATAAACATCATACTTCCTTACTCGAACTACGTGGGTTCTGATTCCTTTTCCAAAACAAAGGATACGTAGGTAGCCCATCTACGGGTTTGATCCCAACTCTGAAATAATTCATGTCCTTCTGAATGATAATAAACTTCAAGTGCCCCACTGAGTGGCTTTAAAACAGCCTGGTCATCATAATGACTAAGAAACTTTTATATAAATAATTTTAAGGATACCATTGACCATGAATCTCTAAATAGATATAGATGATTCTCTATTGATGAAGAAACTCAAATACATATTAAAGATTCTCTAAATTTCTTACATATTTAATCATTGATTGTCAAAACTGAAGGAAAGCTCATTTTATACATGGTAATATACATAACTTAAAACTATAAAGAGAGTCCCGGAATATAAAATAATTCCCCTCAAAAAGGTGTGATGAGTCCATCCTCCCATCCTCTCGACCAATGAAAATTCCTAAGCCTCATCAGTTCACAAACTAATAAAGCGCCTAACTTTGGAAAGTAGGTCCAAGTGGATGTGGAATCATTGGATGTTTCCGGTTCTGCGATCAAACCCGTAAGACACCGATCAGAACGTTTGAATCTCCCATCCAAGAGATCATCCCCGAATTCTGAGGGAAACATTTTCTCACTAGATGTATTCTCAATGATCACGGTACATATTAGTGCTACTAGGATGGATACAGAAAGGTGTGATGTTGGCATTATCAAATAGATCCTTCTTTATACTTGGTGATGATGGCACGTAAATCTATATTCCAAACAGGATCATACCATCATCATTTATATGGAAATCCTGTATCTTCCCATCCTTTACTATATTCAAATTATATTGTTTTGGTAGATCATCCCTTTGTGCCTCCTAAATATTCCCTAGGATAGATGGTTGGGAAATAAATTTGGAAAGGTAGGATTTATTCCCTACCCTTATGATTTCCAAATCCATCCTCTGCATATACATAAAGATAAGATCATTGTCGATCTACAACAAAGGTAGAGTATTTGGTTCTTTTCTACTAAGAGCATCAAATACATTATTCTCCATTCCATAATTATAGTGAATTGATACATCATAGTTTATGATTATCTCTAACCATATCCTTTAATGCATATTGATCTCATTTTGTTTGAATATATAATTTATCTTCTTGTTAATGGTATTTATGTCACACTTATCACTATTGTGGTATCACTATTAGATATTCAATTAAAAACATATCATCAAACTTGAGATCATGCTTCATTTTGTTCAGCTCATGGATAATCAACTGTCATGATTTATAGGCTATTACATTATCATTTTTCAAGATTACACAACCCTATACTCTCTTTGAAACATCAGTGTATATCAGAAAACAATATCCACTTTTCATTAATGTGAATATAAGTGTAGTGATAATAATTACCTTTCTCTCATTGATTCATTCTTTAAATGTTTCCTTCCAAACATACTTTACCCCTTTCCTTATTAACATAGTTAGTGGACTAGAAAACCATGAAAAATTTCTCCCAAAACATCAGTAGTCCCAGTAAAATCTAAGAAAACTATGGATTTTTTACATTAGATGGTCTTATGAATTCATCAACTACCTTTTTATGGTTCCAAAAAAATGCCCTCACATGTGATCATATGTACTACGAACATTAGATGATTCATTCAAAAGTCACACTTTCTGAACATGGAATACAACACATTATTTCTCAATATCACCATAATATGCCTTATGTTCTTCATGTTCCTCCAGACTATTATAGTAGATAAAAATATCATTGATAAACAATGCCACAATTTTGTGGACTTCATTTATAAATACTATATTCTTCCAATCCATGAAGATTACATGAAAATTGGTTATTCATAAGGGAATCAAAGAAAATCATAGTTCCCAAAAATTGTATGGATGATAGTCTTCGGAATATCTTCTTTCTTCACATTTAGCTAATGATATCTAGAACAGATGTCCACCATTATGATGTATAAATCTCCTCTCAACTTTTTAATCAATTCATCAATCCTCAGAAGATGATACTTGTTCTATATGGTGATCTTGTTGAGTTCCCGATAATCAATACACAACCTCATTATTCCATCATTCTTTTTGAAAAATAGAACTGGTTAACCCCATGGTGATGCATTCGGGAATATGAAACCTTTTTCGAAATTATTTTTCATATATTTCGTTAACTCCTCCAATTCAATAGGATCCATCATATAAGGATAGTTTGAGATAGGAGTCGCATTAGGTATGACTTATATTGAGAATACTACCTCAAAATCTGGGGGTATTGTAGGTAACTCTTTGAATATACATCATTGTATTCGTTCACTATGTGAATTTCTTCATTGTTGACACTTTCCTTTGACTCAACCACTTAATCAAGTAATGATTCATCATAGGGAATCAACAACCACACCATCGAACAATTTCCCAAAGGGGAATCATGATCTTCTATGAATTTTTAGAGGAGCATGGGATAATTTAGAAAATGAAAAGTAAATTTTTTTTCCAAGTAATTTATATGTACTCTATATAAAGAGAGATAGTCCATTCCCATTATAACATTAAATTTCACAAAGTGATGTATTATGATATTCAATGGACGAATCATCCCATATATTCCAATAGAAGAAGATTCCAACACATGAGTTGAAATGATGACACCACTAGGTGTTTTTATAGATATCTCTACTTAAAGGTTCAATGCCTTAAATTCAATATTTCTAGAAAACATGAAATATATAAAGGAATGAATAGAAATAGAATTAAAATATACTTTTCCATTCCTAATTGAATTATAAGGTTACCATGTACGATGTCATTTTATTGCTCATCTTCTGTTATAGTGATGAAATATTCCTTACCTTACTTCTTTTTCTTTAGTGGATGATGATGTTGATTACCCTCAATAACTAAATGTTTAATGCACTTGCTTGAACAGTTTTCTTTGTCCCTATAGTTATAGAATTTGACCTTGTGTGGTGCTCCCCTTTCCCCCAAAAAATTATCCTACCCTCTCATATCTTTGAAACACTCCATTTCTTAGTGGGATTCAATCCCACACAAGATGTAGTTCCCCAATCCCTTTGAGGCAGTTCCCATGATTCTTCATCCAATTTTTTTTATAGGTGGGGGGTTTATTTTTATTACCTGCTTTCTCATTAAATCTTCCATATAAAAACTCCGTATTTTATTTATTAACATAGAAGCCATGGGGCTATTATCCAAAATCAATATCCAACTTTAGATCACATCAAAAATCCTATTCATAACTGCCAAATTCTCATATTTAAAGATCCTTTGGAAGGTTTGGATTTAAAACACTAAATAATCTATTATTTTTTTATGAATATTGTCACGAAAATACAAATGTGTAACCTAAAATCCTTGTGAAAATTTATTCGTAGTCCATGAATGATTCTGAAAACTTTTTATTTGTCACTTTGAATACTATCTCCATCATTTTATGAAGATTTCATAGGAAATACATACTAGGAAACATAATCTTAAGGTATCCTCACTCTATCTCTCTGATTTAGTCTCTATGCATGGTGTTTTTAATCAAAGCCCCCAACTGGTCAGCCCCTCCATTTAGATGATGAATGGACATATTCACCTTCTCCATAACAGAATATTGATTCATAGATGAGATCTTATCCATTGAGTTGAACTACTGATCCGCATCAAGTGGATCGTATGATCCACTAAACCTCTGTATTCATTTCCACATAAAACACATGACAACTAATTCCTGTCTCTCAGAAGAAGGATGTTATTCCAAATTAGTCATGTTATTATTCCTAAACTGAAATAACTAGGTAAGAATCACCATGATTTTTTGAAATCCTCCTCCCAATGAATTAGGGAATTCATTTAGAAAATCACTACATTGTCCATCTCATAGGCTATTGGCCTGGTATCTACTACTACCCACCATTTTTTTAAAATAAAAAGATTATAATAAAACAGAAGTAAAAAATTCATTAATAAATAATTTTGACATTCATTAAATTAAAATAAAAATCATATCTTGTATGATAACTGTGTTTATCAAATATTCTTGATTACATACATATACATAAGATAATGTTTTTCACTACGGATCTGTAATCCAAATTCCCTAAATAAATAATCCATTCATATGATACCAACTACAAAATCTTATTTTTCGTAAAATACTTTTACATAATTTTAATGATAAAAAGATAAAAAAATATTACACCATTTGGATTAAAAGGATTAGTTTCTTTGAAAAAAGTTTACCATATATAAAAATTTGAATATAAAACAAAAACATATATTTAATTTCTTCTTCCCATGATTCTTATAGGCCCGTGAGTTATCCTTATTAAATTTAATTCTCTAATGTTATAAATTAAAAATGTGCGTTCTAAAATCATAGTAAGAGGATAATAACATGAGACAATAAATGATGGGGTGATAACATTCCATATCATCATAACATAGTAATATGACTACAAACATGATTGAAAGAAATAATAAATGGATTGAAAAGTGGAAATGCATAAAAATAAACCCTTATGTCTTACTGGTTAATTCCTTGAGTGAGATGTAAAAGGACTATTTTTGAAAGAAGTGTAAATTTAGAAAACATTTTGTCTTGACATAAACTCCAGAGGAAAATATTTATATCCCTAAAAAGGAAATATAATTATGAAGAAATTATATTATAAAAATACCAAAATTTGAGTGAATGTGGGAAAACCTATGGAATGAATTTTCTGTTAGATAATTCCCCTTACTTTGTATCTTGACACTTTCATCGCATTAATGCCCTATATAATGAAATTAATTAATAAGTTAATTAACAATTACATAACCTTTTACAAATCAAAATGATTCATTATGGTTTTATTAAGTGTTTTTATTGTCCTTTGGATGAGTTATAGAGTTAATTTCATCATTCGGGAGTGTTTATTTTCGTAGTTTTCATAAATGGTTCACTTGAAAACATGAATATAAGTTCATATAAAATATTTATAAACATCAAAAATTCATAATAAATATTAAAATTGACCATACAGGAGTTTAAATGATCCAATGATGATTTTTTATATACCATTTGGATGAATCATTATATTAAATTTAATGATGACTGTTTTAGCCTAATTTTCATGGGGTTTTTATCACAATGAACATGTTTTGTTTTATCTTTTACTATTTTGAATAATTTTTTCCATGAAAATAATGGAAGTCAAAAAATAAAAATTACAGTATTATTTTTATCAAATTAATTATTTTATTTACAACCATGAAGGCGTCGAAGGAAAATTGATGTTCATCATCCATGATGTAGGTAAATTAACACATCACATGCGATGATTTAATATTTAAAAAAATAGAGGTGGGGGGGGGGGGGGTGGGGTTAGTGAATAATATTCCATTAACATGATAGAATATAATTATATCATTCACACTAGAGTTATCAGGAAATTTGGATAAGATATCATGAGTATAAGAGATAAAATGAAAATAATTATTAAAATAAATTGAATGAAAATAGGGAGAGGAATTACATCTTCAATTTTCCTCTTGAGATCATCCTCAAGGCACCTAGTCTTGGTATTTTGATTATACCATGAGATCTTAGATGCAGGAGTGGGTGTACATAATATATTTCCATAGAATTTGGATTAGGCTTCTACCTGGAGAGGTTTGAGGAAATGAAGTTGTGAGGGATAGTATTTATAGTGTAGTGGAGAGGTGTTTTCTCAATAATTAATTCATTTGTTTAAAAATTTCCCTCAAGAAAATAAATATTGATTATTCAATGACTAAATATTGTAAATAGGGAATCTATGTTCTATCCAATGGCCATTTAAATCAACCATGACTTGAGCATGATACAAAAATTTGATTATTTAGCATATTTTATAAATTTTCATAATTTCCTATTCACCAAAAATTAAAGCATTTCAGAAAAAAAACACAAAAATTCACTCTAGATATATTTCGAATTTTTGAACTAAAAAGTGTACTACATTTTATGAAAATATTTTTCTAAATAGGACTAATTTAATTTTTCATTAAAATCATAATTTACATTAAAAATAAAAATTTTAAAATAAAAATTGATTTTATAAAACTTTGAAAAATTTATCAAGGTCTCATAAATTTATCATTTAATCATAGGATGTTAACATATTTTTTTATAAATTCATTTTTTTTGAATTATTAAAAAAAATATTTAATTATTAATGATTGATATAAATACTAACAGTGAAATATATTTATATCATATTTTCACTTAAATGATGGATAAATTTTATTTATACTATCATGGGTATGGTTCTTATTAACTTGGATCGTTTACTATTCATAATGGTGATATTATAATTTATAAGGGTATGTTACTATTCACCAAAAATTATGTTTGTCCTATCAGACTCAAAAAATATTACTTATCACGACCCTATTTGTCAGATTTTGAAAATTCAAATCACAAATGTAGAAAAATTATGTTTAACGACCAGTATATAAATGTCAAAGGGTATTTAATTGCATGATGTGACATTGTGTTTCCTAATGTGGTTTTATGTGACATGATTATAAAATGGAAGTTCACATTGATAAAAAATTGACTCATTAGTATCCCAATCATATAATACATAGATATTATATCATTTAGGTGAATATTCATTACATTACACAATCCAAAACATGGGGATTATGATGGTATATTTCCTTTAGAAACATAGAAATGTAAAAACTAGTTTATAATAGTTATACATAGTCTCCCAATATGTTATTAAAACACCCTCTTGTACATATCACATGTAATATGTATCACCATAACATGGGGAAAAGAAGCATAAGAATGTATTAGGGTAGGTTCCTGGTAATGGTAAACAAGGGAAATACTTCAAAATATCATCAACAAAAGGGTTTGAGAACATGATCATAACATATGAAATCCATACCCTACATATCAAAGAGGAAAATCTCGAGTGATTTACTAAGGATTGGGTGTTAATAAGACAAGAATCATAAGGAGATAAAAAACTTATTCCATTGGAATAAAAAATTGACATAAGAAAGGATATTATGGAACACCAATAAGTTGGTAAATAAGTTCATTTGTATCATGACTCACTACTAATAATATTGTACTGTAAATGGAATAATCTTTAAACCATCCTATTTGTAAAGGTTGACCCCTAATATTATAATTGTAGACAAAGTCCATTTATAATCTCAGTTCACTTAGTATTCAAATCATATTTATCTCAGGGGATATAAATAATTACCCCCTAAATTATAGGGATATATAGGACCCACAAAAATTTCATTATAAATAAACCACCATCCTTGGTTATAATATGATTTTTCCTCTATTATAACATATGCCACATCACTTTATAAAAATCATTCACATGTGTGACACAAGATCATAAAACATTTATTATATCAGAACCCACGAAATGAAAAGGGATTATTAAAATTTAATCAAAACATAACCTATAAAAAATAAAAAAGTTTCATAATGATTAAATTATTTTATAAATTCATAACCCATGGAAAAACAAGAAGGTTTTAGATAAATTTTATCATTAGAAACATGTGGAAGAGAAACAATCTTCCCAAAAATATATTAATCATAATCATAGACCATATATAAAAATAATAGGTATTTTATCCTTGGATCACATCACCATTAATGGATAAGTAACATCAAAGGATTTCATATTAGGTGAAAATTCCTTTTGAAGGATCAGTTAGACCATTTCATGAGGAAAAAAACTTTTCATTGAAAGTCATTTTTTAAAACTAAAAATGCATAATATATTCTTAATATATTTTTTATAGAAAATAAAATTTAGAACCTATAAATAAATATTTAATAATTATTTAAACCCCTTTTTGAAGAATATAACCTTTATTAAATGAAAAATATTCAATTATAATTAATTTTAAAAATAATTTTCATTGAAAATAACTCTAAAAACTTATTAAGTAAGGTCTAAATTAATTTTTAAAATTTCTTAAGGAAGAAATAAATTATGATTTGAAAAGTATAAATATAATTTAAAACCATTTTTTAAAAATAACATTGAAAATATAAAGGCTGATTCAATGAATTTAATGTCCATGATGATGGGAAATTACGTTCATGATATACATATTAAAAACAAATCATTCACATTTTTAGAAAAATCTAAATGAGAATTGTATTGAAATTAGGGGAAGATTATTTTCAAAATAAATATTAATTTAAACATGGGAAAAAATTAATTCAATGTATAATTTGGAGAATGATACAAATTTTTTTAAAGCAATTTCAAAAATCATGGTTCTAGAAGAAAAAGTTTTTTCAGACGAAGAGAGAAATAATGTTTATTTTTCGTAATAATATTTTTTGAACTCTTGTATACACAATGACAGAAAAATAAATGGAAATCATGAAATAAAAAATAATAAGTAGAGTATAAAAAATTTCAAGGGTTATTGATATATATATATAATAATATTTCATCATCATAAGAATAATCATAAATGATCACGATAGACTATGATATTATGGCATCAATCTTTTACCACATTAATATCTATTCAATTGTATGCCACATTAAAGAGTAAAATTAATTGAAGATTAATTACTTTTAAAGAATTGTATTGATTATATAATATATCAGTGGAGAATTATATAGAACACATAGATTATTGTAGGTTCAGGACATAACATATTTTCTAAGGACTATAATTTTAGAAAAAAATCAATCATTGTAATAATATATTTTTAAATATAAATCACCTGGAAGAGAAATCCCAAGATAATATGTAAATAAAATATTATTTAGATATATAATAATAATATAAATTCAAGGTATTTATATACACCACATAAAATAAATAGGTGGTGAATATGGCATCTCTCTCATATATGTAAAAAGATTAATGTAAAACCTATACCATATGTCTCAACATTTTTATTACACATTAAAAAAATATAGTAAATATATGTTTATTAAAAATATATTAAAGAACCATAATCATATTTCTCATTCCATATATGACTTAATTATGACATTTTATTACCAATTTTCATCAATATAATGTTAAAATCATGTTTTAGATAATAACTACATTTTTTTCATGTTATTCTTGATTTATTAATTTCAGTCCTTATAAGTTGATGATTGTTCAGAAATCACAATAAAATTGATGTTTATATAAATATATTATAAATTCTTTATATATGTATTTACAGTAATACATAATATTTAGATATAGACATTGAAATACACACATAGAAATAGTAGGCCTTACTTATGCTTGAACATTGATTCCATTTTCATGACGACCTAAAAGAAGTTAAGTTATAAGGTATATAAAGTTTTAAAAAATAATTTTTATTTCCATTATATAATACATATTTTTTTAAACATGTACTTATTACCTTCCATGTAAAGCCTATTTGAAAAAAAACACATCACTTCGCGAGGTGGTAGTCCACCATACACATGAGTGATGTTATCATATTCCAAAAAAATAGAAAATAATTTTATAAATTTGATATGATAATTAATGAATTATGAATATATTACCAATAATATATATATATATATATATATTCTCTCTTTATTACCATCCAAGTAAAATATAAATGAAAAATACCTGGCATTAGTTAAAGAGGTGGTAGATTTCAATACACATTAACCACATTTTTGTATTAAAATGGGTTTAGAGGAAAGAAGTTAGATGTGGTATTATATTTCCAAAGGTAAATAGATAAAAAAATTAATATATAAACAATTAATCCATCATTATATCCACTATTTATATTTGGTTATGGAAAAAATAAATTGTTTCACGATATGGTAGTCATTCGTACATACAAATGATGTTTTTGAATCCAAATTGATTGAAGTGGATAATAATCTATGTTATTAAGTTAACATAATGATATATTATTATAAATATATGATACTTATGTTATTTTAAAATAATGTTTTAATAATTATTTTAGGAGGAAGAGGATGAAATTATATAAAAATATCAGTCACAAATGTTACCTATTCTTCAAGCAACTCCTTTTGGATTACCTCAAAACCCTTTCTAGGTTGGATTTTAGTCCAATATAATTCATATAAATAGGTAACATGGAATTAATTGGGGAATTTTGGAAAATAAAATCCAATAAAAAATGTTTTTATTGTTTTAATATGAGAGGACATGAGGTTTTCTTTTATAAGTGTGGTGAGTTTCACACTTATATGTTCTGAAAATAAAAATGTTTAACCATGTTTTTCACATGGAAAAAGCTCATAAATAAACCATTAGTGAACTTTATAGGTTATAATATATATATTTTTCATGAAAATTTGTTTTGGGAAATTTCTAGGTCATTTTTGAATTTAAATTTTAGTTTAACCCCTAATAATCCTTTTTAGCCTTTACTATGCAAATTAATATTTACAGTTATTACTAATCAATGCGATAAAAAATTTATTTGACCATATTATATAATTTAAAATACTATGAATCCAAACATGTAATATATTTTTCTAAAATCAATTCATTTAAATATAAAATTTTAATTAAAAAAATTTCAGAGAAACAATGAAAAAGCGTGTTTCCAATGGGAAATGTTTCGAAAGTGTAATGTGTTTTTATGTAACAATTAAATAATAAATTAAGTCAAATTATATTAATTGGAATAATTGATATATGATTGCAATAATTTTACATTTAAATCCATATTTAAATATTGGTTATTTTTAAAATTTATGAATGAAAATGAAAATTCCTAATAAAAATTAATAATTTCACTATTCTTCCATAATATATTATTTTAATAAAATTTTAAAAAATTTATATAAATATAATTTTTAAATCCCACGATTAAACAAAAATTTCAAAAAAAATTCTAATTTATTGTAAATTTAAATTTTTTGGCAAAAGGTGAAAAACTAATTTATAGAAAAATACATTTTATAAGAAAAACGGAAATGGATTCTTTAATATATCATATCTAGATGAAAAATATGTTGAATTATAATCATTTTATTGATTATATAAAATATTGATTTTATTAAAATATTTTTAATTTTTTTAATATATGATGAGGTAAAATGTGTATGGGTAGATAAAATATGAGCATCATAATATTATTTCAATTATATTAAAATATTTTATTTTATATTTTCATTTTAAATTTATTGGTCACTAAAGAATTAATTTTTTATAAATCTGTGGACTATATATTTTCATAATTTTTTTAATCTTCTCCTGGCCCCCATTCCAATTTTAATTTGATAACTATCATATTAAATAGTGATATTTTAATAGAATGTAATGTTTAATGTAAACTCATAGAAACATGATTTTCACACTACACACAGTGTTTCATGTTACTCAACATAAACACAGTTCGGTGTGTGATTTAAAATTAACTCAGTATTGTGTTTAAGACAAAAAAATTTATCCTCAAAAATTCAATGTATTCTCAGTAAACAGGGGTTTATAAATTGAAAATAACTTTGTTGTAAACTCACAACATAAAAGGGGTTATTAAAACATCTATCATAAATATGTGAAGAGATGTTTGAATGTCATATTGATAAAAAATACTAAGTTTATTAATAGTTTAATGTAGGTGGTATGTGATGATATGTACATTGAATTAAATATTTAATTCTATATAATGATGGATATTTTCAATGATCATATATCACAGAAAGGTGAGTATCCTTGTGACCGCAAATACCCACAAAACATATACCACATAGGATTGAAAAAGGTCACTAATATCATATGAAATTATTGCATTAAGATAAAATTTTATTTCAATTTACTTTTCCTGATGTTTGGTAATTTTCACGGGAATTTATAGTTGTTTATTTAATTCCGTGTTATTTTAAAAATTTGACATTTGGTTTTTCTTCAATCGATTTTCACAATATCTATTACATTTATACATGAATATATTTTTTTCTTCTTAGGGAACTAGTATATTGTAACACTACTTTAGATTCATACTTCAATGGCTATTTCATTTATCAGTACTAGGAAAATCGGTTGATAAATGCCCCACTAAACAGTGCTAGGAAAAACGATGACAAATGGGGGACTTTATCAGTGCTAAAAAATCACTAATAAAGGGGTTTATTTATCCACTCTAAAAAATCAGTGATAAAGGGACCTTTTTAAGTACTTGAAAAAAAGATTTGATAAACGGGGGACTTTTACAATGCTAGTAAAAATGAACTGATAAATCCCCCACCCCCTACCAGCACTAGACAAAAATCACAGATAAAAGGGGGGATTTTTCATCACTTTTTAATATCACTAATAAAGGCATCGTTTATCAGTGCTATATTTCTTGTACCGATAAAGGGTATGTATGTATATATAATTCATTAAAACTATTATAATATATATTTATATTTATATTGATATAAATATAATATATTTTTAGAATATGATTTAGAAAAATCTAAATGTGAATATTATATTAATATATAATATATTAGGTATAAATTTTCTAAAAAACATAAAAAATAATATTAATTAATAAATTGATAATTATTATTAAGTAATATTATTTTAATAAAACATGGATGAACTAAAAAATAAAAGAATTAAAAATTATTCTAAGATATTTTCAAAACGTGATTTGAAGTTCACGTAGCCATAAAATTTGCGTCAAGTATCTTTTTTGGTTCTCCAACATAAAAAATCCATGATTTTGAAGAGCTATACACTAGGAAGATTTGGGCGGAACACCTAGTCATGTTTCTCAAATTCAAAAAACATAGCATATGAGGCCACAAAATTTTATTCTTTTTTCATGGCATCCCAATTTTTCAACATTTGAAGGAATTTATACATCATTTAAGGTGGTATTATTGTATTTTTTGTCTGGTGACTGAATTTATTCGGAGGCCATAGATTAATATTGATATTACGATTTTTATGTTTTATCTGTTTTCATAGTTTAGTTTTATTTATAATTAAATATTTTCATATTTTCTTATACATAATTTTAAAAATAAAACTGTATAAATACAATTATAACCATATTTTAATAAAAAAAATTTATTACTTATATAATTCAAAGGGAAATAAATATTTAGTATTAATTTTATTTAATGTTACAAATTATCCATTATATTTTCTTTTAAAAATATTAATAAATATGTATATATAGTAATTATATTTAAATTTGTGTGTGTATTAATAAACATATATATATTCAAAAATATATAAATGAGTATTAATATATATATATATATAACTATATATATATCACATTTCTAAATATATACACTTAAATAGAAATGTCACAAAATGTAAACCAAAAATTCATGGTAAAGGGGTAAAGGTAACTAGTCGTATAATGGAGGTCATGGGATCAAATCTAGGAGGGTGAATGTCGCGACCCGCCTTCACCAAGATTAGGGAAGGGACAATGGATTTTCAGACCCCACCATCCTCAGGTTGAAGAGGAGATAATGACCCTCAAAACCCCCCATCAGTATATCCCAGAATGGCGACTAGCACTAAGGGTATATAATCTATCACAAAATTGAAGGAATTATCCTTTTTTATTTAGTAGGATCGAAAGATATGATAGTAAATCCCATACAACACTAAAACTGGAGGTAAAATTAAATAAAAAAAACCATTCCCATATGTATGTTTCAAAAGTTTATGCACAAATTACAAGAAAACTCCAATGTAAATTACCAAAGAAAAGAAAAACCCCAACATCAACTATCCCAATGTCTAAACTAGTACAGTCCCGCACGATCCCCAATTTTCCCCAAGAAACTTAAAAGAACTTTTATATACGTAGGGTGAGTATACATGTATACCTAATTAAGAAAAACAAAAGCACTCGTGCAATAGTGGGAAGGCATTCTAATGACCTGGGAAAACATTTAGACAACAGAATAACCTAGCTATAAATATACCCACCCAACCTCACCAAGGCACATTCCTCAAATAACACAATTCATGTAAAGTAATAGTAATAGAACATCAATATTTGGGTACCGAGTACCACTTTCCCACTGGTTATTGGAGACATACTATGCATCAATACTCTCCCATCATTCTCACCACAGTCCCACTTCTATCCCCCTCACGAACACACATGGGCTACCACAACCACACATCCCACCCGCAACCACCTGGGCCTCAAAAACCACACCTAACCACACCCACATACACCCCGACAGAACAACTACCACCATGCTGGAAGACACTTGGGCCTCATCCTGAAGGCACTTGGGAAACAACCTACCCATACACACCTTGTCCAACAACCTCAGCATACCCCACTCAAAGAATCTTGAGCTATAATGGACTTCAGGCCATCACAGCATGCCCGAAGAATCATTGGCTTATCGGGAAAGTGAGTAGTAATAGAGTCAAAAACCGTCCACTCATATGAGTATTGGAAAAAACAACATCCCCCACGAAATGGGATTATTCGGAAAAATGTTCTCAAATTGTATGGGGAGTGAATGAGAAATATAAGAACTAAATTATAAATATAGGTAACAAGCACTCATCCCGTCCTAGGAGTTCCAAAACCAGCTCATATAAAAACACCCTCGTTACTATCCATTCTTAAGAATCACTACAGCCACAAACTTTTCACAACTCGTTACCAAATATAATTCCCCTTTGAACCCAATTTTGATTTTCAATTCAAGTGATTCCATTTAGATAATTCGTCACTACTGAGAAACTAAAAGGCATACCACAAGACATGGAAGGAAAAAATAGTCAAGCAATAATTTAAGCATTCAAACCTGATTCTCTTGTAAAGTCACAATAGAAAAAAGGATATGTGAGATCCCTCAAAGTACTAGAACCAAACCAAGCCCCAAAATATGGCCCCACACAACCTTATGTACACAATCCAAGGACTTATATATAAGGTATCACATCCCTATCCATGTCACCTCACAAGAATCAATCATAAACATCACCAGAACAGAGCAAGGGAGTTTTGAAATTTGAATATGCCATTCATTTTGTTTCTTTTTTATATTTGGTTAACCAGGGTGATCACACAAGGATTCATATTCATTAGGAATCCATTTAATCAACTAAGTTAACATGATTTACCAGTTTCCATGTTACAACCATTCAATCACATAAATATCCAGAAAAACAAGGGTTCATTGGTGTGCAAGAAAGGACCACCAACGACCTTGATTTTCAGTGTACATAATCCCATTAAATTATCAACATATAAGAATAGATAAATGAGTACATAAATATTATAAAACACACCCTTTAATTCGTTAAATCCATTTATTATAGTCGTTAAGGTTTGGTTTCAAACCTCCCTATATGAATCATTTTCATACCCACCCTACATGAAATGCTGTAAAGAGAGATGAAGGAAGAACCCTACCTGGATGATCAAAGATAGAAGTTGTTCTCCTAGTGACAACAACTAGGGATTCACAACATGAAGGGGAGGAACTCATAAGCTCCATGAATTACTAGTAAAGGCTCTCGTATAGGCACACCACTAGCCTCGAGAAAGGGGATTCAAATGCACCAAGGAAATAAAGAATCCATCCAAAAATAAATAATGAAATAGTTCTAGTGTGAAAAAATGGGAGAGATCTTGGAGTTATGGGATTTGAAAATATTGAAAAAAATTTAAGGCGGATAATGTTTTCACCTCACAGTTAGATGGTCACAAACAATTAGATTAATTTTTATTTAATAATTCTCATGGGAGGGGTTTTCAAAACAGCTGTAAGTTAAAGGAATACATTTAAAGAGAGGAAAATGGGTTCGTTGAGGGTCTCCCCACTACTAGGGGATTAAATTTTTTTTAATGGCAGTAAAAACAGATTTGAACCTCTTTAAAAGGGTAAAAAGTCTTAAAAGTTGTTTTACGGGAAAAATTGGGAAAGAAACCCTGACACCCCTCTATGGATGATTGGTGAGACTGATAGATGAAACTAATCTGTGGAGATGATTGGGTGAAGGTTATCCCATGAAGCTAATCCCATAAAGCAGTTCAGTGAAGCTGATTGGGTGAAGCTGATCTTGTGAAGCTGATCCTGTAAAGCTAATACCGTGAAGCTGATCTCATGAAGATAATCCCATGTAACTGATCAGTGAAACCGATCCGTGAAACCAATTATGTGAAACCAATCTATGAATACGATTGGGTAAAACTAATCGGTGATACAGATTAGGTGAAACTGATATGTGACACAGATTTGGAGAAATCAAACTGTGAAACCGATTTATTGAAATAGATCTATGAAACCAATTGGGTGGGACCAATATGTGAAACCAATTTGGTGAAACTGATTTGGTGAAATCAATTTGTGAAATGGATTTGGTGAAAATGATCTCTGAAAATAATTTGATGAAACCAATCTATGAAACCAATTTGGTGAAACCGATCTGTGAAACTGATTTGGTGAAACTGATTTGGTGAAACCGATCTATGAAACCAATATGGTAAAACTAATCTCTAAAACAGATTTGGTGAAACCGATCTGTGAAACATTTTTGGTGAAACCGATCTGTGAAAAGAATTTGGTGAAACTGATCTGTGAAATCGATTTGGTGAAACCGATCAGTGAAATTGTTTTTATGAAACTGATATGTGAAACCAATTTGGTGAAACTGATCTATGAAACTGATTGGGTGAAACCGACTGGGTAAAACCGATTGGGTGAAACTGATTGGGTGAAACTGATATGTGATGTTGATTTGTGATGATGATCTGTGATGCTAATCTGTGAGACATATGGGTGGGACTAATCGATGAGTCCAGGACACCCCAACACCCAAAATTTTGAAAATTAATATACCAGGATGGTCTGTGCCATTACATAAGATACCTCTCAAAATTATTCTCGCCCTCGAGAATACTAGAGTAACCCAAAAAACCCTTCTAGATTATACCTATCAATGAAAAACCACCCCAAACAGCTATATGAATCCCAATGATCACAATGTTCCAACACACAGATCATGGATTTCATTCCTCCATGTCAACATAATATCTGCTTTGGGAGGAACTGACTTTCCCGCATGGGTTTAATCACATCCACCATAATGCATCTTGATTATGGATTGGGTCCTCCCTTCACCACATATCAGGTTATTTTAGAAACAATAAGAAGGTAAGGAAACAAAAAAACTCATAAACCATCAACGTCAGCATTACATCACAGCTTGTCACTAAAACAAGAACAACAAGGAAGGATCGGAACAGAAACTCAATAAAGCTTTTGGTACTGGGCACACATTTGAGCTTCTCGCTCCCATGTACTCTCAATTAGGCCACCAGGCCTCCACAACACATGAACCAAAGGGTTGGTTCTTCCAAGAAACACTTTCTTTTTTCTATCCATGATCCTCACTGATTTCTCCATGAATGTAGTGTCATACCATATATCAACCACTCCCCAGTCAATGCCATGGGAGTCATCGTGTAGATATCGACGAAGATTGGAGATGTGGAAAACTTCATGGACCCTTTCCAACTGAGGTGGATGTTCCAGCTCGTATGCCACCTCACTGACTATCCCCAACACTTTGAAAGGCTCGATGAACCTAGAAGAGAGCTTTCACCCATTGTCGAACCTTCGCTGTCCACGTTGAGGGGAAAACTTCATGAACACATGGTCTCCAAACTCGAACTCCAAGGGCCTCCTCCAACAATCGCAATATAGCTTATGCCGATCTTGGGATACCTTAATCCTCTCACGCACATGCTAAACCTTCTCTATTGTCCTCTGCACTACCTCTGGACCAAGAACACATACCTCCCCAACCTCGGTCACGCACACGAGCGAACGACATGGCCTCCAGTACAAGGCTTTAAACAGTGGCATGACAATAGAAGAGTGATAGATATTATTGTAGGAAAACTATACAAAGTGAAAATGTCATCCCCATGATCCCCCAATGTCCAAATCACCTGCCCTTAGCATATACTCCAATGTTTGGATGGTTCTCTCTATTTTCACATAGGTCTGGGGGTGGAAAGTAGGGCTAAGACGTAGCTGGGTGCCAAAACCATGTTGTAATCCCCTCTAGACTCATGAGGTAAACCATGAATCCCTATCCTAGACTATGAAGCTTAGAACTCCATTTAACCTCACCACCTCATCCATGTATCTCCGTTCTAAGGCATCCACAACACTCAACTCCATGATCGCTAGAAAGTGAACTAATTTCGTCAGTATTTCTACCACTACCCATATAGCATCACAATCTCTTAAACCCTAGGTAGTCCTGTGACGAAATATTTTGAGATGTCATCCCACTTCCACTCAAAGACATCTAAAGGCTGCAACAAACCTCTTGGAACTCAGTGTTCAGCCTTCATCTACAGACACACTAGGCACCTTTCCACGAACTCTATCACTGTCTTTTCTCCCCGGGGCACCAAAACTGTTCCCTCACGCCTCAGTACATCTTGAATACTCTTGGGTGTACCACTACTAGTGAGTTATGGGACTCATGGAGATCTCCCTCATTCATAATCTCCAATAAAAAAACTTCCCGCTTATAAGCATCTGATTTTGACCATCTTCTAAACACCCTTCTAGAGTATTTCCTTAGTTAACCCGATTGCACATCACTTCACTCTCTATGTCTCCCCAATGAGACTCCTCCACCTGCTAAAATAGAGACAACCACAATATCATATGAAATAGACAACCTCTACCTCCATCCGCCCTTGCATCCGGGTTTAGGGAAGCCAACTCCATTTCCATCTATGCATCCATAGATTCATGAACAGCTTCTGTCTATGACTTATTTCTCAAGGAATCAGACACAATGTTCCCTTTACCTTCAGTGTAAGAGTTATCAATGTTGTAGTCATTAAGAATCTCCACCCACCTTCATTGTCAGATGATCAGTTCCCACTGGGTAAAGATATTCATCAAACTCTTGTGATCTATGAAGACCACAATGTACTCTCTGATTAGGTAATGCCGACACAAATTCAACATGAAAAATACTGATGCATTCTCTAGGACATGGGTTGAATAGTATGCTCAGGAGGATGTAATTTCCTAGACCCATATGATATAACTCTCCATTGCTGAATCAGCACACACCCCATCGTCATTCTTGAAGCATCACAAAACATCTCAAACAACAACCCTTCTTCAGGTAAACTCATCACTGGGGCACTAACCAACTTCCACTTTAGATAACTGAAGGCTACCTGACGTTGCTCACTCCAAATGAAGGCTTGATCCTTTTTCGCCAAAGCTTTCAAATGATATGAAACTCGAGAGATGTCGGCTATGAACCTTTGATAATAACCTTCCAGACCCAGAAAACTACGAACCTCTATCACATTTTTGGTTGCTTCCCAAGAAACAACCGCTTCAGCCATTGATGGATCAACCGCTACCCCTTGATGACACACCACGTGTACAAGGAAATTCTCTTCTCATGTTAGGAACTTACAGATAGACAATTTAACATAGAGCGAGTGATGTCGATTGATTTCCAAGACCATCCTGAGGTTCTTAGTGTGTTCCTCCACTGATATTGAGTAGATCAAAATGTTATCGATTGACACAATGATGAACCAATCCAGAAACTCATGGAAAATAGAGTTTATGGGCACCATGAACATGGAAGGTGCATTTGTAACACCGAACGACATGGCTATGATCTCAATGTGGCCATACCTACACATAAAAGCAGTCTTCAGGAAATCATTGTCCTTCACCCTTAACTGGTGATACCCGAACCACAGATCGATCTTAGAGAACAAACCTTCTTCCTTCATCTAGTCAAAGTCGTCATCTATACTCGAGGGATGGTAATGGTTCTTGACTATTACCCGATTTAGTCTCCAATAGTCTATGCACAACTTGAGACCACCTTCTTACTTCTTCGCGAACATGACCGCAACACCCCATGGGGACACACAAGGTCAAAAAAACAATTCTTCATCAAATCATCATTCTAAATCCACAACTCCCACATCTCGGAAGGCTCCATCCGATAAGGTGCCATGGAAATAGGATGGGAACATTTTTGTAAGTCTATCCTGACCTCAGCATCACATCGAGGGGGTTGAGTCACAACCTATTCTACAATAATGTCCCTGAACTCTATAAAAAATCTTGGATCATACATCATCTCATCATCCACTAATATTATGGAATGATCAGACAAAAAAGAAAGCAGAGGCTCCACACACCATCTCCCCACCTAACAACCCCATTCGCCAACAAAAACCACACGCTGTCCATCATCATTAGAGGACGTGACTCTTCTCTGGAATCAGTTGATCACAACATGCATAGAAAAAGAAAGTTTATGCCTATGATGACATTATATGGCTGCATTTTCCATAGAAAGAGATCCCCACTAGACCTATGCATCCCCAAAAATAATCTACATCCTCAACAAACATTAAACAGACTAGTATAACCCCCAAATATCTTACTCAGCACCCGGGGAATGGAGAGTCTCCCAATGTCTAGTCCCAAGGCATGGTCTAGACATGAAGTATAAAAGAACCGTGAAGCTCTTGAATCTAACAAGGTGCATGAAAGAGTGCTAAACAAGAAGATCATACATCGAACGACATCCAGTCCTACTAGAACTACTACCTCTATAGCATGGAACTGTCGATTCCTAGATCCTTTACCCCTCAGCTATTGGTCGCCTCCATGACCAAACCCTGGTCAAGGTCCCTAAGGGGCACCTTGGGGTTAGACTCCTCCTACCACATATGCTCTAGGAGGAGTGAGAGATCTCTTTCCCTACTAATGCTACTGAAAGGTCCTGGATTGAAACTACTACTGCTGAGGTGGGCACTGAACATGCCCACACCCACTGTATTGTACTCTATCCAGGAATTGATTCCAATGGGGCCCACAACTTCCATAGAGGAATCACCTCCATCCTGTTCCCATGAGGAAAGGGCGGGTACTGAGAGATCGAAACAGGAATTGTTGAGGCGTACTCCCCACTAGTCGTAACCTAGAAGGTCCTGATGTTGGAGGTCTTCTACTGGTAACCTTCCACTTTAGCGAGCCCAACTGGATCCCTTATCGTGGCACACCTCCCAGTGTGTGCATCCTATTCACCACATCGTCCTTCCTTTGACCTCCAAGTACATTGGTAGGGTGATGGGAGTAACAACATACTGATGAAAATGTCAGAGTGCCTCCTCTAAACATCTCCCCTGAGACTAATCATCCCGAAAAAGGTCCAGAGCAAAAAAAAAAGGAGATCCTTGAACATGATTCCCTGCCCTCTAATTGACATTATCCCCATATTAAGGGAGTGTAGCACCTGCCTCTTCTCTACCTTCATCACGGAAGAGAGGAATACCTCCTGGAATTCCCACTCGAAGTTAGTCCATGAAACATCAGCCTCCCACTTTACCCCAAGATAGAGCATCCACCACAGACGCGCCATTCCCCGAATCTAGCTTATAGCTCGAGGAACCTAGTTCTTTGACAGAGCCTGGATCAATCTAAAAGCTATCACCAGCTCCCCGAGCCAGCTCTCTATCTCCATGTCCGAGACACTACCCACATACTTCCTGACGGTGTTTCTATAGAAGGCACAAAGCATCCTCTTCCACAGTTCATCCTCCTCCTCTCAATTAGCCCTCTACTGGTTAACCAAAAAGCCTCTTGGGCCTTGATCTCCCACACTACCCATGGTTTCCATCCGAGTACCATAGCTGTAATGTAAACAAGGAATTCCTAAGCCTGAGTAGTGTAAAAGATTTCCTTAAATTTCAGATTGATCCTATTATTTATTTATTTAAATTCCTAGGACACCTAGAACACATAATAAAACAAGTCATTATGATGCATGTACCTTTCCTAGGGTCTCTACCCTACAATCAGTGTAGCCACACTTGGTCTTTCGGTAGGTCCAGAGTCCATACATTATATCACAGGGGTCCTTAAATTCTTGTTTCCTAGCCGGTCATCCCTAGCCTATTTCTCACACCAAGATTTCCTAACATTGTCTATCTACCATCCCATCCAATCCTCATTGTGCCTAACCCCAAGATTCATGATGTCTTTCAACCCTCTACTATAAATCCATTCTGTCATAACCCGCCTTCACCAAGTTGAGGGAAGGGACAACATTTTTCCAGACCCTTCCTTCGTCATGTTGATGGAGAGATAATGATTCCAGAAATCTTCCTTCAATAAGTCCTGATTTGGCGACTAGAACCAATGGTATAGAATCACACAAAAAATGGATGTCATTACCCTTTTTTATAAAGTAAGATCAGGAGATAAAATAGTAAAACCTATAAAACACAAAAACTGATGGTAAAAGTATATCTGAAACAAACAATTCTCATATTCATGTTCCAAAATTAAGTGCTAAAAGGTAACAGAAAACTCCAAAGTAAAGTACCTAAGAAAAGAAAAGAAGCAACGTCAACTATCCCATCGTCTGAACTAGTACTATCTAGCATGATCAATGAAGTCCTTTGGGAAACTTGAAAGCAGTTTTATATAAGTAGGGTGACTATACTAGTATAATAAGTAGGGAATCCGAAAATCTCTCATGCAAAAGTGGGGAGGCATTCTAATGCCCCGTGAAAAAAGGAGACAACTGAAACACCTAGAAAGGAATCTATCCACCCAACCTAATGAAGGAACACTCCCAAAATAATTCTAGTCAAGTAATGTAACAGAAATAACGCATCGATATTTGGGTACCCCACACCACTTTCCCACAAGTTATTGGAGACATCCTACTCATCAAGCCTCTCCCACCATTCTCACTGCAGTCCCACTACCATCCCCCAACCACACACACCTTGGATAACAACACCAAACATCCCACCCAAAAATACCTCGTCCCAAAAACCACATCTATCCACGCCCGCAGACACTTGGGACAGAATAACAACAACCACGCCCAAAGACACCAGGGCCTCATCCCGATAGCACCCGGGAAACCACCTACCCGCAAACACTTGGGCCAACAACTTCAATGTACGCTGCCTGATGAATATTGGAATATAATGGAATTTAGGCCATCACATAAATCCCAAAGAATCTTGGGCTACTAGATAAACAAATAATAAAAGGAGTCAATAACCAGCCTCTCATAGGACTGTTGGAAAAAACACCTTCCCCCATGAAATGGGGGTGTTTGGAACATAGTTCTCAACTTGGATGGGACGTGAATATGAAACATAAAAACAAAATTATACATATATTTAACAATCACTAATCCCATCCTAAGGTTTCCAAAACAAAATCATATAAAAACACCCTCGTTACTATTCATTCATAAGAATCACCATAGCCACAATCATGTCACTACTCATTCCCGGAATGAAATTACCCTTTGAACCGATTCTTGTTTTCCTATTCAAGTGATTACATTTAGATAATTGTTTAATACTGGGAAACATAAAGGTATATCCAGAAGCTAAGGAAAGAAAAAACAGAACAATTTAAGCATTCAAAAAAGGTTCTCTTGTAATGTCACAACAACAAAAGTGATCTGTTAGATACCTCAATTCTCTTGAACCAAACCAAGCCCCAAATTACAATCCCACATGGACTTAGGTCCACAAACCAAGGACTTCTCATATTGGGATTGTATCCCCATCCATGTCACCTCACAGAAATCAACCACAACCATCAACAGAATAGAGAAATGCAGTTTTCATATTGATATATACCATTAATTTATTTCCTTTTTTCTATTTGGTCATCTGAGGTGATCACATAGGGATTATTATTCATTAGACATTCATTTAATCAACTACGTTTATTGGATTTAAATGTTTTCATGTTATAGCCATTAAATCACATAAATATCAAGATAAACTAAGGTTCATTAGTGCCCACGAAAGGACAACCAACGACCATGCTTTTACAGGACATAATCCCATTCAATTCACAACATATGAGAAGAGAAAGAGGATTACAATGACATTATCAATCAAACCCATTAATTATTTAAATCCATTTATTATCATTGTTAATGATTGGTTTCTACCATCCTTGTAGGAAAAATTTTCATACCCACCCCGCATGTTACACAAAAAAGAGAGACAAAGAATGAACCCTACTTGGATGATCAACAATCTATATTTTTATCTTGGATCCAACAACTAGGGATGCATGACTTGTAGGGGAACTTGGAGGACTCCATGAATGAGCTAGAAAGGCTCCGATAGAGGCACACCACAAGCCTCAGGATATGGGACTCCAAACGCACTAATGAATGAAAGAAACCATCTATGATAATGAAAGAAATAATTCCTGTGTGATAAAATGGGATAAATCTAGGTGTTATGGTATTTGAAAATCTTGAATGGGTTTAAAGGTGGATTGTGGTTTCAACTCATGGTAAGATTGATACACATGATGGAATTAATTATTATTTAATAATTCTCATTGGAGGGGTGACAAAAACAGTTGTGCTTTAAATGATTTCCTTTAACGGGAGAAAAAATGGATAGTTTAGGGTATCCCCACTCTTAAGGGATTTAAAACGTTTTTAGGGAGATAAAAATGGATTTGAACCACTTTAATGAGTTTAATCAATGTAAAAGTGCTTTTAAGGAAACAATAGGTAAGGAAACCCCAACAACCTTCATTGGATGATTGGTGAGACTAATAGGTGAAATAGACCAGTGGAGATGATCAGGTGATCTTGATCACTTAATGTAGATCCCATGAAGCTTCTCAGTGAAGTTTATAGGGTGAAGTTAGTCCAATAAAGCTGATCCTGTGAAGAGGATCTCGTGAAGATGATCTCGTGAAGCTAATCTCATGAAACTGATATGTGAAACCATGCTGTAAAACTGATTGTGTGAAACCAATGTGTGACATTGAATGGGTAAAACCGATCTATGAAACTGAATTGGTGAAACATATCCGTGAAACTGATTTGGAGAAACTTATCTTTGAAACCAATTTGGTGGAAATGATCTTTGAAACTGTTTTGGTGAAATCAATCTGTGAAACATATTTTATGAAACTGATATGTGATACTGATCTGTGAAACCGATTCGATGAAACTAATATGTGAAACAGATTTGGTGAAACTGATATGTGAAACCGATTAGTGAAACAAATCACTGAAATAGATTTGTTGAAACCGATCTATGAAACTGATTTGGCGAAATCGATCTGTGAAACCGATTTTGTGAAACCGATCATTAAAATCGATTTGGTAAAACATATCTGTGAAACCAATTTGGTGAAACTGATCTATGAAACCAATTTGGTGTAAGCGATTTGTGATACTGATTGGGTGAAACTGATTGACTAAAACAGATTTGTAAAACCAATATGTGAAAATGATCTGTGAAACTGATCTGTGAAACTTATTGGGTGAAACAAATTGGAAGAACTGGTCGGTAAAACCGATCTATGAATCTGATATGTAAAGCTGATCTATGAAGCTCATCTATGATACAGATGGGTGGGACTGATCGATGAGTCCAGGACACCCCAACACGTAGAATTTGGCAATGTAATGGACTAAGAGGGTCTAGGCCATTACAATAAAGGTATCTGGGGTTCATTCTAGGACTCAATAAATGGTGTGGGGTACATGATAGTCATTAGGGAGTGGAAATTTCCAAAAATGGGGTTACTAATCACTAATATATTGATTGTGGGTGAATGAAAATGATAGTGTTTTTAATAAAATTTAATAGTGCTAAAAATGCACTAATAAATCAATTCATTGTTAGTTCTAAATGTGTGATGATAAATGATTCTTCTAAAAATTCTTTTTTATCTGTAAAAATAGATCCCTTTATAATACTTTCTTATCACTAATATTGGTTGTCCTTTGAATCACTCATAAAACCATTTTACTAATGTTTTTTAAGGTCCAATTTTTTGTATTGTATGATCCATAATATAATAAAAAATATTTCCATCTTTATAGTGTCAATATGAAAAATATAAATTTTAACACATTTTATCAAACAATATCTATATTTAAACTTAATCAATTTCATGAGTAGTAAACCATAGGCCTACTCCATGTATAACCCAAATATAAATCCGAAAATTTAAAAAGAAGGTACCTAAATTTCCAAAAATAAAATTATCATTAATCCTACAACAACATTAATTATCTATGAATTTCAAATAAAAAATATTGGTATAAACTAATCATTAATTATCACGAACAATGAGAAAACAAGATTTATAATATACCCTTAATAATATTTATAAATTCCCTCTTTTTAGGAATAAAAATAAATATTATTGGATAAATTCAAGAAATCCTATAATATTATAATCACCATCACAGTTAAAATAAAACATGTTTTCCAAAAATCATTAATTATCCCCATGGTCATATATTTTTTATAATTTTCAATATTTATATCCAAAACTTTTTATCCCAATGTCACTATCTCTACATTCAGAACATATTAAGGGTTATCTTCCCTCAATACCATATTTTACAAAAAAATCATCTTTTTAAAAAATAACTTCTCTAGTCCATCTATAATGACCAATATATTCTTTCTAATCCATAATTGATAACATCTATTGACATTTCCTTATATATTTAACGATTCAAAATTCTTAAATTCCAATTAACAGAAACATCAATAATCCTATTTCATTCTAAAACAATTATCCCGGATTCATCATATTATTACATAATACATCATTCCTATAATTTCAATATGAATCAGGCATTATAATTAATGAATCACAATTTAATCATGCTTGTCATGTTTAGTACAAACCATATTAATAAAACAACCCAAACCTTTCATGTGTCAATTTGGGCCTCTTAATCATCAGTAATATTACCATTAATCATATAACCATTTTGAATTTATTCATGATCATTCCCTATAGGCCATATAGTTGTCCAATTTAATTATTTTTCACATTTATATAATTAATCTATCAATTATTACCCAGGTATAAAATTATTCTCATCTATTTCTTTAACTATTGTTTTCGTTTCTATATAAAATTTATATACGTTATGCCCATTCCTTCCACACCCAAAAAAACTACCCATTTCACTAATACATTCACTTGAGTGATTCATCCCATGTTCTTGAAATATAAGAAAATGAATTTTCAATCCTCTATGGAGTCACCGTAAGATCTCTCAATGATCTATATCCTTATATTCATTGTCGATTGTAGGATTTGTTTAAGGTTCATGTTGTTAATCCTTTATAATGATTTTTTATTAGGAATAATCACAATATCCTTTACTCTAGTCATTATACCATTGGGCTTCTCATCAACACATTGACTATAACATCAATATTAATCTAGTCCATTCTAGTTCTATCCATTTACTGTAACTGATAATCATTCGTTGATTAATAATAATCATACTAAGAAACCACATATTCATTAA
Organism: Viscum album; assembly: GCA_963277665.1. NCBI lineage: Eukaryota > Viridiplantae > Streptophyta > Magnoliopsida > Santalales > Viscaceae > Viscum > Viscum album. Next base: position 648,979,274 of record OY728148.1, on the reverse strand, counting down.
AACTAACATGGTTGTTTTTTACATAATGAAACATTAGTTTCAATCTATGACACCATAGGCTTACCCAATGAAATTCATGGTTATAATTTAAATAGTGCACGATGGGTCATTAAGAGTTTGTGAAATTTCCAATAATTTCTTACTATACATTCATACATGTTGTGATGAAAGGCCCATTTTTTAAACCATAATAGGATCGATTCCTGTTAAATTCACCTTATTCATAGTTATTATCCCTAGGTAACGTTGTTTTATATCCACATCCATTTGTACTGTATAATCATGAATATAATTTCATGGAAAACACTTCCTCTATACATTACTATAATTATCAGACTTTTTCATAAAACATGTCTCAAAAATAAATATATAAATAGGAATATCCATTTTGAATTTACTAAATACGTCTCATCATATCTTTCAATGGTATAATAAAAATTTCATATGATACAAAACATAGTGACCAAACCATTTCATACAATGGTATTACTCATTTTAGATAACAATTAATTAAAATACACAAACAAAATACTGATGACAATAAAGGTATAATTCCATTTGAAGCATATAAATATCAAACACTATTTCATAAGAGTTTTACATCATCACTCACTTAGTTCCTCAAAACTATCATAATCCTTATACTTATCACACATAATATTTATCATCATAACGTAGTGAAAATAAATATAACTGTTAAATAAAATTCCTTATAAGGGAAAATAGTGGAAATTTTTAAAAATAACATGGGGATAAGGGTATTAAAATGAAATAAAAATAGTTAAAAACTATACCCTAGATATCAATGAACAACATCCCAAGTCATCAAAAAAGGATTTGCAGTTCATATGACAATAATAATCATGAAATCAATGAACATTTCCTATGAGGGAATAATAGTAACATAAAAATGTAATTTGTTCATTCAAATTAGATAATAAAATCATTTACTTACATCAAATGAATAATTTAAAAAACCATCATTGTTGATTGGTTTCAATACATAAACCCACATATTTTTCATGTTTTACTCCCAAGACTATCATAGTGAAATGAGTCCCTTATTGAATGGGGTTCACACCCCATTCTAATCCTATTAATCTTATGAGATATCGGTATTTACCAATTACATTAGATATATATATAGGCCCCACTCATCTTTGGATATACTGTTACCACTATCCATGGTTATAACAATTCCACCGAACATAGATATTTAATAAACACTTTCATATGTGAAGATCATACATATATTTCTCATATGATCTGAAAAAATATAATAAATTAAAACCAATGAAAATAAATCAGTTTCAAAAACATTTCATCATATCATTACATGTAAAAAAACAGGGTTTCTAATCATTTATCATTTCATAAAACAAAAACCCATGTAAAAATAATCATGATTCTTAAGAAATTTTTCACACTATAACCAATTGAAGAGAAATAGGTTTCATAAATATCTATTCATCATCAATATTTAAAATCATGGGAAATAATGTTAATTGTATACATCGATCATATCCCAAGTAAATCATATGTAACATAAAAAGATTTTCACATTGATGGAAAATGGATTTCAAATATCACATGGAACATTTCATGAGGAAAATAAAATTTCTTTGAAAATCACATTTTAATAATAATAATTCAAAAAATAGTTAAGAAATAATTATATTTGGGAACAAACATGATACAAAATAATGTAATATTTAAATATTATTTAAAAACCTTCTAGTGAAAAATATAATTTTTTATTTTAATACTCAATATCAAATATAAAACAATTTTAAAAACCTATTCTTTGAAAATAACATTGAAACATTTAATGGAATATTTTAAAATTATTTAAATTTTTTTTGATGAAAATTCAATTTCAAATTATAACAAATATAAAACATTTTTGAAACCATTTATTTTCAGGTGACCATAGAAAAAACAAATCATAAAAGGAAACAATGGCCATGGTGGTAGAAAATAATGTTCGTGTCAAACATGATAAAATTAAGATTCCATTAAAATGTTTTAAAAAATAAATATAGTGTTTATTTAGAAAATAAAATTAATATTTCCTAAAAATCATTTTTAAAAAATTAAATCATTTTTAAAATTATATTTAATTTTAAATTCATATAATTTTAAAACCTTCTAAAAAAATTATTTTAAATCATGTTTTTAAAAGGAAAAAGATTTTCAACCGTTGAGATAACTATATACAATTTTTCTTGAAAAATAATTTTGAAATATTTAGTACATAAAGAGATGAAATTGAATGGAAGACATATATTCTAATGAAATAACCGTATGGGAATAAGATTCCTCATTTCATGATAGATATATGAAATTATTTCATCATCAAATCCATACTCATAAACAATATCGAGAAGCAATAAGACTGTAACATCTATATTTTACCACATGGGTGTCTTTAATATTGGGTTTTTTCAAAATTAATGGGATATTATAAACATATATGTTTGAAAAATTGTCAAATCCTTTTTTCTAATGGTGTTCCCCCTTATGGTCTTAATGCCTAATTTCTTACCTTAATTCCTAAAGTGGATCATTCTTCTTAAATTCGTCTCTTCTATCCCATTTATCTTATAAACTCTCTTTATAAAATCATCAAAAAAAAATAATCCCAATATAATTTCTTCTCTATGTCAAAAAATTGTTTCATGGAATCACTTTGGTTTTATTAAAGGAATATCTATACAAGATTGCATTTACCTTGCCTCAGAATACACCAACACTCTAATTAAAGCTAATAGATATGGTAATGTTTCTATTAAGATTTATATTAGGACAATATTGATTCTATTGACTAGAGATTAATTTTCAAGGTTCAGTAAGCCTTTGGTTTTAATGAAATTTTCATTAGAAGAATTTCTTCCTTATTTAAAATGGCCTGAATCTCTATCTTTGGTAATGGCACCCAAAGTGTTATTTTAAATTCACTAAGGATTTTAGACAAGATGACCCCTTATCTAATACTCTATTTTCCAAAGATAATGATTAATTTAGAATACTCCTAACATGAATCATTTATAAGAACCAACTTAAAACCATTTATGTAGATAGAAACTTAAGTGTTCCTATATATCATTTTTATATGGATTATATCATCCTATTTTTTCAATGTGATAAAAGAAATATTCAAAATCATAAAAACAAATTGTCTCATTATGAGGAACTATCTAGTCAATCTATAAGATATAGTAAATATTTTTTTTCTTTGGAAAGAAATTTTTTACTATCAGAAAAAGTGACATCATCAATAGTCTGCTTATAAAATAAGGATCTTTTTGATTAACTAACCTAGGAGTTCCCATTTTTTGGGGAAGGCCTAAATCCATGTTCTCTTCCACTATTGTTGATCATATCATCAATCAACTTTTATCCATGAAGGGTAATTCCCTCTACAAATTTGGTAGGATTTTACTAGTAAAATATACTATTGTGTCTAAATTGTTTTACTCTCTAATGATCTATATATGGCATGTTGGTCTTCTAAATAAAATTAAGTTTTTTATAAAGAATTTTGTTTGGGACGATAGCATTTTCAAAAGAAATCATGTAACCATACCCAAGGATACTTGTTGGAAATCGTTAGATAGAGGTGGTCTTGGTATAAAAAAATCTTTTACACTTTAATGATTACCTTCAAGTGATACTATTTGGGGATTGATTAATAACTACTCAGAATCTACTGCTTTTCTTAGAAAAAATTCATTGATAAACATAAAAAAAGAAATTTTAACTATATCCACTCTTCTATATAGCCCTCCATAAGACAATATTTTTCACACATTATGGTTAATTATAGGTGGATGTTTAGTGATAATTATTTCATGAATTTTTTCCTAGATAATTGGACTCGTGCCCCCTAATTTCTTTGTTACACCCTAACTCCACCCTGGGGAACACAAACTATACAATAAAGTATATCATTCAATATCATAACATCAAGATTCATGAAAAAATCATGAATATTATTGATAATTACTACTTTTCTAATAATGAAGATTTTCTTATATGGTATCTTTCTCAAAATGGGATTCTTGACTCAAAAAGCTTTTACAATCACAATCTTCAGATTCCTGATCAAAACTTTGATTGGTTAAAATATTTTGATAAGCCCTGGATTAATCCATCGAGACTCAATATTTTTATGTGTATTGCTCACAACCATGTTCCTATGGAGAGTAGTCTTTAGTATTTTAGAATAAAACTTTACCCTAACTGTCACTTTTGTCACTAGAATATAGAATATACTAATCATCTATTTTTGTCTTGTGCTACGTCTTCATCCCATTGGAATTATATTATTGAATTGTTTGGCTACATATGGTTACTCATTATCACTATTAGTTATCAATGAAAATGTTATGTGGAGCTTTATTCTTCTTAAAAAATCAACAACCTCTTTTAGCGGCGGTTTCAGAGCTCCTCCATGTGATTTGGTATGATAGAAATTCCATTATCCCCAAAAACTACTCATTCGGTCCTAATACAGTTTGGATGGAAATTATAATTTCCATTATAGATTCTACTTCAATCTAGAAAGCTAATTGTGACAAATTTGTTGGTGATTTCGAGATTCTCCATCGTTATAGAGTTTATGGACTCTACATGAAACTTAGGTGCACCTTTGAGGTGTTCTGGAAAATTTGCTTCTAGGAAGGATCAACGTAAATACAGATTGAGCTTCCAAAGGCAAACCGAGGCCTATGGGTTGTGATGCTATCATCATAGATTTTTCATTGTTGTGCCATGGATGATTCTTTGGATTTTGTGGTACGACCTCTTCTTTGGAGGAAGAAATAATGGGTGGGATTCAAGTAATGGATATCATCAAGAAAAGGGATGGAACAACATTTTGATTGAGAGTGACTCAACCACCATTATACATGAAATTTGGAATGATGTGGTCCATCTTTCAGGGTCACTTACTACCTTTTGGATGAGATTAATAACATTTCTTCAAGAGATAGACTACATTGTCACACATATCGTTCATGAAGTGAATAAGGTTGTAGATGGTCTTTCCAATATAGGAATCAATAGGGGAATACTTGGAGGGATAATCTGCCTTTTCATCTTATCCCCATTTATGAAAGGGAATGTAATAAGATGCCTTATTTTAGACTCATGTAGTTCTCTTCTTTATTTAAAGAGATTTTATCTTGGCCTTTGATAGAAGAACCTACATTCTAAAAAAATCATTGATAGTATATACACCACATCAAATAAATATATGGTTAATATAGAATGCATTTCATAAAAGTAAAAATCGATAAGGAAATCCACTACCTTAAGTATTGAATTCTTTAATATAGATTAAAAATTCATATATATTAATGAAAAGTTTATTAGATATATATATAAGATCCAGAATCATATTTATCATGAAAAATACTAATTAATTATTCCCTTTTTTTACCAATTTATCTACAATTCCTGGTTAAAATCATGTTTCACATAATAAGTGATTATTTCATATATATTTTTATTTCTTATTTTCGATCCCCATTAATTTATCGTGGATCCATAATATAATGAATTTAAATTATTATATTAATAAATTATATATTAATTATATATTTATTTACAATAATCCATACAATTAATAGAAATAATATCAAATATACAGTTCATAGAGATGGTAGGTCGAACGTAGAAATGAATATTGTTTCCAATTTCTTGATGGAATCAATGAAATAATGGTAAATAATATATTACCACTATAAAATAAATTTTATTTCATACACACACACACAAATATATATATATATATATATATATATATATATATAGTATTTTTATTTGTCGATATCATTATTATCTTCCTTGTAAAGCATATGTGAAGAACAAATCACAGCACTTCGTGAAGCAGTAGTCTGTCATACATATGAGTGTCGTAAAGATATTCCCACTTAATGGAATATAGGGTAGTATATGTGATATAATTATAATATAAGTATAAATATTAATAAATTATAATATGTTTTTTATATATCTATATTCTCATCCGGGTAAAATATAATTGAAAACCACATCACATAAGTTTTTGAGGAAGTAATCTGCAAAACAAATGAGCAATATTTTAATTTTCCAATAGGATTGGAGGTATGATGGTTGATATTTTATTATAGTTAAACATATATAATAATATCATTAATATAATATTAAAACATGAAATCTATCATTATATCTATCCACTAAATTTTATAATGAAAATTGAATAATATCGTTTCATGAGTAGGTAGTCCACCGTACACGCAAATAATGATATCATAACCGATTCGATTGGTGGGATACGTATTAATGTTATGAAATTAAAAAAATAACATAAATGGATATTAAATTTTTTTTGGTTAGTATATCATCATGGATTATTAATAATTTTTAGAGGATAATGAATAAATAAAATAAAATCTTGGCTTGGGATGTTACCTCTACATTGAGAAACAAACTTCGGTTCACAAAAGAAGGATTACAATGTAGTATTTAGGAAAAATTAAGACTTATAAGATGATATTAGATATTTAATAAATTTATCTAGGAAGTATTCTTCCAATAAAATAATTTCTAAAATTATAAAGTGGAGCGGAGAGGGGGTGACCATTTATAAAAAGGGTCAGTTATAGTATTTTATTTGTTTTAAATAAAAAATTTTACCAATGTTTTTTCCATTATAAATATACCAAAATAGACTATTAGTGAACCATACAGGTGATAAGGTAAATATATAGTAACCCAATTAGTGATGTAATGTTTTTACATCATTTTCCTCTTAACAATATAATTTAACCACTGCTGAACTTGTTTTATCCTTATAAAGAGTAATTAATATTATACATAGATTACTATTAATGATGGGAAAAAATAAATTTGAAAAAAATAGATGTTATAAATTTAAAAGGATGATAATATTTATTTATTTTCCAAAATTCGATTCACATATGTTAAAAAATTAAATTTAAAATTAATCTAAAAAACTCAGTGAAAAAAATGGTATTCCAATGAGAATGGTTTCAAAAGATTAAAAATATTTTATACAAAATTTAAAGATTAAATTTATTCTAATTAACTAAATTAGATTTGTAGATATTATATAGAGCTAGTTTTACTTTTAAAACCATATAATAATAATTTCAATTATTTTAAATTCTATAAATTAAATTAAAATTATTAATAAAAATAAGTAATTTCACTATACAACATAGAATTTATTTTTTCATAAAACTGAAAAAATTCATTACCGAAGAATATATACTTTGTGATTTCTATAATAAAGATGAGTTTTTAAAATAAATTGTATCAAAGTGTCATATAATTTTTTTAATAATATTTCAATAGGAAACAATCAATTTTTTTTATAAAAATATAGTTTTTCTGTTAAAAAATTGGATTAATTCATACCTTTTTGTAGTATAAACTCTAGATGAACGTTAAACATTTTATTAAATACATAATTTTTAAATTTCCATAAAATAATTTTCAAAAATTGAATTTTTAAATTTATCCGGGTAAAAAATATTTTTGTGAATAATATTTGTTTTTCAGAAAAAGATTTTTGTTATATTCAAATGTATATTTTTATTTTCATTTTGAAAAATTATTTTAAAATAAAATTAATTTTATATACATATTTAGACAATGTATTTTTGTAATTTATTTAAGAAAATTCTTAATTTCTGTTAAATATTTATGTGATAAATATAATATTAAATAATATTATTTTGATAATATTTCGCTTTCTGTTTAAAGACGATGTTTCATTTATTAAAAACTACACTCAATGTTTCTTGTAATAAAATATGAAACCACTATTCTATATAACATAAGATATAAATAGTTTTGAATGAAATTTATCATTTTAAAAGATTAAATTTAATTGAGAAAAAAATATTTCACAATGTATCAGGGTGAAAGATGTGTCTATGTAAAAAATCAAATATCCATTCTCACCCAACTATCAAAATAAAAAAAATAGTTGTAATCATTTTGATCTCCTAAACACGACAATAAAGGATCAAATTAATATCAATAAATTCCAATAAAACTACATCCAACATTAGTGGTTTTATAACCCATCAATTAATTAGAAATGAAACAATACAATAGAGATGATATTATTGTTTTTTCAGCCTCAAATAAAGAGAATATATCATTAGTCATTTATTATTTACATGGTGAGGTTTTCCAATATAGGATCTTGATTAACAATATGACGAAATATATTAATTGTTTCTCAATGGAATGGGTGGAGTTCAATTAAATATTATTCACCAAATAATTTTCAAAATTTTTTCAAAAACAATTGAGTGATAATTCATAAAGATTAAATAAAGTAGGAATAATTTATTCATAAACATTAGTCTTAATTCATCAGAATCAAAAGATAAACCTTGAGTATTAACACATAATCATAGAATAATTTTGGCCATAGATTTGTTGGAATAAAACCAAGAAATTAAAATTCTTATAAAAAAAATAAAATTATATGAATGAAAATAGTGATCAATTATTTCTTATGGTGGGAATGGAAACTGGAGATTCTCATTATTATCATTAATCTAGGGATAAGAAAATTAAAATGAAGAATAATTGAAAACATATGAAAAATAATATATGAGGAATGAAAATAAAATATCTATATTCCAAATGTGTGGGTGAATGAACTCAAGGAATGAACTTAGTGGATCAATGAAATACAATAAATGTTTTAATGTTAGAAAAAAAGTTCACGATTTTCATTAAAATGTGATTACAATAATTAGCACGTCAAATGAGAAAAAAATCCCAACTAATAAAAAATCCACAATTATATTCTTAAACTATTTATTATTTTTTTCAAATACATAAATAAATGTTCCAATCAATGGTCTTACACATACACATTGAATTAACAATATCCTTGACAAATGAAATTGTGAAGAGCCTATGAAATCTGTATTATTTATATAAACCATAATAATGATGTTTTTAGGGTATCATTACTCTCTAATCCACTACTAGTGCCTTTTTTATTCCTTTCCATAATATTTATTCATATCATCCAAGTATTTTATTAATCTTCATTCAACACATTAATTATTTGATACTAAACTATATATGTAAATAACTGGTGATGTGATAATTATATCAAATGTATAAAACTCTTCTTGGATTGAGGTTTATTGGAATATAATTTCAATAAATCTGGATCGTCTTACCTTTTAATAATTTTATCTAATATTGGGAATCAATTATATCCATATAAATATGGAACATAATAATTTTTAGGATAAGGAAATGTTGTTTAATATTCCAAATAATTCCACTATCAAATATCATTTGTGGTGTGATTATGGAAAACCTTTGGAAGTAAATTCTAGAACATGGGTGTTTACAATCAATAATTATGAACTCTTAAATAAAATGGTTTTAGTAGAGTTCAATATTAGTACATGAGCCTCACCCCAGTTTGTTGGGAATCCTTAAGTGCATATATGTGACCCAGTATCAAAACTAGGCAGAGGCTAATTTCTGGGGCAATATAGAAGTACTATAGCAGGAACTGTGTAGTAAAGTAGCAGGTACTGCAGTGGTAACTGTAATAGGAACTGTTTGGCACTGTAGTAGTCGGGAATATTACCCCTTTTGGGCCTTCGGGCGACCGATGTGGTCCTTGAGCCCTTTAAGGCCTTAGGGCCACCTAGGCCTTCATGTAAGTAAGACCTTCAGGCCACCTCAATTCCTTAGGTCCACCTATAGTGAATATACAAACAAGAAAACGTACATAGAACAAGTTTCAGAAGGATGATGAGCAAGGAGCCTTCAAGAGTGAAAAAGCTAAACGGATTGCATGAATGAGAGGGTATGGTACCTGCCATCGAGACAAGACTATGCATGCAGAGGAAAGCCTAGATGAACATCCATGCAAACGTGGAAAGATGATTTCACGATGAAGATGATGGGGAGGAGATGTTCTTAGTGGTTAGTATGGGTGGCATGTAATGTTTGAAACCTATGGGCACTGAGTTCCTCAATGGCCTATGAGCCATGTAATACTTATGCCTATGGGCCTTGTAAGGGTTCCACCTCACCCCTTGAAAGGTAGATTATCAAAAATCAATAAAAAATTAAGGCTATAGGGCCATTAGAGGAGCAGAATTAAACTTTATAGACACTATAATTGTATGGGAGTATATCAAAGAATGTTCAAATATGCTATATGTTCCTCCCCGAAAATGTGTGGTTATGTTTTCAATTTAAATAATTATGGGTTCTAATACAATAACAATGATTCTTTATATAATTTACCTTATTGAGTTTCAATAATTTGATAGGAAACAATAAGAGAATATAGAAATGGGAATCATACACTAATTTCATCACTATGGCGTACAATAGTACTCATTCTTGGGAAGAAGGATATATAAATGAATCCTATAATTTGATATAATTATCTTAAAAAGATAATAATCAACAATAATCATCATATACACCATATTGAGGATCATTTTGATCAAAAAAAATATGATAAATATCTCGTGAAGTTGGATCATAGAACATGATAAGATCCATTAAGTGTAACAAGACAATATGATCCCAAGTATTTATTTTCAAAAGATATAGACATTATAATTAATTAGAGATGTCCATAATATTTATAAATTACCCCATAATAGTCAGATATTTTATTAATATTGTATTTTGGGATTACCTTCAATAATTCATTATAATATTTAATAATAATATTTTAAAATATTCTAAGGGTAGAGGGAAACATGACGATAATTTGATGGTTGTGCTAAAACCAATATGAAATGTTAAATTATATGATTATATCAGTTATTGTGATATTTGTGTACAAAATGTTTCATTATTTAGTCATCTTATCAAATGAAAGGGTATATCTATGAATCTATCAACATAAAGGTGATTAATGAAAGGACAAACCCAAATAATATAATAGAGATCCATTATTTTCTTTATTTATCTTTCTTTTATCAATGAATTTTGATAAATTTATTATTATTTGAAAATTATCTATACTAATTAACATGAATGGAATTTAATTTTTTTATAGAGAATTGAATGTAATGAATTATTCAAGGAACTGAAGAAGAGGTTGGCCACTAAACCATACTAGTAATATCCTATAATAGAGAAGGATTTTTCATATAATGTGACACTCTAATGAAGAAATTTGGATGTATCCTGATGAAAATTAATAATGAAATTTCTTATGCATTATGTAAATTAATAACCCATTAGAAAAATTAATACAAACATGATATAGAGTTGACAGATATTATCTACAAATTGATGATTTGGCATCATTGTCACTATGGAAAAAAGAACAAGGATATAGTTAATAAAAGTTAATTATTTCTTAATATATTACCACTCATGGAATGAAAACATGGTGTTTCATGCTCTATGAATATTGGATTATTCTATAATACCCTTGATGAAGATATATGTGACCCAATATTTGAGGATATTTAATTGATTGATATATAAATCATATAGGATGGGTTGATATTATACTTTTAAAATTTTATTTCTAATAATTATATCTATGTGTAGATCAGGGATTCCCAAAAATACGACATTACGATATATAATAAAGAAAGAAGTAGTCTAAAATTTCACCTTTTCATTATTTGAGCTATAATATTTTCATGTGGAATCTTTATCCCTTAAAATAGAAGTTATGAATTAGCTTATGGATAATGAACATATATAATCCTTATTCATTTAACTGAGAATCATAAATATGCATCGATATAATAAACAACACCTCTAGTATTATAATCTAAAAAATGACATTATGGATTATATATCTCATTTGTTGGCATATCAGCATTTTAAGGTGGAGTGAAAAAATTTTAATCAATTTATTCAAACATTTCCCATATCATTTTGTTAAATTTATTACATTAAAAAATATTTCATCTCAATTATTGCTATGAATTTAGAAGGATACATTGGTGACAACTTGAACAATTATAAATAAAACATTCTTGCAATTTATTTAAATATCTTATTTTGTAATATGGGTATAGAAAAAACATGACCTTATTTGGTTTTATTATATCCTATAATATTCTCTTGAACATTAAGAATCATTACCATTAATAATATAACCATTGAATAGTTATTTCATGACAAATATAAATACAGGGTTTGAAAAAATCCAATTTACAGAGAAAAGGGAAGTGATGGCCTAAACAAGTAGGATCTTACCCTATGAAGCACATTTATTGAAACTTCTATGTTATATGAAATCATTTATATTTTCTCCGAAAAAATCCCAATATGATATCCAACAATAGAAAATTTAGTGAAGCATTTTAAGAGATAACTTCTATCTCATTGGGATCATGAACCAAACTATGTTTTCAAAACCACCCCAGGAAAGTATAATCATCATACACATTACCCTCAAGGTATTGGATTGTGCACTAAATGGATATGAATGAATACCCTAGATATATGAGTATGTAAATTATTTTATACAGAATAACAGATATATCTTCATCTTATTATTGTTACATTATAAATTTTTTTTATTTTTGTACAATAAAACATAAAGAATTTTTTTAATAATATTAAAGTGTAATTAATGAATTTATTTTGGAGTATTGATGTATTTTTGAAATATATAATATTTTATTGAATTATTATTATTAATTAATATTTATTTAATATAAATAGTCATGTATATTTTATAAAGTCAAATTTAATTTTAATTATGATTCAAAAACTGTTATTTAAAAAAAGCCCCTCATTTATTAATAAATTGAGATTTAATTTTATAAATTAAAATTATCATATTTAAAAAATTATTTATATAAATTGAATATTATTTTTCTAATCAAAATTTTTAAATTATCCAATGGTGAATTTTTCATACTTCTATCAGATATAATAATTTTCAGTTCAAAATTAAATACCATAGAAATCTTCCTTGTGTATTATGACATCACAATGACCCGAAAGTGATGTAATAAATACAATAAAATGTATAAATGAAAAATTATATGTTTTTTATTTAAAAAATTTGGATTTATTTTTATTTTATTAATTTTAAAAAATCCATATTGATTCCTCGCCAGTTTATAATATATTTTAATGTTTTTAAATAATTTTATTAAGAGTGTGACTCACTCCAAATGATCAATAAAATTATTTTATTAATTTTATTTGATGGAATTTTAAAATAATGAGTAAAAATACCATTTTTTTGAAACCCTGGGAAAACCATGGCATGGTATTTGGTTTAGGATATTTTATTATGTAGATTCCAAAAACTAAATAATAATTATATCCCACACTTTTCTTATATAACCCCAACCATGATAAAATTTTATCGCTAAAAATAATTCTATCATATAAAAATACTTATCTCCGCCCTATAGAGTCTTACAATGGTCCACCCATTATCTTAGAAAGGCCCTCCCTATCATTTATCATCACACACTAAAGTAGATGATATTTTTCTTTTCTCCTCTTTAGTCATGTATCTTATTTAGCTTATATATTTTATCTTATTTTTCTTATGATGAGATAAGTTATTCCATATTACTATTACTGTAAGAAAAATTTCCAAACTATTTGAGATACTATTTCTCTCATCAACTAATTTTATTATTTTTTATGCGACGTTGTTATGTGGTGGAAATTTCTCCTAGATTTTCAATGCCAAACAATTTTGTATTAAATGTCATACCATTTTACTATTATATGTGTTAAACATTATAAACATATAATTAATTATAATGGGAATTAAATTTATGTATTCCATATACAATTATCATGTAATGAAATATGATGATGAATGAATCCGTATTGTATGATCTATGGGGAACACATAAGCGTGATAATGAAATAAAAGCGATGGTTGCGACCGAACATATATACCACCACAATGCATAGGGTAATGATCAGTGTCATGAGACATGTTGGGATATTTAGTGAACCATATTAGTTTATAGGACTTCATCCACCATTATTCCTTGTATGTTTATCCCTAAATTGTGTTTATGATGCAATGTTTTCAGTTGTTACCACATTTCTCATGTTATGATTACAATTCTCTCTCGTGACATATTATTCATGATCCTTTTATTTTCATTTGAAGTACATATTCAATAAAATTTATTAACATATTCATGTTATTATATTTTTATTCCAGTACTAGGCTTCATATCTCAACATATTCTTATGTATGTCATGAGTTTATCCTGTGAACCTTTAAAAGCCATGGAATTTTAAAAGCATGTAGTGGTTGTTATTAATATTGGGGTTGTGTACCATGATCAGGATGTTATTATATTTACGTAATTCCATAATAAACAATACTTCTTGATATTTTGTTCTATATGAAATATATATATATTTAGTAGATAATGTATTTGTTTTTAATATTGGAAACATTTGTTATAATTAGTATCAAATTAATTGCATAGTTATTTAAGAGATTATGATTAAAAAACTATAGTCAAAGAATTAATAATTAGGCTATGCATAAAAAACATGCATAAATTTTGGTATGTATATTGTAATTGGATTCTCTAAAAAATATATCCCTTTATGGATACTACAAGTGGGTCTGGTTCTAGGATAGAAGTTCATAGGTGTAATAACTCTGACATGGTGTGTCAGGTCTGACTTGGTGTAACCTCATACACGAAAACAGTCCTTACTATTCACATTCTTTGACACTCCAAGGGGATATGATTTAGTGAATTCATAATCTCTATATGAACCATTATTAAGGGAACCAAAAAATTGGCATAAGAATATATGTCAGAATGTAGATCATTTATAACATAGATTTAAGACAAGAAAATCCTAAGATAATAAATATATATAAGTTATACGTTATCCCATTAGTGTCATTATATTACCCTTTATTTATTTCATATTTTAAACCAATAATCCAAAATATTCTTTAAAATCATTCCAATTGAAAGAAATAGGAGGAATCAGGTATATAATCAATGTAACATGAAATTTGATGACTACCCCCAAGAGATTCCCATCCTCATGTGAGAAGAAATCGAGATGCTTATGAAAATACTCTCTCAGCTAACATAGGCAATAAACAGTAACATGGATTAGGTGGGGAAACTAAATCCCCCTAAGAGAGATCAATTTATTATTGATACCCTTATGCAACAGAAGCCTCCAAAATTCAATGGACCATCTGACCCATTATCCATGAAATAATGGATCCACTACATTGGGAAGATGTTATCCATCATTAAATGTTCTGAGTAAGAGAAGGTAATAAATGAAATTTATCATATGGATAATGGATCTAATCAGTGGTGGAAATTAATTAAATATGATTAATGAGGAAGATATTTATGTGTTTAGGTGGAGAGAATTACTGAAATTGTATTTTGATGAATATTTTCCTCACACTCTCTGGCTTAAAATGGATGGGATTTCATTTCATTAATGAAAAATATAGGGTGAATATATCAATGTGTTTAATGAATACTTCACAAGAAATTCATGATATGTATCAATCTTTTTCATAAACCTGAATACAATCTTAACCGCTTCTATGGTGTTTTAGATCATATTCAACGAAAACCTAAGTGATCCATGACTTCGGTATCTATGAGAAAATTTTCATATTTTCCCTCAAAGTCAATATAAATGTCTCCAAATCTAATGTTTATCATAGGGATAAGAAGAATAATGTGGAGTTAAATTTTGGATGTGCAATGGAGAAACTTAATGATCAGAAAATAATTTAGCATTCCACTTCTCAATGGTGTGGAATGAAGAACTCTATAAATTATATCTGCCAGATGGGAAAATTCATTAAGTGTGTAAAGTAATGAATCCTAGATTATGATTACTGATAGAAGTAACCCAAAATTGTGACGGAGTAAATGAATTCCCCATTCAACAATCAAATAATTTTTTTTGTTTATAAAGTACAAGGAACCAGGGAACATTCCTTATCAAATCGCTAACTAATGGGTTTCCAAAGTCATCCAAAAACCTCCAAGGTAGAATGGGAGATCATTTTCCACCACAACTGATAAGGTATATCCCCTAAATGACGTGGTTCTATGTAAGAAAATAATAATTCAGGGTAAAAAAACATGTTTATTCAAGTTCTATGCATTCATTCGTGTCACTAATGTGTATTTGAAATATTCAAACACCACCATTATGATTTGAGGAGGAGATATTGGTGGAAATTAAAAATATGGAAATTATTACATCCTGAGTATATAAATCATCACCTAGCAATATTTATGGGATAAATGTTGCATATAACTGTTTTATACTCCCTTTAGTTGAACATAATTCATTTTTGGGCTCGTATTGGCTTTTTTCCATAATAAACCCAACACAATGTTTTTCAATAAGAAAATTACACTTTATATTACGAATCAACCCATGATTATGTACAAGTGCAAGTAAGAGGATGAATATTCTATTAAACCAATAAATTGGACATGGATATTATTTCCCTTTGAGAAATAATATACTTCTCAAATTGTATAGTCTCTGGAAATAACTATATTCAAATATATTCTTATTATTAGGGAATTCACTGATGTGGTTCCCAAGGAATTAACGGGTTTTCCTCCAAGCCAAGAGATCATATTTTCAATTGATCTCATACCCACATTATTTCTATTATCTATGATTGGTAATAAAATGGTGGTTTGGAAACATTATAAGCTGATAAAATAAATACCGAAGAATCTATATAAAGGGTTCATATGCCAAAGTGCATCACTATGGGGTGGAATAATCCCTTTCATTAAGAAGAATGATTTCTCATTTGTCATTTTCATTAATTTTCATGTTTTCAACAAGATCATGATAAATAAAAAGTATCCAATTACATGGATTGATGACTCGATAGATTATATACATGGAGTAAAATACATGTACAAGGTGGATAAATGGTCATGATATTATTAGGACTGGCTGAAGAAGGAGAGTATCCTCGAGACATATTTATGAACAATACATGGGCACTATGAGTTTATAATGATGCCTTTCAGGCTAACTAATGCTCCACTGATCTTTATATACATGATTAATAGAGTCCATATGTATTACATTGACAAATATTTTGTAGTATTTATAGATGAAACTCAAATATACTCCAAAATAAAAGAGCATAATGAGGATAATATGAGTACTTTTATATAGACCTTATTAAAAGAAATGATTTATACCATGTCCAGAAAAGGTGATTTATGGATGAAAGAAGTATTATTATTGTGGAATATCATCAAAATAAATTAGATAATTATGGACCCTTGAAAATTTGAATGATATCAAAGGAAAATATCCATAATAAATATTTTTAGTTCCATTGGGATAACTAGGTATTATCATCAATATATGAGTAACTTATCTTGATTTACAAAACCTTTGGAAAAGATAAATTGGAAGGGAGTCAAGTCTTCTTCAAATGATGAATGTGAAGATATATTCAAGGTGATGAGAATAAGGCTTATCATTGTACTTTTCCACAAACTACCCACAGTAAGATTTATTTTCTTAGTATCCAGCTATTCATTGAAGAATATATTATGCTATGTGTCAATACAGAATAACACAATCATCAAATATGATTCATGTCCATAAAAATATCACGAACAAAGAAATAAGATGCATAATATGAAGTTGGATAATGTTATTATTAAATTAAAAATATGTTGGCCTTATCTCATTGTCTAGAAGTGAGAAATATATATTAATCAATGAAACCTCTTGTATATATTCACATATAAAGAGATGAATATGAACCATTAAAGATTGTTATAGATTTTCACGAACTATGATTTCTCAATTCACTACCAATTTCCTAAATTGAATAAATTGGTTGATGCTCTATGTATAAAAGATCAAATAATTCTATCATTTATTTGTATTTAGAGCGATATGATCTTCTCATACTTCCAAATGATGGTCATGGGAATAAAAATGGAAGTAACTTCATTATTCCTTTCAAAAATTATTTCCCATCCATACATTATGGAAAATATAATGGATGATCAGAATAATGATGTCATAATTATGAAGAATTTGTAAAATATAAGAAATGTGAAGTCCTTGGAGTTCCATCAAGGAAGAATGAGGTGTGTGACTCGGGACAAGATTCTGTGTACCATCAAATCCTAATTTAAAAATGGATCTATTGGATGAGTCACAAAGGTAAACCATCCTTATTCACCTAGGAAGCACATAGGTGTTCAGAATCTCTATAAATTGTAATTGTGGGGAAATATTAAGAGGGAGATTGTAGAGGACATGTAAAGATATATTGAATGTAGACAAGTGTAAGAAGATAGGAAAATGTCTAGGGGGATTGATGCAATAATTACACATACAAATATGTAAATGTGAAAACATCAACATGAATGTTTTTAAATGTAATCCAATGAGTTTTTAAATAATTATATATGGGTTTTGGTAGATCATTTTACAAATATTGAATAATTTATTTTGATTTCAATGGATTCATCACTAGAAAAACTGGTAGATATATACAATAGATAAGTTTTTATGTAACATGGAGTACTAATATTGATTTTATCTGATTGAGGTCCATGATTAAATTCCATGTTCTAGAAGGTTCTCCAACACACTCTGAATAATATGTTGATATCAATCATGAATTATCACCCCAAAACTGATGGCCAGTATAAGTGGACAATATAGAAACTTTGGGACATGTTGAAAGCATACTCAATTAACTTCAAAGGAAGATGGTACCAAAATTTTTCCCATGCTGATTTCTCTTTCAATTATAGTTTCCACTTGAGCATCCAAAATGGATCCCTATGATGCTCATTAGGGAAATAGAATCATAAAACCTGTATGTGTGGATGATGTTGTGGAATGAAAACCGCTTGGTCTGGAAATGGTCGAGGAAATGGTTGAAAGGGTTAAGACTATTTAGTATCACATTAAGGTTACTAAAAGTTTAAAAACTGTCATTCTAACCATCATCATCAAGACCTAGAGTTTAATGTTGAAGATATATTATTCCTCTAGATATCCCCATAGAATAAAATCTTCATATTTGGGAAGAAAGGAATACTAATTCCAAGATACATTATCCCCTTTCTATAGAGACCCGAAGCTTAACGTACATGAAAATTACATTACTTTTGCGGAATACTTAGTACATAACAAAAAACACACACACAAGGATTGTAATAGTTTATTGTCTTTGGAAACTCGGAACATAATCTTCTAATCGTGGTGAAAGATCTTCAACATCTCCCATAAAGAACTTCCTTTTTTTATACCTAAAACCTTTTTTTATATCCTGGGGAAAAAAACATAAAAGGGTGAGCTCAAATGCTCTGTAATGGTAAACAAAAGAAATATAAATCACATCGTATACACAAGCAGATAACTGTTGGAAATCTTAACCTGCAAAAGAGATCATAATTTCATAACATGGGATAAATCATGGCAGTGAAATGTAATCACAATAATCATAATTTAAAACATGAAACTTTGTGGAATACACACATAATCATAGAAAATCATTTCTTGTTAGTCAATACTCATTTCCAAGACAATCCTAGTGGACAAAGTCCCTTTATGAACCGAGTCACCCTCGTTTCAGTCCTGTTTCACTGAACCAGTATAACCTACCATTCCAGCCATGTCTATCTCATGAGATATAAAATCTTTACTGAATGCATTGGATGGAGATATAGGTCCCACCCATCTCATAATTATACCATTCTTATGTGTGCCACAAAATTTTAAATCATACATCATTGCATAACACATGTAATAAAAATGGGATTCTTAATCAACATGACATCATAAAACAATTCATATAAGATAAAGGAATTCATAAAAATAATTCCATCACAACATAATAAAATCAATGTAACGATAGGGATAAAAACATAACCCTTTTATTATCTTAGATGGAAAATAATTTTTATAAAACACTTGAACTCCATTCTTGAGGAAAATATCCTTTCTTATTCAAAAACAATTTTCCATTATTAACATGTCATCCAACTTTAATCTAAAAGAAGATGATTATAAATAAAATTGAAAACTTATAATGGAAGATTCTTGGAAATAATGTTTTAAAAATCCATTCATGCCGTAATAGTTAAAAAAACATTATTCCCATACTTTTGTCGGAAAAGTCAAAAAGTACCTCATACGAAAAACAACAAAAGATTCTGTTCATATATTTTACTACAAACCAACCGAAGGGTAAAATTGGATATAAACTATTGTATAAGGATATAAATATTAGATATTGGGGAAACATGGATGTGGATGATAAAATACACCCCAGTAAATTTCAAAGTATAAACAATCTCGGATAAAAATGAGACTGTGATATTTCCCTTACCTTAGGTCCGACTTGCTTTGTAAGTGACCGAACCTCCTGTATAATGATTTAAATCATGTTATTGACTTATTCCAGAATCATATTCATTGTTATTATATCATATATGGTCCACTTATGACTTTATATTACCTGTTCTTTCGTAAATTTATGTTAAAGTAGCATTTTGGGTAAAATCGTCTCATTTGTCGTTCGTGTTTTTTACTTGTAATTATTAATATGATTAATTGGATCATGATTAATTATATCCAGAATGTAAAACATTATTTATATATAATATATATTCAGAATATATATATATAATATATCGATAAATGGAATGAAATACACCGTTCATGGAGACGATAGTCCGTACGTACGCATGAACACTGTTTTCGTTTCCTTATAGAATTGAATGGAATTAAGTAGATGAAATACATATAAATATACTTAAATACAGTATCATTATTGTTTCATATATTTCATTAGTACTTATTATATATACTTTAAAATCATTCATGAATGGTTAATCATTGAGAATGAATCTCATCGTGTCATGGAGACGGTAGTCCGTACGTACGCACGAGCGATGATATCGTTCCCATGGTCGTGGAATTGTGTTGAAGTGTATGTATACTATTTCAGTATCAATATCACTTTATAATAATCATATATATTTACTCATTACACCATTATACCCATCCAATTAAGGTGGTGGTGGAAAATAGATTACACCACGA
Organism: Viscum album; assembly: GCA_963277665.1. Lineage (NCBI taxonomy): Eukaryota > Viridiplantae > Streptophyta > Magnoliopsida > Santalales > Viscaceae > Viscum > Viscum album. The sequence goes on along the minus strand of OY728148.1, from coordinate 648,958,172 downwards.
CGTGGAGATGTTATTCTGTACGTACGCACGCGCGGTGATTTCCTTTTTCCGTAGGATGAATAGAAGGTTAATTAGAGTTGCTTCATATTTATAAAAACATATAAGTATATAAGAAATACTGATGTTATTACTTTATCATGAACAACTAAATAAGAAGATGTTGAAGAAGAATGAAATTGAAAAAGATCGGTAATGGATATTACCTCTTTTGACGCGCCTTCACTTAACCTCCACTTAAAGAACTAAGGATGGTCTTTGAAGGAGACCATGACCTCTAGGATGATACTAGGGAAGTGGAGAAGATATTTTGGCAGGGTTTGGACGAGCATGAATGCTCAAATTTGTGTGTGGATGAGAGGGAGGAGGTGCCCTTTTATAAGGGAGGAGAGGGGCATCTTAGGAAAATCTCAGAATATTATTTTATATTAAGGTCAAATTCGGTTTATAATGGTTCCAAATGGTCTTATTTCGAAGCTAAAGTGGGTATGGGTCTAAATATTCTCATCCAATAGGATTTAGACAAGTTTAGGTTATTATTTTAACCTTATCAATTAGATTTAACTCTAAGTTAAATAATTTTACTTTTACCGTGTGTTTTTGTTTTCTTACACTATATGGTTAATAAACTAACTATATCAACACAAAAGAACCGAAAGTTGTTTATTATTAATATATATATCCTTATCTATGTCATTTGGACGAACCTTAGATTTTTAGGAATTAAATAACAATTAATAATATAATATTTGTTTTAAAAACTAATTTATGTCAATTTTGACACTACTTGGTACATGATTTTTATGAAATTTATAAAAGAATGATAAGTTCGATCCAAGTTACTTAAATCAACAATAGCATGACATATTAACCTAGAAAAGTGTTGTAAGTCATAAAATGTCTCCAATTACATTTATTTGGGCATTTATAACATCAATTATGTTAATATTTTCTTAAAAAGGTAATTACTGTATCATCGTTGTGTCATAAATAAATTAAATTATTTAAAGTATAAAAATTACAAATAAAATATCATTATTTATGAAATCTTTTTATCTTTCTAATTAATATTTATAGTCGAAATTATATAATGTATAACCCTATATTAAAAATGTTTTAGTAAATAAACTTTGATTTTAACTCTTTTAACTCTTTTTTGAATTAAATAATAATAAATATCCTAATCTAATCCAAGTGGGCCTAAATGAGAATATTTTACACAAAAGGTTATTTTAGGTCGAGATAAACTTGTCCAATGGGATTAGGACATGTGTTAGGGTAATATTAATATCATTTTTACCCTTAATTACCCTATCAACTTTTAACCGTGGTAAATAAAAGTAAAAAGTTACTATTCACCAAAAATTATTTTCATCTCATTGAACCTCATTTCACTTTATGACATCAATCGTGTCTCTAGGATTTTTGAAATTTCATTCACAGAAGCGGTAAAATTATGACTTATGAACAATTCAGTTTTTTTAACTATCACTTAGTGGTTTCACTATTCATCAAAAATTGAAAGTTTTCAGAAAAATACCAAAAATTAGGCCTAATCTATATTTGATATTATGAACTAAAAAATGATGTCTATTTTACCAAATTAAATACAAATCAGTTGCATTCACTAATTGAAAAATTAATTCATGTCGTCAAAACATATAGCGTGATCTTAAGAAATAATAACTATCAAAAGATTGACACATGTTTATGTCTGGTTTAAATGTAGAATTACATACAATGACCAAAATTGTATTAAATTGTAAAAATATATTCTAAATATAATTTAAAACCACTCAAATTAATAATTTATCACTATTAATTATTTCGATTAAAAAAGTTGTTTTTAATTAAAATTTAGTAATTTTCACTATTCATCAGAATATGAAAGTTATCCGAAAAGCAAAAAAATTTCACCTTAGGCTAAATTCAATACTCCGAATCCAAAAATGAAGTCCATTTTGAGAGCTAAAATTTCTAAAATATTAAAAGGTGGTTATTACTATTCATATCGGCTAGTTTTAATAATATTTTAATAGCATATCGTTGTTTAGTGAAACTCGGTATTGCGTACTATACACGCTATCGAGGAAGTTCGCGATTTCATTTAATAAAAGTCAAGTCAAGGATGAGTGTTGAGAAATCTTCTTTTGGTGTAGCGTACAACACAAGACATTAATGAAATTAAAAAAAATATTTTTCATAAAATATCGGGGTGTTACATTCTACCCCCCTTAAAATGAATTTCTCCCTCGAAATTCGTCGGGGTTATAAATGGTTTACTATTCAAAAGTTTCTTTAATATAAACCCACATCGTAAAAAAAAATAGCAAAACCAATATTTAAAAACAAAAGTATGAAACATAACGATTACCCAAATAAACTAATCACTGGGTTTCCACATAGGTGAAAATATGGATATGGAAGAGAAATATAACCATCATGTTCTGATGGAGAGTGGTAGAGAACATGGCTATGGAAAAGCCAGCAATCACAAAGCCATAAATTTGTGATGATCTAGGGTGCCATTTGATTAATCAGATATAAGAGCACTAGGACATCATTTTTGGTTTTCAATATCATTTCCCTAAAGATGAAAATTTTGAATTAGAAGAAATACTTACTTGATTTTGGTACAATCTCACTGTTGTTCGTTCTTTGAACAATTTCCACTTCATTTCATAAAGAAATGAAGTTTAATTTGTTACTCATGAAGTGTTAACAGATCATGTGATAGAATGATGGTTTATTCCATCTGTTTCAAACAAAAATTTAGCAATAGTTATCAAATATACATAAGTCTGTCTTTGGTGAGGTTAATCATATACGATTTCAAAAATGAACTTATACTTCATATATCAAACCGCTTAATAAAATAAAACTAGTTTCTACTAACCAGGGACTTTCTGTAGGCCAGTGTTATGCGATAAAGGCCAGTCGTACTTTAGTTGTGGGTTTTATTCCCACAGCCTTGTCCGATGCGATGGGTTGTCGCACATCCTGCAGGTTTTCCTTTTTCTAAAACTACATTATCCCATCAACAATATCAAAAAAAAATTTATCCTTAAACAATACTAACTTACGTCCAACATAATCCATTCCAATCTTTAGGCTTATCGAAAATACTTCGGTCCAAGCTCATAGTATAAAGAAAATGATTACTTGAAATGTCATCAACCAACCATCATTTATCCCCCATTATCATGTTGGTCACATTCCAATCATGTGAATACCTTAATCATGTATTCTCTTGAAAAATGAATACCCATTAAACCTTTGTGAAAACATGAATGCTGTCAAAAGTTAACTCTTTCCACATACCAAAATCCAAAAATTCTATATACTCAAACCATGATATAACCTTCTCCTTATATCAGTCATGAGCTCATGAATACAATCAAACTCCTCATTATCTTATTATTCCTTCATTATGCGCATATCATCTACTTTCCAAAAAATATCTGAATAACATTTCATGGTTACTAGTACCATTAATTATACACTTTAAAAACATAGGAAAGACAATAGTGTAACAATCCTTAGATGTATCTTTATTCCATATTACCATGAGATTACTTATACAACATTACACTTGATAAACATGTAATCATTCCACTATCTTCTTAAACCATTGACAGAGCTTCAACAATTCTTTCATCTCACATATCATTTTTAGTCTCTTCATCATCATCAACATAAATACTTCCCATACGACCATACTGATTCTCTTCATGAGACTTTCCCTTAGGGCATTGGTTTGCATAATTCCCGTACATTCCACATTTAAAACATTTAACCATTGTTGATTTCGTAGCAATACCATTATCCTCATCCATGGTGTTAACTGAACCTTTTCCTTTGCACTTACTTTCTTTGTGTCCTTCTTTTCCAAACCCAAAGCATCTTCTAGTTCCTTTGAAACATTCTCCTTGATGCCTCTTCCCACATGATTTACATAGGGGAAATTGAACTTTCTTTCCTCTATGATCATCATGAAACTCTATCTTTCCCTTATTAGCCGAGTCAGGAAGCTTACCAAATTTTACTTTATTGATCAAATTATGAGATTGCTGATTCGGAATAATAATGATGTTTGGACTTCCAAATCCCATTTCATTATTAAGAATATCATTCCATTGTCCATCATATCCTCCATTATCGTGAATCATCTTGTTCCAGCCATTTTCTAAAACCCAAAAAGAATAGTGTGAGAGGAAAAACTCATAATAAAGGGGGAGTAAATTCAATATCTAACATCTTTGGTTTAATCTAATATCGTTACCATAGTTCTAGGACTATATACTATACATATACTTATCCTTAGGGAAATCCCTAGACATACCATAGAAATATCTCTAGAGATCTTACTAATGTTTTCGCATCCTAGTTTCTAAAGGTTGACTAAACCTTTCCTCTGATGCCAACTGTAGAGACCCGAAGCTTAACATACATGAACATTACATTACTTTTGAAGAATACTTAGTACATAACAAAAAACACACAGACAAGGATCGTAATAGTTTAGTGTCTTTGGAAACTCGTAACGTAATCTTCTAATCGTGGTGAAAGATCTTCAACATCTCCCATAAAGATCTTCTTTTTTTATACCTAAAACCTTTCTTTATATCCAGGGGAAAAGAAAACATAAAAGGGTGAGCTCAAATGCTCAGTAAGGGTAAACAAAAGAAATATAAATCACATCGTATACACAGGCACGTTACTTTTGGAAATCATACCCTGTAAAAGAGATCATAATTTCATAAAATGGGATAAATCATGGTAGTGAAATGTAATAACAATAATCATAATTTAAAACATGAAACTTTGTGGCATACACACATAATCATAGAAAATCATTTCTTGTTAGTCAAGACTCATTTCCAAGACTATCTTAGTGGACAAAGTCCCTTTCTGAACCGAGTCACCCTCGTTTCAGTCCTGTTTCACTGAACCGGTATAACCTACCATTCTAGGCATGTCTATCTAATGAGATATAAAATCTTTATCCAATTCATTGGAGGGAGATATAGTTCCCACCCATCTCATAATGATACCATTCTTATGTGTGCCACAAAATATTAAATCATACATCATTGCATAACCCATGTAATAAAAATGGGATTCTTAAACAACATGACATCATAAAACAATTCATATAAGATAAAGGAATTCATAAAAATAATTCCATCACAACATAATCAAATCAATGTAATGATAGGGATAAAAACAGAACCCTTTTATTATCTTAGATGGAAAATAATTATGATAAAACACTTGAACTCCATTCTTGAGGAAAATATCCTTTCTTCTTCAAAAACATTTTTCCTTTCTTAACATGTCATACAACTATAAACTAAAAGAAGTTGATTATAAATAAAATTTAAAACTTGTAAAGGAATATTCTTGGAAATAATGTTTTAAAAATCCATTCATGCCGTAATAGTTAAAAAAACATTCTTCCCGTACTTTTGTCGGAAAAGTCAAAAAGTACCTCATACGAAAAACGACAAAAGATTCCTTTCATCTATTTTACTAAAAACCCCCCGATGGGTAAAATTGGATATAAAATATTTTATAAGGATATAAATATTACATATTGGGAAAACATGGATGTGGATGATAAAATACACCCCAGTAAATATCAAAGTATAAACAATCTCGGATAAAAATGAGATTGTGATATTTCCCTTACCTTAGGTCCGACTTACTTTGTAAGTGTCCGAAACAACTGTATAAAGATTTAAATAATGTTATTGACTTATTCCAAAGTCATATTTATTGTTATTATATCATATATGGTCCACTTATGACTTTATATTACCCGTTCTTTTGTAAATTCATGTTAAAGTAGCGTTTTGGGTAAAATCGTCTGATTTGTCGTTCGTGTTTTTAACTTGTAATTATTAATTTGATTACATGGATCCTGATTACTTATATCCATAATGTAAAACATGATTTATATATAATATATATTCAGAATATATATATATATATAATATCGATAAATGGAATGAAATACACCGTTCATGGAGACAGTAGTCCGTACGTACGCATGAACGCTGTTTTCATTTCGTTATTGAATTGAATGGAATTAAGTAGATGAAATACATATAAATATAAATAAATCCAATGCCATTATTATGTCATATATTTCATTATTACTTATTATATATACTTTATAATCATTCATGAATGGTTAATCATTGAGAATGAATCTCATCGCGTCGTGGAGACGGTAGTCCGTACGTACGCACTAGCGATGATATCGTTCCCATGGTCGTGGAATTGTGTTGAAGTGTATGTATACTATTTCAATATCAATATAACTTTATAATAATCATATATAGTTACTCATTACACCATTATAATCATCCAATTAATGTGGTGGCGGAAAATAGATTACACCACGGCGTGGAGACGGTATTCCGTACGTACGCACGGGCGGTGATTTCCTTTTTCCATAGGATGAATAGAAGGTTAATTATAGTTGTTTAATATTTATAATAACATATAAGTATATAATAAATACTGGTGTTATTACTTTATCATGAACAACTAAAGAAGAAGATGTTGAAGAAGAATGAAATTGAAAAAGATCGGTAATGGATATTACCTCTTTTGACGCGCCTTCACTTAACCTCCACTTAAAGAACTAAGGATGGTATTTGAAGAAGACAATGACCTCTAGGATGATACTAGGGAAGAGGAGAAGATATTGTTTCAGGGTTTGGACGAGCTTTAATGCTCAAATTGGTGTGTGGAGGAGAGGGAGGAGGTGCCCTTTTATAAGGGAGGAGAGGGGCATCTTAGGAAAATCTCAAAATATTATTTTATATTAAGGTCAAATTCGGTTTCTAATGGTTCCAAATGGTCTTATTTCGAAGCTAAAGTGGGGATGGGTCTAAATATTCTCATCCAATAGGATTTAGACAAGTTTAGGTTATTATTTTAACCTTATCAATTAGATTTAACTCTAAGTTAAATAATTTAACTTTTACCGTGTCTTTTTGTTTTCTTACACTATATGGTTAATAAACTAACTATATCAAGACAAAAGAACCCAAAGTTGTTTATTATTAATATATCTATCCTTATCTAAGTCATTTGTCCGAACCCTAGATTTTTAGGAATTAAATAACAATTAATAATATAATATTTGTTTTAAAACCTAATTTATGTTAATTTTGACACTACTTGGTACATGATTTTTATGAAATTTTTAAAAGAATGATAAGTTCGATATAAGTTACTTAAATAAACAATAACATGTCATATTAACCTAGAAAAGTAGTGTATGTCATAAAAAGTCTCAAATTACATTTATTTGGGCATGTATAACATCAATTATGTTAATATTTTCTTAAAAAGGTAATTGCTGTATCATTGTTGTGTCATAAATAAATTAAATTATTTAAAGTATAGAAATTAAAAATAAAATATCATTATTTAGGAAATCTTTTTATATTTCTAATGAATATTTATAGTCGAAATTATATAATGTATAACCCTATATTAAAAATGTTTTAGTAAATAAACTTTGATTTTAACTCTTTTAACTCTTTTTTGAATTAAATAATAATAAATGTCCTAATCTAATCCAAGTGGGCCTAAATGAGAATATTTTACACTTAAGTTTATTTTAGAACGAGATACACTTGTCCAATAGGATTAGGACATGTGTTAGGGTAATATAAATATCATTTTTACCCTTAATTACCCTATTTACTTTTAACCGTGGTAAATAAAAGTAAAAAGTTACTATTCACCAAAAATGATTTTCATCTCATTGAACCTCATTTCACTTTATGACATCAATCGTGTCTCTAGGATTTTTGAAATTTCATTCACAGAAGCGGTAAAATTAAGATTTATGAACAATTCAGTTTTTTTAACTATCACTTAGTGGTTTCACTATTCATCAAAAATTGAATGTTTTCAGAAAAATACCAAAAATTAGGAATATCTATATTTGAAATTATGAACTCAAAAATGATGTCTATTTTACCAAATTAAAAACATATCAGTTGCATTAACTAATTTAAAAATTAATTCATGTCGTCAAAACATATAGCGTGATCTTAAGAGATAATAACTATCAAAAGATTGACACATGTTTATGTCTGGTTTAAATGTAGAATTACATACAATGACCAAAATTGTATTAAATTGTAAAATTATATTCTAAATATAATTTAAAACCACTCAAATTAATAATTTATCACTATTAATTATTTCGATTAAAAAAGTTGTTTTTAATTAAAATTTAGTAATTTTCACTATTCATCAGAATATGAAAGTTATTCGAAAAGTAACAAAATTTCACCTTAGGCTAAATTCAATACTCCGAATCCAAAAATGAAGTCCATTTTGAGAGCTAAAATTTCTAAAATATTAAAAGGTGGTTATTACTATTCTTAACGGCTAGTTTTAATAATATTTTAATAGCATATCGTTGTTTAGTGAAACTCGGTATTGCGTACTATACACGCTATCGAGGAAGGTCGCGATTGCATGTAATAAAAGTCAAGTCAAGGATGAGTGTTGAGAAAGCTTCTTTTGGTGTAGTGTACAACACAAGACATTAATGAAATTAAAATGAATATTTTTCATAAAATCTCGGGGTGTTACATTCTACCCCCCTTAAAATGAATTTCTCCCTCGAAATTCGTCGGGGTTATAAATGGTTTACTATTCGAATGTTTCTTTAATAGAAACCCACATCGTAAAAAGGAATACCAAAACCAATCTTTAAAAACAAAAGTATGAAATGTAATGGTTACCCAAATAAACTAATCACTGGGTTTCCACATAGGTGAAAATATGGATATGGAAGAGAAATATAACCATCATGTTCTGATGGAGAGTGGTAGAGAACATGGCTATGGAAAAGCCAGCAATCACAAAGCCATAAATTTGTGATGATATAGGGTGCCATTTGATTAATCAGATATAAGATCACTAGGACATCATTTTTGGTTTTCAATATCATTTCCTTAAAGTTGAAAATTTTGAATTAGAAGAAATAATTACTTGATTTTGGTACAATCTCACTGTTGTTTGTGCTTTGAACAATTTCCACTTCATTTCATAAAGAAATGAAGTTGAATTTGTTATTCGTGAAGTGTTAACAGATCATGTGATAGAATGATGGTTCATTCCATCTGTTTCAAACAAAAATTTAGCAATAGTTATCAAATATACATAAGTCTGTCTTTGGTGAGGTTAATCATATACGATTTCAAAAACGAACTTATACTTCATATATCAGACCGCTTAATAAAATAAAACTAGTTTCTACTAACCAGGGACTTTCTGTAGGCCAGTGTTATGCGATAAAGTCCCGTCGTACTTTAGTTGTGGGTTTTATTCCCACATCCTTGTCCGATGCGATGGGTTGTCGCACATCCTGCAGGTTGTCCTTTTTCTAAAACTACATTATCCCATCAAGAATATCAAAAAAAATTATCCTTAAACAATACTAACTTACGTCCAACATAATCCACTCCAATCATTAGGCTTATCTAAAATACTTCGGTCTAAGATCATAGTATAATGAAATTGATTACTTGAAATGTCATCAACCAACCATCATTTATCCCCCATTGTCATGTTGGTCACATTCCAATCATGTGAATACCTTAATCGTGTATTCTCTTGAAAAATGAATACCCATTAAACCATTGTGAAAACATGAATGCTGTCAAAAGTTAACTCTTTCCACATACCAAAATCCAAAAATTCTATATACTCAAACCATGATATAACCTTCTCTTTATATCAGTCATGAGCTCATGAATACAATCACACACCTCATTATCTTATTATTCCTTCATTATGCGCATATAATCTACTTTCCAAAAAATATATGAATAACATTTCATGGTTATTAGTACCATTAATTATACACTTTAAAAACATAGGAAAGACAATAGTGTAACAATCCTTAGATGTATCTTTATTCCATATTACCATGAGATTACTTATACAACATTACACTTGATAAACATATAATCATTCCACTATCTTCTTAAACCATTTACCGAGCTTCAACAATTCTTTCATCTCACTTATCATTTTTAGTCTCTTCATCATCATCAACATAAATACTTCCCATACGACCATACTGATTCTCTTCATGAGACTTTCCCTTAGGTCATTGGTTTGCATAATTCCCGTACATTCCACATTTAAAACATTTAACCATTTTTGATGTCGTAGAAATACCATTATCCTCATCCATGGTGTTAACTGAACCTTTTCCTTGGCACTTACTTGCTTTGTGTCCTTCTTTTCCACACCCAAAGCATCTTCCAGTTCCTTTGAAACATTCTCCTTGATGCCTCTTCCCACATGATTTACATAGGGGAAATTTAACTTTCTTTCCTCTATGATCATCATGAAACTCCATCTTTCCCTTATTAGCCGAGTCAGGAAGCTTACCAAATTTTACTTTATTGATCAAATTATGAGATTCCTGATTCGGCATAATAATGATGTTTGGACTTCCAAATCCCATTTCATTATGAAGAATATCATTCCATTGTCCAACTTATCCTCCATTATCGTGAATCATCTTGTTCCAGCCATTTTCTAAAACCCAAAAAGAATAGTCTGAGAGGAAAAACTCATAATAAAGGGGGAGTAAATTCAATATCTAACATCTTTGGTTTAATCTAATATCGTTACCATAGTTCTAGGACTATATACTATACGTATACTTATCCTTAGGGACATCCCTAGACATACCATAGAAATATATCTCGGGATCTTACTAACGTTTTAGCATCCTAGATTCTAAAGGTTGACTAAACCTTTCCTATGATGCCAACTGTAGAGACCCGAAGGTTAACGTACATTAACATTACATTACTTTTGCAGAATACTTAGTACATAACAAAATACACACAGACAAGGATCGTAATAGTTTAGTGTCTTTGGAAACTCGTAACGTAATCTTCTAATCGTGGTGAAAGATCTTCAACATCTCCCACAAAGATCTTCTTTTTTTATACCTAAAACCTTTCTTTATATCCTGGGGAAAAGAAAACATAAAAGGGTGAGCTCAAATTCTCAGTAAGGGTAAAAAAATGAAATATAAATCACATCGTATACACAAGCATGTTACTTTTGGAAATCATAACCTGTAAAAGAGATCATAATTTCATAAAATGGGATAAATCATGGTAGTGAAATGTAATCACAATAATCATAATTTAAAACATGAAACTTTGTGTCATACACACATAATCATAGAAAATCATTTCTTGTTAGTCAAGACTCATTTCCAAGACTATCTTAGTGGACAAAGTCCCTTTCTGAACCGAGTCACCCTCGTTTCAGTCCTGTTTCACTGAACCGGTATAACCTACCATTCTAGGCATGTCTATCTCATGAGATATAAAATCTTTACCCAATGCATTGGAGGGAGATATAGGTCCCACCCATCTCACAATGATACCATTCTTATGTGTGCCACAAAATCTTAAATCATACATCATTGCATAACCCATGTAATAAAAATGGGATTCTTAAACAACATGACATCATAAAACAATTCATATAAGATAAAGGAATTCACAAAAATAATTCCATCACAACATAATCAAATCAATGTAACGATAGGGATAAAAACAGAACCCTATTATTATCTTAGATGGAAAATAATTTTGATAAAACACTTGAACTCCATTCTTGAGGAAAATATCCTTTCTTCTTCAAAAACATTTTTCCTTTCTTAACATGTCATACAACTATAAACTAAAATAAGTTGATTATAAATAAAATTTATAACTTTTAAAGGAATCTTCTTGGAAATAATGTTTTAAAAATCCATTCATGCCGTAATAGTTAAAAAAACATTCTTCCCGTACTTTTGTCGGAAAAGTCAAAAAGTACCTCATACGAAAAACGACAAAAGATTCCTTAAATCTATTTCACTAAAAACCCCCCTATGGGTAAAATTGGATATAAAATATTGTATAAGGATATAAATATTACATATTGGGGAAACATGGATGTGGATGATAAAATACACCCTAGTAAATTTCAAAGTATAAACAATCTCGGATAAAAATGAGATTGTTATATTTCCCTTACCTTAGGTCTGACTTACTTTGTAAGTGTCCGAAACAACTGTATAATGATTTAAATAATGTTATTGACTTATTCAAAAATCATATTTATTGTTATTATATCATATATGGTCCACTTATGAATTTATACTACCCGTTCTTTTGTAAATTCATGTTAAAGTAGCGTTTTGGGTAAAATCGTCTCATTTGTCGTTCGTGTTTTTAACTTGTAATTATTAATATGATTACCTGGATCATGATTACTTATATCCATAATGTAAAACATGATTTATATATAATATATATTCAGAATATATATATATATATATATATAATATCGATAAATGGAATGAAATACACCGTTCATGGAGACAGTAGTCCGTACGTACGCATGAACGCTGTTTTCATTTCGTTATTGAATTGAATGAAATTATGTAGATGACATACATATAAATATACATAAATCCAATGTCATTATTATGTCATATATTTAATTATTACTTATTATATATACTTTATAATCATTCATGAATGGTTAATAATAGAGAATGAATCTCATCGCGTCGTGGAGACGGTAGTCCGAACGTACGCACGAGCGATGATATCGTTCCCATGGTCGTGGAATTGTGTTTAAGTGTATGTATACTATTTCAATATCAATATCACTTTATAATAATCATATATAGTTACTCATTACACCATTATACCCATCCAATTAAGGTTGTGGCGGAAAATAGATTACACCACGGCGTGGAGATGGTATTCCGTACGTACGCACGCGCGGTGATTTCCTTTTTCCGTAGGTTGGATAGAAAGTTAATTAGAGTTGTTTCATATTTATAATAACATATCAGTATATAATAAATACATATGTTATTACTTTATCATGAAACAACTAAAGAAGAAGAAGTTGAAGAAGAATGAAATTGAAAAAGATCGGTATTGGATATTACCTCTTTTGACGCGCCATCACTTAACCCCCACTTAAAGAACTAAGGATGGTCTTTGAAGAATACCAGGACCTCTAGGATGATACTAGGGAAGTGGAGAAGAGATATTGGCAGGGTTTTTACGAGCTTGAATGCTCAAATTGGTGTGTGGAGGAGAGGGAGGAGGTGCCCTTTTATAAGGGAGGAGAGGGGCATCTTAGGAAAATCTCAAAATATTTTTTTATATTAAGATCAAATTCGGTTTATAATGGTTTAAAATGGTCTTATTTAGAAGATAAAGTAGGGATGGGTCTCAATCCTCTCATCCAATAGGATTTAAAGAAGTTTAGGTTATTATTTTAACCTTATCAATTAGATTTAACTCTAAGTTAAATAATTTACCTTTTACCGTGTCTTTTTGTTTTCTTACACTATATGGTTAATAAACATAATATATCAAGCCAAACGAACCCCAAGTTGTTTATTATTAATATATATATCCTTATATAAGTCATTTGGCCGAACCTTAGATTTTTAGGAATTAAATAACAATTAATAATATAATATTTGTTTTAAAAACTAATTTATGTCAATTTTGACACTACTTGGTACATGATTTTTATGAAATTTCTAACAGAATGATAAGTTCGAACCATGTTACTTAAATCAACAATAACATGTCATATTAACATATAAAATTAGTGTAAGTCATAAAAAGTCTCAAATTACATTTATTTTTGCATTTATAACATCAATTATGTTAATATTTTCTTAAAAAGGTAATTACTGCATCATCGGTGTGTCATAAATAAATTAAATTATTTAAAGTATAAAAATTACAAATAAAATTCCATTATTTAGGAAATATTTTTATCTTTCTAATTAATATTTATAGTCGAAATTATATTATTTATAACCCTATATTAAAAATATTTTAGTAAATAAACTTTGATTTTAACTCTTTTAACTCTTCTTTGAATTAAATAATAATTAATGTCCTAATATAATCCAAGTGGGCCTAAATGATAATATTTTACACTTAATGTTGTTTCTGGTCGAGATAAACTTGTCCAATAGGATTAGGACATGTGTTAGGGTAATATTAATATCATTTTTACCCTTAATTACCCTATTTACTTTTAACCGTGGTAAATAAAAGTAAAAAGTTACTATTCACCAAAAATTATTTTCATCTCATTGAACCGCATTTTACTTACTGACATCAACTGTGTCTCTCGGAATTTTGAAATTCCATTCACAGAAGCGGTAAAATTATGATTTATGAACAATTTAGTTTTTTTAACTACCACTTAGTGGTTTCACTATTCATCAAAAATTGAAAATTTTCAGAAAAATACAAAAAATTAGGCCTAAGCTATATTTGATATTATGAACTAAAAAATTATGTCTATTTTACCAAATTCAAAACATATCAGTTGCATTGACTAATTTAAAAATTAATTCCCGTCGTCAAAACATATAGCATGTTCTTAAGAGATAATAACTATCAAAAGATTGACACTTGTTTATGTCTGGTTTAAATGTAGAATTACATACAATGACCAACATTGTATTAAATTGTAAAAATATATTCTAAATATACTTTAAAACCACTAAAATTAATAATTTATAACTATTAATTATTTCGATTATAAAAGTTGTTTTTAATTAAAATTTAGTAATTTTCACTATTCATCAGAATATGAAAGTTATCCGAAAAGTACCAAAATTTCACCTTAGGCTAAATTCGATACCCCGAATCCAAAAATGAAGTCCATTTTGAGCGCTAAAATTTCTACAATTTTAAAAGGTGGTTATTACAATTCATAACGACTAGTTTTAATAATATTTTAATAGCTTATCGTTGTTTAGTGTAACTCGGTATTGCGTACTATACACGCTATCGAGGAAGGTCGTGATTGCGTGTAATACAAGGAAAGTCAAGGATGCGTGTTGAGCAATCTCCTTTTAGTGTTGCGTACAACAAAAGACATTAATGAAATTAAAAAGAATATTTTTCATAAAATCTCATGGAGTTACACTTTCAGATCAATCATCACCTCAGAGTAGTGGCCTACCAAATTTCACTACCACATAATATATTTCTAGTTCATGATATATTATATTTATCCCACAATGAAATTACATAATAGACCCCTCTCATGTAATCAATCTATAAGTGGTACCATTGGAGAATGAATTTTAATATATAGATTAGGATGGGATGAAATTATATCGTAGGGAAAAAGTTCAACGAAATAATACAATTCGCCTGGTCAAACGATTGTGGAGAAATTAAGTTTTTTTAAAATAAATATAGGAACCAGATTATGGGATGAAATTTAGTTACACTCATCTTTTTTTTTATTGTGGAAAAATAACATTTCAAGGGTAATATTTCATAAGAAGGGTAGACTGTAACACCATAAAGTGTGGTAAAAAAATTCTCCATTAATTTTTTTAAATGACATATTATGTAATGTGGTTATAGATATTTTGTGCACTTATTTAGTTTTATTATATACAATTAGATTAAAATACAATTAGTAATCATTACCATGAATAATATAGTAATATAATAGTGATAACATGATTATTATTAATATATTGTTTTTACAAATATAATTGACACAAACCAGGGAAGTGATGGCCTCAACCAAAAGGAATATAGCCTTTGAAGTTCATTTATTAGAGAATTTGAGGGATATTTCTTTATTATTTTATTCCATTAACAAATCCCATGACGAGAACTAAAAACTTAAGAAATATAAAACCCATTTATGGAAAATGTTTAAGCTCATCATGATAATGAACCACAATATGTTTTCCTAACCACCCCATAAAAGACTAACTATTATGATCCATACCCTAAGGGTGTTTTCTGGGGATTCAAAGGGATGTGTATCTAGATCATATAAACATTATAATGTATATTATTTTTTTATAGAATAATAGATATATTTTAATACTATTATTGGTACATTATAAATGTTTATTATTTTGATACAACAAAACAGAAACTATAATTTTTGATAATATTAATATCCAATTAAATAATTTATTTTCAAAAATTAATATAATCTTTAAATAAAAAAATTAGTCAAAAATTATTATTAGTTTTTTGTTAAATATAAATGATAATATACTTTTTAGGATGACAAATGAAAATTTTATAAGGGTTCTTAAAAATTATTATTGTAAAAAGTAGCATTTCATAATAAATGCCGATTTTATTTTAAAAGATAAAATTCATATATTTTTAAAACTATTTAGATAAAATGAATTTTATTTTTTATATTAGAACAGTGAAATTATCCAATGGTTTATTTTTTATAATTTTTTCAGATAGTCAAATTGTCAGATAAAAATTCAATACTGTATAAATATACATTGTGTCATATTACATCATAATGACCCAAAAGGGAAGATAAAAATAATATAAAAGTATCAATGAAAAAAAAGTATTTAATATAATGTGGAATTATTATTATTTTTGTTATTTTATAAATTAATTATGATTCATCCCAAATCTATAATATATTTTAAGGTTTTTAAATGCTGTCTTTAAGAGTGTGACTCAGCTCCACATTAGGAACATAATTATTTTATTAATTTCGGTCCTTGTACATATACACTATTGATAATCACTCCCATTTTGAATAATACATGGGAAAAAATGGATTGTTTTCTGGTTTTGGTTAATTTATTATGTAGAGTCCAGAAACAAAATAATAGGAAATTCTCTTTTTTTTATATAATACCTCCCAGCCTCCACATTCTCATCACTAAAACACCTTGGAGGAATAAAAAATTATACCATCCACTCATAATAGTCCTCCTATGTCACCTAAAGCTGTTAATAAGCCCTTCCCAAGAATTTGGAGTCACACACTCATGTAAGGGTTCTTTTCCTTTCTCCTCAATATTCCAGTATCTTCATTATGTTATGTCATTTATCATTATTTCCTTATAATGGGATATGTTATTTAAGATCCAAATAGCATTAAAAATTATTTCATTTTTATAATATACCACATTATCTCTCATAAACAGATTTTTTTTAATTTTTATGTGATGATATTATGCTACAAATATATCACCACGATTTTCCCTTCCAATATATTTGTGTAGTGAATACAATACCATTTCCCATTATGTGGGTTTACCTTTATAAATATATAATTATTCAAAATTGGAAATTATTGAATGTATTCAAAAATCATTATTAACTAAATAAAATATTATGATGAATGAATCCATATTGTATGATCTATGTGGAACACTTAGGTATGAAAATTAATTGAATGTGACGGGTTCTTTTGGAATTATATAATGCTCCAATGCAACTGATAATGTTCAGTATCAAGAGACATCAATTTGGGAAATGGACTGAACATAATTCCATTATGAGACTTCATACACCATGATTTGATGGCATTGTTTCCTTGATATATTTTGATGATGCAATTTTTATGTTATTTCCACTTTTCCCAAGTTATTATTATCTTGTTATATCATGACTTAGTATTCATTTTATATTTATTACCATTTGATATTCCTAGTTCTAACACGAATGACCTAATTAATTTTATGAAATTATTATTATTTGACACTTATTTATATCTTATCCCTTTCTTATGTATATCTGCAGGTTATCCTGTGCACTTTTAGAAGCCTTGGAATTTTTGAAGCACGTTAAGGGAGTTTTTGATGATGTTATTGTATCACATGTTCATGTTATTATGATATGTACCTAATTACAAAATAAACATTAATTATCAATATTTCTTGTTTTATTAACATTAATTTAATGTAATACATCATGTAGTAATGTGTAATAAAGATATGGGTTGTTATAGTTTATATTGAAGGAAAATATTATTTATTTATTTTTGATGATGATTATAAAACACTATTGAATTACTTATGATATCATTATG
The DNA here is from genome assembly GCA_963277665.1 of Viscum album. Lineage (NCBI taxonomy): Eukaryota > Viridiplantae > Streptophyta > Magnoliopsida > Santalales > Viscaceae > Viscum > Viscum album. The sequence goes on along the minus strand of OY728148.1, from coordinate 648,940,235 downwards.
TATAAGAAAACATCCCAAAATCTATTTATGTATTTAATAAGTGGTTTATCCGAAAAATAAATAAATTTCTAGATACTGCAACTAGGTGTAGATATAAAAAATATGTACCTAAGGGTAAAAAATCTAGTAAGTTTTTCTAGACATGACTTTGTGTTACCATGTACATGAAAATGAGCCTCACTACACATTTATTTTTTCACTCCTAGGGGATATTCTTTGGTAAATGCATAATCACATTAAAAACTATTAATAAAATAACTTAAAAAATTCCCATAACAATATATTATAGGATATATATCATGTATAACATAAATTGATTCCTAAAAATTCATATGTTTATAAATAAATTTAATTCATATGTTACCCCTTTAATTTCATTATTTTCCCCATTATTTGTTTAATAGTTTAAATTTATCTTACCAAATTTTCCTTTTATTTTAGAAAATAGACATAAATTTGAAGAATCAGCTAAACAATTTATGAGATGAAAAATGTGATGACTTCCCCCAATGAGATGCCCAACTAGATGGGAAAAGAAATCTCAAACATTATCGAAATACTCTCTCAGCTGATTAAGATTCATAATAGAAACATGGATTAAGAGGAGTTCCCAAATCACCCAATGGGAGAACATGAAGTTATGGAGACCATTATATGAAAACATCCACTCACATTAAATGGATCCCCTGACCCCTTAATAACATAATAATGGATCATATCCATTGATAATATATTATCCATCTATCAGAGTTCTGAGCAACAAAGTATTATAATGGATGTTTATCGTACCGAGGGAGAATATAATCATTTGTGTCAATTGTCCAAAAATATAAATAATTAGAACTATAACCTCTGCCCAGTTAGTGAGGATTCAACAAGTGCGCCTAAGAGACACGAGTTGAAAACCAGGTGGAGACATTTTTCTAGGCACAATAGCAGTATTGTAGCAGTACTATAGTATTAGTGTGTAGTACTATAGCATCACTGTAGTACATACTGTATCATGTACTGTATCATTCACTATATTATTCACTCTTCGGTACTATAGTAGCCAAAACTATTCATCTGTTTGGGCTTTCGGGCCACCGGTTTGGGGCCTGGGTCCATTAAGGACGTTGGCCCTGCCAAGGCCTTTGGGACAATAAGGATTTCAAGCTACCTCAAGGCCTTTGGGCCACCTTATAGACTTCGAGGGACCCCAAGTTCATTGGGACACCTGAAATTGTTCTTAAATGATCAAAAAACTATATAAGGTGCAAACTCTTTATTGGGATTTAGAGTAGCCACATTAACCAGAGTAGAAGCTAATTTGATTTTTTTAAAAAGGGAGGACATTAAATTGCCATTGGGACCGGCCTGTTCTTGCAAAAGAAGCCTTATAGAACAACCATGTTAAGTTAGAGAGCTCATATCATGATGAAAAATCTGGGTGGAGGAGTTCTATGTATAGTTTATATCTTTATTATGACCTACGGGTCATGTAATCATTGAGCCTATGGGGCTTGTAAGGGTTCACCCTCATTCCATGAAAGGGGGGATATCAAAAATCAATAAAAATAGAAGTCATGTGGGATATTTGGGTAAAAATATCAATCATGGGGAATAGATCAAACTAATGGGGTTGATGGAATTTTGGAAAATAATTTTTGATAAATTTTTTCCTCACACTCTCCGATAGAAAATTGAAATCAATTTCCATCCCCTCATGAAAACGATGGTGAATCTATCATGGTGTATGAGGAAAAAATCACAATACATAAAAGATATTCCATTATCTTTTTTTTCTAATGTAATTTGGACCGCTTCATTGATGGGAAAAAATATGGTGCACAAAAACAGTTGTTGGTCCATGACATTTGTAACTGTGAGAAAATTTTATGATTTCCCCATCAAGACAAAATAGTTGGAAAAAAAATAAAAGGTATCATTGTGATAAGAAGTGGAAAGTGGAGTTTATTTTTGGATGTAACATGTATAAATATAATTTTTCCATGAAATTTAATTATCCCACTTTTCAAGGATTTTTAATTAAGAACCCCAAAAACATCCTTAGTGGGATTGAGAAATGATTTTTGTATGGGAAGGAAGGGAACCTAGCTAACAATTACTGAAAGAAGAAGCATGATAATGTGATAGAGAAAAGTAATTATTCAGTAAACCCTTAGCACATTTCATATTTCTACAAATTCAAGTAACTATGGGACTTTTCTAAAAAAATTAGCAAGACAACGGTTTTTGTAGATAACCAACAACCTCTATGGTAGTAAATATGAGCTTCTTCCATCACAAATGCAGAGGTGGATACTGAAAATGAAGTGGTGATAGGTACACTAGTTAATAATTCATTCATAAAGAACCTTATTTGTATTCTAGTTCTACCCATTAATTCATATAACATGTGTTTATTAAAAATATTCAAACACTACCTCAAATAATTTAATTTGAGTTATCAGGGAATTTGGAAAATGGTGAAATTATTACATCTGAGGCATATAACTCTAGTCATTCCAAAATTTGTGGGATGAACCTCCCATTAAACCTTTTTTTACCCCCTTTGGTGAAATTTTATTAATTTTTTGTCATGAATTGGATTTCCCTATATATAAATAACATAAATTTCCACATGATTAAAATTACTCCATGTATTTCAATTTGAACTGAGATTTGGTACAAGTGGAAGGAGGAGAATGAATCATCATTAGAACCAACATATAAAGAAATGATATTATTTCCATACCGGAATGAAGATATTTCTCAAATGATTTTTCTAGGGAAAGAACCATCCTCGAAGGCATTAATATTGTGATGAAATACACTAATATGTTTCCCAAGGAATTTTATTGTCCTCCTCCTAGAAGAGAGTTTGATTTTTCAATCAGTCTCATACATGGGGAATTTTTATTATCCTTGACTCCATATATAATGGATGTTGTGATTCATTTGGATCTGTATAAAAAACTATAATAGAATCAGGATAAAGGGTTCAAGCACACAGGTTCATTTCCATTGGGTGAAACCATCCTCTATGTTATGAATAAGGATGTGTTAACATGCCTTTTCAAAGATTATCATGATTTCATTTGGATCACAAAATATAAAAATTCACTTTGGCCAAATATTTATGATTTCATTGATGAGATACATTGATCAATATAATTCATCTAGGTTGATCTGCGGTGGTGATATTATCAGGTTGGGGTGAAGATTTAGATTATGTCTAAAATTTATTTTCATTCATGGTGTGGGCACTATGAGTTCATAATTATACCATCCAGGCTCAAAAATTCTCCAAAGGTATTCATGGACTTGATTAAAATAATGTTTAGGGATTACCTTGGAAAACTTTTAGTATCCATTATTTTATATATTATAATATATTCCATAAGTTAGGGGAGAATGAGTAGAATTTGACTGTAGTTTTGAAGACCTTATCGATGGAGAATCTTTATTCCATGTATAAAAGACTATGATATCTAGTTAAAGGAAGTCTCATTATCGGGGAATATCATTACATGAAATGATATATATATGGACCCTTCAAAAGTATATGTAATTAAGGGATTGATGAGTCCAATATCAAAAATAGATATAGATAGTTTTTTTGGGTTATCGGAGAATTATCATCAACTTTTGAGAAACTTCTCACGATTTCTAAACATTCTAACCTAGATAAATAGGATGGGAGTATAGTTTCTTTGGAATAATGAATATGATGCAAGGTTTTGGGAGATGAAATTATGGATTATAACTACAACTATTCTAACACAACCCATATGTGGGGTGATTTTCATAATATTAAAAAATTCTACAATGAATGGATTAGTTTTTGTGATAATGATGAATGAAAAATTCACCCCTATGCTTCAAAGAAGTCTGATGTTCATGAAAAGAACTTCCATACTCATGATCTGGAGTTTGGTAGAGTGTTATTAATTGGGAAAATATAGTGGAATTGAATATTTGGGGATAATTTTGAAATATATATGAATCAAATAATCCTCAAGTATATGGTCGTAATGAAAGAAATGAATAATCACCAATGGAGTTGTTTAGAGATTATGAATGAATATGGTTGAAAAAAACACTATTATCCTTGTAAAGATCATAATGTGGGAGATTATTTATGTATAAAGGATTGAGTAATTATCTCATTCATATAAATTTAGAGGGATATGTTCTAATTATATTTGGAAAGGATTGACATGTGAATACTAATGTGTGTAACACCATCAATCCATTCACAAATTATTTCTCAAAAATCTCTTCTTTAAAAGATAAAGGATTCTCGGATAAATGTTGTTGAAATTCTAAGTAATGTGGGAACTATAAGAAAATGGATGTCCTCAGAGTTCAATTTAAAAAAATAAGGAGTTGTGAAATTTTCGTCAAGACAACGTGCACCATCAAATCTAGAGTAAAAAATGTATATTTTGGATGATAGACATAGTGCAACATTCTCCATCGACCATGTAAAGAAGAAAGATGTTTCAAGATATCAAAAAACACAATTTTTTGGAAAATATGAACAATAATATCATAGATTATACATCAAGATGTCTTTAATTTCATATATTAAAAGAGGAAAGTAAAAAATTCTATGGGGTGGGGAAACAATTAGATTTACCTACATGGTATTGGGAAAATATCTCCATGGATGTTTTCACACATCTACTAATAAAATCGGGAATAATTATATATGTGTTCTGTTTTACCATATCATAATGAATATTCACTTAATTGTGATTTTAGAGGATTTATCATAGGATAAACTTGCATGGATAAAAATCAAAGAAGTGTAAAGGTTGTATGGAGTACCACTACCGGCTATATTCAACCAAGATCGAATATTCACCTATTGGTTTTGAAAGAGTCTCCAACATGATATGTATTCTGAGATGAACATTACCATGTATTATCTACCTAAATTTTATATCCAATATGAGTAGACTATCTAGAAACATGATGAAATGTTGAGGGAAAACTCAATTGGCTTCAATGGAAGTTGGGACCAATATCATCCTCTATTCAAGTTCTCTTAAAAAAATAGTTTCAAATCAAGCTTCCAAATGGATCCCTGTGAAGATATTTATTGGAAGAGGTCCACAAAAACTACATGTTTGGATGATTTGGGGAATTAAAAATACTAAGTCCTAAAATTTTGGAGGAAATGGTGGAAAAGGATAAGACAATTCCATGACACATAAATGTTTATATGTTTTGATAGAAGTATTGTGCAGATAATCATTGATAAAATATATTGATTGATATGGGGGATATTTTTTTACAATACTAATATATTTGGAAAAATGTGATCAAATTTGGGAAAAGGGACATCATAGTCTAAGATACATTAGCCCCACTGAGAACCCTTGTGACATTAGGTTAGTGTCCTAACGAATTCCACTCCCACCTAAACTATTGGATGTACATGATATATTTCATGTATCCCTCTTGATAATTTACATAATAGACCCTTCACATGTACTAAATCCATATTTGGAACCATTAGTGAATGAACTTTCGTATAAAGATATGATAGAGAGGTTTATGGATATTATAGAAAATTATCTACGAAATAAGACAATTTCCATTTTCAATGTGTTTTGGAGAAACCAAAAGCTTAAGAAGAAATGTTGGAACAAGGGGAGGTAATGAAATAGAGTTACCTTCATTTGTTTTAATGTGGGAAAATAAAATTCTGAGGTATATATTTTTTAATTGTAGAAGATTGTAATGAATCAGACTATTATAAATAAAATTTCCTTTATAATTTTTTTGAATGCCTTATTATATAATGTGGTTATAGAAGACACACAAACAGTTTTTGTTTTATTATGTAATATCTTATTTAATTGACCATTAAGATTCATTATCATTTATAATATATATTTTGTACATTTATTAGATAATTAGTATGAATATAGGTTTTTAACAAATCCAATAGACATAGACAAAAGATGTGATGACCTATTCCATTATGATAGTACCCTATGAATCCCATTTATTATATATTCCCAGAGAGATAGTAGTAATGGTTTTCCCTTTGACCATACTGAACCCAATATCTAAAAACTTAAGCATGAGTAAAACCATTTATTTGAGAATATCAGTCCCATGAAGATCACGACCCAAACCATGTTCACTGATACACCCCATGAATTCCTCATCATCGTAGAACATACCCATAGGGAATTTTCCATATTATATATAAGATATGTATCAATACATTAGATAATTTAGAAATTATATTTTTTGTTAAAAAAGTAATATATATATATTTTCATCCTTTTTTACCTGAAAATTGATTTTTATTTTGATATAAATAAACATCAATAATATTTTTGGATAATATCTAAATTTAATTATGGATTTTAGATTGATAAATTAATGGATTTTTAAAATAAATAATCTTTTAAAAAAATATTAAAATTAATCAATGGTTATTATTTTGAAAATAACATATCATTTTTATGAAGTCAAATGTAACATATATAATGGTTCAAAACCTTCATTGTAAAAAAACCACATTATTTCGTAATAAATGTATATTTTATTTTAAAATTTAATTTTAAAATATTTATAAAATTATATAGATAAAATGAATATTTTTTGAATCTGAGTTTCAAAATTACCATACAATAAATTGTTAGTAATTTTATCAGGCAATCAAATTTCCGGGTAAAAATTAATTATTGTTTAAATATACCTTATATATTATGACATCATAATGACCAAAAAGTGATGTAACAAATACTATAAATGGTATACATGTCCAAATATATGTTTTTACCTTAATGTAATTTTATTTTTTGATTATTTTATTTATTTTATACGTCCATTATGATTCATCACAAATTTGTAATCTATGAAATGGTATTTAAATCATTTATTTAAGAGTGTGACTCACCTTCAAATAAGAACGGGAATTATTTTATTCATTTAGGAATTTCGTGTTATAAGATAATGAGAACCACTACATTTTTGTAGAATCCATCAGATGGTTTGTGGTTTATGTTATTTTAGTATGTATTCTAAAAACCTAAATAATAAAGAAATCCACCTATTTCCTATATTAATCCACACATGGTACCATTTCTATTAACTAAATCTCCCTTAATCACATCAACACCCTACCCTACATTCTCAAGAGTCCTCCAAAAGTTCCCATATTCTCTCAAAAAAACCCCTCCCATGAATTTGGATTCAAACACACAAGTAAGGGCTCTTTTCCAGTCTCTTATTTATTCATGTATATTCTCTAACTTCTCTATTTTATCATAATTTCCTAATAATGGGATATTTTATTCAATATACCCTTTACTTTACAAATTATTTATAAATTATTATAGTAAACATTATATTTCCTAAATTCATATTCGAAATTTTTATATGACGTCGTTATGCTGCCAAAATTTCAGTATGACTTTCCATGCTAAAACAATTCTATTTTAAATAAAAACCCTTTTCCAATAAAGGGTTGTCAGCTTAATTCACTTGTAATTCAATTAATAGGTAGTTACATGAATATATTTCACATTAATTTATCGTTGAATTAAATTTTATGATTGATAAATCCATGTTGTATGATCTATGTAGAACCCTTAAGAATGATAATGAAATAAAAGTGATGGGTGCACACAAAATTATATAACACTCCAAAGAAATGGATAATATTATCCCTTATGATACATCATGTTGGGATAGGGGTGAACCTGATTCATTTTTGTGATATAATCAACCATGATGTCTTGGTGGTTTATCTTTGACCTATGTTTATAATGTAGTGTTTTTATTTGATTCCAAATTTCGCATGTTATGATTATCAATCTATAAGTTTACTTATTAATCTCATTCCTTTTATTACAATTTTATAATCCTATTGTCTATAATGTTTTGTCTTATTAACATTAACACATTTTTAGACCCTTACTCAGCATTATATCTCTCCCCATTCTTATGTATGTCCACATATAATCCCATGCAGCTTTAAAATCAATTGAATTTTAGAAGCATGTTTTGTTTTTGATATTGTTGTTGTATCCCTGATTGAAGATGCTATTCTAGGTAACAAATTTACAAATACATGATCCTTCTATATATTTTAGGTTTTATTATGTGCTATATAATATAATAATTTATGTAATAATGTGGGTCAAATATAGGGGTTGTTATATAACTCCATCTAGCCAGTGGTGTATTAACTCATAAAGGCTTCACATTTCATTTATATTAAATAGAATTCCCAATTGATCAATATTCCATTATTTATATAAAATGTATTTATAAGGCCTCATTGAGAAACACTTTCAATTCCATCTAATTTAGATCTTAATTTAACATAAATATTAAATAATATTATTTAAAAAACACTAGATATATAACAATTATTTTCTACATGACATATCCTCCCAAAACTGATGCTCAAAATAAATTAACTATTCAGCAATTGAATTATATGTTTTGATCATTCTTGATTATTTTCAAATAATATAGATATTATCAGGTTAATTTTTTGTATATCTCATAAAATAATATATTCCACTATAGAATTCAAATGGTACAATATGGGGATATTTCTGGGACAAGATAAAGAACACCGATATGTTTGGTTAAAGATTTATAGAGGAATATATTCGGATGTAATCTTGTCTAGGAGATCAAAATGTTGTTTCGAACCATTTATTGACATATGAGAGGCGAAAAAAGAAAAAAATATCTAATTTGGTAATATTTAATCAAATTTATTTATTTCCTATTGGGGAAAACATGTTCCTTCAGATTACTCCATAAAAAAGGGTTATGCAATTTATAAATAAGGGGAATTTTATCCCTAGATACATTAGTCCATTAAAGATTCATGATTTAATTTTGATAATAGTTTATCATTTTTTTCTCCCAATAATACTCTCTTAGTTATATAGTTTGTTCTACGTATCACATTTTAGGAATTATATACCAGATCCATCAAATGTATTAAACTAAAAAGATACGAAATAGGAACATTACCAATCTTAAGTGGAATAAATTGTTGCATCAAATATTGAATAGATTATGTGTTCTAGACCTAGAAAACAAACTTGTTCATTGTATTTTTGTAAAATAATATGATATAAGAAGCTACATCAATGAACAATGATGTGATGAAACAACATTCATGTCACATTTTCCAATTGAGTAATCAAATTTTGATTATTAAATTCAATTATGGAAGTTAGAATATAAAATTCCATGATTTTAGAATATATATCCACTTAAATAAATTTTCTATGATTAAAAAAATATGAAAAATTAATAAGAAAACATTATAAGTGTTTAATGTGTTTGTTATAACATACTCATTGAATTGATGGGTATTATAAGAGTTTATATTATGATATATATATATATATATGGTAATGTGAAGAAATGTTATCAAGAAGTTTGGGGTTTCCTTGTAAAATCATTTTCCTAACCTTTAAAAAGATGTACTTTCAATAGGGGTTCACCATGACCAATATCGACCTTAAAATCAAGAAGTATAGATTGAGAAAAATAATTTTTTATAGAAGGGAATGCTTGTGAAAGTCATTATGATGACTATTCTAGTGGAATCACCTCCTAATACTACCAAAATTTTATACCTTACCCATTGATCATTTATTAATGTCCTAAAGAGTGTTGTGAGTAAAATATTAGAAAATTTAACCATGTAACTATTAATATAAAAGATATTTCACATATTTTAATAAGATTATATTTCAATGTACAAATTTACTTATATAATAAAGGTGTTCATTAAAAAATATTAATAAAATAAAATTATTATTTTAAAATAAATAATAAATGAAAATTGAAAATAATTTAATTTTTAAAGTACATATTATTTTAAAAAATATTTTTTAATGTTCATAATTTATTTTAACAAAATAATCTATTTAGAATGATTATTATAGTGAAAAATTTTAACGTATTAAAAATTTATAAAAAATTATCTAATAATTAATTTACACAAATGGGATTAATGGAAAAATGTATTTTAAAATTCATCATTCAATATAAAATATGGTTTTATTTAAAATATAATTTCATAACTTTTGGAATTTTAATTTTTTGAAATTAAAATCATTCGTTGATTTATAATTTCATAACAAAAATTGGGTTAGTTTTTTAAAGTTTCTAAAAATGATGGTTTGTGGTAGACTGGTCAAAATATAGTTTTTGCAGTAACTATTGTATCATGTAAAACAAATATTATATTATAATTAAAAAAAATTAAGAACGCTTTTCCAAATATAATATAAATATATTATGTAAAATATTTTTTTGAAGTTATTATTTTTTAAATATATAAAACAATACATTCTATGTTGGATGATAAATAATATATTATTCTAATAATTTTTTTTTCCATTTTCCATTAATTATGTATTAAAACTCTTCAATTTTATTGTAGTTTTATTTTGAAATCAATAACACATCAATTTATAGTTAGAAACAAAAATATATTGAGGATATCATTAATATACTTGATTTTGGACTAAATTGTTATTTTTAGAAATCCATCATTATAATATATATTTATGTACTATACATTTGTTTTTTTAGAAATAATATTTCCATATTTAGAAATTTCGTATTATAAAATGGATTTCATATCAGTAACCAGAATGTTCATGTTTTGGAATAAGGTTAATTTTATTTCTTTGTCACCCAAATAAGTATGTCAGGTAAAAATGGGGTTACCATGGTAAAGGTAAAATGATGTCAAAAGGGTTAAACAAGGTTCAAAAAGCTTAAAATATCATATATATATATATATATGAGTATATAAAATTTTTATAATCCAATAAACATATATAATTTCTTATATTCCTCTTTGGATTTGCATTAAATTAAAAAATGGATCTTATTTTTATAATAACGCAAAACCATTATGGTAATTACTCTCTTATCACATATTAAAATATCCCTTAACTACAACACATATCTACTCCCCATAAGAATATTAGATCATGAAAAATATTCCAATAACCATCTCAATCAATCATTCCCTAAACATCGATGTTCTACTCTCACCAAAATACCAATATAAGATGTCTTAAGGGGTGACCTAAAGAAGGATATCAAAGGGATAGGTAATTATTCTAACAAATATTTTTTTTCTGTCTTTATCTTATTATACAAATTATAAATAAATTCAATCCATAATGTGATAATAAAATCTATGTCAAATGTATATTGAAATATTATTATAAAAAGGGATTTGATAAAATTATCAATATAAATTTACCCCCATTTAAACTTATAACGATACAATATTCTAAATTTAAATCTATTGTGGAAAACTGATTAAAGTATATAAATGCTACAATACATGTACTATATAATATTAATAAGTATATTTTTTTTGTTCAATTTTTTATGTAATAGAATTTTTCTCATTCTCAAGATAAATACATTAATTTAATAAAAACATAACCTTATAATATAGTTAATGGTTTCCTATTTATGATTCTCTCCTAAAGCACCAGTGGAATGATCCTAAATCACCATTAATTATAATTGAACATCCATTGAAATAAATTTAATAATATAGTTATGATGAAATAGTGTGAATGGATTTATAATTCATGCCATTATACCAAAACATATATAGAATATATAAAACTTCTATCGATGATAAACAATGTTTTCTAAAACTTGGTAATAACAATTTAATAAATGAATATAAAAGGTTAAATCAAAATGTGACAAGTATGTGATTATTTTATTGGATATTAGAGTGTATCCAACCAATAAAGAATCTAATGTAAGGCTTTTTTTTCACTTTTTATTTCATTGAGAAACAAACATTCTCAAATTAATAAAATATTAAATGTTGATTTTGTTATACACTTCTTTATTTCATAGTGTATTTCCAATTTATCCCTATAAAATTTACATTTTCACTTCATATTCCTATTCACTGATAGATTCTGTATTTATAAAAATACACCATTTTAAGAATAATTTGAATCCTTTCAAATAGATATGCCTCTGTCATATGAAAACGTTTCTTACTTGAAAGGGTGTTTCACTTAATTTGAAATCATGATATATATAATCATCTTTAATTTTTTTTTGAGATTTAGAATTTTTAACTCTTCCACTGATTTTGGTTTTTCATTAACAAATTTTATAGAATAGGAATGGAATTTCTATAAACGTTTTTGTATTTTTATCTTGTATTACATGATTATTTACATAACCATTATTTATTATAAATTTCCAATTATTATATATTCTTATAATGGGAACTTTTAAAATTATTCTTTTGTCATTTTTTGAAATTAATTTTTTTAAATTGAATTGTAATATTGAATTTTATGATAACGAAAAGAATAATTAATTTAATACATTTTTATGAATTAAAATCTATTTTATTCTCTACCTCTGACAGATGTATTACTAATAGATTGTTTTTCATGATGTTTCATAATTTTTGTATATTGCATTTTTATATTGAATATTGGAATCAACTATTCAACCATGATTTCCTTCTATGTTATACCATTTAGTAAAGAACTAAAAAGCATTCAATTTTTCTTGGTTTTTATAGAATTTATATCATATTGATATCATGTGTAATACAAAAAATATTTTTTTCTTTATGTAATGGGTGGGGACATATAAATCCTTCCAGTTAATTATTTTTGGTTATATACATTATGGGAGAACTATGTAATGCACTTGTATTTCTGGGATTTTTAACATTATATTTCATGGAATAGAATTTAATTTTACCTAATTTATAATGAGGGAAATAATTGGGTTGAAAATAATGTTATAAACACATATAAATTTTCATATACCAAAGTTCCATGTTATACCATATCCCATTGTTATGTTTCCAGGGATTATGTTTTGTTACACATGTTTTGAATACATTATGTAAGTCATATATTTATAAAATGTTTCTTTTAGAATATAGTGATAATATATCATGATCATTGATGTTCTTTTATTGTATGTTATTACCTTTTATGATTCTATGGTTCTTTTATGAAGATATGTTTTCCATGAATTTTGTTTCTTTAGAGGATTATAAAATTACTTATAATGGCACATTTCAAGGTTTCCCTTATTGAGAATTTTTTATTTTCCCTCTTTTAACTCATAATTTTATAGGTAATTATATATATTGGATTATGTATAATGGTTGTATGACGAAAATATATTTTTGGGATTTTTTATTGAAATATTTTTTAATAATTGGTTTCTGTATCGTATCACCAATGATTTTAAGCCATTGGTATATATGATCCTGAAATTACATGCCAGATATAATGCTTGAATTATTAAAATTATGTAATTGTATAAATAATTAATTTCGGTTGTTGAGATCCACCAACTCTAACTCTATATCATAATATTAAAATATCTTAAATATAACACAAAATATTTTGGAACTAAAAATCATGTCTGTGGTGGTTGAAAGATGAAATACATCTAATTGATATACTTATGGAAATAAGTATAAAAGTTATTTCATATCTGAATTCTGAAATTCGATAACAAGAGGTGATTCATAAGGCTATGTTTTTTCACGAATGTGATAATTTCATGAGACTTACCCTTCAATGGTTTGGAGTCTTATAGATAACTCATATCAACCCATTTATTGGTTTCAATATGCACAGTAATTGATTTCAATGAATCAAAATCCATCAACTAATGAAATCTCCACTTACACACTTCACATAACAAAAAATAGACTCTATATATTCTAATAGGTGAGAAAACATATTAATTACCTCCTAAAATTTCATCATTGTATGTACATGTTATTGAACTGTTATCACAAAAAAAAACCAAATAAAATGTATACTTCACCAAAATTCCAAACCATCAAATATTCTATGGTTTTTTGAAACACAAAACATGCATAAATCCCATTCCATGGAACCGAATATAATTATCTTATTTCACGTAACCCTATTTCATTAGTGTTTATGGATTATTTGGGCCACAAACACAAACTTATACATTTTTATGAAAATACCCTACTCATAAACGATCATATGGTCATTAAGTTGTAATACTTTTTGAAATACCATTGGAATCCTTGATTGTCTGTTTATTTTTTCCAACAATGAAAATAAGGGTGATTATAGATATGATGGTATAAAAATAAATCAATTCTATGTAATGGTGGATGGATGAGAAATATCTACCACACTTTAAGGTGCTTTAAGATGATTAGGAAGTCCTAGATGAAAACTAAATAGATTAAAAGTTTATTCATGGGGAATATCGACTTTTCCCTATCTTTATTTCTATTTCCCATGATGTAAATAAAAACACATAGCTGAAGTTTTATATATATGTGTTTTAAATATTTGTTTATCCATTCGAGGAAATGTAATTAGATGTAGTCATGTATCCAAAATCACTAAGAAGAATGACATTATATATGAAAATTATATCCACATTATATGATTATCGCTATGATTGAAATTTATGTAGGTGTTATGGTATGACATTTGGGGATGCTATGATTTAGCCAATGTGAATTTCATAACTCGAAAGAAACACATAAATAATGTATGTGACAAAGTTGTGGGGAAAAACATAGGCTATTTCAAGGGATATATGTGTTTATGTAAAATGTGTACTTTTACAATGATTATTTTCACCAGTCATCCAAGAATGATTTTATTGGGTAAATAAAAACTTAAATGTTGTAGTTTTCCAAAAATTAAATATTCTGATTATAATAACAAATTAGGTTGGGTTGTTGTGATGTTCCAAATGGATCAATCATTATCACTGATAATAAGACCAAGATTAATGCTAAGATAAAAGGAGATTCAATTAAGAGAGAAGATAGTATGGATGAGATGGGTTCATTACATTAAAAGAGATATGTCCACATCATATTATATATGAAATAATTAAATTCTAGATCTATGCTCTAAAAATGTAATCCTACTGTAAATGTCCCTTGATTCCATGCACTTTTGAATTTCATGAGGGTTTAAATGATGTATATTTTTTAACTTATGACACAAATATATTAAATTTAATAAAATAAAATAAGACACAATTATATTGGTATTTTAAATGAGGAGGTGAGTATACATATTTTTATATATCACCTAAGATAAAAAATTCATCTGTGTGTTCCAGATATTTTAGAAAAATTAAAATGATCAGAAAATTGTGTTTTTATAAACACAAGAAGGAAGAAATCCCAATACCAAAGTTCCTAAACTTTCCAAAAATCATTAAAATTATAGGATTATCATGACTATATTTGAATTGACGGAGACAGTTCATATTACACAAGTGTATCTAAATAAGATACGAAAAAATGACTGATATATAAAGCAATTGTGTTTCTGTGAAGGTTGGGGAAAGATGATCTGACAATTTTCTATCATGATACTTGTTACTAAGGGGGAATAGAGTTGTTCCTTCTGGCATTTTATCATGATGATATAGTTCTTTCATAACTTGTGTGTAGAAGATTGATTTACGATTAATTACAATAAATAAATTTTGGAAGTAAAATAAAATCTATAAGGGTGATTAAATTTGATGCAAAAGAATCTTAATGACTAATTAATTTATTATTGATCTAAGAGTGATAGGAAATGAAAATATTAATATGTGGTTTCTATGAAAACATTCCATGAATTCATGAAAATGAAATTGCAAAATTCATACACAAAACTTTTTCTCTAATTTCATGATTTTTTTATCACTAATGTTTTATAATGATAAGAAATTTTTTTTAAACTCGATAGTAGTAACAAATAGGAAACAATAAGATTTCCCATAGAGGTCATACATTGTAAAATTTCATGAATGATAAATTATTTTCATATTCTTGCAATTTAGTGATGAGGAGTTTCATAAGAGTAAAATCAAACATTTCTCCAGTCACAAGCGTTTTATTGTAAAGTAATAATTAGCAAAAGAAACCCAGTTTTTTTAGTTCACCTGATAGTAGTATCATAATTGATTTGTAATATTTATGTGGTATTTTTGGGAAGGTTTCCACATAGATTCTACATTTTTCTATTATCATAGAGGATTTATAATTTTTAAATATGTAGTTATTATATTTTTTATATAAAAATGGTTCATGTGTGGAATCATTGAATGTTATAATTTCATCTATCATGGGGTATTAATGTGAGTGATGTTTTCATATTGGGATATTCCCAAATTCCTCAACATGGTGCTATAAAATTTGACAAATATTAAAGTAATGAGATATTTATAAAATAATGAAAATCTAATCAATCCTTATTTTTTGACTATTTATATAATAACATAATAGATCCAGAGTATTCTATGGAAATGTTGGACAAATTTGAAAATATATACGTGTATAACATCAAGATAAATCAATAAAACTTTAAATATCAATAAAATAATTTTTTAGTGACATAATGTGTGATATTAATAATATTAATGATTTTATCACTAGGTCGAATGAGATAGTTTACCATAATAGTTTCTTTATGGATAATCAAGATGATTCAACTTTGGACAAAATTTTAATGGGGAATTTTCAAGATAGATTTTTCAAAATTCACTTACCATTGGATTGACTCATGTTATATCCCTTAATGATATATATAATAATCCCTTGAACTATTAGATGAGAAGGCATTATATTTTAAAGAATAAATCCAATGTGTAAGTAGCCTTTAAATTTATGAATAAATTAAAGGATAAAAAATAGAATATAAACATTCAAGTGATATTTATGGATAGGATAAGGGTTATGTGAATACAAATAAATTATATCTCTCTCGTACATGTGTTAAAATAAAATATAAAGGATATAATTCACTATTATATTAAATGTGTTCAAATTGGTCCCATTACCACTGAGCTCCATAAGAAAAATAAATAGATGGAATCAAATGATGAATACAAGGAATCAATTAAGAGTAAAAAAAGGAATACATAGAGATAGGAAATGTGAATTATGTTATGAAATTAATAGGAAGATATATCTTATTTATGTTGTGATAACTAAGGAAATGTTTCTTGGAAAGAGATGAACATTATTGTACAGGTTAAATGCGATGAAGAAATCTCCAGTAGTGGAGAATAATAAGAATGTGTCGCCCACATGAAATTCAAGTAAATTAAATAACCTGATATCTTTATTAAAATGAACTAAAAGATTATTAATTATGTTATTCTCTACATGATAAACATTTACATGATAAAAAATGATGAATATGATTTTCATTTAAAATAAAATGAATACATAAAAGAAATTAAACTCTTTACAGAGAGTGTAGTAGTGAAATATAGTGTTTTATAAACATTATAGAGGAATATTATTTATTTAAAAACAAAACATGAGGGGAGTGAATAAATATTTATAAAATGCAAGAAGAATCATGGAAACTTTAAAATTTTCTTTTACTATGCTTCTTATGTGAAGTGTGGTTCATCAACTCAAAATAATTATTGTGTAATTTCTGAACCAATTATATATTGAAATAATAAAACTATTAAACCGAACAGTGCATATTATATAATAATGACATAAAAAACCTAGAAAGAAGAAATAACAAATTATATTATATTGAAAATAATTTTTAGAATCTATAATAATTACGGTACTCCAAATTCTATTAAAATGATATAATCTCTTGTACAAAAAAGTAAACATATTTTAAAGGGAATTGTCAAAAATATATTATATGAATTAGATTTAGAGGCCACTAAAAGTGAATAAAAGGAAATACAAATAAATCCTATGTATTATAGTTAATCAATTCCTTCCAAGGGAATCATAATTTTCTTGAACATGAGGTAATTTATTCAGAATATAGAAGTAACAAACCTAGGAAAAAAAGGTTCCGAAAATGATAACATTCAAATGTTTCCTATACAAAATTGGTTTGAAGGGATTTCTTATGTTTTTAAAATTTATTATCAATAACTAATCATGATGATAAATTTTTTACCTTGATGATAGGCCAATAAAAATATTTTTCTATATTAAATATGAGTATATTGATAAACAAAAATAAAAAATCACTAATTTTATAAGTCAACTTGATATCTATGAAATAGAAAAATACTTGGATTATTCATAGTGGATTCTTGTGACACATTACCTGACAGAACCATACATTAAAATATTATTATAATATATATTTTGATTTAATTATATTTTAAAATTAATTCCAATTAAAAATAAATGTTTTTTTGATATTTTATTATCAATCCCAATAGGATGAATTTATATGAGATTTTATTTGATGAAAAAACATGAAAAAACTATTATGTGTATGTCAATTTTCTGATGAGGGAATTTGGGTTGTTTTATGAAAGGATTTATTCAAAATTATAAATTGAAAATATGTATGGAATTTCACAATAGGAGAAGGGACCCAATGGAATTTTTTCAGATTGGATATTCTAGTATTTCATTAATGTCAAAACTAGTGACAGGAATATTCTATGAAATAGAATAATTGAACACATTTAATAAAATAATTTTAGTAATATATCAAAATAAAACATTGTATGGGATCTTCCAAAACTAATTTGAGATATAGATGATACTTTTAACTACAATTAAAAGGGAATAATCATCCAAGGGATAGAAAAACATGATTAAAAACAATGTGTAAGACTTATTGAATTAATTCAATAAAATTTGATAATCCTATGACATGAAAATCCAAAAGTGGTGAGTTTTAATTTATCACAATTATAGATGAATATACTAAAAAATTATTACTACTCATGGAACAGAATAAACAGGTAGTGGAAATTATCAAAATATATAGAAGAGAAGTTAATAGAGAACTAAGGTTAGAAATTATGAAACATATATCTAATAAAAGAAAATGTGACACAAAAAATTGACATTAAATCCTATATTGGTAAATATGGAATTAGAAAAAAATATATTAGATACTAAACACCATAGGAGAATATGGTTGCTGTGAAAATTTATAGGATCATTGTGAACATGGATATAAATATTATTAAAAAATTAGAAAGATAAATTTTAATTTCGGGTGAGGTAGTTAAAACAAAATTAAATATTCAAAATCCACAATTCTTGAGAAAATATTATAATGAAACCTTGTGTTGGATGTAGAATAGTAAGATTAAAATATTGAACTACTTTAGAGACATCAGGTGTTCTTTAAACACTATTTACAAATGGTTGAACAAAACAAATACATTATGAAAGTGAAGAGGAGGGAATATATAATGGATACCTATAAAAAGGGAAAGGATATAGATTTCGGAATACAACACATCGAAAAATGTTAATGAAATATTATGTTAATATTATCAAAATATGAACCCATGAAACATGATTATGATGTTGTTAATTTTGATGAGGATTATATAAATAACATCCCAATTATTAGGAAAAATAGAGAATGATATCAAGATGTTGAAAAATGGTCTTGAGGAGTAAAATCTAATAATAAGAATTATTAATATGCATTTTTAGAGCATAATTAGAAATTCAAAAATATTTTGAAGCATATATCGAAATATAATATTATAACGAGTTAATCGGAACCAATCCAAACAAGAAGAATGCTATAGGATGAAAATATAATTTCTATAATATTTAATGTTAATCCATATTTATGGGTTGAATATTTTCATCATAAATAATGGATTAAATCTATTATAAAATATCCAAATTAGATTGATAAGAATTCCAATTGATACATTATTACAAAACATGATAACAAAAATTTTATTAGAACAATGTGGGTATTCTGGAATAATTTGGATGATCAATGTAATGTAATTATCAAAAAATCATTTTTATATGGGAAAATGGAATTATCATGTTGAAAGGGTTTATTATGATGATATAATTTCCCAAGATGAAATATTATATGCATAAACAAGTTTTTGGTTACGAAATATTACAAAAAATATAAAATTAATGATTTTGAATTCAAATATAAATTCTCAAGGTAGAAATATGAAAGGATGTTAATGAGGAGTAACCCAATGGTTTTTTAATTTAAAATGGTGGTACATGAGTATAAAACATGATGAAATATATGTATCACTCAAAATAATCCCCATGGTGTTGGTATTCAGGTTTGAAAAATATATCAATGCAATTTGGATTAATCTAATGAAGAGTTGGTGATAGCTTATATATGAAGTACATGAACATAGGTAAACTTATTTTTATTGTTTATGTTGAATATATTATTTTTATAGGTGATCATGATAATTATTTTCCATATTAAAAAAATAAGAAACAGTTTTATATTTTCATTCTAGAATATTTGTGATACTTCTTATTATTATGAGTAATGAAGCATGAAAAAATAATTTTATTACCCCCGGAAAAGTTCTTTTAAGAACTATTGAATATTTTTAGATGGAAGAGTCAAATCATTTATCTACATATATTGTTGTTGGAAAATGCAAATCAAAAACTATCAGTCTCAGTGTGTGTTAAACAATGAGAATTTATAAGACATATGAACAACATTATTTTAATATAGGGATAAAATCATATATTTAATATTTTATTAGTTATTATAAAAGATATTATTGTGATCTAAAAAAGATATATCTTATGGTTGGTCAATGGGTTTTGATAATTTTAAATGAGAACATGGTCTATGAGCTTGATTAATGAAAGGAAATTAATTTTAATCTATCTAGGATTATAACATTTTTTTCTAGGTGATTGTGATTATAGAAATCCAATGAATTTGATATTTTCCTATTAGGATATAGATTGGTGAGTTCGAACTTTAATATGTAAAACTCAGTCACACCTAGTTCTACAGATGAATAATATATTACTACTACTAATGCCTAAAATAAAATGCTCCATATAGAGGAGAAAATAGATGATTTAATTGTGATAATTGAGTGTGTGGTATTTATTTTCTTTCATAGAATTAAGAGTTATGTTTAACAATATTTTATAAAAATAAATAAAGTAAATGTCTTTTCAAATGAAAAAAGAATTATCTATAACATTTTTTAGATGTTTTATGACTTTTAAAAAATTATAGATGTTGGTTTAAGGAAAGATAATTTTTTTTTCATTCTTATTTTTTCCCAAATCCACATAACAACTTCTAGAAATGTAATAAAAACCATTTATCCTAATGGTATTATGTATGTGATTTTGATATTCACATTGAATTTTGTGAAATCACAAGGGAATTCAATGGTCTGTCCAAAATCTATAATTTGAATAATTATATGTATTGGAACTATAGAAAATATATTAGATCATATCATATATCCATGTTCTTGAAGGTTTTTGGGAAGACATAAGAGAATATTGGTATATAGATGATGTGAATCTCATATATGAGAAATACACCATAGTTAATTACATTGACGAAGTTGAGGTGAACCATGTAGGTGATTTAAATAAATGTATGTGATTATATGTAATGTATTTTTTCATGTATCTAATTATCACAAGTCTTCCATGTATGATATTGTTTTACACACAATCAAAAATTCCATAATTTTCCTGAATTTGAATATTCTATCAATAAAAACAAATTAGATTAAGAATCGATGGTTATATTCAGGGAAAAACATTATGATTTAAAATGTTTATAATGGTTCACAAAAATATTGAAAGACAATCATCCATATGAGAAACTAAGGTGTATTATATGAGATATTTACACCATATAAGATCGTACCACATTATAGTACATGTGACAATGATAATTTAGAAATATACACTACAAGGAGAAGTTCCCCATGGAATTTTCTTATTATTTCGTTGACATAGAAATTTAAAATAGTTTTAAATGAAGTGGATTATATATGTATTTAGTACATGATATTTTACTATCAAACCATGAAATAATAACTATTTCATTTAAATATTTAAATAAATATATGATTACACAATTATTTTTATAACTTGTATGAGATGGAATTAAACCCTTACTTCAATGGGATTTAAGGATTATTTTAATGGCCATTTAAACAAATTTATGAATAACAAAATATAATTTATTATGATAATTGTGTTTTTAAATATTGTTATGAATATATGATTTTTGTGAGTTAAAGGGAAATTTGAGTGTGTTGTGGAAATGATATTTTATAAAATGTTGATAATTAGAAAGAGATCACTCTTAGCATCAATTGTGTTTCTGAGAACATCTTGAAAATCTGGTGAGAAATTTACTCGTCTATATACATGTTTTTAAGGGGTATAGATACTATTTAATTTAATTATCATCTCATGCTATAACTATTCTTTATGAACTTGTGAGAGGATGGATAATCTACTTTTGATTCTATTCCATTCATTTTGGGAGTATTGAGAATTCCATAAAAATACCTACATTTAATTTAGAGTAATCCAAATTATTAATAAATAACAAATTCATCACATATAATATAGAAAATATTATTAGAATATGTGGTTCATGTCTAAAAAGAAAAATATTTTCATAAAAATTAGATATTTCATTCTTAAAACATTTTTTTCCAATTTTAGTTATTTTTATTCACTTCAATTTTTGAGTGGCAAGAATATATGTTTACTCATCTAATGTTAATAGGATAATGTATTGCCTCTAACATTTTGTTTGAACATTTCAATATTTCATGTGTGATACATGACTTTAATAATTTTGTATATATGTTTGTAATGTTTTTTATGAGTAAAATCACAAATTTAACTTATCATAGAGGATTTATTATAAATGAAGAATATACAAAATAAAATAGGTACAACTAATTTACACCCACCCCATATATGTATTAAAAAAGTAAATAGAGATCTACTCTTTTTCATATATCACGGGTTTGGAATAATTTACCAAATATTCTCACATATCTATGATTATCCCAATTTGTGCCTTAGGACTCCTATCAAGAATAATCCCTATCCATATTATCATTGAAGATCTAATCCCATTTCCACTCAATAAAACATTCACTAATGTTTTTATGGGATTCCCAATAACAATAATATCACCTAAGACACCTGATAAGTTTAATAAAATATGTAACACCAATGTATAAGCCCCACTATTTTACATAATGTGTACCATTTTACAAAAAAGATTACTTTATCACTTGAAATTTAAATGAATGGACTAGTACTATCAAGAGAACCTTTAATTATGAAACTCAAACTCTTAGGGATTTGATTTCTACCCGAATAGAATGTGTATGTTTCCACAATAAGGTTCTATCTCAAGATTCCAATATCAAAACCAACAAACTTCCCCTAATGGATATTGTATCTTTAATTGTTAATATCTTTCTACTGTATAAAATTCCTCACAATCATTCCCACATGATTTTCAAACATGATAATCCCTACATGACATGAAAAAATGTTTGATATTATGTGATATACATGTTTTGATATGTCCCCACTAGATACCAATAGGATCATACCCATGGTTGATAATAAAATTTGGATTGAACCACAAAGGATATTAAAAAATTAACACCATTACATTGAAATTATAAGGGGAATATCTCATTTTATTGTAAATAGAATACTACATATGTTTTGAAAATATGATTAGAAAACTCCCCTAATTATTTACCAACCTAGACATATGTGATGAGTTTATGATTTCAAATGTGATGTGTATAAGATGTATCATGTGATAAGAATGAGAATACAATATTGATGATCCAATGATTCATTAAGTGATAAGACTATGCTGTCTAATGTGATGAGAATACGAAACCTATGTAACAAACATGGGATATATCTATTCTTCTTTTATGTGAGAATTGTTTCTACCACACAACACCTAGTGAATGGATGTGAAAGTCTTGATATCAACTTTTTATTTTTCTAAAAATATATCTTGATCGAGTTTTAGTAAAAACACATTTATCTTTTATGAATGTAATGAATAATCACTAAACAAAAAATAATCATAAAGAGAATAGAACAAGTCAATTTTTAATTGGATCACCACGAACAACTAGTCTCTGGGGAATGCAGTAATGATGTGTAAAGGATACTAATAATGACTAAAGATAATAATATTTTTATATATATAAATTTTTATTCCATGATTAATCCATTAAAGGAACATGGAATTTTTTATTAATTCAATTAAATCACAGCACATACCATATAATACGTTTATTAACTCATCGTGTCACATTTATTTGAAATATTCCTTACTCAATTCAATGATTTCATGTTAACTAAAGAATTTTTATAAAAAATAATTAATAATTTTTTCATTGTTGTCTGAATATGATTCATGAAATAATTTCCTAAAATAATTAGCTGTTTTCATCAAGTCTCTAACTTCTTCAATGTATGCTTCACCCAAAACTACCTCATAACCCATGCATGAATTACACCTAGTGTGGCTACACACATTTATAACATTCCCCATGTTTGAATACAACTAGGTGTATCCTCCAGTAGATGTGAAATTGATCATCTACCAGGATTCCCCCAAGTATGAATTTTTTAACGTAACCTCACTTATATCCCTTCTCACAAACATGGATCACCCAACTCCTTTATTTCAATGGATTATTTCAAGATTTATTCACTTAGCCCAGTTCACACATGTATATTCACTCAGGTATGCATAACATGATGTGAGGGTTTTGTGTCCTTCACATAATCTATATTATTCTAAAATCACTGGATTATATGGGCATATATTTGATAAATACAAAATTTCATCTATGTATTTTGGGTTTGGATTAGTGGTTAGAACCTCGTAATCATACATGAAAAATTGGGGTTCAAAACCCATTGGGTGCAGGATACTGTAGAGCATTGTAGCAGTGTCAACAATGTATCAATGAAGATAATGTAGCGGTGTAAGGTCATTGTAGGGGCTACAGAGCACTGTAGCAGTGGCAGGTAATGTGTGGAACTATAGCAGCATGGGTGCTGTAGAAGTACTATTCATAGAATGGGCCATAGGCCAAAAATTTGGGGCTACGGGCCATGTAATGTGCTAAATCCCCACTGGGACTTTGGGTTATGTAATGAGTCTCCTTCTACCTAGTGAAAAGATGTATTTTAATTTCTTTAATAATAAATTAGTCTTCGACCCCATCCTTAAAAAAGAAAATTTTCATCTAGTCATTTTATTTGAGAAACAAAGTAATCCTTTCTCCAATGTGTACTTGTATGAAACTTCTCATATAGCATGAAACGAGATTACACTGCATAGTATAATCCTAAAATTACAATAACATACCCCTAACATAGTTCCCTCCATCACTAGAATAGAGTGACAAGCATGTGACCGCAGAGAGAATCCCGTATTCCCTAATGTTTGAAACCCTACTTTTTTAGGGAGTAAATTTACACTTTTCCCATGAATGAACATTATATATTCTTCTAATTTTCATCTCATAAAATATGTAAAACACTAGAAAACATCCCCATATCACTCAATGTATAGGGATTATTTGTAAGAACCCTAACCTTTTTTTCTGGTTTGTTTTCCCTTTCTGGTTGTTTTTTGAGAAAAGATGAAGTTTTGGAAATTTTGTACGTACACGCCATGTACGTTATGAGTAAACTCCATGTACATTTATGCCACAATAGGCCGTGTGATGGACAAGTAGTAGCCACATACACAGCTGTCTTGGAGTGACTGGAGGATTCTTAAAGCAGAGTACGGAAAAGGCAATTACATGTTGTGTACTTCAAAAGTACATGTTGTGTACTTTCTTTTTTTTCATTAAATGCACCTGGGTCGCATCTGACGGACATAACCTATTCTTCTTGGTGTTCTTCGTCCGAGAAAGCCAAGCGGTCACGGATCTTCGATGAGCCACCCATCCTTCATCTATCCTCCAATTTGATTTCCGTTTAGTGCATTGGAACTGCAACGGTAAGCTCTTCCTTCTCCTTGAGCATCATTTCACAATTCCTTCTCTTTTACAGGTTATCGTGGGTTGACCATTTTAGACATCATTGTATATATTCAATGTTATATGATAATTCAATCTCCTTTTTCACGTATATCGATATCCTAACATCATGTTAGGTGTTTTATGCCTTTTCGTTCAAATTCATTGAGTATTATGGGAAAATTCCACCAAAACCCTTGAACAAGGTATTGTGTGTTTCCTGTTTATCACTTGTTTTTTTTTTCTGCTTTTCTTATATGCTTGATTAGAGATTATTGTTTGTGAATAGGGTAAATTATTGTTCTTTAGATGCTTATCGTGCTTGTTTTGTCTATTGGGGACCATCTGGTCTAGTTTTTCTAGTTAGGCTATTGCCAATTACATGTTTAGTTGTAGAATGGTGTGACTGTTGTTCTACTATGCTGAGATTCTATATACTACTATCCATGTAGTTCTTAAGGTTCACATGGGCCGTTATGCAATGCGATACTTGCTGAATTTACACAAGGCTATGAGAACATAGTGTAGTAGACCATCGGTAGAATGGATGTAATGGATTTTCCAGAGTGTCTTTAATTTACGATGTGAGACCACATGGGGAATTTACGTTGAGTGCTTCCTCAGAGTGTCTGTATTTCCTCGATGTGGGCCACAGGGGGAATTAGATGTTGAGTGCTTCCCTGGAGCGCCTTTAGTACAAAATGAGAGTATAGGGGGAATTGATGGTGAGTGCTTCCACATAGAGTCAATTCTTTAGTTGAACCCGAGGGGTGAGACTGTGTGTGCCTCCCAGAGGGTTGATAGCTCTTGGAGGTTGAACCATATGGGTTAGGCTGTGAGAACTACCTATAGGGTTACCTATTTGTTCTACTTACATGAGTGACTGCATACATGGTTGTAAATTATATGCTAGAATGTGTGGATTGCTTGCTGCTGATTATTTATCATGTTTACTACTTTCTGTTCTTTTATCTGCCATGTATTCACTGACTATTTGGCATAGATCTTCAGGATGTTTCCCCTTGGGATTTGTTTCTCACACCTTGTTTGAATCATGCTTTTCAGCCCAAACAGATTATATTGTTGTAGGTATAGATAAGGGAAAGATCCCTTACAGTTCAGGTTCTTCATTGCACAGGAGATGGAGAGCATGGGACCAATCTATGGATTTTGATTCTAAATAGTTTATATGTTTTAAGTTTTTACTTGGGATTAGTACTGTATTCAACATTGTGACTCTTTTGGCTTCTTTCATAGATGTATTTGTATCATGCATCATTTATATATTTTTCTCCAGTTTTCTATCTATCAGTTTTCCACTATTACTGTTGTTTGGTATTTACTACTTCCTATATTGTATGATTTTTTATCTTCTGATGTGTTACTTTGATAATGAGGGAATATTTTACCTATTATCACACCCAAGGCCCTCGTAGTGAGTCGACAGCCTCTGGAATTTGGGGAAATGCGCTTGAGGCCATGTGAGAAACTGAGTACGGGGCTCCTCTGGGTGGCATCCTGAACCAGGGTGTTACAAAGTTGTATTAGAGGCAATACCCAGCCGAAAGTGCTTAGGCACTACCAGGGTTTGAGGCTTGGGGTCCAAAATGAGGGCGTTGTGCTTTAATGGGGTGGATATTGTAACAGTCTGGAAAGGTGAGACTTAAAAGGATAAATGTTACTACCCATGTCAACAAGGAGCACCTTTCTTTTCGGAAGCCTACCTGATTAGAACTCCTCTATTAAGCATGTTTGATGTAGAGTAGTAACCAGGATGGGTGACCTTCGAGGACATTTCCCAGGTTGTGTGTGAGTGATGTCAAAACACACTGAAAGAACATGTGTTGGCCTGTGGGGACAGTCATTAGTCTGATAAGCGACCGATGTGATTAATATCCTATTGTGTCTTGGGAAGGAAACCAAGGTATTATAGGAGACCCATGGGGTCTGATGACCATGATTCCCATATTGAGATCGTTCTGAGTACAATGATAGAGCATCAGTTATATTTTAAGCTCTCAAAATGACACTTTTGGACTGATCAGATTCACTTCATGGGTCATGTTATCTCAGAGATAGGTGTATCAGTAGACCTAGAGAAATTGAGTGCATTAATTTCCTGAGAGCATCGAAAGAACCTCTTTGAGGTACGAAGTTTCATAGGTATGTCTCGATACTACAGATGCTTCACACATGACTTTTCACACTGAGAAATATTGCTAACGGGTCTGACCACGAAGGGTGTGAAATTATTATAGTTACATTCATGCTATTCATCCTTTCAGGAGCTGAAAGGGAGGTTGACACAGCACCAATACTAGTATTTCCAGAGCCGGGCAGGTGCTATACTATTTACTATGACCCTTTGGGTATCTAGCCGGGAGCTGTGCTTATGCAGGGAGATGGAGTTGTCGCGTATGGGTCTCGTTAGTTTAGGCCACATGAGTGGAATTACCTGACACACGATCTAGAGTTAGCAGATGTTTTTCATACATTACGTTGATAGAGACATTATCATTTGGTATAGCACTTTGTGGTTTTCACCGACCAAAAGAGTCTTAAGTACATCTTTACTCAGTGTGATCTGAATCTGAGACAGTGCAGGTGGGTTGAGTACCTGCAGTCCTTGACATTGATCTAGCCTATATGCCTTAGAAAGGCAATGCAGTGGCTGACGCGTTGAGCAGGAGAAGTCAGATAAATGAATTTTAGGAGGCCAGTAGTGAGTGGAAACTGATGGCTCTATTCTATGAGATTCATTTGAAGGTGCATGATAGTGAGTGAAAAACATATGTATATTTTTTAACCGTTACATTTACACTTATTGATCGTGTATGAATGAGGCATTTATCAGATTCTAAAGGCCTAGTCCCATGGGAAAGCGTGTTAGGAGAGGACTCTATTCTTAGATGGACAGTAGGAGAGGATGAGATCTTCTGTATCCAGGGATGCGTGTGTGTGCCTATAAACATACACAAGGAGGTGATGTGGGATTTTCATTCCCCAGTTTGGGAAGTTCATCCTGGCATCACCAAGATGTATCATGATCATCACTGCCAGTATTGGTGTCAAGGTATGATGAGAGATGTTGCAGGTTTTTTCATGAGGTGTTCCACTTGTCAGTAGGTGAAAGCGTAACATCAGCGACCAGTAGGTCTTTTGCAGTAGTTACCCATTATCGAGTGAATGTGTAATGATGTTGCAATGGACTTTGTGATGGGGTTTCCAAGATCACATCATGGCAATTATTCTGTTTGGGTTGTCATCGACAGACTTATGAAGGTTTATAATTTCATGCTGATCTAGGAGACCTTCAGTGTTGATGAGTTGGGATGGTTGTAAATTTGAGATATTGTACATCTACATGGAGTTCCACACAAAATTTTTTCAGAAAGGTATGCGCGTTTTACTTCTCAGGTCCATCAGGGGCTTTATAAGGCTTTGGGTACACATGTGCTTTTGAGTTCAACATACTATCTCCAAATAGATGGCCAGTCCAAGCGTACGATTCAGGTGCTTGAGAATATGCCCCGATCTTGGATTCTGGACTTTGGAGGTTCTTGGTAAAAACATATTCCTCTTGTCTATTTTTACTACAACAAAAGTTTTCAAGCAACTATTCAGATGGAACCTTATGAGAAATTTTACGGTAGGCCATGCTGATCACCCTTATATTGGCTGGAGGCAAGAGAGGTAGCTTTGCTGGGACCTCGCCTTGTTTAGGAGACCACAGAGCAGGTAGCATTGATTCAGAAGAGGATGGATACTGCACATTCATAGCAGAAGTTGTATGCTAATCTGCGGAGGCAACCTCTGGAGTTCGAGGTCGGGGATCATGTTTTTCTATGTGTCACACCGAGGTTGGGTGACAAGAGGATTTAGAGACAAGTTAATATTTTACAGTGATATGTCAGGCCATTTGAGGTGATAGAGTGTGTTGGGCCGGTTTCCTATTGGTTGTAGTTACCCCAGAGGTATCGGGCTATGCACGATGTCTTCTATGTTTCTCAACTCCGATGCTAATTTTCATATTCGTCACATGTCTTTCAACCAATGGAGGTTGTTCTTGAAGTAGATGAATCATTTAAGGAGCATCCTATCCGAATTGTCGATCACAGTACGAATGTTCTCCATGGATGGTCTGTTCCTCTGGTATGGGTGCTATGGCATCATGGGTGAGTACAGGACGAGACATAGGAGACGGAGGCGGATGTACGATCACAGTGGCCAGAGCTATTTAGGGTTTCATCTTTTACACCTCTCTAGGGAAATTTGGGGGAGAATTTTGTTAAGGGGGAAGTTTGTAAGAACCTGGACCTTTTTTTAGGTATTTTTTTCCATTCTAGTAGTTTTTGGAGAAAAGTGAGAGTTCTTGAAATTTTCTAAGTACACACCATGTACTTTTTGAGTACATGTCGTGTACTTTTATGCCGCAGCAGGCCGTGTGCTGGGCGTGTAGTTTCCACATACAGAGTTGTGTGGGAGTGTATGGAGGCCTATTAAAGTGGATTATGGAAAAGGTGAGTACACGCCATGTACTCCAAAAGTACCTTCTGTGTACTTTTTTTCATCAAATTCATCGGGGTCGCGTCTGACAGACATAACCATATTCTTCTTGGTATTCTTCATTCGAGAGCACCGAGCATGCATAGAAATTTGACAAGCCAGCTAGTGTCCATATATTCTAAGATTCGATTGCTGTTGAGTGTGTTGGAACTGCATCAGTAAGCTCTTCCTTCTCCTAAAGCTTCGTTTCCCAATTCCTTCCCTTTTCCAGGTTATTGTGTGTTGAAATTTTTAGACGTTTTTGTAGATCTTTGACATTCTATGGAGATTCAAGCCCCGTGGTTCACGAATTTCAATCTCCTAACATCAAGGTAGGTGGTTTGTGCCTTTACATTCAATGTCGTTGAGTATTATGTGAAAATTCCACCAATACCCTTGAATCGGGTATTGTGTGTTTCTTTTTTCCCTTGTTGTCTATATTCTTTTCTTATATACTTTATTAGAGGTTATTATTTGTGATTAGGGTAAATTATTGTACTTTTGATGAATACTGTGAATGTTTTTCTTGTTTATGACAGTTTGGTCTAGTTTTTCTTTTTAGGATATTTCCAGTTCGATGACCAGTTGTAGGATGGTGTGACTATTTTTCTTCCTTGCTGAGATGGTGTAGACTGCTAGCCAATTAGTTCTTGAGGTTCACTTTTGCCGTTACGCGATGTGATACTTTCTAAATTTACAAAGGGCTGTGAGAACATAGTGTATTAGACCATAGGAACAATGGACGTAAGGGATTGTTCAGAGTGTATTTGATTTATGATGCAAGACCATAAGGGGAATCGACGTTGAGTTCTTCCTCAGAGTGTTTGTAGTTCCTCGACGCGGGGCCATAGGGGGAATGAGACATTGATTGCTTCCATAGAGCGCCTTTAGTATGATACTAGACTATAGGGGGAATTGAAAGTGAGTGATTCCCTAGAGAGTATTCTTTAGCTGAGTCAGAGGGGTGAGACTGTGTGTGCCTCCGAGAGGGTTGCTAGTGCTTATTGGTTGAACCATAGGGGTTAGGCTGTGAGAACTACCCATAGGGTTACATATATTTTATACTTTCTTGACTCAATGCTTACTTGGTTGTAAATTATATTCTAGAATCTATGGAATACTTGCTGCTGAGTATTTCTCTTTTTTACTACATTCTGTACTTTTATCTGCCAAGTAATAATTGACTGTTAGGCATAGATCTTCATGTGGTTGCCTATTGGGATTTGTTTTTCACACCCTGTTTGGGTCATTCTTTTAGGCAAAAATAGATTATATTGTTTCAAGTATAGATAAGTGAAAGTTCCCTTATACATTAGGTTCTTGATTTCACTGGAGTTGGAGAGCAGGGAACAAATCTATGGCTTGTGATGTTGAGGAGTTTAACTATTTTCCTTTTGTACTTTTTTTAGTACTATATTCAGTATTTTGACTTGTTTGGAGGCTTTACTAGACGCATTTGTATCGTTAATCATTTATATATTTTCCTATAATTGTTTATCTATCAGTTTTCGGCTGTTACTGTTGTTTGTTATTTACTGCTTCCACTATTGTATGATTGTTTATCTTCCACTGTGTTACTCTACAAATGAGGGAATAGTTTCTCCATTATCACCCCGAAGGCCCTTGCTTCTAGTCGGCATCCTATAGCGTTCGTGGAAATGCGCTTGAGGCCATGAGACCAACTGGGTATGGAGCACCTCTGGGTGGCTTACAGATCTGGGTTGTTACATTTCCTTCCATAATTGTATCAACGTTAGACATGAAACTTCTGCATCAGTCCATAAATGGACTAATAAAAAACAAATGAAAAATCTACAGATCTGATCACCTTTGATCTTGTACTAGATGAATGTTATATTGTACCATGTGTTATGAGAATATAATTAATTATGCGACAAACTTACGAGGCCTTATATGGAGACCATAAGATTCCTTGTTTGTTGATCAGTGAATGTATTATTCAGTGGTAATGTTTTTAATTATATTTTATTTATATGAATCCTATGGGATGATCATAGAATGTCTTTGTCCATCCATATTTAATGAGACTCAGATTTAACCCATCCCCATGTCGTGATCATTGCCCCATATAGGTGATGATCTGAAGATGAATTATATAATGAAAAACATACTTCTTATTAAATGAGAACAAGATACATATTGATATATTAAAATTATACCTTACATGATGAGTTTGAGATGATTAACAAACATATATCAATGAATAACATGCTCTGACATGCAGAATATATCATGGCCTTCCTTCCTATATATAAACTATAAACCCATCCATTACCTTGTATTAACAGCACAAAATGCACAAAATAAACCAAAACGCGGATCATTAGTAATGATGGGAAATATAATCCTTTTTATTCAAATATTCATCCTCTATAACTGAATGTTTTCATTAATCCATGTTATGAAATGAATTAATTAATCATTGACTATTTAAATATGGAATCAATAATTGGATTTGAGATCATGTATTATCTCTAGGAAAGAGATACAATGAAGGAAAGGAAATCCACATTGGGAACTATTTAAATCACATTATCTAATTTACATCCAAGAGACATTATTATCGATATGGACTTCGCAGACCACCTACCATTGGAAACTGGTAATGTAGTATTAGATCATGACCATATCTGGAATAATAAGATATTATTATCCCAGTGTAAGGACTTGGAAAACAAAATGGTGAACCTATATGAATCCATTCACCTTCAATAGTGATAGGACGATTAATGTTAGACATCAGAAAAAAATGGAATAACCATCATTGGGTATGGTGGGTATCATTACCACCAAATATGTACTTACAGTTGTGTTTACATATTTATTCATAATTCCAACTATCAAATATGTCATTTGGGGTTCCCATACCACCACCAACATCATGGGGATAAGGGATACACCCATAATGGTCCAAAAACTCATATTCTCCCACATGATGTAATCAAAAACACCTATTACAATGTGGAAATAGATAGAACATTCATGGATATATGGTCCACTCTCTACATTTCCATGTCAGTGATAGTATAATCAAGGGTAATCTGTGATTGTGTCTACTAATATGTGGATGATGGACTCAACCTAAAATAATAGATTTTTCAATAGAATCTAGAATCCATAACATTATTCCGACTCTACAAAAAATAAAGATCTAATAGGTGGAAAACACCCATCATTAATGATATCAAGAACATTAAGAAATTTTCTAGGGATCATGGTAATACCACTTTCCCCAATGCAGATGAATTAAGGTATATAAAATGTGTTACAACCTAAGTGACAAAAGGGGTGTCCCAGAAGTGGGAACAAAATCTCTTTTGTAACTATTAGTGTATAGATACCCAACCAGCAACCGATCATGCTTAGAATGACCTTCTCCAACATCCACAGTTCAATTCATGCCAGGTAAAATTCCAGGGATCTCTTCTACTCCTAACCCAATAAGTATCCATTCATAGATTTATAACTAGATCCCCTAAAAACAAACCAAATTATCAAGGAAATATCTTTATCATATATTTATTGATTCCACAATCACCATCCCTGTGCACTAGGTCAACTATCCAAACAATTGGAACTACCAATAACCCTAAAGAACATACCCTAAGGATAATTCACTACCAACTGTCCTTGAAGTAATTCTGATAACACCCTAAATGTCTATGGTATGGCGTAATTTCACATATAGAATCTCTATCATGGGGAACTTATACACCATTAAAGAATGTAAAATTGGGGCACCAATACTATTCATCTTCAATGTTTCAAAATATAAATGATTTGAGGACTGATGGATGTTTTTTCTTCCTCTAATATCAAAAATTGAGGCATCAACCCATTCTCTAGGGATTATCATTCATTGGCCAAATTTCACAATATAATATTGTTCCACTTCAAATTTATACTATTTTATTATGTCTTGGATTCTTCAATGGGGAAAAACAAGTTACAGTCCTTAGCTTCATTAACATATAATATATACCTCTATATTTGAGTTTGAGGATAAATATGGACAGTTCCCATTTCACACAGACAATGTGAAGTATTTAGATGAGTTATAGGGACACGATATGCTACCTTAAGATGCAGATACATACTCCTCATCGAATATTTTATTTCCAATGACAATTTATCTACATTAGAAGAAAAACTCTTAATCATAGTAAATCATATTGAAGATAATGAAACTCTTTCCCATAGATTTTATTAAATGGATGTAATTATCGATCCCTCAATAATATTCCTATGAATTAACCATTTTAGAGTAAGATTGTCCCATTGAGAAGGATGAGTAGAATTATGAGATATTATGGGATGATTTTTCAACTACCCAATGTCAAATAATGTTACAAACACATATATCCATCTAGGTATTTTTCGAAGATCTACATATATCAACTATCATATTATATCTTTGGATTAACATATGGGTGATGTTTAGCCACCTCTAATTATGGTATGCATCATCAAATTTTGCATTTTGATTACATTGGGTGGAACCATGACCTATTTCAATATTGAGGAATCCTCATATGTGTAATGATAATGTGCCTCTTTTGATTAAAACTAGATGGTGGAATAATGTGTGAAGCTTCGGGATATAACATTTTTGTCAAATAATTTTGTATCTTATCACAATTAATCTTGTGTTATGTTATAACAAACTATGATATAAACAATTACCATGATTAAATCTTCATTAGAACTAGAAAAATTGATTTTATTAGGTGAAAATAACAACTATTATCTCATTAGTAGTTTCCTTCCATGAAAATATCCACCAATGTGGCTCCAGGACCCATTAAATTTGTTGATCATTTTGTTTATACACGCCTATCAAATTTTTAAACACCAATATATATCCAATAATAGAAATTAATAGGATCTAATAAAGAACCTATAATATATATATTAGGTCCCTCCACTATAATTGATAAAAAATTACCCATTAGATGTATCAGTATGACCTTTATGTGAAATACGATATTCTAAAGAACCACACTAGTATCCCAAACTAGATCTAAATTACGTATATTATTCTCATTTTGTAATTTATATTTGGGGACCTCATTGAGGCCCTATATATCCCTCTATATTTTGACACTAAATTGTCACAACATATGTATAAATTATTGTGAAATTTATGTATATGGACTATTTGAGATACCATTTCATTCATAAAGGAAGTTAAGAGAATGATCATATACGTCTATAAACACCCACTCCTTGTAAAAACAATTATAAATTTAAAACAATTTTATAATTTTTTTATAGATACTGGTTCTAAAATTAATGTAATCAAGACATATATACTCCACTTGATGAGGTATACGGAGGATGATAGAGCCCAATATTTCATGAAAATTCAGTTATATGTCACGATAAACGAAAATACACATATAAATATCCAACAAAAACATAAATTAGATTATTCATTATCCAATAACAAATTCATTATTAACTTTTAAGACTCTAGATTTAGCACCTTACTTTGAAGGCCTCATATCCACTAGAATGGAACCATACCTTCATTATAAAACTAGTACCTCATGTGTTACCACAATGGTTGAGTACAATTACATTCGGTCAATTTCAACAATTAATTTCATTTAAATAAACTATATTGATTGTTAATATTATAAGAATAGTGGATTTTATCCTTAGATATAGTGAGATAATACTTTCAATATTCTCAATGAACTTTCCACATATTCTATGGATACATGGGAAGAAATAAAAATTATTTTCCTAATATGCATCCACTAGCTGAAACCTACAACCCAAAAACTCAGTCACTATTTAATTATGACCAATAAAATTTATTAAACTAATATAACCTATTAATAATATGATTGATATGTTACCCTAAATATGAAAAATATATCTCTAATTTCACTCTGTAATGTGCATTATTTCTAAAAATTTATTATATCCCACGTGTATAACATAGATAATTTTCCACCCACAAGAAGTCGATCAAGTCACAATGATATGATATAGTATATGGATGGAACATTAAAATTATGAATAAAATGGGATACATTTACATATTAACGAAATAAAACATATCTTACAATGATGTTACATATTTTATATTAAAATTCATTTCATTACACAAAAAGGAAAATACAGATCATAATGGTATAGTTTTATTTGGAAACATGGAATCACAAACAACTTGTAGACGGGATTTATACATCATATACCACTTTGTTCATCATAAATATCACTCATAATAAAAATATCACTCATAAATATGATATTCATAATATGGTTATATAAAACATAATAATGTATGATTTTATCTACTTTTTAAGGGTAAAAGAGAGATATACATAAACATAATGTTAGAATAAGGGTTTGAGAATTTTAGAATAACATATGAAAAAAATTCCCATCATATCAATGACTATTACAATAATATATGGAATAAAAATTTGTAGTTCATTAGAAATGAATCCTATAAAAATCATTTAATATGATCAATTAGAGCATTACATTAACATAAGACCTGGAATTGTGGCACACACATGAGCATAGAAAATTATTTCCTTATATAAGGGAATGTTTTTTTCCAAAACTATAAATGGGGAATGTGTTCAATCCCAAAACTATAAAATTATTCAAGGATCAGTCCCAATATTATCATAGTGGATAGATCCCTTTAATGAAATAGGTCCATTCCCAAATCTTATATTATTTCTCAAGTATGTGATTCCTCCTTGGTTTTTATTTCATTTCTATTAGGTTTAATTCCTCATTCTTGAGGTTACAATTGTCCATAAACATGGGTTTCATACCTAGGGTATAATTTTGGGTTTTTGGTTGAATCTAGTGGATTAGGGTTTGTTTTCATCCACTTGTTGCGGGGTGGTACTGCGGTTGAACTTTTTCACAAAGATATTGGGTTTTTTGACATCTAAGGTAGGCGATTCCACGAGTTGAAATTATTGAAATAATTTATATTTTTTGATTTAACTTTTTTTCATGTTCCTATTAAATTTTCTTTGGTGTTAAAACCATTTTTGGTAGCTTTGATAAAGTGGGTTATTTTAAAGTACCATTTTTTAAATGAGTTTTTTCATGTGTATTCTATGTGGTGTCTTCTGGGGTCATTTTTTGACTCATGTAATTTTTTTATTAAATGTTGTTAGTGATTGAAAATAAATTTGGGTGTGGTATGATTGTTTATTTGGCCTTCAAATAGGGATCATGAATGAATATTTTTCAGAAAGAATGGTTTTACTTCTTGGAATTAATTTATGAAATATTCAAATGGTTTATTTAGATACGCAAAGGGTGAAAACAAATGTTGGGTACTATTTAGTGTGTGTATGATTCAGCAATTTTATTCTTATATGGAAATGGTATTTTATTACATATTGGAGTTGTTTGAGCACAAAAAATGAAACTTGGGTATCAAGGATGGTTGACTAGGACTAGTATGCTAGTGATACCGTAGTTATAGCATCCCTTTTTAACATACTGAGTTTGAAGAGGAAAATACTAACTAAACATTGATGATGATTGTGGACCACTAGGTCATTGGGATTTCTACTCCTAGTGGTTCTATAATGATAACGATATTGGTTTTTGTTACTTATACCCTACGATATTATTTACCTAGCTCCCCACAACTAGCTAGTGCCTAGGGGTGATCCCATGATAAGTTCTCATTGTATGTATTGAATTTACCATCATAATATGTTTGATTTCAGTGGAGAATTATATAAGATGTGTATTTTATCTCAATGTGTATATTCTTCCATGTTTCCCTCTCCAAGGTATTTTCATTTAATGTTTCACATTTTAGAAATTGTTCTATAATTTCTTGTTTATAAAAATGTGCAATATTTTTGTCTTAAAATGCTTAATACATGGAGTAATTTTGGCAGGAATGCAACTAGTATTAGTCTAATATAGTACAATAACCTTTGGTTGCATGTATACATGATAATGATTGACATAGCTAAGGAAAATGACCTTATATACAGTAGTTCAGTTTGTATTATTCTTTTTTCAGGTGCGGTGTAGTGGATAATGTTTGGGGGGGATATACCCTTATCGTGTGGTGATTCAAGATTTAGAAATTCAACTCTTTTGGAATGGGGTTCATCTTGGGTTTTTTAGAACTATTTTTTTTCAATTATTAATATTATGAAATTCATGTTTGGATTAAAATTTTCAAATTCAGGTTATTTATTGTTGTTTGTTATTAAATGCTTCTAAACTCTGTTAAATTTTTCTGAATCTATTATTTATGATACCCGGGCACATTTTCCTGCCCGTGAGGATAGGGAACACCGTTAAAAACATTCCATGTACCGAGTAGCATGCCAGTTTGGATGGAGACCAGACCAAGTTCATGAAAAATGACATCATAGCATTTTAAGCACTTTGGGTCTCATTATTAGGGATGAGTCTGGTTAGACTGGTGCTGGGACTATCGGGGCTTGAAATTATAGTTGCGATAAGTGTTCCTTTCCAGAAAATATCATGATTCATGTTGAGTCATAATTGGAAGTTGGGATTAATTTTTTGTTCTCCCTTTCAGGGGGATGTTCGGTCTGTTTGCTGAACTGGACATTGGTGGGAGATGAAGTAGTTTTTTATTTCATTGTTGTGAGGAGTTTGATTTATTTATATATTTTTTTGTTTCTTAAATGTTTCATTATTATTTTACAAATGATTTACTTTGGGAATATTAATTTTTGTAACAACATTCCTCTCTAAAGACCTCCCTTGCATCCACGGGAGGAATCCAGAGAGGCTTATACCTCACCGTTTGATCACAGGCTAGTGGAAGCTATCGTTAAGACTACCCAATATCTAAGATATTAAGTAGTTCCTTATCCTACACTAGTTATATAAGGTGATTCTATTCCGTGGAAGGAGAAATCGCATGTGTTTCTTAAGAACAAGCCTTCTACCTTCTGAGGTAGTAAGGAACCCTAGGAAATCAATTCTTTATGCTGGAAAGCATTAACTGATAAGCTGGATGGACTTCAAGGTTACCTTCAATGATTGTTAATGTTATGAAGACTAAGATTATTCCCTATCCTAGGAGTTTATGAAACATTTCCAGGGGCATCAATTAGTGATGGAGTATGAAAACTGCTTCTCCAATCCTATCTGATATGAATATGAAATGGTCTCTAATGACAAGATGAAGTCCCAAATGTTTGAGATGTGTTTGTGGCCAAATATCAATTCTCAAGTATTCATATTCAAGATGAATAATTGTGTGGGGGAGTTTGATCAGGATTTTATGGTGGGGACTAATTCAAAGGGATGTACTTGTTTTCTCTAGAATGATATCAATGATGAGTAGAGCTAGTTCATCTGAGATGTAAATGAACCAAGAAGAACAGTAGGAGAAGGGAGGTGGTAGTTCAGGCCATCCTCCATGGTAGTTATCACTTGTGGCATCTGATTCAAGGTCTCCCTTTTACCACTAGTGCGTGAGGAAAGGACACACCTGGCCTACATGTGTATTTCCTTGAGGCCTTTCTATTAATATGAAGTTATGGGGAGAATTCCTCTCTTTTAAAGGAGTCACATCCACTCAAGATTAGGGCATGATCTGTTGCTTCTAGGGGAGTAACAATTTATTCAAATCGATCAAGTACTATAAGTTCTAAATTTTATGGCCATAGAGTTTGGTCCAGATCATCTTTTCGGTAGATCCAGTTTAGGGAAGATCTATAGGAAATCGTTTGTCCTAATGTAGTGATAAGAAATTATCATGCTATGGATCAGGCACCAGTGGGATCAGATGTATGACCTTCGACATTTCGAGGTACTATTTTGATTTCATCTTCATTATCATCTATTCTCTTTGACATTGTTGTTGTTATTTCTTTTATCTATACACATATTTTCAACCTTTTTAATTTTCAAACCGAGTTTATGTCTTTTATGATGGAGTTGGTGACTTCATTGTGAAAGAATAAAAGGTAAGGAATTAGGTCTTATCATGTGGGCTTTTTGTGTTAGGGGATGAGATTTATTAGTACCTCCTAGCCTAGGATATGAAATATTTCAATGTAATCCTTAGTATGTATTGGTTAGTTCACATTCAAGCACATATCAATTGCTACATGTGGCAGGTGAGTTTCGTGGAACCTAATGGGTGTCCTCCGGTTCTTCTTGTGGAAGTTTATCCTCAAGCAGGACATGTGGGACCTCTATTCATATAATTGGGGAATATTTCCATCCAGTTATCATCACTAGATCTAGAAGAAAATGTATGTGCTCCTGAGGGTGGATTACCTAATGTAGTGGATGAGTTTTTGGAGGTATTACCAGATGATTTTTTAGGATTTCCCCTAGTGCGGGATGTGGAGTTCTTGATCGATTTAGTTCCAGTAACAGAACTGAAAACTCTTCCCTCATATCATATGTCCAACACAATGTTTATGAAATTAAAGATAAAGATAGAAAATTTGTAATCCAAAGGATTTATTTTCCCCATCGTCTCCCATTAGTCTTCTACTATTCTTTTTGCGATGAAGGTCGATGGGTCCCTTTGGTTGTGCATTGACTGCTGGAAGTAGAATAAGGAAAAAAATAGAAAACAATATCATTTACCCTCAATAGAAGACATTTTTTTCTCACTTGAAGTGGAAAATTGGATTTTCTAATATAAACGTGTGTTTGTGTTCCCACAATGTCAGGGTGAGAGAGGAGGATATCTCGATGTCAACATTCCAATGTAGGTATGGATACTTTGATTACATCTCCATGACCGTCAGATTGACCAATTCTACAATGGTCATTATAGAATTCATGAAAATGGTCTCCCACCGATATATCCTCTTATTTATCCTATTATTCATTGATGAAATCCTAGTTTAGTCTGGATCAGATGAAGAGCATGGTCATCCTTTTCGGATCATGTTGGGCACACTTTGGGGATATCTCTTTTATGAAAAGTTGTCCAATTCCACCATCTAGATCATGTAAGTGGATTTTCGGGATCATGTTATCTTAGAATAGGGGGTTTTGTGGTCCCTATGGAGATTGATGTAGTAATTTCATGGTTGCAGCCTAAGAATGTGTTCGTGATCTAGAGTTTCTTATATTGGTACATTATTATTAGAGGTTTTCTTAGAATTTCTTCGGGCTTGTCTCCCCCATGAACTCACTCAGTCAAAATGGGTGATGTTTGAATGGGTCCTAGAATGTCTTTCATCCATTGAAGAGTTGAAGCGGTGGTTCAATAATTCTCCTATGTTGATCATTCCAGAATTTATAAAGGTCTATGAGGTATATTGTGATGCTTCGGGTATGGGTCTTAGGTGTGTTCTTATATAGGTTGGTCATGAATGGGTATATGGCTCTCGCCAACTCTAATAACATGAAACGAATTACCCAACACATAACATTGAGTTTTCAATGGTGATTCATTCTTTGAAGACTTGGAATCACTACCCCTTGAGGGAGAATTTTTTTTGACTAATTTGATCATAAGAGCATGTATACATCCTCTCACAGAAGGTTCTCAATTTGAGGTAGCACCATTGGATCGAATATCTATAGGGGTTCGACATTGATATCATCTACACCCCATGAAATGTTAATGTGGTATATTATTCCTTAAGGAGGAATGTTACTGTGTATATTTTGAGGAAGTTCAATGATGAGTGGACTCTAACGGGGCTTATTTTTTAGATGAATATATAGACCAACGATCATAGTGGAGGTACTATTCTAAAATTTGTGTAGTTGAATCCATCTATTTTAAAGTTTATTCATCATATGTATCCATGTGGTAATATATTTTAGTGTCCCGTGTATTTTCATTATAGTGGTGAGATGTTGTGTGATTAGTCTCCATCTCTTAAGGGAATCTTCTTCATCAAGGGTCGTTCAGTGGTGATGATGTCTCTATAAAAGGTGGTGATGCATGATACCTACCAATATCAGTGTGACATTCATCTTGGGGTACCAAAAATGATTTATGATGTTCGTCTATAGTTTCAGGGTCCAGGTATGAGGCATGATATAATTGATTTTGTATAATGGTGTAATACATTACTAGAGGTGAATGAAGAACATCAAAGTCCATATTATTTTCTTTAGTTGTTACCCAATCCTTCTGGGACATGAGATGAGGTCTCCATGGATTTAACTTTTGGTTTACCTCGTACACCTTGAGTTAAGAACACTTTTGGGTGTTGATTTATCGTCTGACCAAATCATCCCACTTCATTGAGATCATAAATATAGCCAATGTGAATGAGTTGGGCTGATTGTTTATTCCAGAGGAGGTAAGGCTTCAAGGTGTGCCATCAGTAGTTGTATCAAATAGAGGAAAATGTTTCACCACTCGATTTTGGGAAGGACTTGGGTTGTAGATTAAGATGAGAATGGGATACCATCCTCAAACGAATAGCTATATTGAGAGGGAAACCCAAATTCTAGAAGACATTCTCTATCCATGTATCTTGGGCTTTAGAAGATAATGGGATTACCATTTGGGATTGGTCATGATTTCCAAAACAATTTTTATCAATCATAAATTAGAATGGATACATTATAAGTACCCTATGGCTGGCCTTCTTAGTCCCCTTGTGATTGAAAGATGTGGGTGAGACCTCACTGTTGTGGCCAAGGCTTATAAAAGAGAAAACTGGGAAGGTCATGTTTATTAGGCAGAAGTTAATGATTTCTCAGAGTTTCCAAAAATATTATGAGTAATAGAGGAGTTGGGACATTGAGTTCTCTGTGGGTGAAAAGATATTCTTGAAAGGGCCCCCATTTTGGGACGTCATATTTTGGGGATTTAGGGAATACTAAAAATGAGAAATGTCAGACCTTTTGAGATCACCGATCAGAATAGAAATGTGTAATACATGTTATCTTATACCTCTCATTTTACTTTTATTCATTATGTATTCATTAT
The DNA here is from genome assembly GCA_963277665.1 of Viscum album. Classification (NCBI taxonomy): domain Eukaryota; kingdom Viridiplantae; phylum Streptophyta; class Magnoliopsida; order Santalales; family Viscaceae; genus Viscum; species Viscum album. The sequence goes on along the minus strand of OY728148.1, from coordinate 648,896,908 downwards.
CTCCCAATTGAAAAAGTAGAATGTGGTCATGTCCCATGGGTTGAATTGGGAAAAGTTGGAGATCAATCCTGATTTTTCAATGTTTGAGTGGCCAATGAGAATAGTGGATTCCCATGAGAAGGTACTTCGGGGAAATTCTATTTCAAGGGTACAAGTTCTGTGTTAGCATGGGAATGAAATTTACAAGACAAGGGAGTATAAATCTTTTGTTGAACAAGATTACCCATTCTTGGATTCTGGTCAAGCTTCTGGTTGACTTAATTGGGAAAACGTTTTCAAGGTTGGTAGAATTATCACATACATGTCCTTAATTTACGTTATTTTCACATATATTCTTTGAGCATATTTTCCCTACGGTTCCCCAAGATTTACCTTGAAATTTAGAATAAATTGGGTGGTTTTGGTGACCTGAACTAGGCACATGATTTTTGTGAAAAATTTACTAAACCGTGTATAAAAACAATGCATAGTTTCTAGTTTTAAAAAATTGGTTTTATCCATTTTTTCATTCTAAAAAATAACCCAAATCCACCCCTTTCATCCACCGTTCAACCCTAGAATCCATGGAATGCTCCAAACCTCCCTCAACATATCTTGGAAATCAGTTTGGAAGGGGAGATGTTGGGGAAATGTCATGATTTATCAAGTATGTGATTCCTCTTATTTTATTCCAATTATTTATGGTTTCTTCCCTTTTTCATGAGGTTTAAAATATCCAGAAAATATGGTTTCATAACAAGGGAATAATATTTTATTTCTTGGTTGGATCATATAGATTAAGATTCGTTTTCATCCCCCTATGGATTGGCCTGGGAGTGGTTTTTTTTACATTATGATTTGTGGTTTTTGAAATCTAAGTTAAGTGATTATAGGTATAGAAATTATTTAATGAATTTCTCTTGCTATTTTGACCTATTTTTCATTTTCCTCTTCCATCTTTTTTGTTGAAAAACACATTTTTTGTAGCAATGACTATGTGGTTGATTTTAATAAATCATTTTAGTATGTAAATTAGTTTTTTCATGTGTATACTGTTTTGTGACTTTTATGGTTATCTTATAACTCATGTAATTGGTCTATTAAATGTTTTTAGGGAATAAAAATATGTTTTACTATGTTAATGTTTTGAATTTTTCCATAAAATAGGGTTTTTGTATTGATTTTGTGATAAAATATTTGTTTGAATTCTTCTAATTTGTTTATGAAAATTTCAAATGCTTTTTTGTGTCACAGAAAGGGTGGAATGAAATTTTCCTTTGTGTTTGGTGTTTATATGATTAATAAATGGTATATATTTTTTGTGAAAATGATATTTAATAACAATTAGAACCTATTTGAGCACAAATAGGGCATCCCAAGTATCTGGTTGGGTGGACTAGGATAATTATGCTAGTGATCTGGTAATGGAATCATCCCTATTTCACATAGGATGTTTCATGATGAAAACACTAACTAAAAATTGATGATTATTATTGACCAATATTCCATTTGTTTATCCACTCTTTGGGTCTCGTTCATGAGAAATATATTGGTTTTAGTTACTTATACACTATGATACGATGTACCTAAGGCCCCATAACTATTTAGTTCCTAAATGTGTTCCCATCACTAGTGATCATAGGTTAAATCATGTTTACCATTGGAATGCCGTGTGTTTTTCTGGAAAATTTAGTAGACTAGGTATTTTATATCAAATAATACATTATTCCTAGTTTCCATCTTGAAGGTTGTTTTCATTTAATGTTTCACCGTTTATAAATTGTTTTATCATTTCATGTATATAAAAGCATGAATGATTTTTTTCTTAAAAATTTTATCAAATGGAATATTTTTGGGTGGCATCATATTGGGATTAATATCACACCTTAATAACACATTTTTTTAAGTAGACATGACAATGTTTGGCACACGTATGGGAATGGTCCTTAGAGATAGAGATTCGGGTTTTTAGCATTTTTATTGGTTGCAGTGTTATGGAGAAGATTAGGGGGTGATGTAACAAAGTATGTATTATTATAATAATACATTTTAATATCTATTAATATTAATTGATAAGATTTTATTTTTATTTTAAATTTACCACTTTTTATGGTAGCGTACTCAACATGAAACTACATGTTTCTTTGAAATCTTACATTGCATACAAATTTGACTAATAAAATAAAAATTAATATTATAATATTATTAATATAAATGATAATTACCTCCTACCCATTGTATTGGCAGGAATGAACAGAACTAATTAAAATATTATCATTAAATTTTTTTACACTTATCCAATAAAATTTAGAGTATAAAAATAAGAATTAATCTGATTTTATGCATGATAAACTCTCATATTTTTAAAAGGTTGTTTACTGGCTTTTGATGGAGAAGCCTTTTTGAATATAGTTTTTTCACATTTGTATGTTTTATTTGACAAAATAGTAGTCTTATTTAGAATTGGGACAACAGAATTTACATTTGATGAAATTTTAGTATTTTTCCGATAAAGTTCATTTTAAATGAATAATGAAAATACTGTATTTTAATTTAAAATTAAATTCTAATCTAATTTATATAAATAGTTATATTGTATTATTGATTGGTTTTAATATTTAATTGGATTAAAGTTTTATCATTTAATTCATTTTTAGTAATTTTATGTAATTTATCTTTGAAATTGGATATTAATTCATGTCAATCGTTTGATATTTTTTACATCATAAGAACATGATTTTTGGTTTTGGAAACATGAATTAATTTTAAAATAATTTTTTGCTTCTTTGGTGATTTGAATTTGGAAAAATGGATTCAAATATTTGAATCAGGAGGTAAAAATTATGTAAATAGGTAACTTTTATTTATAAACTATTTATATTAAGATAAATAAATTTTTTATTTACCATGGTTAAAGTGAAACTCTAGTAAATAAGGGTAAAAATTGTATTATACTATTATTAAATTACTCTAACACATGTATTAACCATATTTGATGATATATTCCCAACCATGGGTATCCTTGGGTGGATTTTAGCACCCCATGGAGCCACTAGTGTGTGAAAATTACATTTAATCACATTTAATTTAAAGTTAAGGAAAATATATCATAGACATATATCTTTTACTAAGTTATTTTTATATTAAGTTATATAAGTTATATATTCGACTATAAATAGTTATTATAAATCAAAAAATAAGTTATAAATCATGTTTTTTATTTATTATTTTTATACATTAAATAAATAAATTTAATTATGACACAATGGTGTTGTAGTGATTTCTTCATTAATAATGGAATCAAATAAATGATATTATAAATGTTAAAATAAATTAAATATTGATATTTTTATATCTTCTACAAATTTGGTTGGTGAATGTTGCATGTTATATTTTTTTTAATGATGTTTTTTCAATGTGATAAATTTTTTATGGCTTTATAAAAAATTAATGATATGAATAGTGTCAAAATTGACATAAACCATATTTTAAAATATAAGATATATTATTAAATATTATAAAATTCCAAAAAATATAAGAATCATCGAAAGAGTTACCATAATTCTAAAATTTTATTATTAAGTATTTAATTGGATAATTTTATTTTTTGGGTAATATTGTGATTCTAACGGTTTTAAATGCTTGATAAAATGGTATGTGTAAAAAAGGGTTAAATAAAAAAGATAAGCAATAATAAAATTACACAAATAATATTTAATTCGGATTGGATGATTTTATTTAGACTTATATTCATATGTTATTAGATCTTACAGAATTTTCCCTCATTTGTAATCAAAATATAATTTATAATAAAATAATATTTTAGATATTACTTATGTGCCCCTCCTCCCTCTTATAAAATGCCACTACCTTCAACACTTATTAACACATCTAAATCCACCTTGGCTCATCTGAAATCATCCAAATAAGCTCCCATCATCCATATATTCCTCCAAGGAGAATTAACTTGGGAATAATGAAATTTAAGAAGTCCATTTAGCTTAAATTAAAAGGATTTACCCGATTGAAGGTAATGTCTTCTCTCAAGTTTAATCTATATATTTTCAATATCCAACCTAATGAACTCCCTATATTCCATTATTTTATAAAACAAGGTTTCTTAAATATACTAATATGTGGGTATGTGAAGTATTTGAGATCAAATTACACACACCTCCATCTAATGGTTGCAATCATACTCTTTCTAGGGATGGTGGACTACTGCCTCCTGAAATGATGATTGTTAAATTATCTCCTACCACCTCTCATGGTGGACGTTATGATATAAATGAAATTAAATATTATATATATAATATTTATTTTATATCTATGCTTATATAATTATCATTTATAACATATAATTATCATTTTCATTTGTATAAATAGGATAATTTCATTTGAGGAATTACGGACAACTGCCCCCCTCAAAGTGATATGATTCATTAAAGCAATACATGGAATGTATAAAAGATAGAATTAAGGAACATATGTAACTTATGTAACATATATATTATATAGGAATTATAGTAAACCTATGTATCAATTATTTTTCATTCCTTTAAAAATGAAAAACAAATGAAAGTAGCTTTCATGCTTACGTACGGCTTACTATCTCCATGAATGGTGCATTTCATTTTCTTATATCCAAATGTTATGTAATATTCTAAAATACATATATAATGGATCTAAATACATATATTCTGGATCTAAAAATACATATACTGTATATATATGGTATTTAAATCATGAATATAATTTTGTAGATAATGTACTTTTGACCATATTGACAATTTGTAATTATAACAAATTCATTTTTGACTCAAGTACCGAACATCGACCAAAAGATTGATATTATCATAAATAGTTATATTATTATTACAGAATGGTAATAAGTGATATAAATGGAATAATAAAAATGAAAAATGTTCTAAATCAATTATAATTAACTTATGTTTATTATTCATGGATATAAATAATGAACAAGACTAGCCATACATATGGTAAGGGAACCTTTGGACCTCCTCTATTAGACAATGATTTCTTTTATGTTATGTTTTTTTATTTTCATTTCCTTTTTTTGAGATATGTTCTTATATATCCTTATTTCTATAAATTTTATGTTCATGTTATTAGAGACACTTTTCTCTCTCATCAACTCATTTTTTGTATTTTTATGTGACGTCGTTTGGCTGCCAAATTTTCATAAGGGAAATTCTTAACACAATTTCCATTATTTGGGTTAATCTTCTACTTTTAATTATGTCTTGATATGATTATGTACAAAATATATTTTTTTGTACTATATTTTTTTACATTACATCTGTGTACCTATATTGAATATGGATAATCAATCTATTTTATTTACTAAATGATCTTTATTAGGAAATTTATCTCAATATCCTTTCATTGAGGAATATTTTAATTTATAAATGACATGATTTTTTATGGTTTATAAACCCCTTTTAATTTTAATTTAATTTTATGGGAATATTATTTCTACATAGCATTTTACAAAACAACAAATGTAAGGCTTATTTTTTACGTACATGGTGACAATGACCTTTCTAGCACTGCGAGAATTATTTTATATTTGGATTCATCTATTAGCCATAGTTTTTTTAAAAGGAAATGAAATATCATATACAATTTTACTGAATTTTGGTATTGAAAATGGGTTTGGTTATGGATTTATTATGTCAATTTCATAAACTTATATATTATGATTGCAATGTGGAAATGTTATCTTTCCTTTATGCATTATGATTATGTTATTATTCTTGGGCATTATTTACGTATACAGGCGGTTCTATGATAAAACTAGGGTGGGTGAGCCCGAGATAGCTATCCAATGCATTGGGTAACATGAGGGAGGTAAACATTAATATTTATCCTAATATAATAATGGAATATTCTGTGATTGGTATTCTAAACGTAACCCCTTAAGTAGCTATGAATGATATAATGTAAGTATGATATGGATTCCACAAGATATCATTATGATTGATGATTTTTTTGTTGTTATTTATTTATATTATTATTTTGTGAGGTTTGTAAATTTTCTTATGTTTTATGATTGAAAAGTATGATTTCATTGATTTTTTTGTATCTATGGTCTAATATTTTCTTTCGTTGTTATATAACCCTTGGTGAGTTTTTTTATTCTCACAACATGGTATTGAAATGATTTTCACAGGTTTTAATGAAGATTAAGGGAATGGAATAATTCATGATTATTTATATCAAGAATAGAATTATAGTTTTATTTATGGTGTTTTAGTATTCTAATAAAAATTTGATAGAGTAGAAGTGTCTTCTTTGTAATGTTTTGATATGCAATTTAATAGTTACAGCCCAATACGTTAAAACTATAAACCTGAAAATATCCTAAATGTGAATTATTGACATAACCTATGATTATGTAATGTTTAATGATGGTGCCTTAAAATTTGTATCAATGGTCTATTTAGATAACTATAGTTGATAAGGTGTTATCTGGGTGTAGGTAATAGATCCTGTATAACCAAAAGGGTAATTATCATATGGAATCTTTTGGACGGTCAATGTAAAATAGGTTTTTTGAATAAAAACATAAACAATAGATATTGAATAATGTTGTTATATTAGAGTAATATAAATGATTTATGGTATCTTTACAATATGGAGGATTTGTTTTTTTCATAATAATTCTCTTCAGGTTTATGTGTTGATTCTTTTCAAAAGAGTAGTGATCATTTGTCAACATGGAAGGACAGAGATCATGAACAACCTTATAATACCTCCCCAATTATTTGATCATAACTATTATGGGAAATTCATGTTAAATTTATTTTGAAAGGTTCTTGATTATTCAAATGACTAACAAGAAATTGTTAGAGTAATCCAACACCCAATCATTTCTAAAACAATTTTATAAGTCATGGTATCATTTTCATATGATTTCACGATATGAAATTTTCCAACTCTATCAAAAAGTGAAATTGCAAATGTGGAGAAAATGTTTACTTTTTGAATGTATGACAACATGCTAAAAGATAATGGAACCATCCTGAAGGTCATGATATTTGGATTCAAGGTATGATTTATTTTCTTACCCATAAAGAATGAAGCACCTTTGGATTGATATTTATAAATGATGAGGATATTCGATCTGCATGAATTATGTATTAAGTAATAAGATGTAAATGAATAGTAAATGGATTATGAAGAGCTCACTATGAGTAATAAGTACACATATAAGGGATTGTAGAGTTATTTTATATTGTCAGATAATGAAATATTTAAAAATATTAATTCTCTTGTGATGATGGGATTACTTTGGGAAGAATTTTTACAATATGGGTAACCCTAATTTTTGATATGTGAAAATTGTATTCAATGAATAAATTTTTTTCTTGTGTGGACATAATGAATATCCTTTTGGGTTCATATGAGCTTTTTCTGAGTTAATTAATGTTTATTAATATTAGGGATGAACAATAAATGGTATTAGATGACCAATAAACATAAAGCAAGTTATGGAAATTTTTTAAGAAATTAGCTTATTTTATAGAATTTTTTGGGAATGATATTGTTTTAGAAAAAGGAAAACACGTAGGAAGACGTTTTCTCTTTTTAGAATACTATGTTCCTATGGAAAAGAGAATACTTTGGGATTTTAATTGAGAACTAATGCTAAAATTTTATATAAGAAGAATATATGTTTTTATTATGGAAATATAGAGATATGGTTTATTTATTTTAATTATAAAGCTATCATAGGGGATAAGTGATTAGGTTAATTACATTTCAGCATGAGACTATAAGTGTAGTAGATGTTATTTGGAGATAAATGTATTGATTATTTTGGAAGACTATGTGATCAAATCCTTCGGAATATTGTGTTTCAAACATAGTTTGGATTATTCTGAATAATTATAAGTAAAATTTTGTAATTAATGGTATTTATTTAGATTTGGGTATTGATTATTCAATTTGGGATATTAAGAGTACTATTTCATTATTTATAAATTTTATCAATTTTCGAGATTGTCTGATCTTGTACTAACCATTTTTCGTTTTGGATAATGATAAAGAGTGTGGAAATATATGGTTTATCCTTTCTATATAATTTTATTTCCTATATGTTTATTCTAGTGCTTCTGGTGTTACCAATTCATCTTGAATAATCATAGTTTTGTGAAAATAAGCTTCTTTGGTAGAAACATATTGAAGGATGAAACTATACATAAAAATAATGTATATTTCCTTATATTCATTTTCAATATCATTAATAAATTATAAAAAGTTATAAAAGGATTCCTAAAAGAATTTTGTTCTGTTACTTTTCCTACTGGGGAATCAAATATCATTTAACCTGTCAGATGTTTATGGTTTTCTGGTGGTTAACTTTCTCATGATCATGTTTTCTATCAATATCCATTAAAAAATGACACGCATTTTACCCTCCATATCCATATTTTCATGTAATCTTAGTTTTTCTATCTCATGGGGAATTTTATACTTCTCTTTAATTCAATTAATGTGATAGTTTTATTGTATCTCTTTCCGATGGGGGACTTTCAATTATGTTTCCAACCCAAATTTTAAAATTGCAAGCACACAATCCCCAAAAGGGGGAAGGTTGAAATGACCCAGTTATTTATAGAATAATACATTTTAATATATATTATTATTTAATAATAATCTATGTATTTTATTTCAAATAGGAAAATTTTTCTGATATCATACATACCATGCAACAATAGTATTTTTTGAAATCCTAGACTGCACACATTTTTGAGTTATAAAAATAATAAAATAATAATATAATAATTTTAAATTATAGTTACATTCATGACATTGTATTGGAAGGTAATGAAAATAAATAATTAAAATATAATAATTAAATTTATTTAAACGTAACAAATAAATTTTAGAGGTATAAAAAAAGAATAATCTGATTTAAAGAATGAAAAACTATAATATTTTTAAAAGGGAATTTTACCACCATTTGATAAAGAACACTTATTAAATCAAGTTTCTGTCACCTTTTTATATTCAATTTGTAAAGAAATATATTATTATTTATACTATAGACATAAAAATTTACAATGCCAGAAATTTTTCTATTTTTTGTATAATGTTCATTTTTAAGGAAGAATGAAAAATATTGGATTTTAATTCCAAACTGCCTTTTAATTTAATTTATTCATATAGAATGATTGTAAATTTAATTGGTTTTAATGATTAATTGGATTTTATTTTTATAATTTATTCTAATTTGGGTCATTTTATGTAATTTCACATTGAAATTGGACATAAACGAATGTCAATATTCTGGTAGTATTCACATCTAAAAACTACGCCTTTTGTTTTTAACATGGGGAATTAATTTTAAATTATATTTTTTAATATTTCTGTTTTCAATTTTAATAAAATTGATTCCATTTTTAGAATTAGGTTTTCCAAATTATTTAAGTAGGTGTCTTTTATTATTTGGAATTATGAATAGTATGTCCAATTTATATTTTTTTGACCCTGGTTAAAAGGTAAATCTGGTAAATAAGGGTAAAAAATATTAATATAATAATAATTAATTACCATAACACATGTAAAAACCATATTTGATGACATATGAACAAATATGGGAATCATTGGGTCTATTTTAATACCCCACGGTGCCACTTGTGTGTGAAAATGACATTGAATTACTTTTAATTTAAAGTTAAGGAAATTATAACATATATTTTTTACTAAAATAATTTTTATATGTGGGTATATAAGTAATATATAAGACTATAAATAGTAATTATAAATCTAAAAAGATTTTAAACATAATGATACTTTATTTATAATTGTTATACATTAAATAGTTATTTATAATTATAGAATAATGGTGATGAAATAATTATTCATTAATAATTTACTCAAATAAATAATTTTATTAATGTTAAAATAAATGTACTTTCGTTATTTTGATTCCACACACAAATTATTTGGATGAAAACTACATTTTATATTTTTATTAATGTTATTTCAAAGTAATATATTTATAATGAATTTTTACAAAAGTCATGATATTTAAAGTGTCAAAATTGAGACAATTCATATTTTTAAATATAATTTTTGTAAAATATTATATAATTTACAAAAATATATGATTAGGAAAAATTGTAATCATAAGTATCAAATTTTATTATTGACTCTTTAATTGGATATTTTTCATATTTTGGTAACTATTTTTATTCTCAAAATTTTAAATGCTTGATAAAAGGGTAAGTGTATAAAAGGGTTAAATAAAAAATATAAAGATTAAAAAATATACAATACCTATATAATTATTTTTCGATGATTTTATTTCGATATATAATCATCTTATCTTCTCAGTAAGAAAATTGTTCCTCATTTATAATTGAAATTCAATTTAAAATTAAATAAAATTTCATGATATTCCTTAAGTACCCCTCCACCCTCTTATAAAAAACCACCACATCTAACCCATACTCAGACCTCTCAATCCCCCATTGTCTCATCCATCCTCTGTCAAAATAATCTCCTAACATCTTTATCTAACTTCTTTGATCATTAACATTATAAAAACTCAATTCAATAAGGCCTTTCAGCTTAATTCGAATGGAGTTTTTTGATTTAAGGTAATTTCTTCTCTCAAACTTCAATTTATTTTACTTATATAACCCCCTAAAATCACAATATTACATTATTTTATAAACACACTAGTATATAAAATATACTGGGTTATTTTTATGATAAGGATTATAACTACACCTCCACACACCTCTATCTAATAGACACTAACACACTGTTTCTATGGACGGCGAACTACTGCCTCACGAAATGATGAATATTCAATAATCTCCTACCGACTATCATGGTGTCCATTATGATGGAAGTGAAATTAAATATGACAGATATGATATTTATTTTATCTATATTCTTATTTAATTATCATTTAGATCATACATTTATTCCTGTCATGTTTTATATATACGATAATTTCATTTGAGGATGTGTAGACTACTGTCCCCTCAAAATGATATGACTTGTTCATGAAAATAATGGAACATATATAAAATAGAATTAATGAAGTAACATACCATATATAATATAAATATTATAATATAATCATAATATTCCTATGTATCATTTAGATTTAATTCCTTTAAAAATGAAAAAGAAATGAAAGTAGTGTTCATGCGTACTTACAACTTTCTGTCTCCATCAACAGTGCATTTCATTTTATTATATCCAAATGTTATGTACTATTATAATATATATATATATAATAGATATAAATTTTGATATATTGGATATATATGATATTTAAATCATGAATAACATTATGGAGATAATGGAATTTTAACCACATGGAAAATTTTAAATTATAAAGAGTTCATTTTTTTTCTTAAGTAATGAACATCAACAAAACAAAATGATATGAACATGAATAATTATATGATTTTTATAGAATGGTAATAAATGATATAAAATGAATAAGAAACTTGAATATTTTCATAAAAAAATTATATTTATCTTAAGCATATTATTTAGAAAGATAAAGAACGAACACGACAAGTCAGACATAAGGTAGGGGATCCTTTCACCCGCCTCTTTTGGTCAAAGACTTCTTTTATGTTTTGTATTTAAATTTTTATTTTCATATGCTGGGATAAGTTCTAAAATATCATTATGTATGTTCATTTTATGTCCATGTTATTAGAGACTTTTTTCACTATCATCAACTCATTTTTTAAATTTTTAAGTGACGTCGTTAGGCTGTGAAATTTCTTAAAGGAACTTATTTACACAATTTCCATTATTTGGGACAATATTCTAAATTTAATATATCATGAAATGATTATGTATGAAATTTTTTTATTTCATATCTTATATTTAGACATTAAATATGTGTACCTATAGTGAATACACATAACCGATCTATTTTATTTCCAAAATGATCTTTGCAAGTGAATTCTTCTCAATCTCTTTTTATTGAGGCATATTTTGATTTATACAAGTCATTATTTTATATGGTGTATAAAACCATTTGAATTTAAATTTCATTCAAAGGAAATCTTTTTTCTACATACCATTTTACTAAATTATAAAGGGAATGTTTCTTTTTAATATACACGGTGACAATGACCTTTCCACCACCGTGAAAATTATTTTTTATTTGGATTAATCTAAAAGACTTAGTGTTTTTAATAGAAAAGTAAATATCATATACCATTGTGATGTATTTTTTTATTGTAAATGGTTTTAATAATGGAATGATGATTTTAATATCTTGAACTAATATCTTTTTATTGCTATGTGGAAATGTTATCTTTCAATTATCTGTTATTATTATGTAATGGTTCTTGGAATTAGTTTACATATATGAGTAGTTCCATGATAAACCTACGGCTGGTGAGCCTGAGATAGCTCTCGAATGCATTGGGTCACAAGATCGATGTAATTTTTTATGTTTATCCTAAGAGATTTTGGGAATATACTGTGACGGTATTCCAAATATAACTCCTTATATAGGTGTGAAATATACAATGTAAGTATGATGAGAATGCCATATGTTAACTTTATGATTTATGATTTCAATGTGTTAATTATAAATATTATGATTTTCATAGGTATTTTAAAGGGATTATGTTTTATTATTGAAAAGTATTATTTCATTTATTTCTATGTATTTAAGGACAAATGTTTTCCTTCCTTGTTCTATAACCTTTTCTGAGATTTTTATGTTAATCCAAATTTTTTGAAATTTTTTTCAAAGTGTATAAGAATGGTTAAGGGAATGAAATAATTAAAGAAGATTTATATCAAGAAAAGAATAATTTTTTTATTTAAAGAATTTTATTATTGTGAAAAAAATTTTATATAGAAGAAGATTCTAAATTTTATTCTTTTCAGATGTATTATAATATTTACAACCTAATTAACAAAAACACTAAACCTAAAAATAACTTCAATGTGAATTCTTAACATAACTCAAGATTATGTAATGTTTTAAGCTAGGGCCTTATAGGTGATGTCCCCTTTTAGTGTGGTGGTTGTTTATTTAGACATTATTCCCTTTTAGAGTTATGGATCTCATAGGGTTTTGTTTAAAACGAGGTATTTTAATTCTGAAGTTTATTAATGGATTTCTTCGATTAGATTTTTATATTCAGTTTATTTATTATTTTTGGTTTTTTATTGATTCTAAACTCGGGTATATAATTCCCAAGTATTATTTTGGATATTTGGTAACATGTTCTAGAACATGGGGATAGGTAACACCTAGTAGGAATATCCATAGACTAGGCCAACTGTCTATTTTGATGGCGATCAGAGCTGGTTCATGACAGTTTTTAGAAAAACATCCTACAATATAGAATTAAAATTAGTCATAAATGATTTCATAAAATGTTTTAGTAACAATAAATTAAAAAAAGTTATACATTTTTTAAAAATTTATTTTAAACCTAGTTTTCAGAATACAAGTAAATCTATATAAATTCAATGAAATCGAACAATACTAAGAAAAACATATCATTCTAAACTAAAATTGAATTATAGTAATTATATTAATAAAAACACAAAAAACACAAGTTATGTCAAGATGAATGATCTATAAACATATATTATTGAATCTATAAATTAATATCTACTACATCAGGTAAACCATCATATCTCATAATGGGAAAATTTGACTCATCAAATGTTATATTTTGGTAAACACCATTGGTGGAATAAATAATGTCAATTTTATTTAAATAATCATGATAATAAAGTATTGGGATTACATAATGAAACTATCATCAAGTCTTATATGATCATTCAAGTAAAAAACATGTTTTCCCATTGACTCAAAACTGTATGGTTCTTCATTATCTAAGAATTAACTTATGACAATAACAAAGAATCCACAATCACAAATTAATATACCATGTCGCATCATTGAATCAAACAATTTATATTTTTTAATGTCACTCAAATATGAGGGTTGTTATCTGATAATATTATTTTTTCAAAAATTCAATAATAAGATACATTTTCATATTAGGGCCAATTTATGATGCAATGGCATAACAATCCCTTATATAAGTACAAATAATTCCATCATTTGATGTTTTATTTTCACCAACAGATCAGTTGGTACAAATTTATACCCATTCATTATTAAATATCTGTATTTATAAACTGAATAATTGGAACCAAAATCGATCTCAATTACATAATGAAAAACAAATTCAATATTTAAATTCAATTCATTAAATATATATGAAAAATACAGTTAAATATATATCTATATTTTTATGGGATTTAATGTAATGTTTACACCTTTGAGTTCAACCAAGAAGGAAAACATTGTCTAGGCAAATAATCTCACATTTTAGATGAAATGATCGATGAAATATATATTAAATTTTTATTTGACCTTTATAAAATTATAATAAATTTATATGCTATATGTAAAATGAAACATTATGATATAAAATATACATATCCAAATTACTTTCATGATATTGAAATTGAAAAAACACATTTAAACAAGACTGTGTGATTTCTCATATCCCACCCTCCAAGGATCAATTTAGCTAATGTATACGACCTAAAAATTCTTCCTTTTTTGGGAATATATTACAACTAAAGCTCAATTTCCCCATAATTCTCATCTTCTTTTCACATTGTCATGTTATGTTTTCTGATCACCTCAAACAAATATATTAAAAAGAAATTTATAAAATCTTATCCATTTAACCAGTTGGTAAGGAATATTCAGGGTGATTTTTTTTAAACCTAGGAAATACATTTTAAGACATATATTTTCGAAGGATACATCCACTATAAATAAATGGGTCACTAAAAAGTGTTTTATTTGGAATATTAATTGTTAAATATAGTAGGCAAGGGAAAAATGATTAGGGGGGAATTCTTTCCAAAACAAAATAAAATTAATGCTTAATATAATAATATTTTTATTAGGAAATAATTAGATAAATTTTTTAATGAATGTATAAAAATTACAAAAGATAATCACATTCACCATTACATTATTGGATAATTTTTTTTGGATTTATATTTGAATCGATCAACGAATAAGGGTGCGATAATCATGACTTTTTAGGGATTTCAGATACGAACCCACACTATTGATTCATTTAGATATGTTTTTGATATATCAACTAAGAACCATTATATTATACAATTCATCCAAAAATTTATTATTCTCTCACCATATAAAAATAAAAGGGAAAATTCATTTTTTCACTATTACACACATGATTCAATTATGGTCAAATACCCTAATCCAACAAGTCCATGTGGGATTAGAAGATTTCTTCACCCAACCCTTTATATTTATATGAATTGAAAGAAAAATTCCATCAATATTTTAATCAATGTTCATTATATCAAAACAATAATATATAAAATTGGTAAACCAATATGGTAAATGAAAAAAATAATTCACTTTCTGTAATATTATATGGCTTGAGTGTCAAAAAATATTCCTTCTTTATATTTGATGTGATATTTACATAATGAAAAACTAAAATCATTCAATTAATTGAGAACATTCATTATAGGAATACATTGATGTGGCTATCCTATTTTAATAGTATTATAAAACCAAAAACAATTCTTCCTATATTGATGATCCAGTGGAAATAATATTTGATTCCCTATAAAAATGAATCTATTATAATATTTAAGCATTATTGGTTGTGAAATCCTCAAAAAAAATAGGACAAGATAGTTTTCCCTTCATGCTCCAACAAACATCATTAAATGTTTAAGGAAATCATTTATAGACCATAGAGGGGAAACAATCATCTGAAATATTTTTTTTGAAGAAGCATCAAATTTGTTAATTCCCATACCCCAATGACACTTCACCTCAATTATTAATGGTCGGAACGAGACATCTATAACATTTCCATGATCTGAATTTCTTAGTGTTAGTATAATAAATAATGATAAATTATTGTTCATACTCATCCACGGAAAAATATTATAAATTTGAATAAAAATTCTCTATGTGTTGTGAGAGTAAAAAATCTTTTAAATGGATTAAAACCATCACTAGATAGACCCGACAATAAATTACAAACCACAAATACAAAATTAGGATGTTTTCCATAAAATTCATGCCATGATAATCCATCTTCTAGATAAACCGACTCATCAATACCTTTAATTCTATCAAAACTATTCTAATGAATATTGTTTGAGATATCTGTAAACATGAATATATTTTGATAATGGGGAATCAATGTAAACTACCACATTACTTTCTATAGAACATATCATGGAGTTCTATCTACATTTGGATTCTATAAAGATGTACTAAATTATTTACAGTCATTATGGTTAGTGGCCTCTTACCAAAATAAGCTGGAATATTTTAGAAAATATTGAATTTTATTAGTACAAAATCTGAGAGGGTTAGTTAACATTGGTTTATTATAATTAATTTAGAAAATAGCATTACCATAAATAAAAAATCCCTTAAAATGTAATAATATGATCTATAGATATATTAGAAATTCCATACATGTATTCTCAATGATATAACCATATTAAAAATTCAAACGTTTTCATTTTAGTAAATTCCTAATATAGAAGAGGTATAAAATCACCCATTAAATTTTTCAATCTCTCAGCATCATAATATTCATTCATGTCCTCTTTTTCACTAATATCATTTCTTCATGCGTTGGCATTTTATTTATATTTTTTTGATGCAAAAATCAAAACCAATCAAATATCAAATTCTCCAGACCACTTATTTCTTTCTGTTCATGTATAGTAAGAGACATCCTCAACTATCCATTATTCTTCAAAAAATAATTTTTTTAAATCCAGATATAATTATATGTTAGCCAACTTCTTCTAAGATTAACTATGCTTTTTTAAAAACTATTTTCACATAGACACTATATAATTCCTCCATTTGAAGAACTGTTGTATGAAAAATTTGAAAAAGAATCCTAATTATCTTGCAACTCAGTTGAAATATGAATAGTAGGACACATGTAGATTCTACCCATTCAATTAAATGGAAAATCGTTTTATTCCAATACACTATATAAAACATAATTACAATGGTATCTGAATTAAAAAGTAAAATTATAGTGTAGAGGAAATTAAAGATCCCTAATGGGAAACAAAATTAAATAAAATTCAGGATGTAAGCGAACATTGTATAAGAATCTATTATTCCACAATAAAAATAATAAGGCATGTCATAAGAAAAGAAAGGAAAAATCATAAAATACCAGACAAGGTGTACGTATTACAATAATTTACAACTAAGTATTATTACTATTAAAATGTTAATTTCTAATACATAGAGTTCTAATATTTTTAGATCATTATTGAGGATAATATTTAGTCATGAATGGATTTTATTTAATGTTAGAATTACTTATATTATTAAAACTAAAATGATTATGATATTGATATTCCCATGAAAATTATATTATAATATCCCCAATTCATGAATGATATAATATCCTTTATCATTACAAATGCATATTAAAAAATTAATCTGATTAAATATTGGATATAATTATCCCCAAAATAGATGAGATACAACAAAATATTTTTCTATAGTGGATCTCATGGATGAATCCTACTACACTGTCCAACTTTATTTAGGTTCTTCTTTAAAAATCAAACATTTGTTTAATGAGTAAGGGAATCCTAACCATGAAAATTGAATTAATAAATCAAATACAAAATAAAATCATATATTTTTTTTACCATCCAAAATTTATTGTTTTGGTGTCTTCAAATTGACTTCTCTCTAAATTAATTATTTTAATGTTAATGTTTTCAACTCCTTTATATATTAACCTTCAATATATGGGTTTCATTTTATCTCTCAATTTAAAAATATCTTTTATCAGAATCATTCAAAATATAAAAGTTTCTTTATTGTAATAAATTATTTAGGTGACCCATGTCATCAAACATAAACGAAATTATCATATAGGCTAAAGGACACTAACCTGATCCCTAGTAGATGAAAACTAGGATTGTGTAATAAAATAATAAACTATGATCTTATTCTCCAGTAAAATACATTAACTAAAATGGAAAATCCTTCATATATAATTTAAAATACTTTTATGAAATACTATAAAACTATAGAGAAAATAAATTACTTTTTATAATATCAAAAAAATTAACAATGATGTAAAGACCCGTAAAATTCAAGGAAATTTTTTTCTTAATTTTCTTGGGAGTTTTACAAGAACGCAGTTTCTGAAAGCACCTGCTTCTGAAGCTTGGTGTGGCCAGAATCATTTTCTGAAATTTAGATCGGGTACGTTCATTGAACGAACGAGCATGGATTCCTAACTTTTGAACCGGTGATCAGAATCGAATTCCTAGGGCACCGATGGAATTGCGGCCCTGGTATTTTCTTAGAAACTCCTTTTCCGGAGTTGCATTTGCTCGGGTGTGATTTTTAATTTTTTTGGGGGTTAAGTTAAGAAATTAAATAAAGTGGTATGACAACTTAATTTTATTTCACTTAAAGACACTTAAACCAAGTTAAGTGGATAGGGTGGAACCCAAAATATCCTACCCACTTGGTAGGATATTTGTGAGGTGGGGACCACACGAGCCCCACCTTTTCTTCCCTCCTAAGTAACGCACCCGCAAACCCCCTCTTTAATGAAAGTCAACCGTGCATTTTTCTGGTTAAGAAACGCCCCATTAAATTGGGCAGCTAAATTGTTACAATTAATTATTCTAATTAATTGTTCTTTTCTTATCTTTTGATTTTAAAATTGTTGGCATGGGAATAAAATAAGACCAACACTTGTCTTATTGAGGGGTGGCTTGTTTAGAGGATTTGCAGAAAACTCTAAGGCCTGAAGATCTTCATCCTCCTTCGCGAAGAACACGAAGAACGAAAAGAACGCAAAGAACACAAAGAACACCGGCCTTCGAAGAAGGTCGATGAAGAACACCGAACCCTTGGAGATCGACGACACTATGTCGTGTACCGCGATGCCAACGATCCTCCTTCCGCGACGTTTCTTCTATGGCGTTCCTTCCCTGTGACAATCTTCGATCAACGACTGATTGAGGTAGGGGATTGCGGTTCTTTTAATTCTTTGTGAATTATATCCTCAACATGGGTTTAAATGGTACAATTAAATCTTTGTGACTTTAATCCTCAGAGGTTGTTTATGCAACACTGTGTACTGCGATGACAGTGACGCCCCCTTCCACGACACGACTATCCTCTTCTTCCGCGGTGGTTAATTCCGCGATGAAGTCACGTTCGATGGTCCTGCGACCACGCGGGACTGGAGGGGGAACGGGACGCGGCCGCTGGCCGCCTCCGCTGGCAAGGGATGCCCCACGAGGGGCCGCGGATCCTTGACGCGGGGGCAGCGCCCCCCTCCCGAAACGGTTCAGTCGTTTGGCCGAAACCCTGGCCAGCGCGCCCCGCACACCGCGCGCAGGGCCGGCTGCCTGGCCGGTCCTCCAGACCGGGCTACGCCAGCCGGGCCGGCCCATGCCACCCGGGCCGGGCTGCACCCTAGCGGGACATCCCGGACCCGGGACGGGTCGACCCGGTTCGGGCCGACCCTAGGGGCATCGGGCTGGGATGACCCGGGCCCGAACCCCTTAATACATGACCTTCTTTAGTCATTTGCCCATATTTTGGGCTACAGACCTCCGATCGTTGCATCGTCAGCGGCGATGCGATCCTTGGATTGAGACAGTCATTTTGATATATTTCACTGAAGGTTTCAGAGTACTTTGGGTTCGGCTGAGTTGGTTCGTACAGGAAACTAACAGTGCCCTTAGAGCAGAAACACTTATAACATGAGCTCCGAATGTCCGATTGACGTGCCGTTGACATTGTTTGATTCTTCTTAGTGAGATGGACCTTTTGGATTACATCGCTCGAGGTTTGGACGCAGTTGGAGTATGGTCAGGTTAGTTTTGAATTAAAAACCAACCGGGCCCCTGGGACGAAAAAACCAATAACTCTCAGACCATGCGTCTGATTGACGTGCAGACTGTGACGTTGAGTTCCTGTAGACCATAAAGAACATTTGGATACATCAACTCTGGACATTGTGTCTGTTGATGTATCCGCCCTGCGGCTCATGGAGTAGACCCTCCCGAACGAGCTTGCTGTGTGCGGGAACCCTAGAGCTTGTTGCGACTCTGACGACGACGACTGTACAGAGATCCTCAGTGGATTCGACGGAGACGACTACAACACTCAGCGATCCTACGTGGATCAGTTCTACCGATCATGTGTGGGTCTGATCCTATGTGGGTCAGCGCTCAACGGTCTTGTGTGGGCCAGTGCCTACAGATCCCGTGTGGGTCTGATCTTGTGTGGGTCATTTTGGGGGTTAGTTACCTATCGATCCTTTGTGGGTCCGATCCTATGTGGGTCATTGCGGGGGTTAGTACCTATCGATATTTTGTGGGTCCGACAAGTTAGATGATTCAGTGGCTATATCTGATCATCTCTATGGTCATACTATGAGGTATACATTTGAGCTGAATCATGTTTTTCTTTCCATGGTGGATTGTGTTGTCCTATCCTGTGTGGATTACGTTTTGCTTTCCTGTGTGCACTGGGTTGTACTTGGGCTCTGAGGCTGGAGAAAACTAGAATTGGTGACTTAGGTATATGTATGGTAATATACCTAAGTAGTGTCGAATGTTACTTCATGATTGTATCTTTCCATTGTGGATTATCCTTTGTTGATTCTGGGAGACCTTAGGGGGTCTCGGGGTCCCTACTGAGTAGCTTATACTCACCCCTACAGGGGTTATGACCGCACTATGTTGTGTTGGTTGCAAATGATGGACAACACTGATCGTGGTTGAGGCTTGTGTAGCAGGATGGTACCCGGAGGTGGACCACTAGGAGGGACGTACTCGGAGCGAAGAGTTGGACCCAATGAGCTGTGGAGGCTATCTGTACTCACCCTTCAGGTGGGAATTCTAGTGGGCGGATCGACATTGCGGTTTTACTTTCAGTTGTTGTTTTCCCTTCCGAGTTGTACTTTACGTTCAGTTCGGGTTTGTATTCTGGCTCACTTTCTTTTCTTCACATACTATTGTACCTAGTTTTAACTTAGTGTTTACTTCTTCTACATGCTTTCTCTTTGGTGTTTGTTTACTTTACAAAGGCAATTCCTTCCCTTTTTATCGGGAATTACACCTTTGTGCTAGTCGCCAGCCCCTGGCCTACGGTAGGCGGGCTTGGTGTAGTCACGACACGGGCCCCGAGGACGGGTCGGGACAAATGACATATGTCGTATCAATGTAGATCATTAAAAGTGACACATCCCAATGAAATCCAGTAATACAATATCAAAAATAATAGTAGGGAAGGAATTCATATTAATCAAATATCAAAACAATAAAACATCCACAAATGGAAGAAGAAGACATGGCTGGTGGGTGTAATGTTACATGAGAAGGGGACGAGGATTCCAATATAAATTGGGCTAGGGAGGGGGATACTATATTTTGTAGGAGATGAGAGAATAAGTGATTAAATGAGGAGAGGGGATACTGAGTGGTCATTTGGTTCAAATGAATATACCCATGAATTTAATTTTTTTAGTAATGCTCAATATATAGCGACAATTGTTTAAAACTGTGGGTATAGGTTTAGGAAAAAATCTAAGAAAAATGTTGTCTAACCCATGGGTATAGATCTGTAGTAGTAGAAGACGTTTTTGGTAGGGAAGGTAGATATTAAAGACACTAGATTTTAGACTGGATACCAAAAAAACACACGTTCAATTTCTATGGATAGATAGAGTTCTTGATAATAATTTGGACAAAAATTTCAGGTTCTCCGTATAAATTTTATAATATACTTGAGATAACATAGAATTGCTAATGGAATTGGAAATTATTACTTGATACCAATGGTTTATGATGATTAAAACATCATCCAAAATTAACCACAAATAATTTCACACAATTCCATTAACTATGGAATGCAGTTCCATTACATAGAGTGTGTTATATTAAATGTTTAAGAACCCATTTAGCATTTATATATCTTGTGAATTATGTAGAAAAATAACCACTACTATAGATAACATGGCCTTTCATTCATCTATATTATATATTTTTAAATGAATAATTATAATAATACACAAATACATTCTTGAAGATTATAATGGTTTAGTACCATTGGAAGAACAAAAATATAAACAATTGGTTGATAAGAATTATACATTGTACCATAAATAGTTCATTGTAACTAGGAACCTTATTTGACTTATCACAAGTTACACCTATCATCAAAACCTAGGGTTAATATCTAATATAAAGGGTGAGGTTATATTTGTATTAATAGTAAATAATATAATCACACAAATCAAATCTATGAATAATGATATTAGATCACATACATAACATATAAAACCCATTAAATGCATATCATTGATAAAAATATTGAGTCATTGAATGAATATTCAAAATTCACAAGACATTAATTATATGGAAATAAATTTACATAATCCAGGATACCATAACATTTAAAAAAAAAATAGATTAATGGAATACGCATAATCATAGAATTTTTATAGAATTCAATGATTGTTACCTAGGTTATCATAATGGAATGGGTTCAATCCCCAAACAATAGGTAGTTGTCAAGGTTCACTCTAAATACAATCGTAGTGGAGTAATTCCCATACACAACATAGTCACTCACCATTGCATTTCTGTTTATATCATGAAATATCAATCATTACCCAATTAATTGGATGGTGACTTAAGTCTCACCCATCACATAATGAAAATCATGCACACGTGTTCTAAAAGATCATAAAACATTCATCATATCAAAACCAATGATAATTAATAGGTTAAATAAAAAATTTCATCATACCATAACATATGAAATGAAATGGGTTTCTAATAACATTTCATCATAGCATAACTAATGGAAAAGAAGTGGGATTCAAAATAATTTTTTCATGGTATAATCGTAGGAAGGGAAAGGGGTTTCATAAACATTATATCACTATAAAAATATACATTTATACGAATGAATTATAATGATATAATTGGATAATATGGCATGTAAATCATAAGTAACATCAATGTATTTCATTTTATAAGGAAAATATTTTTGAATTATCCATTGGAACATTTCATAAATAAAATATCCTTCTACTTAATTTTTTTTCAAAATATAATATTTTTCAAAATCATTTTATTAGAAAAAACTTGGATGGTTATAATGGAATATAAAAATATTTATTAATGTTTTTTGACCAAAATATAAATTTTCAAAAAAAAATTAATAATTTTAAAAGTTAATTTTAATGAAAAAATTTGAAAAATATTTTAACTGTTAATTAAAAGTAAAAAATATGAAGTATGATTTAAAATAATTTAAAAAGTATCATGAGGGAAATAATCAGTCTTTTATAATAATAATTTTAAAGTTCAAAATTATGGAAATTATGTGGAAATATTTTTTTTGAAAAAAACATGATAACTTATAAAATAATACTCAATGAAAGTAATGATTATATGATTGAAAATCATGCATATGTCGTACATGTTAAAAAAACATTTCTCTCACAATTATTGTAAAATCCAAATAAAATTGTTTTAAAAATGATACAAAAATTAATTTTCAAGAACATAATAAAATTTTATTCATTTGAATAAATTTACTTAATAAATAATATTGTAAATATAAAAAATTATTGAAATCATTTTTATAAAACAATGATGTTGAATAAATAGGGTTTTTGAATATAGAGTGAAATAAATATGATTTTTTCTTAAAAACAATTTTGGTATCATTATTCCATTAAGAGAGTAAAATGAATACAAAACATTAATTATACAAAACAATAACTATATGAAATAAAAATTCATTGGTTTTTTGAGTGATATATCTTAATATCCAATCTTTGGAAGAATAATCAGGAAAAATCCATATAAATTATGATATTATTACATAAAATGCTTACCTCTTTGGAAACATTGAATCATAATCCCTATAAAATCATAAAATTAAATTAACCTATAATATCTTGATAATGAACAAAATCATGATATTATCTGTCAATCTCTTTGTATATTCCCCTAAAAAAATTATATAGATGCATAATATAACATATGTCACAATGAAGTCGAATTGAGACAAAAATATCGTAGCATTTTTGTAACCATTGATCCCTAAAACAACTAAAAAAGAGAAATACTATTATATATATATATAAAGAACCATAATTGTTAGGATAAAAATAAAAAAATGATTTAGTTGTTATTATCTACACCACATAAATGAAACATTAGGTAAATATGAATGGCTCTCAAAAAATTGAACGTTATATGGAAACCCCTTACCTATTTTCTCAACTTCCATCGTACACATTAAAACCTCATTTGTAAAAAATATATGATAATTTAATATCTATTAAATTAACTTAATTATACATATTATAACATATATGATTTACCTTTTCTTTTTTATTACCTATCTATAGAAAATTACTTATTAAAAGCATGTTTTGGGAAATAACTACTTTTTTCATATATGTTTTGATTTCCTTTTTTTTGACTATTTTATGTTGATCCTGGTTCCATAATATATATGTTAAAAATTTTATAAATATAAACTATTTTACTTATATATTGAATAATATTATTAGATAATATTTATATACATACATACATATATATATAATGAAATTCAACATTTATGAATATGGTATGTTTTATGTATAGAAGAGGGATGTTAATATTTTTTAATAGATGGATGAAAATAAAGAAAAACAATAATTCAAAATTATAGAATCTTTATTATTTATTATATAAAATATATATTTATTAAAATTATCTTTATCACCTTGCATGCAAAGAATTAGTGAAAAATAATCACATTATCAGTGAGATAGTGTTCAGACGTACCCCCAACGATTTTATCATATCCCCCATAGAATGGAATGTAAGAAGCTATATGTGATATGATAATTACATATCTATAATTATGTTATAAATATAAAATATATTAATTTTTTATCTCTATTACCATTTATGCAAACCAGAAATTAAAAACACAATACATCGGCTCGTGAGGCGATTTTCCTCCGTACACACGAGCAACATTACTATTTCCCAACGGGTTAGAATATAATTTGTTAAGAGTGATATAAAAATTCCATAGATAAAATGTTATCATAATAATATCATAATATCATTATATCCATAATTATATACTTTCAAGATAGGTTTTTATTGAAAAAGAATCACATCAGTCGGTGAGGTGTTAACATGCAGTACACACATTCGATGGTTCAGTTTCCCATTTGATGGTCGATGAGATGGATATTGGTTATGTAATTTAAATAATAAAATATCAGTATATGTTATATAATTCAGCTATTATATAATTATAGTATAATTATATTTTAAGGATTTAGTTAATGATGTAAAATGAAAATACATGTTTAATGACTATACCTCTTCTTTGGATAACAACTTTAAGTTTAAAACTAAAGCCTTCTTTGAGGAATTACTTATAAAAATATGGCATGTAGTATATATAGAGTTAATTGAGGAATATATATTTTTTGGCCCTGGAAAATAAAAATCATCATGGATATATAAATATGAGAAGACAAACGGTGACCATTTATTAGTGGGGGAGGGGACACTGATGGATTTTAATAAAATAAATTGAACCCACATTTTCCAAATTAATAATAAACAATTATTCATGGATATAAAGTCATAATTTGGCCCTAAAATAGTATTCGTCTATTTTTAATATTCCTTTAATCCCTTTACATTTTATTTTAACCCCCAATAAACCTGATTTAACCATAATCATGTTAATTATTTTTTATTGTTTTTAAAAATAAATTAATCCATAAAATAATTTTACATTATTTTAAAATATATATAAAATTTGTTATTAATAAATTTATTCTAAAAAAATATATTCATATATGTTCATGAACATAGTTTATAATTAATCCTACAAATTGGATGAAAAATCGATTTTCAAAACAAATCATTTTTAAAAAAATTAAATATTTCTATATAATAATAAAATATAAAATTAAATACTTGGAAATAAATCATATTATAAAATATTTAATAGTAATCATTTTACTTTTAATACAATATTAAATTAAGATATATCTTTTAAATAATTTACATTAAATGATTATTCTTAATAAAAACCTATATTTTTGGTTATTCACTGAAAAATTATTTTTTAAAAAAATCTTAAAAATATGACACTAATATATTTTTACACTATGATTTCAAAAATTAATTTTATAATGTAAAATAAATATTCTAAGAGTTTCAAAATATTATTTTTTACACAAGGGGGAAAAATGTGACAAAAATCATTTTAGAAAATATAGTTTTGAAGCTTGATTTTTGATATATTATTTTCACATGACATGAAATTACAGAAGAATAATACAAAAAAATAATTGAATATATAATATACTAATTTATATTAAATGAATAAATAATTTGATTCATTTAATATTTATGTAATATTTGTTTTTGTGTAGAAAAGTAGTTTTTAGAGAAATATTTCCTTTATTTCAAGTAGTTAATATATTTATTTATAATTAATTGGTCACCAAATTATTCCATTTATATACCTATGTAAGCCACATATTTTTATAATTTTGTTAACCATACAAATATTTATCATTCTAATGGTTATTCTGTAAAAGTATTATTAAATATTATATTTTAATTGTATGTCCTGTTTCGTTAAAACGTGGTGTTACACGTAGAAAAAGCTATCCGCAAAAATTATATTTATAACAAAAATACATATTTATGATGAAATTAGTGTGTTACATTATACCTCCCTTAAATTGGATTTATCCCACAAAATTCCATCACTTAAATATAAAAACTGAGGATACTTCCACACCGTCACATCCTCATGTAACTGTACAACATCTTTAACCTAGTAGTTTCTCAAAAATATGGTTACCAGGTGAGTGGTCATATTTTATATTACATTATCTATATGATATATATTTTGAACTAGTTGATCAATATAATAAATGTATTGATCCATTAGTACAACATATGTGTTTAGTATAAGTGAGGAATCATGTATTTACATCTGTAGGATGTAAATGTGGAACGAATCATAAACCAGAGATTTGTTTAATTAAACAACCAAATGATAAGATACCATCTAAATATGATTTATAATTTCTATGGTACTAATGCACCTATAACCATGAATTCGTTTATATCAAAATAAAAATTCAATCCCTTTTTGTGCTTTGATTATTTTATACTTAATCCCATACAAAAATAAATGAAGATGAATTTTTAATTCCAAAACCACTAATGGATCACAATTATCCAAAATATAATGATAAGTTATTCCTTATATCTAAATTTATCATCATTAAAAACTATTACCAAAGGTTATCTAATATTCATAAATGTTGATATAGTGCATTATTTCATTATTGTCTAATACTTCATCCCAGGATCCACTTAAACCACTTCATAAATGGTTATCCTTTTTACCATTAATAAATATAAATTTTGTAAGTATGGTCATTGATTTCTCGACATTCAACATAATATTAATCACTGAAATTCAATTATGTATCACATAATTTTATCATACAAAATATGCAAATACATTGGTCATATAATCTCATGAATCATGGTAATAAATTTAATTAATAGAAAAACTCAACTAAAAAAATACATAATCCCTCATTCCATAAATAAAACTATAGATTATTTATTATATTCTAGTAATTATAAAATATCTTAATCTCTATCAATGATAATGTATTCCCATTTTTTAAAAATCATTAATTTTTTCAGTTCATCAACACTATCATGTTTAATTTATCCATATGAAACATCTTTTTATCCTTACAAAACCATAATTTTCAAATTTTGGAACATATTCAGGGATATATTCATTTCATCATGTGTTATCCATAAAATATCACGTTGAAATTAAATCAGTTTTATACTTCATTATTACCATTCAATATAATATTTAAAATACAGAATTTAAAAATTCTACAGAACAATCCATGTATATTCTAGGATGCATATTACATAAGTCATGATTTCTAGACACAGACACATCAATCATTCCACTTCATTTATAAATGTGTAACTAGGATTCATCATCTTATTCCTTAATAACTAATTCTTATAATTAGGAAATCTGTGTCATGTCTTAACATTTATATGACTCAATTTCATCATTCTTCTCATGTTTGAATACGAAATGTTGTTTGAACATCCAATTCCTTTAAAACGTCGTTATGAGTCTCTTCGTCATCATGTGTATTACCATTAATTATACCCCCTTGCTGATTCACTTCATGAGAATTTAAAATTGTATATAAATTGAATAATTCACATTTATTCCACTTATATAGAAAATAATTATGAATCATACCTTATGAACACAATTTTTCTTATCTATTTCACTAAATAAACTTTAAATTCTTTCTCAATTATCCCTTAATCTATACCCTAATAATCCATGAATAAAACGTATTATCATTCTATAGAGTAATTAATCCAGCATTCTTGCCATTTAGGAAACTAAATATTTATTTCGTCATGGGGTCCAACACCCAATCTCTCGGCAAACTCCATCGTTATCTTATTTGATTATTCTGTGAGTTGGACATGGTGTATGTTGTTTATCCAATTTTTGATAAACTGTTATAAATAATCACAATATCATTCACTCTAGTAATCATCCCATTTAGATTCTTATTGACTAATTTTATTTTATATTCAATTTAAACCCAATACATTTTCTTTCTCTCCATTGACTAAAACTAAAACGAATAGTGCGAGAAACATTATTAATTGAGGAAAACCGCATTATCATTAAAAATAAATTATATTATTTATAATTCATGGAAAATTGTTTTCAATCTATGTCAACTTAAGCTTATCCTTGGACATTCATAGAAATTATTTTAATCTTTCTTATTGTTTCCTAAAGAGTTTGTAAATTTAATGAGAAATATCTTTGGTGTGTCAAACTAGTTGCATAATGAGGCCCATTTTTGTATAACAGGTGATGCACGAGTCAGGCCTGATGATAAAAATTAAATTTAGCATCCATAGGTGCTTTATATGTGCCAAAATTTGCCCACTTTTAGTATATTTATTGGGATATATTTCTCAGAAAGCACTCTACTTATAATTTACCAATTTTCAATGATATATTCCAATTAGTAGAATTATCTACTAAATTATCCGTAGACATGTCCAAATAGATCCCATTATGGTTCTATAATTTTCAATTTTAATAGTGAAAAACCCACTCCTCTAATTTAAACTACAAAAACTAGGATTTCATACATATATATCACCTCATTTTAGATTAATATTCATTAAATTACAAATACACATGATCGTTAATGTTTAATGTATTTTGATAATTGGAAATAGAAAACACTAGTTCATAAGATTTTTATATTATATCAAACATAATTAATCAAAACAATCACCCTTGTTAGATATTTCTCACACAGTCTCTATAATCATAATCGGGGGAAAAGAAACATAGGAAAGGGTGATCCCAGATGCTTAATAATGGTAAATAAGAGAAATAAATTAACATAATATGATCATAATGGAATTATAAATTGATCATCACATAGTAAAACCATACTATAAATATCAAAGATCAAAATATTGAGTAATTGAATGAATATTGGTAGTTTATAAGACATGATTCAAAAGGAACTAAAAGAACATGAACCATGATATCATAACAAATCGTATGAGACATATAATTTTATCTAATAAATAACAATAGAACATCAATTACATATTATTATATTATTATTTCCAAGTATATTATAGTTGAATGGGTTCACTCCCCAAACCATCATAGTAGTAAATGTTCCCTCCTAATAATATCATAGTGAAAAACTCCATTATTGAATTAGGATAACTTTACATTTTAATCTTTTTTATCATTACATGACCATATTTAACCAATGATGTTGGTGGATATATATGTCCCAAAAATCACATAACGGAAATCATATATATGTGTATGAAAAGATAAAAAAATAATCTTATCATTATCCATGAAATGAAATGGGTTCCATAACATTCATCATATTAGAATCCATTAAATTATGAGGTTTTTATGAATCATTTATTCATTAAATTTTCAATGAAAAAGAATTGGGTTTCATAAAAATTTTATCATGGTATAAACCATGTCATAGAACATGGTTTAATAGATATCATTTCATAAAAAACACAAATCATTTATAAAAAGAATAATAATTGTATCACAGGATCATATCAATAATAAATAACACGAAAAATCGATGGATGTAATCTTATATTAAATAAATTTTTAGTGACCAATTTTAATATTTAATGAGGAAAATAGTCTATCCACATTAAAAATAAATTTTCATAACAAAAAAAACATATCAAAAATTTTTCCATTGAAAATAAACCTAATTATTTAAAATGAATATTTAAAGATCATTAAAAACATATCCTTAGGAAAATTAGATTCTCAATTTTAAAATCATATTTTTAAAATTAAATTTCACAAAAAAATTTAAAAATATTTTTCATTTAGTATAAACTTTTAATCATATATAGGATCATTTTAAATATATTTAATACATGTCTCCTGGAAAATAATTATTATTTGGAAATCAATATTTTAGAATTATAAATTCATGAAATATTGTGTGAATTTTTTTTCATTGAAAATGACCCAGAATAAATATAAATAATATTTAAATAAAATAATGGACATGATAGTGTACATTATATTCATGTCGTATATATAAAAACAAATATTCCTTTCACATTTATAAAAATAGGTAAACACACATTTTTTGGAAAAGGAAAAAAGCCACCTATTAGAAAATTTATACAATGTAATAACTTGGTTGAAATTTATTTAATTAATCCATTGGATTTTGATAAACCACTATTGAAATATTTTTATAAAAACATGTATATGAAATAAAAGGTTTTTGGCACTAAAAAATAAATAATGATGATTCTTAATGACACATTCAATTGTCCTCTAGAGACTTTTAAGAGAGGAAAATTAATGGAAAACATGAATTCTATAAAAATAGATAGAATATAATAAAATAAATTCATTTATTATGAGATATATCATAATATTTCATCATTTGATTCAAATTCATGAAAAGTCCCAATAAATGACGATATTGTAACATAAAACCCCTAACAACTTCGTAACATTGAATCATAATAACCATGAAATAAAAAAATTTAATAGAAACAATAATATAATGAAAATAAACAAATTAATGATATATCATGTTAAATGGGTTTTATATATAACTTTTAATGTTCATATTTTTATAACATTAATAATGTTCTATAAAATAAAAAATTCGGACAAAAATCTCGTGGCGATTTAGTAACCATTGATCCATAAAACCATGAAAAAGTTTTTTCTAAAATGGATATATAAAACCACATAATTATTGGTATTAGATTGATAAAATATGTTCATCGTTAATATATACATAGCATACATGTAATAAATGTTTTATGTTGAATGGATATCATATAAAATAAATGTGACATGGAAATCCCATACCTTAAGTCTCAAATTAATTCATTGACATTCCAAAATATATTATAATAAATATATTCTTATTATATATCCATTAAATAAAAAAATTTATATATATCATACCAAATATTATTTACTTATGACCTTTTATTACTAGCCTATTAATAATTCCTTATTATAATCATGTTTTGGGAAATAACTTCTTTGTTTTTCAAGTATATTTTGATTTGGTATTTTCAAAAATTTTACATTGATGATGGTTAAGTTATATACCAATTTACTAAATTAATATAAATATATTATTTATTATGATTAATCCATAAAATTTAATGATTTAAAATAAAATGAAAATTTAAAGGACTCGGTTTTTCGTACTTTCGCATAAATAATGTTTCCATTTTTAATGTAAGGAACATAAGAAAGGAAAATAATAATAATATATTTGAAAATAATTATTATGTAATATATATCACATATAATTATTTACATTATACTTAAAACTTTCTATGAAACGATTCGGGGAAAAAACAAATCACATAGCTTCGTGGGGTCGTTGTCTGTTGTACACAGAAGAGACGTTATCATATCCCTTACATAATGGAAAGTGAGAAGTTGATATTATATGATGATTAAAAAGTATAATTATATTAATAATATCAATTATATTAATTTATTTTTCCCTTATTACCATCAATGTAAAACATTAATGAAAAACACATCACATTGGTTCGTGAGGAGGTAGTCCACCAAACACAGAGGAGACGTTATTAATTTTAAATGGGTTAAAAGGTAATAATTTATGTTTCATATTATAATAACATATCAAAAATAATATCATAAGTATATAATATAAAAATTTAATCCAAAAAAATTTTCAATCATGACAATGAATAACAATAGGTCACGAGGACGTAGTTTGTTGTACACACAATCATCTGTTTTATTTACCGTTTTATTGAAGTGGAGACTGTTATATTATATTATATTAAAATTTTAAAATATAAATATATGTGATATATTTGTTTCATTATTTTATCAGAGTTGAAGGATAGATTATGGATTTTGAGGAAGAATGAAAATGAAAATGAATGCTTCTGGATTATACATATTCTATAGAAAACCTTTTATGGTTATCATATGAAGACATCATAGGACGAATTACTAATAAATATAATACATACAATATGACGGTAAGAAATTATGTAATTTATTTAGAGATTTATTTTCTGAAACAAATTGTTTTGGACGTTTGAATTAAAGAGGATATAGTAAACTATTTATTATTGGGGGAGAAGACACACATAATTGTTTTTAAAATATAAATGTGTACAGAATTTATTCACATGTAAAAATGATCCAAAATGAGACATTATCAATTCATGGAGATGAAAAAGTGGAAATATGTCCATTGAATCAGTTTCTTTAAAAAATTTGGTCATTTTAGATCCTATATTTTTATTTTAACCTTTAGTAATCCTAATTTAAACTTAACATGCAGTATTGAATTTCTACTAATTTCACTATTCATTTTCACCAAATACGTTTTCAAAGTATTATATAATATATATTATTCAATATAAAAAGTTTTAATAAATTTTTATATGTTATATTAATATAGTTTTAATGATTTAACTTAAAATTAAACCCATGAATATGATGGAACAAAGGTTTTCTGATGAAAAACATATTAGTTTTTTAATGTATATTAAAATTAAATATTAAATTTATTTTAATGTAATAAATTAGACTAATAAATATATAATCTACATAGTGCTAATTTTTAAAACACATAATTTTTATTTTTAAATAAATAAAATTAAATGTATGCTTTTTATAAAAACATGTATTTTCACAATTCATTGAAAAAATTAACTTTTTTAAAAATAATAATAAATACAATTGAAGATAAATTTTAAATTTTGATTTGAAAAATTAATTTTATTTTCTAAAATAAATTTTCTACATGTTGTAATATTAAATTTAAAATAACTATGAAAATTAAATAAAATAATTTTTCGAAAAATAATGTTTATAATCATTAAATTGGTTTTTTAACAAATGTCTAGAAAACACAAGAAATGAACATTTATTATTTTATTTAATATATAACATATTTAATGTATAAAAAAAATTAATTTAATTTTAAACATTTCAGTTAATATATGAAATATATATTTCATTAAAATCATTCAGAATTAGTTATTTGTTTAATTTATTGAGTTAAAATGTGTTTTCATGTAGAATTCATTTTATATACATGTGTAAACCATAAATTTTAAAAATTTGGTTTATTATATTCACATCCAGAATCCCAATGGATTTGGGATAACTATTACATTAAATAATAAAATTCGAATAAAATTTTGTGTTTCAAAAAAAAATTGTGTTTTGTATAGTGCAAGCTATCGAAGAATGTAAAATTAATTGCAATAAAAAGTTTCAAAAAAACAAGGGGTTTCATATTATACTATATATATGATTTGGGTTCTATAGTCAACAGAATTTTTATTATAGTATATTAGAAGAATGATATAGAGGAGATTAATCCAATTATACATGATATTCAACTTGAATATATATCCACATATTACCATACAAGTTAGATATATGATTTATTAGTGAGGGATGGAAAATTGATTTTATCTAAAAACATCGTTTCCATTAAAAATAAGTTAAATTAAAAAAATTCGTTAATATTTTTACATTATTTCCTTGAAAAACCTATCATAATACCTAATCTATCTCATTACATTTCTTAAATTTAATTCCCAAACACCATAGTCCAGAACAGGTGTCAAGGATCATCGTTTTGGAAAATTTTAACCCTAAAACATCATTAAAATTATTCAAATCATTTTGACTATTTTTTTGAATGAATTGTCCATATATTTAAATTTAAAATTATAAAAAATAATTATATTCACTTTAATTAAAAAATCGAGGAATAAGTATCATAAATAACATTAAAATTAATATGAATACCATACCTGATTTGAGACGCACATCTAAAAACCCTCAAATTTTGATATAAGATCTAATTTAATTTAGTATAATTTTATTTAATTATTATACATAATTTTACATAGGATCATAATATACCCTGAATAGAAATAAGTGGATGATATATTGGGATACTTATATTGAAATGTAACAAAAGAGTTATTTGTTGACCTATGAAAATTATTAATGGAACAATCCATTAGAGACACATCACTTGGATTATGGACCTATACTGGGAGGCTAGAAAGGTGCCATCTGTTCTCCCAAATTATCAAGGGAGGAAAAGTACATGATTGGGTGAATTAATGTTTGAAATAAGACACAAAATGTTTCAATACATTATGTAGTAAAACTTATAATGATATCATGTTCCATTAGGAAAAAAAATTATAAACGTGGAATATATCTGAGTCAAAAAAATATGAATTGGATGTAAACTAAAATATAAATACGTGATATGAATGTACAAATTCATTAGATGAATGTACACATTCAAATGATCCATATGGAAAATATATATATTTATATTATA
Source organism: Viscum album (assembly GCA_963277665.1). Classification (NCBI taxonomy): domain Eukaryota; kingdom Viridiplantae; phylum Streptophyta; class Magnoliopsida; order Santalales; family Viscaceae; genus Viscum; species Viscum album. Next base: position 648,861,797 of record OY728148.1, on the reverse strand, counting down.
TGATGTTCTATATATAGATTGAACATTAAATATATGAATATAATGCATTTATTTTTCATGCATACTATTAATTAATTTAAAATATAAAATGAAATGAAATAAACTAAAATATTATATTATATTATATTATATTATACTATACTATAATATTTATTTCTCAATAATGGTGTATTCTTCAGTTACAATAAATTATAAATTGATTAAAATCATTACATTAAAATTTTCATCAATGTTCAATAAATGTTTCACAGCTGAAAGACATGCATATTATTCATTAAGAGGTGGGGGCTTCAGGCTTCATCTATAAAACAAGATGATATCCTATCGTGTTGGGTTTGTGTGGTATGGTATGTATAATCCTATTCCAATTTTTCTACCTCTTCAAACACAATTTATATCATTTTATGATTTTCTATAAGCCCTTTATATTTTTGGTATCCTCATAAAGAAATAATAGATCCATTATTTAGTGTACTCCCTGGGAAGAAGGGAGAAATTTTTTACTACAACATATGATCTTCCACTACCATTATCCATCAAAAGAAGATTGAAACTAAAGATTTTATGAGTTCTAGCTACAAGTATTTATATATATTTTACATATTAAATTCATAATGATATATCACATGTTTTTTTTGTTTTATATTTCACTATATATGGTAATTATATGCTCAGTAAAACCCTATTTGTGGTATCAAATTTTCTTTATTAATAACTATAGGTGTTTTAATCTATTTTCATAAAATAATACCACAAAACAACATTTTCATAAACCTACAGAATTATTATATACCATTTTTATGTTTTTAAGGGAAACTATGAATTAGCTATATGATGGTTAGAAATATAAATGTTATTCCCTTACATGATCTAGTTTTGTGACATTAGATATGCTTTTTCCCTATCATAATACCCTTACACATGTTGGAAGTGAAGGGGAATTTTGATTGTTACCTTTATGAAAATGGGTTATTTGGGTGATATACCTTTAGGAAAAGTTTTTTTAGTAATTGTAATATCCATACAAAATAGGTTTTACAAAAAAAGTTGTTCCCATAACCAATGGTGTAAAAATTCCAGTCATATCCACTTTACCCTTTTGTGTTAAGGTTTTAGAACTATTATGTAAAGGACTTTTAAGTTTAACTTTATGTAGAATATAAAATTTATAGAAAAAAATTAGGAAAAAGGAGTTTCATAAATGTAGTAACATTAGATGAAAGCGATTTTAAATGGTGACACTGGACTTACCTTTACCCATAACAGTTTACATAATGGTATGATCTCAACACACTTATGCGGTATGCACCAGATAACAGTCATCCCTCTTAAACCTTATGTAGACTGTTTGCATAATTGTAAACATTAATGTGATATGATTTTTTTAAGAAAAATTAATGGTTTTTATGGCCTAATATATATATAAATCATAATAACATGTATTTTATGAAATTTTAGTTTTTTAGTATTTTATAATTAAATTAAATTATTTATAGTTAGTTATAATTACATATATTAATGTTTATGAAACACATTCCCAAATATTAAAGTCTAATGTTTTAAAATATCTTTTACGATATAAAATTGAATATATTATAATCAACAAATAAATGTGTTATTATGATATGATAAGATGTGGGGTATAATGTGTTTATAAATTTAAAAATATATATGATATTTATATTATATAAAATTTGTGTTAAATAGATATTGAATAATAAAATGATTAGTATTCAAGAAATAAAAAATATATATCATTTAATATAAAATATGTTGTGGACTTTATTAAAATGAATATAAAATAATGATATTCCTGAAAATTAATAAAATTTTCATAATTACCATTTATTGATGAATAATTTAAAAAATTATCCCATTTTGGGAAATAAATAAATTTTTTATTTAATTTTTTAATTTCATCCAATTTTTTATATAGTATACTTGTTTTGAAATATTAATATTTTTATGGCCATATATTTGATAGATTTTATCATTGGAAGATCCCTCATAAAATGGATAGGTATAATATAATAAATTTTAGGAATAATATACCTTCACCCAGTATGAGTTTTTTTGATCTAGAGAATAATTTTTTATCGTTTCTTTATAATAGTTGTTCGAGTTTTCATATAGTGAATTCACTAATGAGTAAATTCACCTCAGGTAGAGGGACTCAGGGTTCAGACAACCATATTTCATAGAGTTTTTTCATTTCTCATAATGTTAATGTGGTTTTCTCTATATCACATTGGGAATACTCATTTTTGATATTTTCAATATGATATAAATATATTCATTTACAAGAACTGTTCATTTTCTTTTTAATATAATTAATATTTATTTGTATGAGTATACTCGAATTATATTTTTGAGTTACTAACAGTGGATTATGGGTTGTGCCAATATTCACTCCTTAATGTGGCGTGAACACAATAATTATATGGGTGGGTTACAGATTTCCAAAATTAAATCATTAATTTCATGTATACATAAAAGTAAATAAAACATGATATGATAATTATTACATATGATGAAATCATTTGGAATATAATTTGTATTTGAATAATATTAAATAAAGTTGACTAAAGCCCCCTAAAAACAAAATGTTATATTACTTCCAAATAAACACTCTAAAATAATCTAATCATATAATTAGATACTTTCACACCACATAGGGGTGCCCCTATACAATCCTATGTATAGAAATAAAGTAATCAGTGCCTCATGATTATTTAATGGTTAGTCTCACACAATTCATTGGTTCCCCTATACTATATTTATATAGAATGCTTTCTATATTTTCCTTAGGATTCACTTATCTAGGTATCCAAAGGATTATGATCCAAAATGAGTAGAGTATTGGTGATCCATATAATGGATTTGGATAATGATTTTTCTTCTCAACCATCCAAAATTAACAACTTTCGCGATTCAGATAAATCTTCACCCAAATATCTAATGTAATGTGTTTCTCATAAATTTGTGTTCCTTTGATGGTGAAATAAGAATATGGAAACACTTAATAGATAAAACTTATGGGGTCATAAATTTTATTTGGAGCACTATAATTAAAATTCATCATTTAAAAGAGATCATAAATGACATTCCTCTAATAAAATGGTTTTTAGTTAATAAAATAATCATCATCATAAAATTAAAATATATTAACACATGAAATAATAATATAAAATTAAGAAATTCCTATGATTGGAATATTTAGAAAAGCTATTCAGTAATTAAAATATTATAGGTTTTATATTAGTAACTTCCAAAGTAATTCTGTGATCAATTTGTTCAATACAAATAATGATTATTATGGAAGAATAGTATTATTCATTTTAGTATTCAAAATAATTTACAACAAAATGACCTAATAAATTTTATACAAGACTTATATAATCAATATGATTTGGTATTTCAATGATATTAAATATGATTGAATATATTTGGAGAGACTAATGAATTATTAAATAGCATATTTTAGTAAATAAATTCTTTCTATCTCCACTATAGAAATGTTTCCACAGGATGTTTCAATTTAATGAATGTAAGAACAATGTTATTAACATGTGGAAAATATATTAACTAGGAATATGATGTTTATGTTATGATAAAATATATATTATTCAACAGGGATAATGATTAAAACAATATGAGATAATTTTTTAATTTCCAATATTATATATTCAATAATATAGGTATGGTTATATGAAACCATATGGTATTATTATAATGCTTTAATCATTCCATGTGCTGGGATTATCTAGAATACATAATTTAGTTTTAGGATCCCAATAGGATATCAATAATAGGAATTGATGACATATTAATGGATTCTTTTTCATTTATGTGTATGTGATACAAAATATAAAATTTCAATTCCCTATAAATAAACAATAGTTCCAAATCATAGGTTGAATTAAAATACCATATAAGTTTCCTTCAATTGATCATATAAATAGTTAATATATCCTAAATTTCACAATAAGGATTATTATAAAAATATAATCAATCCATTTAATAGAATTGTATCATTATCTCACTTCTCTTATTTTATAGGATTTGTTAAAAAATGTTTTCTAAATAAATTGTGTTTCTTAATCTCATTCACTAGGTTTAAAATCTACAGAATTTGATGGAATGTTTTTAAAAGAATATATGGATAATTTGTTTTATATATGATAGAGTATTGGTCTAGATATTTTTTAAAAAATTATGGAATTTGATTCCTAAGTAATAATGGATTATGTTGATGAATAAAATAATATTTATCAATTAAATTATATGAAAATGTAAAACACAATTTGATATATATAATCAATAGTTTAATTGTTAAATATTCTTACTAATAGAAAATAATTGTTTTTTAAATAAGAATTTTTTTTATTGTTTCTTAGAAAGACATCACAAATATAATATAATCCTTAATATGTTAGTGGGAGTCTGTTTATGTTTAGGGATTTTAAATTCTAACTTATATAAGATCGTGAAATATTGTGGTTGATTTGTTTTTATCTTTATCTACTAGAACTTAGTTTAATAGTAAAGAATAATGTAAATAGTTAATTATATTTTCCATGGAATAATGAATATCACTATTAACGAAATGATTTCACGATTCTATAAAAATAGTGATTATCCACTTAATATATTAAATTTATTTAGGAAATTTATCGGTAAATAAAAATGTATATTGTTACATTTTCATATAACAAGGTAAAAATATTATTCCCTAAATTTTTACACCATCCAATACACAAATTCTATCCCGTGATGTTGGAAAGGAATCCCAAAACATGCCATCATCATGTTTCTCGGTTGATTTTGTTGGTTGAAAATTACATATGACACTTACTCAGAATGATTGGTATTACCAAACCACATATTTATGGTGATGTAGTTTCATAGTGTTTGAATATATTTTGTTCCTCAAAACTGTGGTGTTTATTTAATTGGAAAACTAAGGTTTTTATAAAGGAATCTATGAAGTTCAATTCATGGACTATGAATTATAGTTTTCTAACTACGATGGAGGTACACAGAATTAATGGAAAATCATTAATGTAATTACTTTTCTAATGAAACACTATGAGTTATGTGATGCATGAAACATGGATTGTATAACAAAATCAGTTCAGGGGGGGATTATGGTATGCATGATGATCATTAGATTGTGGGTGGTATGTAGTTTTAAGATTAAGTCAGTTTATATAGATCTTATGAATGGTTTTTATTCTATGGAAGACATCAACCACTACAAACAACAATGGAACTATACAGACCACAAATCAGTTCCTGGTGAAGGTTGTAACACATCGACTTTTTGGGAATTAAAAATTAGTGGGTATTGTGTTTATATGTTCTTATATAAATTCCACTAATCAGTTCATTACGATGACCTATTTTCATTAGAAAATATCATCACTCTGTGAATAAATTGGTGAAGTCTGATGTAGTTCATGGGGGAGTATTCCATGAAAGTGAAGGATTCAGTGAATGAGGATTCTAAAAATGGCGATGCAAGTCCACAGGAACAATTATACAAATGGAGTTTATGGGAAAATAGAAAAAGGGACCACATAGCATAGGTTGTACACTAAAGAAATAAAAATCCACTGAGCACAGGATGTCAAAAAAATAAAAAAACATATGAAGAAGGGGAATTCCATAGTAGAAGAGGTTGATTGTGGAAGAAGAGGTGGTCCACAAAGCACTCTTGCGACAAGTTTTAATGCAGTTCACGGTGGATGAAAGAATTTTTTATATGGATTAATAGATGTTTAATAAGACGCTAAAATATATTAAAAATATAATTTCCTCAAAGTGCCTATACAATGAAATTTGGATTATATATATAGGTGAAAATGAGACTTCAATAGAGAATCAATCTGGAACGTATGATGTGTGAATTTAGGTAGATGTAGGGACCTACATGTCCCTAAACTGTGTCTGGTTACCATACAGAGTAATGAATATATGAAGACGAAGATGGTGATCCTTTCCACTGGTAGTGAGCTAGATAATTATACATAGTTACTGACCCTTGGGAATGTACTGAGTTAAATCTAATGTTTCTAATGGTAGTGAGACTCAGTATAGAAGTGCTCTAGATCAAACATTGTATTTTTTGGCAGTGAACCTTATTAGATTTTGTACATCAACACATTTCCATTTTATTTTCATTGGGTGTATCATAGAGATGGTGAACCACATAAATTTGATGTGTCTCATGTATGATTTAAATTCTATTTATACATTGTTATCAAAAAGGGAGATTAGTTTTTTATATAATGAAGAAACATGATCTGTATGGGTAGTTATTTTAATCTTTCCTACCCTAATTCACCTCCACCCCCTCCTAGGATATTTAAACAAATTTTAATAACAACTGGTATCCTAAAAATGATTGGGGTCTTGATGTAAAGGTAAATATAAAGATTTTAATTAGTTATTTTCATTTACTTTTTATCTCATTATCCTAATAGATTTTAAGTTGTTAAGATAAATTGATTATCTAAATAGATATATAATTATCAAAATATTTCATGGAAAAAGTATGATTGAAATTTTTCCTGGATGATTATAATTTTCATGTAAATAGTTCTAAATAAACAATAGAAGAATAATATTTAACAGTTGATGTTAGAAAGTAAAAGTTATTGAACATATGTCTAATGATTAGAACATTAGGAATATTATTAATAAGTCTAAAAATTATTTAAAATATCATAGTATATAAATGTTATTCAATAACAGGTTGGATGGATTATTTTATCATATGGTTACATAGGATGTTATTGGAATTACATATGGATATAGTGTTAAAAAATATTTTTTTCATCAACAACATGAAATTCATGTAGAATATCTCAATATATTGGTTGTAATGTTTTTAATATTCTCATGTGAATATGAAAAATGTAATCTACAATTACATTTTTATTATTTTATGATACTATTTATTTTTCATGAATATTAAATGGAGAATATCATCTCAAATATCTACATCGAGTTATCCCAAATTAATTATCACGATGATGTATAATATTCTATGATGATATGTAAATGTTCGGTTGAATAGATTCTAATATCTTCAATAAATGTTTTGTAAATAAGATATGAATAATAAATTATTGAGGTAATAATTTGAGACTTTTTACATAGACTAGTCTACAAAAGTATATATCATTGAACGTTGGTCATAGATATACATCGGTGTGTATGCATATTATTGATTCGTGTTTACTATGATTGAAGGGATACCAATATGAGAACCACCATACATTGGTACCAAAAATATGTACATAAAAAATGATGTTATCTAATATTAGGGTCATTGGGTATGATATTAATCATGTCATTAGTTGGAGTAATGGATATATAAGATTTTTCCAATAGCATAACAAGAAAATACATTTTCTCTTTGTTTGAATTAGGTGGAATAAATCAATTTCCATTCATAGTTGAAACAAGACACATGTGTTTAACTACATGGATAAGGTATATGTTATCTAACGATACATTAGATGAATGAATTGTAATTTATTCAACGACTAGGTCAATAGTTTTAGGGAATAAACAAATGATGAGAGGCCAATGATAGATTTACAAGTTCCATATCTATAGTCAATCGATGTCATGGAAAAATAAATATATAGGAATGAATATAATTAATATGATATATATTGACATTCAATGTTTGTATAGAGATAAGAGTATATTTAATTGATATCACATCATACAGCATAGTAGCTTCGATAAAACTTATAATTTAATTGAGGATGCTCTTTTATTACGTAAATAAAATTTGTATTGAAAAATTGTATTCAATACTCATAAGGATCTTATGGTGACATAGTTAGGCCCATGGATATAGATAACAATTTTTTATTATTTTCAATAAACATGTAGAGTCTTTTATTTAAAACCATATCCAAAATAGCTTGGATGGATTTATTATGATTTGTGATGTTTTTTATAATGTTATAATGGTATTATTATAGAAGTGGGGGATTATTGGGTGTGTTGTATAATATAAACCCATTATATGCTTATACACGTGTATATGTCTAAGGATACATATATATTTAAATATGGGATTATATATATTCTGTAAATTTAATATATCAAATAATGCAGACATTTCTAATTCATCTACCAAATTTATATCATATATATATATATTATTTATTTATCTTTAATGGTTTATTAATTATTTAAAATAAATTATGAATATATTAAAGGATTTGATATATATTTTTTAATATTTTAAATGAATTATAGACAAAGGTATGAAATTTATATGATATTTGATGAAGATGGAGTTATTGGAATCAATTATAAAATAGAATGACATCCTCTCAGGTTTATCTTGTATTGTGTGGTTGGTATGAGCCTATAGTATACTCCCTTCATCACAATATTTTTTTTTCACAATTTAGAGGGTGGAATAACACATTTGTCATTCGGCATCCTCATGAATTTTTTTTTTGATCTATTGGCTGGTGTACACCCTCTGATAGAAGGTTCTTTTGTTCATGACTCCTCATGTTATTTTACAATATTCACCATGGAAGAAATATCAAAACTATTATTATTCACGAGTTTAATGTACAATAATTTAAATTTTTATTTAAAAGTTAATTTCATAATGATATATATCATATTTTTTTGTGTTGTCTTCGGCTATATATGGTCATTATAAAATTATAAGAAACCTAGAAATATGTACGATTTAAATTTTACCATTCATAATAAATAGAACTTTTGAAGAAATCAAATAAATATAGAAACTAAAAACAACAACATAATTTTTTAGGAATAATTTAATAAAAATTCATGAGGTGATGATTCAAAAATCATGTTCCCCTGAAAAAGATATTATAAAAAAATATTCTAACCCAATGATGAAGTGGATTCATAATAATATTTCCTGTTAGACATAACATTATTATTTTAAAAGGCTTTTCTTCTAATACCCAAGACACCTAAGAATTATCCAACCACAATGTGTATGTCTACATCTAAAATTTGGAATCTTGTGTCTCACTTCTTAATAAAATACATTGATCAACATAATTTATTGAATCCCTTCTTGCATATCCTAGAAACTAAAGATAATGAATGAACAACTACATAATTATCTTCGTCCTCATTAAATCTCAATCTTAAATGATATGAAATTGAGTGGTTACACAAATATGCAGTTAATTTTATATTGAAAGCCTCTCAATCATACTAATAAAGAAAATAATAAAAAGAAAAATAAAATTGGATGATCCATTTTGAAAAAATGATATTGTACACATGGGAAAATAAAAATCCAATAGGTGTAACTACATTTTTCATTTTATCATTTCCCAATTTTGTGGTCATATGTAATAAAAATTCCCTAATGATCATATTTTTTGTTCTTCAATATCAGTTTGAAGTATAAATAATGAATATCCATCATCATCAGATGAACTTTAAAATGATTTACATATTCCAATGATGTTAGTAATGTAACAGTAAAGTGATTTTAAGTCAATATAAGTAATCATGACATAAAAACCCAATCCTCCAAAATTTCATGATTAGGACCTCAAGACATATAGTTATGATAATTTTATCCCCTCTATTCAAAGAAAACATTAAAAAAATGAGGTTAAGAAATATTAAATAATTAATGTCATTTCATCTTAAATGAATTGAAAATTGTCTATGAATCAATGATATCCCACTTTTTGAAATGAATAAAAATGAAAAAAAATTAAAAACAACAATTCCTTTACAAAATAACCTCTCCCCCTATGTAAAATAAATAATTTTTTAAACAAATACCAATAATTTCAAATTAAACATAAAATTAATTTATATATTTAATGAAAACATCCACCAAGATAAAATAACCTCAATAATTTCCACCTCTATGTTTTGAATTTCAAAAAACTTACTACATAGTTGTGGTCTGTAATATATTCAGAGGCTGATAGGATAAACATACATTTTTTCTAAATAGTATCATGGACCTTATGAATATAAATGTACCCATATGAATAGTAACCTCACCCTTGTATATATAAATAAAATCTATGCACTATATAAATGATAGTGAATATTTTAAAATTTAATATTAAAGTGTTGAAATATTTTTGAATAATTAATATTTAATTATAATTTTAAATTTATAAATTGATTTAAAAGAAAATTAATTATCCAAAAATTCATTACTAAACAAATAGTTCCATATCCTATGAAATTAGGATTATATTATGATTCCTTAGTTAATTCTGGTGTGTATTCTAAAATTAGTTTCAAATATAAAATATGTATTTTTATTGTAAATAATTATATTATTAAAAATTTAATTTCCCCATATATGGAAAATTGTTTTGTTAAAATTAATCAATTATTTAATATGGAACACTGAAAAATGGTTAGGGTGAATTTTTTGAATTTTTCTGAAATACATGAATTTTTAGTAAATAGTAAAATTTGGTAATTTATGACATAAATATATTTGAAGCTAATACACTATTCATTTTATCAACACTAATGTAATAAAAATTGGTTCTAAATCAAATTAAATTATTAATATATTTTTTTCAAATAATCAATACTGCTGGTTTTCTTGAGAAAAATAATAAAATAATAAATAAGATATTCAAAAATCACTCATCTCCACCACTATAAAAACCACCCCTCACTCCATTTTCTCATAACTTCCCTAATCCATGAAGTATAAAAAATATAAAAAAATATTTTCCCCTAGTATCTAATTACATAAAAGAGTTATTTTTCAAGCCAAAATACCAATAACCATTCCCTTAAAGAGGTTTTCAAGGGGGATATCTCAAGAGGTAAATCCTCTTCCTATGTCTTTTAATTTATTTTTAATTTTATTTTATTTTCTTATAGTATCCTCTCTTCCTCTGTAAAAATGAACATGTATCTCAAGTATCATCTATATACTAGAATTAAATTATATTAATGGAATATCCTTTCTCAAACTACCATATCTATATCTCTCTATATCTCTTTTATTTTCAAAATGAAATCATTGTCCGGGAGGTGCAAATTTATAACCTTCATAGAAAACGAACCTCCATTCCACAATTTTTCATAAATGTCTTGTTCTAAAACCATTTTAAATTTTGATAAAAACTATAATATATGTATTATAACCTATTCAATGTTCTTGAACAAGTATACAAACATAATACTAATTGATAAAACAAAAATAGTTTGTAACAATCAAAAATTAACCAAAATAATCTAAATGATTATCATTAATGTTCTATCCAATGAATCATCCTAATAAAAAAAACCAAATGAATAATATCACCATTTAAAAACAAATCTTTTCATTTGTATCATATAAATTATGTTTTGGTGAATTATACCAATTACACATGAACTTCCAAACTCATATGCTTGTATATGTATTGTGAAATCCAAAGAAATCAATGCTCTAGAGTGATAATTTTGTATCATATAACTCATCAAAAAGGCCATAAATGATCATGATAAAATTTTAATATATAAAATACATATATAGGAGTGTATGAAATATTTAATTAATGGAATTTATTTTATTTTCTCTGAAGTTAATGTCAAGTGTAGAACACATTCAGACATATGGTAAGGGTTCTCTACCTGAACATCTATTTCCTTTAAAGTCTCTATTTGTCTCTCTTATTCACAATTTAAATATTAATTATTATTATATACTACTCATAAAATCAATTTTTTATTTTTTTATATGTGTTCCAATTATATTCCATTTATATTATAAGGGTATTTAATTGTTTAATAATGTTCTTCATCAATTCTTCCTGATTAACATGCCTGATTTAGGGGAACCTCTCCATTTATTACATATTTTAATGCACACTATATAATTTGATATATGCGACCATTATTTTTATTTAACTACTAATTTTATATAGGAAAAAATATGTTAGTTAATTTCAAATATTATCCTATTTGTTTTTTGAAAAAAAATTCATTTCAAAGTAAAAGTGTATTCCTATAAAAAATTCCTCTATTATTTTATTTTTGTATTTTTGTCAATTTCAAAACCTCTTTTGAATTTTATTTATTCATGATCTTTATATATTATGTATTTTATATACCATATTTTATTAAATGGTTTATTATCAGTTTGACTATGGATGCGCTATCAGGATACAACTCACCATACTACTCAGAATTGTTAGTGTTGTGAACAGATTGGGGAAAGTTAGCTCATATGTTCATGTTTTATATGTTTATTCCTTTTAATATGAATACTTTATTGAAATTAACAACTTATGTGGGAATATATATCAAATTTATTCATCTTTAGGTCTCATGAGAGAAAATAGAATTGGTTTTTGGCTGACGAATTACCCTAGTATTTCAAGACACCTGGGTCGAGGCCTTGAAAATATGTTTGAGATGTCTGGAATTATGCATTCTCTAATTATTGAATTAGAAATGGATAAACCATATGATTATTAGAATATTATAATATCAATGATTATGTTTAGTTCTCTCATTGTCATTTATATGACCTTATTTAATCATTTATAAGTCATTATATATTATGCTAAATCATATTTTTAATGTTATGTGGTTTAAATTTTTCACCATCCCAAGTGCTTATGTTTATGATAACATAAATTGTATTACATACCCTTATTAAGTACCTGTGATAACAATATTTATTATGTTTAATTTTTTCCTAGGTTGTGAATATGAATATTATGAATTAATATCTAGGATAATAAATTAATCATAGATGTTTCCATTGGAATTATTATTATGTACTTCATTTCATGTTGTACTTTTGAACTTATGTATGTATCTTATTTTCAAAAACTACTAAACTATTAACTAAGTTAGGATAAAAATTAATTTAATCACGAAAATATATTGATATAATGAACTTTATCTAGGAGGCTGGGGGCTAGTTCTTTAAAAAATATTAGGTCTACTTATGTTACTTGCAACACCGACTTGGCGAACATTACACTCAACATTGATGTTTCTACGAAATGTCATTTTATTGTTATAATTATTTAAATGGGATAGTTGTTACCAATATATTAAAATAATTAATATCAATAATAAGAAATTATTTTAAAAATTGGTTTAAAATGTTTTTATATAAATATAATAGTTTTAGAATTAAATATGTAATTTTTGGTAATGTCTTTATATGTTTGAAAACAATATTTTCCCAAATAAACTCCATTTAATGTCCATCTTTAGAAAAAAATATTATTTATTTTAGACACATTAAACAATATAATTTTATAAATATATTCATTTTTTAATTTAAATTGTTTAAATTATATTAAGGCGATTTTTTGGAATTTTTCTATAAAACATCATTATTTTAGTAATAGTGAAAAATATTGATTTTTTAATTCAAACCAGTATTCAACATAATTTATTTATAAGGATAAATTATATTTTTATTTAATTTAAAAGTTAAATTATATAATTTGTTTTTAATTTAATCCAATTTGGATAATTCTATCAAATTCTACATTGAAATTTGGTATAAAACATTCCATACTTTTGGATGGTTTTACCTCAAAATCTTGTTGTGTCGTCCCTGCTATAAGATTATTTTAAAATTATTATCTTTGAATTATGTGACTACATTTTGAAAATATATATTTCATATTTTTAATTAGAAATATTTATAATTTAAAATATTTTTATGTTTGTTTTCGACCTAAAATATTTGAGAGGGTGATTAATATTAATTAAAATAAATAAGAGAAAAATTTGGTTAACAAAGTACTAAACCTTAATCATCAAACACAAAATGACCTTGAAACATATGAAACAATCATTTTCCAGCCTTTCATTTTCCGTGAACCTTCCATTATTGAGTTTTTTTGTTTGGTATAACTTTTCATGTGTAAAAACATGGGTATAAATAATTTTTTTAAGAAATTAAACTAGTGTTCTTTCCAGTCCTTATAAAAGGCCACCACATCCCCCTCTTCATCACACCTCTCAAACTACCTAGGTTTTGATAGGACTTTACTAATATAAAAATCCCTTAATTATTTCTAGAATACTCCCCTAGGGCAGAAATCAGTCCGAGGAATCGTTTTTTCACAAACCAAAAGGAGTTACCCAATTCAGAGGTAATAACTTCTTTCAAGATCCATTATTTTATTTTCATTATCCAACCCTCCACTCTATTTATTCATAGATATTATTACAATAATAAAATCATCAATATACTATAATTTTTTTATGATAACATTTCAACCTAAACATATACACACCACCATCTAATGGGTAACAAACATGTTGTTTATGTGTACGATGAACTACAACCTAACAAAACGATGATTGTTCATTTTTCCATACCATCACTTTTGGTGGAAATTAAAAGGAACAATATTTATATATCTTATATATTAAATTTGTTATTAATTTGAAATTATATTATCCTTTTACAACTCATTTATTTATACTTTCCCTTTTTTGTAAATATAATACTTTCATTTAATGAAGTGTGGACTATAACCACCCAAACAAGATGTGATTCGTTCACATGATACATGGAATGTATTAAGGATGAGTTTATTAAAAACATATGATATATAAGATATAATAACAATTATACAATAATTATATATATATGTAATTTATATACTTTCTTTCAATACAACTATTAAATGGAAATAGTTTTTATGTGTGCGTACCACCTACTATCTCCCGGAATGGTGTATTAAAATACATAATTATATATTCTATAGATAATTATAATAAAAATATAATGAATATAAATGATATTAATATAATTATTTAAATTATTTAAATAATTATATATTTATAAGGACCAAATATATAACAAATTAAGAAACATTCAATGAACAAAGAGGATATTACCCTAAGTGAATCCTTAACGTAGAATTTTTAACAATATAGTAATATAAAATCACAATAAAACCATAATAAAGTTTTATATATATGATTATGGTATGTGATATATTAATGATAATTATTTATTTATTATACATGAGTGGTGAATTAGTTTGACGAGATTCAAGACACAATGTAATGGGATTTCATCTCATATTTTATTTCCATGAGATTCATGCTTTATTCAACACCAATTCATTTTGTGTGATGTATATACTGACCATGGATGCATTAAATGAATATTATTAATAACTTTAGAGATATTTATATATCCATTCAATGATCTTTACAATATGGGGTAAATGTATCAAAAGATACCAAATTGGTTAGATAATTTTGTCTCAATATTCATTCATTGAGACGCATGTTTTATTACCCTACTACATTCTTTTTTGATATGTTTATACATCCATTTTAAATGTTATATAATTAATATATGTATTATTTTGAAATTTTATTCTTAATTTAATTCCATTTAATTACATGGTGTGTGTGATAAAATGTTACCATGTGGTAAGAGTTTATTTAAACAATCTCATTGTTTATCCAGAACATTTATGATTATGCTTCCTTTATTGTAATAATATGATCCATATCATAAGAAATTTAATTATTTTTATTATACTATTTTATTCATGTTATATACATTTATTCACTCTTTGTTAATTAAAATAATTAATAAAACATTTTTAAATAAAACCATACCATATTTCTCTCTTCATTTTGAAATCTGATTTTTTCCAAAAACTATGATTTCAAAAATGTCACAACCATGATATTCAAGAAAGGTACATATATTTATTATATTTTTATCCTAACACCCCCCAAATCCTCACTAATCCCCCACATATTTTGGTGCCTATTGGAGCTATTTTGAGGGGAGAAAGGATGGTGCACGGTTTAAGTGCACAGTTTTCCGAACTGTGTACAAAAACCGTACACCCACATCTAGGTTATTAAAAATGTGTTAAATGACTTCTTTGGCCTCCCAGGATTTATCCAAACTCGCCAATTTCTTCTCTAATTCTACCATTTAAGCCATGTAATCCCTTTAAGCCTCTTAACCTTCATTGGAACTCCATTTTGAAGGTGTATTTGGTGGATGATCCTCACACAATATCAAGTAAGTGTTTCTCCCTCTTATTTCAACCCCTTTTCATAAATTTTATTCCTATTAATTTTAAGTCCCAAATGACCAGAGGGTAATGATTTAAACCTAGGGATTATATTTGGGTCTTATTAGCCCAATATTTTTATTTTTTGGATTGATCTACCTTCCTTGAGGTGTGTCAGTGGTTTGATTGCATTTTCACACAAAGGTTTCAAGGGTTAAACCATTTTGGAAGGTGATTCCATGTGTATGAAATCCTTTTGACTTAGATCGGTTCATTATGGGATTCCATATAACTAATTAGTTGATTTTATTGAAAGGTATTAGGGTTTAAAATAATGTTCTTAATGTTTATCTCTTTTGGTTGTTTCTATTAAAATTTGTTTTGAGGGTGATTGTGAAATATATGAATTTTATGTGACTAGTTTGTGTGAAAATAGATCTTTTAAAAAGATATAAATTATAGGTTCATATGGGGGTGACCTATGAAAGATTTTTTGTTAAATATAAATGGTATTGGGATTCCATTTCTATTTTGGTGACTTGTATGTGTGAAAATGGTGTGCAAAGTGTAGATTTCAATGTGTTTTGGGTTGAAAATAATTTGAGATTTTGAGATGTTGTTTTATTGAAAATAAAAATGTTTTGTTTTTTGTTTTAAGTGGTATAATGTGTGTGTAGCTACTGTATTGTTTGTATGTGACCATTAGTGGTATTTTTTATGAAAATATATGTATGTAGAATGCTGGAATTGTTTGAGCACATATGGGGAATCTTGGGTACCTAGGTGGGAAGATATGTACTAGTACAATAGTGATCCGGATGGGGTTTGTCCCTGCTTAACCTATCATTCTGGACAATTAAAACTCTATCTAAACTATTTTGATGATGTTTGGGGAAACATATATTATGTTTATGTTACCTACTAGTGAATCGTGCATGGGAAATGATTGTGACATAGATAGTTTTCACCGATGTACGATGTATATGGGGCCTGAGACTATCAGGTGCCTATGGGTGTTCCCGGTTTTGGTGCTCCTTGGATTTTTGATATTTACCCATGTAATAGGGCGTGTTCGGATGTTCATTAAATTATATAACATGTCTTTTTAAAATGTTTTTACATTATGAATATTTTTATTTTAAAAACTGTTCACAATTGAATGTTGTGTTTTATGGAATTTATCACCGCTTTTCCATACATATTAAAAATTCCTAGTTCATCACCTTATATTGTATACTATTTAAATACTTTTGTGTTATTATATTGGTCTTAGTATAAAACTCTACATAAACCCCTTGGGTTTAATTATACAATATTATGTTTGACATAGTTAAAGGTAATGTCTCAGGTGAAGGCAGTTCAGGTTGTTAGTACCCTCCTATGGTGCAGTGTTGTGGAGATGGCTCAGGGGGGATAAACACTTGTCATATGGTTACATTATGGCTGAAATTATGTGATTTTTATTTATTTTTGGACCTTTAGAACTTTATTGAAATCCATTTATTCATATATGGTTTATGTTAAGGCCTGTATGGCATGAAAATTCTAGATTCATATTATTGATGGTTTTAATGTTTTATTCTTCATACATGGAGAAATCATTACCAAACATTATTTATTTAATTGTGGGAACTAGCTATAGACCTTGGGGATAGGGGATTCCCTTCAATACTGTCCATGGGATGGAATTGGGGATAATATCAATGGAGACCTGATTCAATTAATGAAAAATAGTATCAGAGTAGGTCAATGTCTTTAGGTTATACTACTATTTTTGGATGAATTGATATTGATGTGAACTAGGAAAGTCAGAGCTCTGGGTTTTTCTCATGAGTAGGGTTCCTGGAACACACATCTCGTGGTAGACCATGATTCACCTAGGGATGTTGGAATTGCTTAATTGACTTCACATATTGGTGAGATGCGTGGGTTGCAAACCACATGTGGACATCGTATAGGGTGGAGTAGTTTCTTATTTTATTATAGTAATGTGTTTAGATTATTTTTATTTGATGTATTTGATAAAATTTTCAGAATTGTGGAATTGGCTATTTATTTCACGATTGCATTTTGTAGCCACATGCCTCCCTGAAAAGCTCACATGTGTCCACAGGAGATAGCCACAGATATTTCTCCCACAACGATTGATCAGAGGCTAGTCGAGGCTATGGTCAGGGCTTTCCAAGCTCTAGGTCATGGAACAACACCAATTCACATTATTGTTAGGGCATAATAGATGGGTCCTATAAAAGTTAAATAACAGGAGTTTCTGAAAAAAGCCTCCTAATTTTTGAGGAATCATATAAAACATGGAAGGAGATGAATGGATTGAGAAGATCAAGAAAAAGTTCAAGTTCTTTGATACATTATAAGAGATTAGGGTGAAATGTGACTACTTCATGTTGGAGGGTCCCTGCCACAAGTGGTGTGAGTCAGTACATCAGACTGGGAAGAAGGAGAAGTTGCACTAGGGATATTTCCAGGTTCTTTTCAATGAAATGTACATCCTATATGTCTTGGAATATGCCGGGTCCTGAGAGTTCATGGACCTCGTTTAGGGGAATCATTCGGTGATGGAGTATGCCAATCGTTTTGCTGATGTGGTTCAGTATTCCCCTGAAATCTTCTAGAATGAACATGTGAAGTCCCAGATTGCTGATAAAGGCTTGAAATAAGAGATATACTCCCACAATTTCTTGTTCAAGATATGGACCAATAATGAGGTCGTAGATTTGGTGTGTAAGGTGGAGATTGACCATAAAGCTAGGGATAGTTTCTCAAGGATAGTACCAATAGTGGGAAGTGGCATATTTTTGCGAAGAAAATAAAGAAGGAGGATCATTTGAAGAATGGAGGTGATACTTCAGGACATTCTTCCAAGTCATTTTCTTTTGTGGATTCTGATACGCAATCAGTCACATGCCCCCAATGTTGGAGATCAGGGCACATCTGACAAGAATGCCCACTTCCTCCAAAGAACTATTACTAATTTGGAGGTATGGGTGACATGAAACTCCTTTTTGGGGTGGAATTCAAACTATAGATTGGGGAGGGATTGGCAACATCAAGAGGACTTCCAACGCAGTCAGATCCATCGAGGATGGGGGGATCTCAATTCAATGGTAGTGGGGGTAGGGATGGGTCATCTGTTGGGAACTTCAAGATTAGGGATCATCCACAGGGTATCGGTCTTACAGAGGCAGGGATCAGACATATCTATGCAATGGATCAGGCACCAGTAGGATCAGATGCGGGACCATATACAGTTCGAGGTACCATTCTGATTTTATCTTCTATAGCTTCTTCCCTTTTTGATATTCGTTACATTGTTTCATTAATTTCTGACTGTTTTGTGGATACTCTGAATTTGTCATCCGAGTTGTCGCCTTTGGCGATATAGTTGACGACACCATTGAGAATGAAGATTGAGTAGGGTTTCAGGTGCCCATCAGGTGTGCTTTATGTGTCATTGGATGAGATGGTGTCGGACCTCATGGTCTTATATATGGAACGGTTCAACATAATACATGGAATAGATTGGATATTAATCTTCCAAGCACAAATCAATACTTACTTGTAGAAAGTGAGTTTTATGGCATTGGATGGGAGACTTCAGGTTTGTTGTGGAGAATGGTATCTTTAGTTGGGTCATGCAGGACATCCACTCCGAGAGTTGGGAAGTTTTATCTTCTAGATATTGTCAGTCATGCTAGAGGAGGGCGTTATTTCCCCCAAAGGTTCTCTACCTCATGCTTTGAATGGGTTTCCAGATGTATTCCCAGATGATTTTTCATGTTTTCCCCCTTACTTGGATGTGGATATCTCTATTGATTTGGTGCCAGTAACACATATGATATTTCTTCCATCGTACCGTATATCTCCCACCAAGTTTAGGGAATTAAATACATAGTAGTATGAATTATTATCCAATTTATTCATTCCCCCTGAGTATCTCTCCTTGGGTCACTCTTGTGTGGTTTTCAAAAATGTAAAATGGATCCCTACGGTTGTGTGTTGACTACTATAAGATGAAAAATGTAACAATTAAGAAAAAATAACCTATTCCCAGAATAGATGATTGGTTTTATTAGATGAATGGGGAAAAGTGATTCTATAAAATGGACTTTATTTCGGGATATGAGCAACTCATGGTGAAATATGCAGATATACCAAAGGCAGCCTTCTGATGTCGGTTCAACCACTTTGAGTAATTGGTCATGTCCTTTGGATTAACCAATGATTCCAAGTTCTTTATGGAACTCATGAAAAAAGCATTCAACCAGTATTTCTATTACTTAATTATGGTGTTTTTTGACGATATTATAGTATACTATGGTTTTGATTTACAATACAAACATTACTTGACAATCATTTTGGGAACTTTACAGGATCACCACCTCTATGAAAAGTTGTGAAAGTGCACTTTCTGGATCAGGGGGTGAACTTTATGGGGCATGTGATCTTAGAGATGGGGGTTTTAGAGGACCCCAAGAAGATTAGTGTGGTCATTCCATGTGATAAACAAAAGACTTTGATCCTGATCAAGAGTTTCCATGTCCTGGCTAGTTACTATATACGATTTGTTCGAGATTTCTCTCGGAAGGCTTCACCAACGACCACACTCACCCTTAAAGGGGTGATGTTTGAATAGGGTCCAAGATGTCAGTAATTCTTTGAGGAGTTGAAGTAGTGGTTTAACACCACACTTGTATTAATTTTTCTAATGGACGGAAAGGGGTACGTGGTGTATTTTGATTCTTCAAGTATGGCTCTTAGGTGTGTTCTTATATAGGATTATCTTGTGGTGGGGTATGGATTTATCTAACTTCAACCACATGAAAATTATTACGCAACCCATGACATGGAGTTAGTAGTTTTGATGCATTATTTGATGAATTGGGATCACTACATCCTTGGGAGAAGTTTTTGGTTATCTCTGATCACAAATTATTGGCCTATATCATCTCATAGTAAGACTTCAACTTGAGGCAGCATCATTGGATCGAGTACTTGTATGGGTTCAACTTCGACATTGTCTATACCCCAAGAAATGATAACATGGTGAGTGATACATTGAAAAAAAAGTTCCCGTGCAGGATTTGAGGAAATACAGTGATGAGTGGACTTCTATGTGGCACTTCACTCAGGTTAATGTGGAGACCAAGGAGCAAAATGATGGTGCATTCTCAGAAATATTTCAGTTGGATCCTTCAATGTTGGATTTGATTTATCAAGAATAGAATAGTGATGAGCTGATTTATCTATCAAAGAATTTTTTCATTGTGGGGATACATCCTCTAATAGGGTCTCCATCTCCTGAGGGAATTAAGCAATTAAAGGGTTCTTCAGTACTGTAGTTATCTCTACGAAAGGTGGTGATGCAGGATAGCCACCTATCATAGTGGTATTTCCATCTGAGTTCCATCACAATGTATTATTATATCCTTCAGTAGTTTCGGTGTCATTTTATGAGTTGTGACATTATAAGCTTCTTGTTGAGATGCTACACATGCAAGTAGGATAAAGAAGAGCATCAATGGTCCTCTAGTTTGCTTCATCAATTACTAATTCCTACCTAGAAGTGGGATGAGGTTTCCATGGAATTTAATGTTGGATTACCTCATACACCTCTAAGTAATTATGGGATTTTGGTGGTGATTGAATGTCTGACCATACCATCCTACTTCATTCCGATCAAAGATACATCTAAATTGGATGATTTGGTCAGTTTGTATCTTCACAATGTGGAAAGTATCCATGGTGTTTCATTAGTAGTTTTCTTGCATAGAGACCCCCGTTTCACATCTCAGATTTTTTAAGGCCTTCATAAGGCCTTGTAGACTTAGATTATGATGACAATGTCTTACCATCCTCAAATAGATGGTCAGACAGAGCGGGAGAATCATATTTTGGAGGACCTGGTCCGTGCATGCATTCAGGACATTGGAGGTTCCTTGGATAGCCATTTCGTATTGTTTATGTTTTCTAATAATAAAAATTACAAATCCTAGACTTGAATGGATAATTTTTAGGTGCTCTGTGATCGGCCTTGTCAGTCCCCCTGTGTTGGGCTGAGGTTGGTGAGACCTCACTACTGGGGCTAAGTCTAGTGCAGGAGACATTTGAGAAGGTCACGTTGATCTTGCAGTGTTTCTTTAAAACATAAATTCATCATAAATATTATTCTCCCTGAATGTGTCGAGACATAGAGAGCTCTGTGGGAGACATAGTATTCCTGAAATTGGCCACTTGGCCGGGCCATCATCGATTGTAGAAAGAAGGGAAGATGACATCGCGATCTGTCGTCCATTTTGAGAACATCCAGAATATTTTAAAGGTGTATTATAGGTTTTCCTTACCTTATCATTCAAAATTCTTCCATGATTTCTTTATTGTAACCTATTTTAATAAATACAACCTAGATCCGTCTTGTGTACTGAGTTGGGAAGAACTAGATATTGAGCATGGATTGTCTATTTTTATGACGCCAATGCAAATTGTGGACACCCAAGAGAAGGTACTTCGAGTAAATTATATTACACAGTTCTGAGTTCATTGTCAAAATGGTAGTGATACACATGAAACAAGGGAGAAAAAGTCAGGGGTTGATGACAAGTACCCATTATGGCTTTTCGATCAATCCTCTAGTCGACTATCTGGGACAGAAAGTTTCAATGTTGGGGAAAATTCTCACACCCATGGTCTTTATTAAAGGTACTTATATTTATTATATTTTTATCCAAACATCCCCCTCTAAGTCTCCTATAATCTCCCACGATTTATTGTGTCTATTTAAGATGTTTTGTTGGGAGAAAGAGTGTGTACAGTTTAGGTGCATGGATTTCCAAACCATGCACACAAACGGTGTGCCCCTATCGAGGTCATTAAAATGTTTGTTAAATGACTTAATTTCCCTCCTAGTATTTATAAAAACTCTCCCCATTCTTCCACAATTTTACAATTTCATCATTGTCAACCCTCAAAGCCTCTCTAACCACCAGTAGAACTCCATTTCCAAGGGGGATGTGGTGGAGGAACTTCACAAAATCTCAATATAAGTTTATCTCTCTTAGTTCCCCTATTTTAATGATGTTTATTCCAATTTCATTGATATCGAAAATTTCCAGGGTGTATGGTTTCGAACCTAGTGTTTATATTTGGGTTTTTTGGTATAATATTCTGATTTTAGGCTTGATCTACCATCCTTGAGGTGCAGTAGTGGTGCGATTGCATTTTCGCACAAAGGGTTCAAAGGTTTTATAATATTGGTAGGTGATTGAATGAGTATGAAGTCCACGTGACTTATGTTTATGTTTTTACAGTATTTTAATGCCTATATAATTGGATTATTGGTTGAAAAATTGGTTTTAGTGGTATTTGTAATGAAAATGAATTTTAAGTGCCATTTTCATTTGGAATTTGGGGTTTGTCCTAGAAATATTTTACTGCTTCTTTTGGGGATTCCCTATAACTACTTAGTTGATTTTATTGAAATGTATTTGGGCTTAAAATTATTTTTTTTATGATTTATCTCCATTTTTTTTAAATATTCTTTTTAATGGTGTTTGTGTAGTATATTAATTTTAAGTTCCTTGTTTTTTTGAAAATGACGGTTTTACAAAGATATCACTTCTTGGTTCATATGGGGGTAACCTATCACGGATTTTTTTATATTATCAAAAAGTTATTTGGATTACATTTTTATTTTTCGGACTTATAAGTGTGCACATGGTGTGCAATGTGGGTATTTCAAGGAGTTTGGGTTGCAAAATAATATGAGATTTTGTGAAGTTGTTTTATTGAAAATTAAAATGATTTAATGTGTGTTTCATGTGGAATAATGTGTGTATAGATACTTTATTATTTGTATTTTACTAGTTGTGGTTTTTTCATAAGAAAATATATGTATGTATCGTGCTAATATTGATTGAGAACAAAGAGGGAATCTCGGGTACCTAGGAGGGTGAATAGGTACTAGTATGATATTGATCCAGATAGGTTTGGTCGCTATTTCAACTAGAATTTTGGATTAAAAAACAATAAATAAATTTAGTGCATGATGTTAGGGGACCACTGGGTTTTGGGAGTGTTCCTAAATAGTTGATCATGCATTGTAAATTATTTTTACATAGATATTTTACAATAAAGTAGGAGGAATGTTGGTCCCGACAGTATCTAGTCCCTAGGGGTGTTCCCGGTTTTCGTGCTCATTGGATTTTTTGTATTTAACTTTATCGTAGGGTGTGTTTAGATTTAAATTACATTAAATAACATTTCTTATTAAAATTTGTTAATATTCAGAATTTTTTATTTTGAATAATGTTTAAAATTTTACATTTCATTTCATGGAATTTATTGCAACTTTTCTATACATATTTAAACAACATGATTTTTTACATTGGGTTGCACAATATTTGGAATACATAGGTGGTATCCTTTTGTGATTAGGATAAAACCCTAGTTACACCCATTGGGTTTAAGTAGACCTGACTAGGTTTGACATAGGTAAAGGTAAAGGCTCTGGTGATGGCAGTTCCGGTTGTTAGTCCCCTTCGATGGTGCGGTGTTGGGGAGACGACTCAAGGGGGGGGGGGGTGACCCCTTTTAATATGGAGTATTTGTGGATTACTATTTGATATTTTTATTTGTGTTTTGACCTCTTGTAATTTATTTAAACCCATGTCTTTAGAAATAGTTTCTGTTAACGCTTGTTTGGCATTAAAATTTGAAATTCATGATATTAATTTTTTTTAGATGTTTTATGTTTCATAGTCTGTTAAATCATTCCCAAACCTAATTTATTGAATCATGGGAACATTTGACCACCCATGGGGATAGGGAACTCCATTAGTTCCTTGTCATTGGCCATATTTTGTGCCAGTATTTGTGGAAACCAGATTCAGTTTCGGACAAAAATTGTTTTAAAAAATGCATTCAATTGTTCCTTAAAGATCATTTTCAAAGAAGAAGTATTTTTAAAAAAATGTTTTATTATTTTCAAGAAATCCATTATGAGTTTTAAATGATGTTTTAAATGTATAATTATTTTAAAAAAATTATATTTTAAATAGGTATTTTAAATAAATAAATTATATATTCCTAAAAAATGTTTTTAAAAGATCTTTCCAAATTAATTATTATATAAAATTTGATTTGGTAGTTACTCATGTCTTAATTGGAATATTATTCAATGTTTCCATTTATATTCTTTCTCAGAATGTATTATGTTTCGTGGAATGGTTTTTATGAATCTCATTTCCGTATCACGGGTTATATGATTTCGAAATCCGCCACTTTTCACTGATTATGTTTACAATTAAATGAGTATAAAACCTATCGCTTTTACATCGATTAAGATATGAATACATTATTATTATTCCCATTTAATTTAATGGGTTATGATATAATTATTTATTTTCTAGTGGCTCATGTTTGTATGATTAGATTATGAGATGGGTGGGACCTATATCTCCACACAATGTATTGTGTTATGGGTTTTTCTCATGATATATATTATGATGGTCATGGGAAGGATCCACGAAAACTATGATAGAAATGAGAGTGAGCCACTATTAACATGTTATTATGAGGAGCGATCTCATGATTATAAAATATCATTGGGAGTGAACCATAACTACCCAAATTGTATGAGAAGTGTACTCATGCTACTAAGAAAACCCTGGGAGTGAACCATGACTACCAAGATGGTGTGGAGAGTGAAACCATACTGCCAAGATAGTCTATGAATAAATGCCTTTCCTACCATGGAAATAATATTATATGATTTTGTGTCTAAAAAATTCTATATTTTTTCCTATATTA
Organism: Viscum album; assembly: GCA_963277665.1. Lineage (NCBI taxonomy): Eukaryota > Viridiplantae > Streptophyta > Magnoliopsida > Santalales > Viscaceae > Viscum > Viscum album. The sequence goes on along the minus strand of OY728148.1, from coordinate 648,835,944 downwards.
TGATTTGAAGGATTATGTTCTTATTTTTTTATGATTCAAGTCTTATGAACTACGAATATTTATTCCATTATTCATGTTATGATCATTATATGCAAGGTTTGATCTTTTATTTTAATGATCACATTATCATTCCCTTCAACTCATTATTATTATTCATCTCCCTTTTTTACCCTCATAGTGCATATGATATCACCCCTTTTTATATCTCGTTCCCCGGTGTTATGAAGATAAGTATTATGTTTGATATTTCTACGAAGGGTTCTACTCAATAAGAACCTAGTGGGAGATGATGTGGAATATTAATATACCATTTTTTCTGTTTCCATGTATTGAAAGTAATTAGACTAGTACGGTCTTTGGGAGTCTATTTGAATAAGGTTTAATGTATTTCAAAATCATTTTGTAATGATAATGTATGAAAATCATGGGGTTCTATAGTTGTTATTAGAGAAATGGTTTAGTTAAAATTTTGAATCTTGGATGGGAAATCATTAGCGATAACCTTAAGGTAATTTCTAGGTATAAGACTATGGATTAGTAAATGTATAGGAAAATGTCCATGAATTTTGGTAATCGATAGTGTGAGTGGCTTCCATAAAATACATATCCATATGGATACTAAATGTTGATGTGGATCTAGAAGATTTATTCCAAGTGTTAAAAAATACAACATGATTCTTCATTCATGAATTTTGGTAATCTGGTACACAACAATAGGACATTCTCGTCACGTGGTTTAACACAGACAAGGGATATGAATTGAAAATTCACAAACTCTTCATGAACCCTCATAAAGGATTTAAATTGTATTTGGCTATGAGTGGCATAGGATAAACCTACAGGGTCATAAATTAGTGATGGTGTCATAATTTAGACGTTCTATACATGACTCTTCATGATTCTCGGGTACCTCAATATGATAAATATTTCATACACTCTGATTTTGGTTATATTCAATGGATTGAACCCAAAGTCACCACGTAAATGGTGATTACAATGGATAAGGGAATGGTTATCCTCTTAAGCTATGGAATGCTGTGGGATATGGAATGAAAAACATAATTGATAGAATCACAATGATTTTTTAAGCTATGAATCATGGAGGAATTCCAAATAATCATTGATGGAACAACATTCCATTGAGTCTTTCATGAGGTAATGTCCACCTTCTTTTAAGGGGTCATGTGATCAATTTTTTTTAACAATGTATCGGTAATACTGAAAAGATATTCTCTAATCACCAATGTTTGGAGAATGTGAAAGTTATTCTAGTTGTTTATCAATTAGAGGTAAAGCAGAGTATTTGGTAAATCAAATCAAGAATACGATTTTGAAATATGATATTCAATACATGGATTAGGACAAAGTTCAAGAATGTATTATTAAATAATAAATTTCGTCAGATTCATAATACCATGATAGAGAAAGTGTTCTTTGAATTGAAGAAAAGGGATAATGAATCCACTGGTATCCATGAGGCTAATATCATGAGACATGTGATGTACAATACACGAACTATAATCAAACAAAAATTATAGTTGATAAGTTCTTTAGCGGCCTAACGCGATGTCTTGGAAGGGTATTGGACATAAGGGAATTTAGTTTTTCTGAAGAGATTATGGGTTGTTAAATCTATGTTGAAATAATGGATGGATTAACACTAAATAAAATGGTTTTGAAAATAATAAGAATATGGATTGTAAGGAAAAATATAAAAACCTATAAGAGAATATGATTTAAATTATATTATGCACTAGGTGTGGGAAGAATCATGGTGGTAATTACATTAAGTGGTATAATAATATTTTTAAGTGTGGAATGTATAGATATCGAGCATTTGATTACCTGTATAATGGGATGAGGATAGAAAATGGTATGAATGGAGAAAAACATCATAAAATACCCCTCCCCCAATTTAGAGCTACAAATCAAAGTAAAATTGGAATTATCCTAACTTCATACCCAACCCAAGGTAAAGTGAAGAATATTGATGTTAGGATTCTCTTTAGATGAGGGACAAGAAGAAATATCATGCATTCCCTATTTCTAAAGAGGGATTTGATAATTAAATAAGGAAAATTTTAATTAACATCCACTCTAGAACATGTAATTTCATATTTTTATTTGAATCCACCCACACAATCATTTCTATGGAATTTTATAATAGTGTTTCTTATTCCTCAAAAAGATTAGATATGGAGTTATTATTGAAAAACAATAATGGTATGATGAATACATACCATGTATAGGATACCACTCCAATTGATGTTCGATGGAATGTTTTCTTTCAAATATTTACATTCTTCAATTGGATTAATTTAATGACATCTATTAAATGTATTAGATTTCATTGCATAAACCCCATATAAATTATGGAGAAAGGGATGTTTGGTTTGATATTTAAATCTCTCCTATAATCATTTATCAATGTGATGATAATTATTATCATCTTGTTGATATTATATATAGTGTATGGGTATTGATTCAGATTCATAAGGTTTTTTATCTCAAATGGTTGGGGGGGGGGGGGGGGAAATTGACATCAATGATATGCATATTTTTTGTGGTTTTTTTGAATGTCTTTCTACATGCATTTCCTAGACATAACCAAAAGATGAGGCCTTGTTATAAATAGAAATAATTCCTAGTTCCAAACCAATTTCAGAGACACCATAGATATTGGGTGTGATTGAGTTTCATGAATTGAATAAGAAACTCCCAGAAAACCATGACAAGGTATTCATTCAGACAAGTGATAATTCTTTTGGTGCATTAGTTATTTTTATGAAAAAAAATATGGATCAATGAGAATTTTAAATGATTATTGGTAGTTGACCAGGATCAAAATAAAGAAAACGTATCATATTCCATGTATTGATTTATTTTTTGAACAACTCTTTGGAGATCAATAATTATTCATGATTTACCTTTATTCAGGAATTCATCAATTATGGGTCACGAAGATGATATATCCAGAAATCTATTACCTATATGGTTTGAACACTATGAATATATTTTTATTTTTTCCCCTTACTAATACAGCTACAATCATCATGGATTTTATGAATAGAGTCTTTAGAGATTACTACAACTAGTTTGAGGTATTATTTATATAGGATATTATTATGTATTTAAAAATCAAGGATAGGAATGAAGATCACATGAGAAATTTTATAAAACACTATAAATAAGGATAAAATATATTATAAATTTAAAATGAATGAATTTTTAATACACAAATTCTCATTTTGGGGTAACATATTCTCAGGAGAAGGTATAACAGTGGATCCATCAAAGAAAGAGGCTATTGAATACTAGAATATACCAACCACAGTGACTGAGATCCATGGATTTCTTATTTTAGCTGAAAATTAACATATATATTTGGAGAATTTATCATGACTACCTATTACTCCAACCAATATCATTCTATAGGGTTTCATGTAACTCTAGATAGTTGAATGTGATGAAAATGTCAAGGAACTGATTATAAGGTTAGTTATTGCACCTATTAATACATTAACATGCCATGGAAAAGGGTTTGTAATCTATAGAAATACATCCAAGAAGGTTTTGTGATGTTTTATTAGGTAGAATAACATGGATAACACTTACGACTTGCATTTTTTTAAGATTCATAAAAAAATACCAATTTCGTGATTTGAAGTTTGTAGTGGTAGTTTTTTCATTAATGAAATGTTGGAATTATCTTTATGTACAAAAGTTTGATCTTCATACCTATCAAAAAAGTATGAAATTTATAATCATATATGAGGAATTGAACATGATCTAGAGTTGATTCTTAGAGTTGATAATGGATTATGAATGCTCAAATAGTACCACCCCAGGAAAGTGAACATGGTGGATGATGCTTTGAGTCATAAGGATCAATATAGATTATACCTGCTAAGGATAACAAAAGATCTGATATTTCTATATTTGAAATGGATTGATCATAAATCCTAAAGGAATGGTAACAACCTTACCTTTAAAAAATGAAAATTCAACCCTCTATCGAAATAAAGGTAAAAGAGGTTCCTAAGGAAGACGTAGAACTGGAAAAAATGTTATAAATGTTCTTGAGTTTATCCTTGATCTAGATGGAATGATAATGTACAAGAACAATATATGTTTTCCTTCTATACAATATTTGAACAAGGAGTTGTGAGAGGAAGATCATATTACCACATTCTCTATTCATCGTGTAAGTACATTATTCTATAGTGACTTGAAAAAAGACATTTGGTTGGATGGTATGGAGAGCGATATCACAGAGTCTGTATTATAGTGATTGGTATTCCAACAAGTAATGTATGAAACAAAATGTGAAAGGTGTCATGAATCCATTACTCGTACAATAATGGAAATGGGAGAACATCACTAATGGTTTTGTCATTGGACTACCCATAACCTCAAAAGGGTTTAATGTCATATGGGTGTTAGTAGGAAACTTTACTAAGTAAGAACACTTCATTTATATCAAATAATACTTATCTCTGTTTCAGCTTGCTAGGATATACTTTAAGGAAGTGGTAAGCAAACTTGGAGTACCACATTCCATTGTATCAGATCGGGATCTTCAGTCAACCTCAATTTTATAGGGAAGACTTAATAAATAAAATGATATCGAATTGAGTTTCATCACTACTTGTCATTCTCGTACGGATTGTTAAAATAAATGAAAAACTCAGATCATATATGGTTTGTTGAGATCTAATTATATGTATTTCAAACGTTATTGGGATTAACACCATCCTCTAGTTGTATTTTCATACAATAATAGTATTTTCTCAAACATTTAGATATTATCTTCGGAATAACTCTATGGGAATAAATGTAGAGCTCTAATGTAATGAGATTAGGCTGGGGAAAAAATTATATTGGTACCCGAGATCACTAAAAAAATGGTCAAGATAGTCAGAACCATTCAGCAGCATATCAAGGCAGTAGAAAGTCAGTAGAAATGTTATAATGATAACCAATGGTGAGATATATAAATTTATTTTGTCGAAAAAGAGTTTCTATGAGTCCCACCCAGTGATAATATTATAGGTATAACAAATAATTTGAAACTAATCCCAATATATATTTTCCCATTGATATTTTTATCATATTTGGATTCTAGCCTATCGCTTGGAACTTCCTTAAAATCTATATCATTTAAATGATATATTCAATGTATATCAACTAATGTAGAACATAGTTGATACTTCAAATGTACTAAAATAAGATTCCACATCATTGGACTAGAATATTTCCTATGAAGAACAAAATGTTGAAATACTGGACCGATTGGAGAACGTTCTACGAAATAAGGCCACTCACCTAGTCAGTGTTTTGTAGTGAAATCACCATATAGAGGAATATATATTGGAACATGAGGATATTATGAAGTGGAATTATCAACTTTTTTAATAACAAAGTGTTAAATATTTAAGGATAAATTAATTTGAAGGGGTATGACATAACACTATGATTTTTATATTCATTTTTATTGAATAATTTATATTTATATTGATTTCAAACTGTGCACTAAGTCAAACATTCTGTTCACATAGAACCGAATCGATGTAAAATACCAAAATTTTATTTTTGAATGATACATGGATCATCTACTTGGTTTATGTTACATAGAACATTGATATGACCTATGTCACTAAAATCCCTAACTAGGAGCACGTTACATGCATCAATGGTGCTTCTACAATACTCTATTTTATTATTGTAAATTATAAATGGAGATAATTAAAAACTATCCATTAAACATAATAATATGAATATTAATTAATACATATAAAATATATATTTACTGTTTAATATAAATATAACATATTGACATAAAAAAGATATGTTTTTGTAATGTCCTTACAAATTTACAAATATTGCATTATCAAATGAATTTCATTTAATGACATTTTTTGAAAAAAAAATTAAAATTAAAAATTTTAAATACCTAGAAATTTAATTTCATAAAATAAAGTTAATTTTTTAATTTATAATGTCTAAATTAGAATATAGTTTTTTGGGATGTTTCTGAGAAACATTATTGTTTGACGAGTAGTGAAAAATAATGAATTTTATTTCAGAAAAAATGTTCCATATAATTTATTTATAAGGATAAATTTTATTTTCAATTGTTTTAAAAGTTAATATATATCATATTTTTATAAATTAATACAATTTTATTCATTAGAACCATTTCCACATTGAAATTGGTTATAAACACATTGCAAATGATTGGATGTTTTTACATAAAACATGTAGTGACGTCCCATCAACATGATTATTTTTAAAATACTTTATTCAACATATATGATTAAAATTTTAAAAAACTGATTCCATACATTGAATAATAATAATTTTTTCTCTTCTAATATCATCAAATTTGTTTTTACCAAAATTATTAGTGAAAGAGATTAATGTTAATTACGACGATAAAGAGAAAAATTATGTTAAAAAGGTACTAAACCATATATTCAAGACCGAAAACTAACTAGATACTTATACAACACACATTGTATGGAAATTATATGGTCATAAACCCAAATATAAAGAGTTTTTTTCATTTGTTTTTACTTTTTTGGGGTAAAAACGTGGTTCCAACAAGTTTTTTAGAAATGCCAAGTGTCTCATTTCGCTTCATTATAAAAGGCCACCACATCTACCTCATATTAAAACCCCATAAACCACTTATGATATAAAATTATCTTCCCAATAAAAATACAAAAAATACCACACTTCCCCATATAATCCATCAATTCCAAAAAAAGCAATCCAAGAAATCCTTTTGGCTGAAACCAAAATGTGTTTCCTAATAAAGAGGTAACAACTTTTCTCAATCACCATTAAATGTTTATTGTTTCTCCACTCCTCTAATATATATATTTAATATTTTTATTAAAAATTGTATAATAACTATTATAGTATTTTTTTTCATCCATTATAAGACCTATAGATACAATCACCTTCACCTAATAGGTAATGAAAATACAGTTTTTGTGTACGATGAACTACAACCTCCAAAAATGTTGTTTGTGAATTTTTACACACCACTTATAATTATGGAAATTATGATGGAAAATATATTAATATATGTTTTATTATAAATTTATTATGTGTTTATTATTCTTTAATCCTTTTTTCAACACATATATTTATACTTTCAGTTTGGTGTCAATTTGAAAATTTTGTTTGACGATGTGTGGACTACCGCCCCATCAATGTCACATGGAACGTATTGAGGATGGGTATAGTGAACCTATATGATATATATGATATTTAAAATCCATTGGAAAAATTAAATATTTAAATATATATATAATTCATTTTCTTACTTTATTTCAATACGATATTTAAACGGATAAAACATTCAAGTGTATGTATGGGTTACCGTCTACACAAACTGTGTATTCTATTTAATAGTTATATGTTTTATTTTTATTTTTAAAACAAATATACTATATATAAATGATATTTGTTTCTTTATTTTAATTATGTAAATCTTAATATAAATATAAAGACAAAATATATAACAAATTAAGACACATGAAATGAACAAAGGAGATATTACCCGAAGTAAACACTTAACATCAAATTGTTAACAAGCAGGTAGTATAATGTCAGATATCAATCCAAAAAAGGTATTATTTATAAGTAATTTATTTTTTAATTTTCTATAAAAAAACATATATTTATTATATCGGAGGTATGAATTAGTACAATGAGAGTCAAGACACGTTGTAAGGTAATTTCATCTCACTTTTTATTTTTCTGAGATACATGATGTATTAACCACCAATTACATTTTTGTGGGGTATATACTACCAATGTATGTATTAAATGATTAATATAAATAAATTTAAAATTATTTAAATATAAATTCATGGCCTTTTTAATTTAGTGTTTTAATGTTTCAAAAGCTGAAAATTCGGTACGACTATTTTGTCTCAATTTTCCTTTTTTGATTCACATGTTTTATTATGCATGTACATTATTTTTCAAGGGGCATATATATCCATTTTATATGTTATTTTATTAATATAAATCTTTTACTAATATTTTAAGCCTCATTTTATTTAATTTTATTACATGTAGAGTATGATCCCATTTTACTATGTTGTTAGAGTATATCTAAAGAATATCATTGTTTGAGGAGATTTTTTATGATTATGCTTCATTTTTTGAAATCTAATGATCCACCTCCCTTTGAAACACTCGAATATTATTCTCCTATTATTATTCAATGTATCTTCATGTATTAGGTCTATTTTTACACTTTTTTATAACAAATATAATGAATACAATATTTTCAAGAAATAACTGACAATATTTCTCTCTTTTTTCAGAAATCAGTTTTATTTCAAAAAAATGTTTTCTGACAAGTTTTAAAAAATGATTTCAAATGATCCTTGAAAAATATTTTATAATAAAAATGAATTAAAAAAATGCATGTTCTCATTGATTTATTTGTATGTTTTAAAAAATATTTTCAAAGGAAGCTGTTTTTAAAAAGGGTTTATATTTTAAAAAACGTTTCAGTGCATCAAAGAATATTATCATCATTATTTAATTTTAAAAAAATATTTAAAAATTTTCTCCCATATAACAAAATATAAAATTTCTATTAATAATTCATTTATGGGGAAATTATTCAATGTTTTCATTCATATTCATTTTCTGAATGGATTAGGTTTTTATGGCATGATGTTTATTATACCCATTTCTCATTCATGGGTTGTATGGTTTTGAAACCCGCTTCATTTCACAGGTTATGTATATGATGAAATTAGTATGAAACCTATTTTTTTTCATAGGGTATGATGGGATTACATGTTTTTTATACCAATTTAATTTCATGGGTTATGATATGATTATTTATGATCTTATGGCACGTGTATGTATGATTTCATTATCAGATGGGTGGGACTCATAAGTACGTCCCATGAATTGGGTAAGGATTTATGTCTAATGAGATAAACATATATGGTATTTGGAATTATACATAACTACTATGATGTACATGGAAGTTATAAATGACAACCATGAGGTTTTGATGAGTAAACTCATACTTCTTAGATGACCATGGGAGTGACCCATGTCTACAAAAATGGTATAGGGGTGAACCCATTATACTATGTTGTCTATGAAAGTGAACCATGAATACAATAATTTTATTGGGAGTCAACCCATCCTTCCAAGATGGTCTTGTAAGTAATGACTTATAGAAATAAGTTTATATTATTCTATTCCTACCACAATCCAATGTTTTATTCCAATTTTATGATTTCATGGGTTATGCTATTTATTTCATTGTGATTCATGTCTTCTGAGCATCCAAGACTTATTCCATGATTCAGGTTTATGATCTTCGATATTCCAGGTAATATATTCAATATTCATGATCATGTTCTCATTCCCTTATTCTCATGATTATACTTACGCAAATCCATTTTTACACATATTTAGGATTTCAGATTACGCATTTTTGGGTTTCGTTACCCCTTGTTGTGAAAATTTTAATTTTTATTAATGTGTGTACAAATGGTTCTAGTAATGAAGAACCTAGTGGGGGATGATTTGGATAATATTTGTACAAGTGTTTATGTTACAATATTTCAAAATTTACAAAACTAGTATGGTCTTTGGGAGTTTTTTTTATAAATTTTTTAAGTATTCAGAAAAAGTTATTTAATGTTAATTTATGAAACGTTTTGGTATCTAAATTATCCAACATGATCCTAGAGTTTTCAAGTCATGGTAGTAGAGTGGGTGTACATAGTTCATCTTGGTAAGAGCTCTGATATTATTATAGTGGTGCAACTTTGGGAAGTATGGCTACATCACAGGGAAAACAGGATTGACAACTACATGTAGTGCCTCCTACACTTGTGGATAGCGAGGATAAACCATCAACAGTGGGAGGTAATATTCCTAGAGATTATATATTAGAGAGTTCCATATTAGATATTGGTGGCTCTAATCACTTTATATCTTTAAAAATAGTTAATTATTTTAGCTTGTGGGTAGATTGTAATATTGGGGTAATGATTAGGATGAAAAATTATGAGCAAGGTCTAATGACATATGTATAATCAAGGGATGTTCTCTTCATTATGGGGAGTTTCATTTTCAATGGGATATCTATTTCTTGGAAATCTCAGCATTCATCCTTATTATTGGTATGGATTGTCTAGTCGCATAAAAAGACAATGTGGATTATTATTTAAGGAGAGTGACTTTTATATCTCATAATGGTGACCAATTTATTCAATATGTGGAGTGGGATATACATGAAAGATGCACATTGAAAAATAATCCAAAACTCAAAGAGCTCACATCCATGTATTCTAGTTTATTGCAGGATGATGGAGGTTTAAATCGTGATATATTCCCAACAGTGGTGTAATAGTTTGAGGTTGTTTTTCCTGAAGACATATTTGGTCATCCACCTGAGAGAGTTGTGGAATTCACTAATGAGATCATGTCGAGGGATGATACTGTAACTTTTATACTATACAGAATTTAATTGATAGACCTTCAATAACACACGCCATAGTTAGTGGAGTTTGTGGATAATGAATTTATCCAATAGAGTTTGTCACCTTTAGATCACCTGTGTTATTTTTTCAACGAATGCTACTAGTATTTTACGATTGTGAGTCGATTACTGGAATTTGATCAAGATGACTGTAACGAATTTGTATCCTTTTCAACATATCAACAATCTATTTGACCATTTTAGGGGACTTTGTGTATTATATATGATCAACTTGAGATCAGGGTATCATCAGCTGAGTGTTCATACCTATGATATACCTAGGACTTCTTTTAGAATTAGGTATGGCCTTTATGAGTTCATCATAATTCCATTTGGGATAATGATAGGTTCCATCTGTTTTTATGGACCTTGTGAACAAAATCATCCATATCAACTTCTCTAACTTATGATAGTTCATGTAGATGATATCATGGTGTAATATTAGACTCATTACTATAATTCCCAACTTCTTGAAATCATCCAGAGTATACTAAGAGAGAGATAAATATACACTAAGATATTTGATATTCAATTTTGTATTTATCAGGTACACTTCGTAGGAAAAATCAACTCAAAGAAACATGTGTCTGTGGACCCAGAGATGTTTCAAATAGTGGTATCATGGGAGATGCCTAAGAACCCATCCAATATCCATATATTTTTTTGGGATAATTTTATATTATTACAGATTAATCTAGGATTTTCCAATTTGTTAATGTTTCTTTTTTGATTAATTAAGAATTTATAAAATATTATTTTTTAGAAGAATCTGAGAAGGCCATTAATGGGTAATATAAAAGTTTTACATCAACACCAAGTTTTTTGTACATGAGCTCAGTGATGAGTACATTGTGTGTTGTGATGCTTTTGGAATAACACTTTCAGAATTGATGATACAAGGAGATAGATTCATGGGTTATAAGTATTGGAAGTAGTTGTCACATGAACAGAACTCTCCTATTAATTTCTATAATCTAGCAGCAATTGTTTATGCCCTGATGTGTTGGCAGAAAAATCTATTGGGTATAATTTCACTATGTATACTAATCACAATATTTTAAGTAAAATATTATTGCAATGATATTTGAATCTCTTGCAGTAGAGATAAGTTGACTATATATAGTCATTTGATTTTGGGATACAAGATATTCCTAGGAAATAAAATAGAGTTGATGATAATTTGATCCTAAAGACTTGGACACGGGATGTTTAAGAGTACAGTGATGAGTGTATGATGATGGACATGCAGGCTGAGAGGCGTGTGGTGGTTCGGGAGAGCCGGGAGAAAATTCCTTTCATATTAGTTACAGTGGACTATATGCTTTTGAGAAAAGTATGGGATAACCTGTATGAAGACTCTGACTGCTTGCACTTTATGGTTAGACATGAAGGATTAGAGTATATATAATAATGTAGAATATATGAATTTGATATCATCCATGTTAGGAATGGGGTTTTTCTGTATATGATCATGTATAAGGAACTAATGCACGAATTTCATTCCTCAAAGTAGGCGATGGATCCAAGCTTGACCAAAATGTTCCATGACCTATGAAAATATTTTTTTATGCTATGGAAGAAAATTGATATTGTAGGGTTCATGACACGATGATACACCTATCAGCTGGTGAATGAAATGCATCAATTACCTAGTGTATTTCTACAGTTGTTACCCATTATATAGTTTAAGTGGGATCAAATAAATATTCACAGTGTGGTGGGCCACTCAAATATTCCAAATAAGAATGATTCTATCTTATATATTATGGATTTATGATAGAATTAGTTTAATTTATCACTATATGGGGGACTTTATTTGTAGATAATATGGTGGATTTGTATGTTTGGGAGATAGTAAATTTGCATAGGATTCCAAAAACTATTTTTTAAAATTGTTACTCATGTTTCACATCACACTTCTAGATGGGATTACATAATGATATTGCTAAACATGTTATTTATTATTTATTTCCACCCATAAATATATGGTAAATTAGAGAATACTATTCATGTGCATTAGGATATGTTGTTGGCCTATGTTCACGACTTTAGTGGGTCTTTGGAAACGCACAAAAATTTAGTTGATTTTTCCAATAATAATAGTTATCAAGATGAAAAATGGTTGGAACCATACAAGGATATTTATTGTAGGACATGAAGGTCGCCGCCATACTATATGGTGGATGGTGTTTTTGAGTTAGTGGTACCTATTCTCGTGCAGTAGATGTAAGAGAAGGATCACCTGATTTGGAAACATATTTCTATGGATCAAAGTATGAAGTAGTCATATGAAAATAGACATAGATGACACCGAGTTTTAATAGAGGGTTATAATGTATTCCTTTGGGTTTCTCCAAGGTTGATTAACCATAAGATATAGATGTAGGGAATTTTGGTGACCATGTTTGTTAGATCGTTTGAGGTAGTAGATAAAATTAGTCCAATGACCTACCAATTATCTCTTCCACATAAATATAGGGATATTCATGATGTTTTCCATGTGTCACAAATACAATTATTTCACCCTAAGAATTCTAATTTGATCTCTATGGATGTTTTTTATTTTGAGATAGATGTGTCCTTTGAAGAGTATCTGATTCTTGTGTTGGATTGCATTAAGAATTCGTTTTGGGAAAAAATGGTGTTGACAATATGTGTATTGTAAAAAAATGAGCATGTTTAGGATGATACAATGGAAAGGGAAGTAGATATTCATTCCCAATGGACCGATCATTTGGACGTAGAACCTTAGTAATTTTTAGGAGGGATGATCATAGATGATCTATTATAAGGTGGGGAGATTATAAGATCAAAACCTATTCGGGAGTTGTCTCAGGCTCATTTTTAGGTACACTTATACATCTTTTTCAGGAATTTTTGTTTGGGTTATGAAGAAAAGGATTTTTGGGTGATATTTTTTAAAGAAATATATAGAAAAAAGGGGTGTACATGGTCGGCCTATAACGATGGAAAATGGTGTGCCCAGCCCAACTAAAAGTGTGAACCCTGGCAGAGTTGATTCACACGGCTGGCACACAATTAGTCTAAATTTGTGACCACTTTTGAGTAATCATCCACCCATAAAATAATATGTCCACAATTTAGGCATTCTTTATGCAAAAAACATATTTCACATCCTAAAAACTGTTCATAAGAATTAATTACGCACTAAAATTAATATTAAAATTCCTGAAAAACTCATAACTCAACCATATCGACCCCCATTCAACCATATTTCCTCATTGATGTTTCAATATCTATCCATATTAACTATAATTTCCATTGAACATCATTATTTGGTAATAAAATCCTATATCAAAGGTATGCCCCTCTCCTAGTTACTTATTCCTCTATGTTTATTCTCTTATGCTTCCCTTGTTTATTATGCTTTCTTTCATAAATTTAATCCATTGTTGTGGATATATAAATATATCCTAGTTACATATTAGTGATATATTGATCTTTGATTATATATATATATATATGATATTTATTTATTTAATCTTGATTTAGGATTTGGATATTCAGATCTAGATCTACGTCGTTGTGCCGATCATTTTTTTGGGAATTTTAGGTGTGTGATTATCTATCGGTGAATTGAGGTAATTAGTTTTATCTTCATTTCAAATAGTTTTTATTTTGTAACATTTTTGAAAATTTAATACTTTATATAATTCATTATATATTTATTCTCAAAAAATTTGTTAGTTAATGTGAACAATTGACTAATTCATGTATTGTGGAAATTAATAATTAATTTGAGAATTAATTATGAAACCTAGGTTTTCTCCATATAGATAATTAACTGGGGGATTAAATATGATATTTATTGAACATGATTTAGATAATTTATTGCGGAATTAGTTATGGGATATTGAATTAGTTTACATAAGGTAATTATTTATGGGATTAGTTATGTGATGTTGGTATTATATATTGAGATAAATTCTGGAATTATTTATGATGAATTGAGATTCATAATGAGATATTTAATTTTGGAATGAATTATTGGAATTAATTTTTTCAATATTGATTAATTAGTATTTTAAATAATTTAGGTGTTTCAGTACTTAATTAATTAGTGATTTATTGAAGTTATATTATATGATGATGTTATTTTTGAATTCATAATTGAATTTATGTGAATAATTATTTATTTAATTGAGTATATGATTATGAAGGTTAACATGGTCATTCATGTATGAATTAAATAATGTGTATATGATAATTCAAATATGTATTTATGACTGTTAATTTTTCATTCAAATATGTGTTTATGTATCGAAACCTGGTCATTCAAGTATGACTTGAAGAATGGTAACATGATCATTATAATATGTTATTTCTATATGGTAACATGGTAATTCAAGTATGAATTATTGAAGGGTAATAATGGAAAACCAAGATATTACAAGACATGGGAATACAGTGAGCTTCAGAATGATCTAAAGAAGGTATTAAGATATGATATCACCTTTGGATACTTTGGGCACTTATATGAGCTAATGTAGGAATTAACAAGTGATATTACCGAGGAACACTTCATTCTCTGTTATGAGCGAAATAATGTATTGATATATGATATATTCGTTGAATAATTCATGATCCCTCATGATCTGAAGAATTTATGAAGATGTTATTTTACCAAGGAACACTATGGGATTTGGAATGAGCGGAAGCTGTCATTGAGGTACATGTGTCCACGGGAAATAATGAGTTAATATGGTAAGTAAAAAATAAATGATAATGTGATAAATGATTAAATATTAACTGTAAATATTTCTTTATATCACTGTATACACTAGTATATGAATGGATATTGTTTTGGACATCGTTTGTGGTGTCCTACATAGTTGGGACAAAAAACTACTTGAGATCCCTGATTGGTGCCTGAATAGACTTTATTTTTTGCAGATATGGTTAAGGGAAAAGTCCATATGATAGACTTATAATTTGGGGATGGATCTTGGTGGAGGTAACTAGATGTGGTTTAGGACATTCTAGGGATTTTTTAGTGTCATTATTTTCAATTTTCATTTTAGACAGATGATATATACATTAGCATGCCATGTTTTTATCTTTAGTTGAATATTTTATTTTCCCACTTGGATTATATTAATATATTGGAATTGTTTATGGTTATATGTTCATGTAATATTGTTAGTTTTTTCAATGATGTATTACTCTGATCAAAGTGGTTATAGTCTCCCCATGAATGTTTTTTCAGACCCACTTTGCTAGTCAGTAACATCAGGCATACGAGGAGGCACACTTGTAGTCATTGAATGACCTTTATAGGTAACTAGTATATGGAACCTGGTATAATAAATTACACTTCTCAAAACCAATGGATTTTTAATAGCTGAAATAATATGATAGTGGGTTCCCTCTGATAAGTGGGGTAGAGGACACACATAGAAGTTCTGAAAAAAGATAATTACCAGCACATTTATCACATAACAATAGAATAAATAATGTATAATTGTTTAAAATTTTATGTTTTATGGTCTAAATTTGATCATATATTAAGAATTATTCTTTATTTTAGTAATTTTTAATTCTTTTCATATTATATTTAACACTGCCGTAAAACCATTTTTTTCAATAACCTTAATAAATAATTTTTACACTTTTTACTATTAATTATGGTCAGAAAATAAGTTGACTTTTTTATATAAATATAATTAGTATGATACAAAATATAGAATTAGTTTTTCCAAATTCAATATATATAATTTGGAAATTTTAAATTTTATATATAAACCACATATTTAATGAGAACAAAATATTCCAAAGTGAAATGTTTCAAAATATTAAATTATTTTTATCGAAAAATGATATATAAAATTAATTAATATGAAATATATTGGTTTAATTATAATATAAATACAAATTTTACTTCTAAATTTTTTAATGGAAAATTACCCCTATAAATTCTCTAATCAAAAAGGTGTTTTCAATAAAAACTAATATATTTTTACTATTCATTGAAAAAAATAATCTTTTCATAATTATCCACAAAAACCATACAAAGATAATTTTTACAGAATGATTTATAATATTAAATTAAATTTTCTGAATATAGTATCTAAAATGTAAAATTGTTACATTTATTATTTGATCACAAAACATAATAAATGTATTTTTAAATATATAATATTTTCAAATCAAATAAATATATTTTAAAAAAATCGAACTTTTAATTAATATGATTTATTTAGATAAAAAAATTATGAATATTATTTAAATTATTTTTTTCTTATTCATACCACCATTTTTAATGTCTTGATCATAGTTACCATTTAAATTTTTATATAAATAATATATTATGGTACGTTAGAACTCAAAGCTATATGTTGTTAATAAAATCATTGAAATTAACTATAATATTTAAATATATATTTAATAAAATACCATGGTGTTAACTTATCACTACCACATTCATCATCTAAAAATTTAAATTTAATATTATGATTGTTAAATTATCCATCGATCATTTTTTCCGTGTAACAACTTTTAATGTCTAGGGTATTACGATAAAAACAAGTAATGATTCATCATTCAATATAATCTATTTAAGAAATTCTTAAAGTAGTGTGTAATTCACTATCACTTCATGTATGAAATTAACTTATTCTGTTATTTTCCTTTAACTAGGATAATTTTATTGAATGTTTCATGTATTCACATGTTGTCTTTGGAATATCAAGTTTAATATGACCGGACTTTTATAAATCCTACAATATAGTCGTAATTGTTTCCATGTTATCATAAACCACATTCATGACCTTCCAATAATTTAATTATAAATTCATATGTCTTATATAATGATTCATTTTCATATTCAATTTTACTACATCACAATAAATTACCTTATAAGTGAAATTACATTTGGATGTACCTTATTACCCCGTACAAGATTCATAATTTAAAGATCTAATATATGTAAATGCAACCCCATTTTACTTATTTTATTTATAATCATAAAATTTTAATATACTTTATTTGTTAATTTTTGTTTTGAAAAAAATAATCAATACTTGGTGATATGATTCATGTAATAAATCACAATACTCTTAGACTCACACTACATAGGTACAATATTTATAAAATTTTCAATGAGTTGGTCATATGATAACTATACTTCTCTGATTTATTGCAAACTATAAACAATTTTCAATATCCTCTAATAAATTTTAAAATAGTATTCGATTGGAAGAATATAAAAAATTCTATATTCCACCCTAATCTAATCATTATTAGTCTCAAGTTCTATTAATGTTACAAATTGTTTAACTGTTATATTTTTCTAAATTCATAATAATTCTAACAAGATAAAACATAAAACAAATATTACCTTGGATCGTACAATATAATATATTTATAATTTCAATATTTTATTTTAATTTCATACATTCTTCCATTGAAATCATTGAAACATATATATTTATAATTTTAATTTTTAATCAATATAATAAATCATTCCCCACTCGTATATGTAAGGAATGTTTTCATTTTATCTTGAAAGTATACATAGTCATTTACATTCAATATTTTAAGTATATTTTGATTAATACTATCCGTACTATCAACATGACTAACACATTCTCCGACATACATTTTTATACTATACTTTTAGGTGTATAGAAACTAAGATATAAAATTATGAAAAAAAAAACAGAAAAAATGAAATAATATCAGGTTCTGTCTAAAACCTCAAGTCTCTCCTAAAAAAAGGTGATATCCAAAAATCATCAAGATTTAGAAAAAATTAAATGCGGTATATTATATTTTAAAATATGAATTATATTTTTTATGAAATCAGAAATAAGAAAATAGTGAACAAGATGTTCTATTAAACCAAAATATTTTAAAACCACTATAAAATAGAGTCAATAAGATATTAATGGTGGAATTAAATCTGGTGATTTTTTGTGAACATCCATCATATTCAAAAATATATATAAAATTTAAAAAATAATTTATTCTTCATCACAAAAATAGAACATCTAGAGAACTAAATTATAAAGCATTTACCACTTAAAAGAATCTTCAAAACACACTTTTAACCTATAGAATAAGGGGAATCAAAAACATGATTACTATTATACTCAAAATTATCCTATCAAATATTTTATATTCAAATAGAAGAGAATCCATTAATTTATCTAGATATGTAGTGATAATATAATTCCTTAAACCATAATTATCTCATTATTTTCCAAGTAGAATATCCTAATCAAATTGGTTTGTAGAATCAATCATTTCATAACAGAAAAGAAAATGATCATTGAGGATTAGATAAAGGTCTATATTCCACCTTAGAAGAAATTGCTCTCAAAGTATTAGTAACTCATATAATATAAAAACATTCTATGTGTTGTATAATTAAAATATCTCAATTGAACACTCTATATAAAAAATATAAAAAATATTACAATTGAAACATATATTATGATAATAATCTATTGTAGACATCAAGTAATTTCATTCTCACCATTGTATATAAAATATTATATATTTTAGTCATAATATTTATTGTCTTGTTAATATGAAATCATTCAATAATAATATTTTCTATTCTTCAAGACTAGTAGTAAATTTATCAGAAGAATCATCACCACTAACTAATGATCTCATAAATTCTTCATATCTTCTGGTGATGTTAGTTATAAAATATTACATGTGATTATAATTCAATTCGATGACACCTATATTAAAAAAACAACCATCTAAACATTAATGCTATGGGACTCAAAAATTATAGTTACTAAATATTTTTTATAGCATGCCCATTAAACAAAAAAAACCTTTCTTTTAAATTAAAATAATTCAATATTTTTTTAGAGATTTTAAATCTACGAATATCATGATCCTATGACATAGTACCTACTACCAAGTAAAATTATTCCAATTACCTAGTTTTCAATGAAATAATATCCTATTTTTAATTTTTAATTCTTATTTGAAACCCTTTTAAAAAGACATAATTATAATATTATTTGTATTATCACAATGGTATAACACCTTCCATGGTTCATACATTCTCTATTGAGCTCTTAAGAATATAGTTTGTGCTATAATTATGTTGTTTATGTTTTATTCCCCTTTTATTGTTAAATAAAATCCATTGTTAGCCCTAATCATGGTGTTCTCTCACTATTATATCTTTATCTATCTTAGATTCAAAAAACAATAGGTTTCAATCGATTTTCCATATTTTTGTTAATTGGTCTTGAATTCAGTGGAATCATTTAGTAAAATTACATCCTGGGGATAAAGGTAGAAGGTCCTTACCATAATCTATATCTTATATGATACTACATAAAATTATATATTTTTCAAATTTTGTGAGTGAGTGTGATGATTCTTCTTAGTGGTGTAGATATTTTTTTAAACTATTCTAACCAAATAAATCCCATAGTAAATTTTTTGAAATAATTATATAACTTTTTTGAAATAATTTTTGGTGGGACATGTTTCATTCTAGTAGGTTGTACTCTTTGGAATATGTGTTCCCATGTGTGTTTCTTATGAGTGGAAGATGACATGAGTTTCATTATATATTAGATAATATTGGGAAATTTATTAATCATGTTTGATAGTGGAGAGTTTTTTGAATATAACTCTTCATCATAGGTTGAGGTGGTATCTGTTTCGTGTGAGGATACCTAAGGTTTTTGAACAATTATGAATGGTTTATGTGGTTTTTAGCATGCCATGTTATATGTTCCTATGTGGTTATATATATTATACCATCTTTATTATTTATTTGTTATTCCATTTACAATTTATGAAAGTAAATAGGTTTATTATCAATGTTATTCCAGCATGGTTACTTCCATAATATTTCAAATATGGTACTAAATCCACTTGATTTAGATATAAGTTATTATTCAATCAGATTCTATGGTCTGTACTATGATTCATTTTATGTTTTTTAGAATTTTGTTTCCTGAGATCTCAGATATGATAAGCCATGATAATTATATTAATACTAATCATGTGGTTGAGATGTAGTCTTCCACATTCTTCTACCATTATGATATATTCTTTTTAAAAATATAAATAAGATTATTTAAATTAGAACATTCTAATGTAGTTAAATCTGAGGTTTATGAGGTTAATTTAATTGAATGGTAATCTAAATTTGATGTATGATTAATGTTTATTTATATATTATTTATCTTATAAAATCACATATAGAAATTTATTTATGTTATGAGCTCATTTATGATGACCTACTGAGTTTTTACTCAAACCCTATAAAATAATTTGAATGACATTCAAATTTTTAGTTCGTAATATTGGTTTCTATTGGTCAGATTAGGATAGGTTAAGATATTTTTTGTACTTGAACTATTCAGAAGAGGTCGATATTGTTTGTTTTGGGTCATGGATAATTTTTCATTCATATTTAACAAAACCCAACTAGTATTACATCATTATCGGTTCGGTCATACAGAATTGGATTGGGGGAAATGTTAGCAAATTAACTCATGTAATTTATCTTATAAAACAGAAGAACCGAATGATAAATCCTTCAAACCTAACAAAGTATATCATCCTCATAACCACCATTAATTTCCCTCATTTATGATGTCCTAGATGTAACACCCGAGACGTTTATGTGAAATATTTTGTTTATATGTTATATAAATCATCAATGGAATCTTTCACTACACACAACACTAGCTTGGGTTGCTTTACACGCAACCGCAGCCTTCCTCGATAGCCTGCGTCGTACGCAATACCGAGTTTCACTAAACAATGATATGCTATTAAAATATTATTAAAACTAGTCGTTATGAATAGAAATAACCAATTTTTGAAATTTTATAAATTTTATTTTTCAAAATGGACTTCATTTTTGAACTCGGAATATCGAAATTAGTCTAGGGTGAAATTTTGGTATTTTTCTGAAAACTTTCAATTTTTGATGAATAGTGAAACTACTATGTGGCAGTTAAAAAAACTGAATTTTTCATAA
Organism: Viscum album; assembly: GCA_963277665.1. Taxonomy (NCBI): domain Eukaryota; kingdom Viridiplantae; phylum Streptophyta; class Magnoliopsida; order Santalales; family Viscaceae; genus Viscum; species Viscum album. Next base: position 648,814,417 of record OY728148.1, on the reverse strand, counting down.
AAATTAATTTTACCACTTCTGTGAGTGGAATTTCAAAAATCCGAGAGACACGGTTGATGTCAATAAGTAAAATGTGGTTCAATGAGATGAAAATAATTTTTCGGTGAATAGTAACTTTTTACTTTTTTTACCACGGTTAAAAGTCAATAGGGTAATTAAGGGTAAAAATGATATTATTATTACCCTTACACATGTCCTAATTCTATTGGACAAGTGAAAATAGACCATAAACAACCGTAGAAATAAAATATGACTATTTAGGCCCACAAGGATTAGATTAGGACATTTATTATTAATTTATTTAAAGAAGGGTTAAAATAGTTAAAATCAATGTTTAATAACTAAATCATTTTTAATATGGGGTTATACATAAGATAAATTCGAATATAAATATTCATTATAAATATAAAAAGATTTCCTACATAATGGTATTTTATTTGTAATTTTTAGACATTAAATAATTTAATTTATTTATGACACAACGATGATGTAGTAATTATCTTATTAATGAAATATTGACATAATTGATGTTATAAATACCTAAATAAATATAATTTAAGACTTATTATAAATTACAATAATTTTATAGGTTAATATGACATGTTAGTATTGATTTAAGTAATGTTGTTCGAACTTATCATTTTATTATAATTTTCAAAAAAATCAATTACTAAATAGTGTCAAAATTGACATAAAATAGTTTTTAAAACAAATATTATGTTATTAATTGTTATTTTATTCCTAAAAATCTATCATTCGGCCAAATGACATAGATAAGGTTATATATATTAATAATAAACAACTTGGGGTTCGTTTGGCATGATATAGTAAGTTTATTAACCTTATAGTATAAGAACACAAGAAGACACGGTAAAAGTAAAATTATTTAAATTAATGTTAAATCTAAATGATAAGGTCAAAATAGGAACCTAAACTTGTCTAAATTCTATTGTATGAGAGGTTTTCGACCCATACCCACCTTATCCTCGAAATAAATCATTTTTGAGCTATTTAAAACCCAACTTGACTTTATAATAAAATAATATTTTTGGTTATTCCAAATGTGCCCCTCACCTCCCTTATAAAAGGGAACCTCCTCCCTCTCTTCCTCACACCACATTGAGCCTTCAAGATCGGCCAACCCCTGCCATTTTCTCCTATACACTTACCTAGAGACATCCTAGAGGTCTTGGTATTCTTCAAAGACCAATTTTAGTGCCCTAAAAGGAGGTCTCAGAGAAGCACTTCAAAGAAGAGGTAATATCCATTACCGATCCTTTCCAATTTTCTTCTTCTTCAACTTCTTCTTCTTTAGTTGTTTCATTATGAAGTAATAACATCAGTATTAATAATATACTGATATGGTATTATAAGTATGAAACAACACTATTTAACCATCTATCCATCCTACGGAAAATGAAATCACTCCGTGTGCGTACGTACGGAATATCGTCTCCACGCCGTGGTGTAATCTATTTTCCACCACCACCTTACTTTGATGGGTATAATGGTGTAAATAATGACTATATATGACTATTATAAAGTGATATTTATTCTTAAATAGTATACATATACTACAATACAATTCCATGAACATAGGAACGATATCATCACTCGTGCGTACGTACGGAATACCGTCTCCACGATGTGATGCGACTCATTATACATGATCTTCATTTCATAATGATTATATAAATGAATTTAATGAATGAATATGATATAAATCACACTAATACCATTCTGTAAATGAGGTATCTATAACCTAAAGAGAAGAATAAGAATTTATTCGACAAAACACGCATAAGAACAAAAAGTTATAAACACCCAAATAACAAGTAGCAATGAAATATTACTAATATGAAGCTAAGAATATGACCATATATGATATCATAAACATAATTATGATTATGGAATAAGTCAATAACATTATTTAAATCATTATACAGGAGATTCAGACACTTACAAAGCAAGTCGGACATAAGGTAAGGGAAAATATAACAATCACATTTTTATCCGAGATTGTTTATACTTTGGTATTTAATGGGGTGTATTTTGTCATCCACATCCATGTTTCCACAATATGTAATATTTATATCCTTATAAAATAGTTTATATATAATTTTACCCTTCGGTGAGTTTTTAGTAAAAGATATGAAAGGAATCTTTTGTCGTTTTTCGTACGAGGTACTTTTTGACTTTTTCGAAAAAAGTATGAAGAATGTTATTTTTAACTTATACAACATGAATGGGTTTTTAAAACCTTATTTCCAAGAAGCTTACTTTATAAGTTTTCATGTTTATTTTTAATCAACTTCTTTTAGTTATAATTTTATGACATGTGAATAAATGAAAAGTGTTTTTAAAGTAGAAAGGATATTTACCTCAAGAATGGAGTTCAAGTGTTTTATCAAAATTAATTTCCATCTATGATAATAAAGGTTTCTGTTTTCATTCCTATTATTACATTTATTTGATTATTTTGTGACAGAATTATTTTTATGAATTCTTTTATCTTATATGAATTGTTTTATGATGTCATGATGTTTAAGATTCCCATTTTTATTACATGGGTTATGCTATGATGTATAGTTTATGAGTATGTGGAACACATAAGAATGATATCATTATGAGATGGGTGGGACCTATATCTCCCTCCAATGCATTGGATAAATATTTTATATCTCATGAGATAGACATGGATGTAAAGGTAGGTTATACCGGATCAGTGAAACAGGATTAAAACGAGGAGTGAACTCGGTTCAGAAATTGACTTTGTCCACTAAGATAGTCTTGGGAATGAGTCTCGACTAATAAGAAATGATTCTCTATGATTATGTGTGTGTGCCACAATGTTTTAGGTTTTATGATATGAATATTGGGATTACATTTCACTTCTATTATTTATCCCATGTTATGATATTATGATCTCTTTTGCAGGATAAGATTTCCAAAAGTTATGTTCTTATATATATGATGTGATTGATATTTATTTTTTTTACCCTTACTGAGCATTTGAGCTCACCCTTTTGTATGTTTTATTTCCCTAGGTCAGGAAGAAGGTTATTAAGAAGAATATCCCAAAAATGTACACTAGATATGATGAAATAAATGGGAGGCAAAGTAGATGCTTTATGAACCAGTTGTTTATGTTTCACAGTTTCTAAAGACACTATACCTATACGGTCCTTTCATGGTTTTGTTATATGTTGTAATAAGTGTGCTTCAATTCTGAAGTAATAACAATGTATGTAAAGTATGGGTCGTTATAGTTGGTATTTGAGGAAGGGTATAGTCAACCTTTGGAAACTAGGATGTAAAATCCTTAGTAAGAACCCTAAGTATAAGTCTAAGCATAGAACACAATCTTAGTGTTTTAGAAATGGCCATTAATAACCTAGTATAAGACCTTATGTGTGAAATTTTATTCTTGATTATGTGGTTTTCCTATTATAATTAGTGTTTCTCACACTACTCTTCTTTATTTTAGTCAAAGGCTGGAACCCGAAGGAACCATGTTAATGCGGAATGCGATGAGCAATGCAATGATTGTCCCACTGAGCAACCAAACGTTATGGGAGCTGGAATGAAAAATCTTATAGCCATGATCACACAAATTTCTCAAGCTATGAATCATGCTGGACTTCCAAACAGGAAAAGGAAGGAGCAACATTCTATTGAATCCTTCTTGAGACAACATCCACCTTCATTCAGCGGGTCTACTGATCCATTAGTTTCTAAACAATGGATTAGTACTACTTAAAAGATATTTTCAGTTCGTCAATGTTCTGAGCATGATAAAGTCATCCTAGCAGTGTATCGTTTGGAGGGTGATGCTGATCAATGGTGGAATCTTATTAAGAATACGAGGGAAAGGGATGAAATTGAGTCCATGGAATGGGAAGAGTTCAAGAACTTATTTTTCAATAAGTACTTCCCTCGTATTCTCCAAACAAAGATGGAGAAAGATTTTCTTGAACTGAAGCAAAAGGATGATGAATCTATTTGTACCTATGAAGAAAATATTACAAGACTTGCAAGGTACTCTCCTGGTATTATTATCCAACCTGAGTGTAAGATCGATTGATTCTTTAGTGGCTTAAAACCAAGTCATCAAAGGGCCTTAGACACAAGGGACTTCAATAGATATGAGGAAATCGTTCGATGTGCTCTCAAATTTGAGATGGAGATTAGAGTAACCCTTCAGTCATATGGGTTTGATAAGAAGAGGAAAATGGAATTCAAATAAAAATCTAAAGAGCACACTGAAAAGAAGATGAGCTTTACCTTATGCACAAAGTGTGGAAAGAAACATGGAGGGAGTTTTCTTAAAGGGACAAGTAAATGTTTCAAATGTGGAAAGGAAGGTCATCGGGCATTTTAATTCCGCGATGATGGGAAGAAGATGTATATTGATGCAAACAAAGGAAGGGATACACAGAATGAACCTACTGCACTTCAATGTTTCAAGTGCAAGGATATGGGGAATTATGCCAATCAATGCCCAAATCCAAGGGTTGATGATGATGGTCGACGTCAACAAACTCTTAAGGATAAAGACAAAGGAAAGTCACATGCAATTTCTATCAGCGATGTGGAGTATGATAACGATGTGGTGAAAGGTACACTTACCATCCACTCTAATGTAGAAAATGTTTTATTTTATTCTAGATCAACCCACTCCTTTATTTCTGAAGAATTTTCTAAGTATATCACCGTATTACCGCAACAATTAGATGTTGAGTTAGCTGTGACAACCCCTAATGGCACAACAATCACATCAAAAGTTTATAATTCTTTTCCGATTGAAGTTTGTGGGAAAATTCTTCCTACTAATCTTGTGATCCTTCCTATAGTGGAATTTGATGTTATTCTTGGCATGGATTGGCTTTCTCTACAAGGATCTCATATCAATTTCCAAATAAGGGAAGTCACATTTCATATTCCAAATCAATCTATGGTCGTCTATCGATACAAGGATGAACATAACCATCCAGTGGAAATTTATTCAATTTTATGGGTATTGATTCCACTAAATGAAGGTTATTTATCTCACATGGTTGGCAAGAAACTCATGATTAAGAATATTCCCATTGTACGGGAGTTTGATGATGTCTTTCTGGAGGAATTATCGGGTCTTCCACCGAATCGTGAAGTTGAGTTTTCAATAGAACTCATACCGGGTGCTTTGCCTATTTCAAAGACACCTTATAGAATGGCCCCAATTGAGTTGCAGGAATTGAAGAAGCAACTCCAAGAGAATCTTTATAAGGGGTTCATACGTCCTAGTGCGTCACCTTGGGGAGCACCTGTTCTGTTTTTTAAGAAGAAAGATGGATCAATGAAATTCTGCATTAATTATCGAGAACTTAACAAGATCACTATCAAGAACAAATATCCTCTCCCGCACATTAATGACCTATTTGACCAACTACGTGGAGCTCAATAATTTTCCAAGATTGATCTTCGTTCAGGGTATCATCAATTAAGGGTACAAAGGTAGGATATACCAAAGACGGCTTTCCGTACAAGGTATGGACACTATGAATTTATAGGGATTCCATTTGGTCTTACTAATGCCCCTGATATCTTCATGTATTTGTTGAATAGAGTCTTTAGAGACTATCTTGATCATTTTGTGGTAGTCTTTATAGACGATATTCTTGTATATTCAAAGGGCAAGTAAGAACATGAAGATCACTTGAGAATTATATTGAAGACCCTGAGAAAAGAGAATCTTTATGCCAAATTTACCAAGTGTGAATTTTGGCTTCAAAAAGATTCATTTTTGGGTCAAATAATCTCAAAAGAGGGGATATCTGTGGATCCAGCAAAAACAGTCGTTATCGAAAGATGGTTGAGACCAACAACAGTGACTGAGATCCGAAGTTTTCTTGGTTTGGCTAGATATTATTGACGTTTTCTGAAAGTTTTTTCATGATTATCTAATCCACTCACCAAGTTGACTCTGAAAGGATTTAAGTTTGTTTGGACATAGGAATGTGAAGATAATTTCATGGAGTTGAAAAGAAGGTTATCTAGTGCACCTGTGCTCACACTGCCTTGTAGTGAAGAATGTTTTGTGATCTACAGTGATGCATCCAAGAAAGGATTGGGGTGTGTTCTTATGAAAATTGATATGGTGATAGCTTATGCCTCACGACAGTTGAAAATACATGAGAAAAATTACCAAACTCATGATTTGGAGTTAGCTACTGTAATCTTTTCATTAAATATTTGGAGGCATTATCTTTATGGAGAAAGGTGTGACATTTTAACTGATCATAAAAAATTTAAGTACATTTTCACACAAAAGGAGATGAATATGCGCCAAAGAAGATGGTTGGAGCTGATTAAGGATTGTGACTGATCAATTCATTACCACCCTGGGAAAGCAAACAAGGTGGAAGATGCAATAAGTTGACAAGACCATGCCAGATTATCCATGCTGAGGATCACAAAAGATCCAATATTTATCTATTTACAAAGTATGGATCTTGGAATTATAATGGAAGGGTAAAAATCTTATCTTTCTCAAATGAATGTTCAACCATCTATATATGTGAAGATTTAAGAGGCACATAAAGAAGATGTCGAGTTACAAAAGAAGGTGAGAAATGTTCCTGAATTCAACCTTGATTGTGATGGGATAATAACGTTCAGGAATCTGGTTTGTGTTCCTCCCATCCTAGAATTAAAGAAGGATATGCTGGATGAGGCTCATAGTTCTTCATTCTCTATTCATCCTGGAAGCACGAAGATGTATAGGGACCTGAAAGAGTACTTCTGGTGGGATGGAATGAAAAGAGATGTTGCTAAATATGTCTCTCTATGCTTGGTTTTTCATCAAGTTAAAGCTAAGAGATAGAAGTCTATGGGGATGTTACAACCATTACCCATACCCGAATGGAAATGGGAAAACATCACTATGTACATTGTCACAGGACTTCCTAAAACATCCAAAGGCAATAATGCTATCTGGGTCATAGTTGATCGTCTTACAAGGTCTGCACACTTCATTGCTATTAGAGAGGATTTCTCTATGGATCAGCTTGCCAGGATATATGTAAAAGAAGTGGTAAGATTTCATGGAGTACCACTTTCTATTATATCTGATCGGGATCCGAGATTTACCTCGAAGTTCTGGTGAAGTCTTCAGCATACTCTGGGTACAGAGTTGAGTTTCATCACTGCTTATCATCCTCAGACAGACGGTCAGTCTGAGAGAACAATTCAAACTCTAGAAGATATGTTGAGAGCTTGCTCTATGAATTTCAAATGTGGTTGGGATCAACAGCTACCTTTGGTGGAAATATCTTATAATAATAGCTTTGACTACAGTATTTAGATGTCTCCTTATTAAGCTCTCTATGGAAAGAAATGCAGGACTCCAACTTGCTGGGATGAAGTTAGGGAAAGAAAGCTATTAGGGCCTGATCTAGTTGATGAAATGGCAGAAAAGGTCAGATCTATTCAACAACACATAAGAGCATCTCAGAGCCGAAAAAAAAGTTATGCCGAAACTCGAAGAAAAGACCTAGAGTTTGAAGTGGGTGATAAAGTGTTCTTACGAATATCTCCCTGGAAGAGGGTTATGAGATTTGGAAAGAAGGGGATGTTGAGCCCTAGATATATTGGTTCTTTCGAAATACTGGATCGTGTTGGGAAGGTAGCCTACCGATTGGTGCTTCAACCGAATCTCTCTCAATTTCACGATGTGTTCCATGTATCTCTCCTGAGAAATTATATACCTGATCCTTCACATGTACTTAGCTCAGAAGTTGTACCGCTGGAGCAAGATCTTTCTTATGAAGAACAACAGATAGAGATTATGGATCGTAGCGAAAAAGTCCTACGAAACAAGACCACTCAATTGGTGAAAGCTTTAGGGAGGAACCACCAATTAGAAGAAGCTACATAGGAGCTTGAGGATATGATGAGGAGAGGTATCCTCATCTATTTGTTACAAAGTGATGAATTTCGATGGCGAAATTCATTTTAAGGGGTGTTGAATGTAACACCCGAGACTTTTATGTGGAATATTATTTTTTATGTTATATAAATCATCAAAGGAATCTTTCACTACACACAACACTATCTTGGCTTGCTTTACATGCAACCGCGACCTTCCTCGATAGCTTGTGTCATACGCAATACCGAGTTTCACTAAACAATGATATGCTATTAAAATATTATTAAAACTAGCCGTTATGAATAGTAATAACCAATTTTTGAAATTTTATAAATTTTATTTTTCAAAATGTACTTCATTTTGGAACTCGGAATATCGAATTTAGCCTAGGGTGAAATTTTTGTATTTTTCTGAAAACTTTCAATTTTTGATGAATTGTGAAACTACTAAGTGGCTGTTAAAAAAACTGAATTTTTAATGAAACATAATTTTACAGCTTCTGTGAGTGGAATTTAAAAAATCTTTGAGACACGGTTGATGTCATTAAGTAAAATGTGGTTCAATGAGATGAAAATAATTTTTTGGTTAATAGTAACTTGTTACTTTTTTTTACCACGGTTAAAAGTAAATAGGGTAATTAATAGTAAAAATGATATTATTATTACCCTAACACATGTTTTAATTCTATTGGACAAGTGTAATTCGACCAAAAACAAACTTAGGAATACAATATGACCATTTAGGCCCACTTGGATTAGATTAGGACATTTATTATTAATTTATTTAAAGAAGGGTTAAAATAGTTAAAATCAATGTTTAATAACTAAATAATTTTTAATATGGGGTTATACATAAGATAAATTAGACTATAAAGATTCATTAGAAATATAAAAATATTTACTACATAATTTAGTTTTATTTGTAATTTTTAGACATTAAATAATTTATTTATTTATGACACAATAATGATGCAGTAATTATCTTATTGATGAAATATTGTCATAATTGATGTTATAAATACCCAAATAAATATAATTTGAGACTTTTTATGAATTACACTAATTTTATAGGTTACTATGACATGTTAGTATTGATTTAATTAACTATTTTCTAACTTATCATTCTGTTATAATTTTCACAAAAATCAATTACTAAATAGTGTCAAAATTGACATGAAATAGTTTTTAAAACAAATATTATATTATTAATTGTTATTTTATTCCTAAAAATCTAAGGTTCGGCCAAATGTCTTAGATAAGGTTATATATATTAATTATAAACATCTTGGGTTTCGTTTGGCTTGATATAGTATGTTTATGAACCTTATAGTTTAAGAACACAAGAAGACACGGTAAAAGTAAAATTATTTAAATTAATGTTAAATCTTAATGATAAGATTAAAATAGAAACCTAAACTTGTCTAAATTCTATTGTATGAGAGGATTTAGACCCATCACCACCTTATCCTCGAAATAAATCAATTTGGAGCTATTTAAAACCGAAAATGTCTTTATAATAACATAATAATTTTCGTTATTCCAAAGGTGTCCCTCTCCTCCCTTATAAAAGGGCACCTCCTCCCTCTCATCCTAACACCACTTTGAGCCTTCAAGCTCAGCCAAACCATTCCGTTTTCTCCTCTCCACTTCCCTAGAGACATCCTAGAGGTCCTGGTCATCTTAAAAGACCAATTTTAGTTCCCTAAAAGGAGGTCTCAATGAAGCACTTCAAAGAAGAGGTAATATTCATTACCGATCCTTTCCAATTTCGTTCTTCTTCAACTTATTATTATTTAGTTGTTTCATTATGAAGTAATAACATCAGTATCAATAATATACTGATATGTTATTATAAGTATGAAACAAACCTATTTAACCATCTATCCATCCTACGGAAAATGAAATCACCGCGCGTGCGTACGTACGGAATACCGTCTCCACGCCGTGGTGTAATCTATTTTACACCACAACCTTACTTGGATGGGTATAATGGTGTAAATAATGACTATATATGACTATTATAAAGTGATATTGATTATGAAAAAGTATACATACACTCTAATATAATTCCATGATCATAGAAACGATATCATCACTCGTGTGTACGTACGGAATATCGTCTCCACGATGTGATGCGACTCGTTCTACATGATCTTCATTTCATAATGATTATATAAATGAATTTAATGACTTAATATGATATATAATACACTAATAACATTCTGGAAATGAGGTATCTGTAACTTATATAGAAGAATAAGAATTTATTCGACAAAACACGCATAAGAACAAAAAGTTATAAACACCAGAATAACAAGTAGCAATGAAATATTAATAGAAAAAAGCAATAAATATGACCATATATGATATCATAAAAATAAGTATGATTATGTAATATGTCAATAACATTATTTAAATCATTATAAAGGAGGTTTGGACACTTAAAAAGCAATTCGGACCTAAGGTAAGTGAAAATATAACAATCTCATTTTTATACGTGATTGTTTATACTTTGGTATTTATTGGGGTGTATTTTATCATCCACATCCATGTTTCCTCAATATGTAATATTTATATCATTATACAATAGTTTATATCCAATTTTACCCTTCGGTGAGTTTTTAGTAAAAGATATGAAAGGAATCCTTTATCGTTTTTCGTACGAGGTACTTTTTGACTTTTCTTACAAAAGTAAGAAGAATGTTTTTTAACTTATATGGCATGAATGAATTTTTAAAACATTATTTCCAAAAATATTCCTTTATAAGTTTTCAAGTTAATTTTAATCAACTTCTTTTAGTTATAATTTTATGACATGTTAAGAAATGAAAAGTGTTTTTAAAGTAGAAAGGATATTTTCCATAAGAATGGAGTTCAAGTGTTTTATCAAAATTATTTTCCATCTAAGATAATAAAGGGTTATGTTTTCATCCATATTATTTCATTTATTTGATTATGTTGCGATGAAATTATTTTTATGAATTCATTTATCTTATTTGAATTGTTTTATGATTTCATGGTGTTTAAGATTCCCATTTTTATTACACGGGTTATGCTATGATGAATTGTTTATGATTTTGTGGCACACATAAGAATGGTATCATTATGAGATGGGTGGGACCTATATCTCCCTTCAATGAATTGGGTAAAAATTTTATATCTCATGAGATAGACATGGCTGTAATGGTAGGTTATACCGGTTCCGCGAAACAGGACTGAAACGAGGAGTGAACTCGGTTCAGAAATGGACTTTGTCCACTAAGATTTTCTTGGCAATGAGTCTTCACTAATAAGAAATGATTCTCTATGATTATGTGTGTATACCACAACGTTTCAGGTTTTATGTTATGATTATTGGGATTACACTTCACCTCTATGATTTATCGCATGTTATTATATTATGATCTCTTTTGCAGGATATGATTTCCAAAAGTTATGTTCTTATGTATATGATGTGATTGATATTTCTTTTGATTACCCTTACTAAGCATTTGAGATCACCCTTTTGTATGTTTTATTTCCCCAGGTCAGGAATAGGGTTATTAAGTAGAATATCCCAAAAAGGGACTCTAGATAGGATGAAATAAATGGAATGAAATGTAGATGCTTTATGAACCATTTGTTTATGTTTCCCAGTTTCTAAAGACACTATACCTATACGGTCCTTTATTGGTTTTTTTATATGTTGTAATAAGTGAGATTCAATTCTGAAGTAATAAAAATGTATGTAAAGTATGGTTCGTTATACTAGATCCTAAAAATTGTTCCACTGTTAGAGTATGTGGTGAAATAAGTTGGCAGGATAAGCAAAAACAACGACACAAGCTACCAATATAGAAACAATTGTTGGGGTGGAAAATATGTGGAAATGGTGACCAATATTGGGAAAATACCGAAGTGGTGTAGGTAAGCTATGATTTTATGATGGCATGATAATGAATTCAGATATATCACAACTAGTGGTGAGGTAGTATTGATGGTGGGAGGTGATACACAGTAAAAGGAGAAATAGGGTATATTCCTTTGAGAAGATGGGATAGTAGAGATGATAAAGAGGAATCACTATAGGAAATAAGTGGATATTTGAACAACATAAATTGTAATTGGTGATCTATAGAATCAAATTAGCTTGGTGAATACGGAATAATTCACACATAGGTAGTATTTTGGGAAATATATTTTTTTCAACTTGGGACCTGACCCTACCAAACCATGGATCATACCATACAATTTTAATTTTATTGTATATATTTCATAACACTCTACATGAAAGTTGGGATGGGTTATGTTTATTTCAACAGGCCTTTTTATGGACAACACATGTATAGTTCACTCCAAAGAAAATAGGGTGATGGGTTTGTTTTTATGCATTTATATGAATATGGTTTTCACATTTTAAATTATGTTGTTGTATTTTATTATGGTTTTCTATATTTTATTATTCTATAATGGAAATGTGTTTTCATTATATGTATAATATTTGGGACATGGGTTCACATAACGTGTGATTACTTGTATGTAGTTATTTAATTGTTTTCAAAAGTCAGATTAAATTTTTTATATGTCAATAATGATTTATATGATGAATAAAATAATAGTTTATTTTATAATTTATAATTAACTAAAACATTTTACCATTCATTTTTCTACAATTATGAATTTGAAAATAAAATTATATGAATATTTACATGCGATGTGAATATAAAAATTGGTTACGTCATAAATTTATGGTTCTTTGGATTCTAGTAGAGTGTGACAATGATTATTTTTTATAAAGAAATGTTGATGTATAATTCATGTTATGTTAGGGAATTAGTATGATTTTTATGTGAATGTATACCTATGCTTGTATAATTATTTTGGAAATTTTAATTGGGATTTTATATTTTTTCTAAATGAAATATGATATTTATATAAATAAAATAATATTCTAACCTATGGTTAAATAAATTAAAATATTTGAGGACACCCTTGAAGTTACTATTGCTATTTTGGATGGGGGAACAGAGGATGCTCCTATGTCCTACACTTTTTTCTAGTTTAGTGAGCCACTAAGGGATATATTTTTTTATCTATAACTAGATGAGTTGTGGGAGTATTGTGAAGTGAGGATACTATGCTTGAAATCATAACATAATATTATATATAATATTTAAAATTCAGATGAGTGAGTTTGTAACAGTAGATAAGGATTGAATAAATGGTTACCAAAACACCTAATCTAATATAGTATTTTTATTTTATTTTAATTAATAAGTGAGATTGTATATCTTTTGGGAGAATAATATGATCAACATTGAGTGAGAAAGAAAACATGTTGATAAAGGTATTTAAATGATTTTTAAAATTCTTTTAATGGACTAGATAAACATTACTGTACAACAACTATAATATTGATATCTACATTCGTAGATTATTATTAATGAAAACAAATAAAAGGAGAAAATATGATCATTAAATCTAATTTTCAGAGACAATGATAAATTTTAAAATATGAATCAGTATTTTATTACCAACCCTAGGTGCCTCAAGATTTTGGATCACGTGTATATCATTTCCAATTTACCAAGTCTCAATCTAACAATCTACAAAATGTTTGGTTTTTATGTTAATATTTTGCCTCCATTTTTTATAACATTTAAAATAAGAATCAAATCATATTTATAGAAAATAATGATTTTATATCATTATTATAATTATAGTAGATTTAATACTCGATATTAGCAATATGGAATGTGAATCATAAAAATCGCACATGACATTTTTCTAATATTGTGGCATGTTAAGGATTATTTTGGCATGATGATAACAATTTAAACAAAACCAGGAAGTCACTCAGTTAAAAAAATTATATCATTTTTAAATGGATAATTCATTATAGATTACTTTATAGAAAACAACAAAAGTAGAAAAAAATAAATATTTTTTGGATAATTATTAGGTTCAATGATTTAATTTTACAATGTGACTTGAATCAACTTATTCTGAAAAAAACTATCAAAATGTAACCCTTACCCTACAACTTCATTGTGTCTTAATATATTAATTAAATTGGGTTGTATCAAGAAATATTGTGTAAGAGTTTAAATATTCTATGGATCAACTCTATCATGGAATGAACTACATCAATTATATTATGATTTCCATTATAAGAGTATCATGTATTCTTTTATCAGCCTATTTTTGTATGACCCCAACTCTACACACCCGGGTTATATATTTTATATAAAATAATAATTAAGTGGGATCATAACTTCACATAAATGATCCCTCATATCATTTATTACCATTTTCTAAATTAACACAATAAGAATAAATCTCAAAACCCCAGAATTAATTTACTATAGATACATTTCATAGGACTACTAGTAACGACCCAAATTTTCATTAATGGAAATTAATCATGATCTAATTAAATGTCTTAAAAGGTTATATATAATGAATAATTATTTGGTTTTATGTTTCTGTAATTTAAAATACCATTATGAATGGTGACCATTGCTAATATAGTCGTTGAACAGTGATCAGAGGATTAGTATAAATATAGCGCTTTATGAAATCCAATTTAATCATTAAAAGGATGTGATGGCCTCGTCCAGTAGGATTTCCCTATAAGAAACCATTTTTTTGAGCTCATAATGGAGGTGGATTCATTGGGCTTCCCTCTTGACCAATCCCAAGCTGAGCGTGAACTTTTCAAGCTTGATCGGAACAGGCTATGGGAGAAGTGGAAGTTAAAAGAGATTACAACCCAAGGGATATTATCTAAGCCACCCCAAGAGTCTGTCACCATCGCACTCCGTACCCTTTGGTCTTATGAGGTTTTTATAAGGGGTTATTAAAAAAGACCATATCACTATGATTATGAACATTATTTTTTTTAAAGAATGTGCATTCATTTTATTATTCTTACTTTGTAAATTGTTTTTAAAGCACAAATGCTATTTTTAGTTAATATTCTACTAAGAAATAGATTTTGGTAAAATAATGGATTTTTTAATAAAATAGTATTTTAATATTATATTATTTTTATTAAATTAATTTTTATTAAATATAAATGGTCTTATAAAATTAGGAATGCAATTGTAATGTTTATTAAGGTTTGAATGTTGTTTTTTTCAAAACTCATGAATTTTTTATAACTATCGGTTCATATCTTATAAGTAAAAATTCAAATATTTATAAAATTATTTAGATAAAATGAATATTATTTTTGGAATGAGTATGTTGAAATTATCAAATGATTACTTTTTCATAATTTTCTGAGACGGTCAAATTTTTGGGTAAAAATTAAATACCGTTTATATATATAATGTGCTTTATGACATCATAATTATCCAATTGTGATGTAATAAATAAATATAAACATTAATTTTGGACAATATATGTTTTACCATGAAAATAATGTAATTTTGGGTTTTTTTTATTTATTTAGAAAATGTTATTTGGACCCTCCAAGACTTATAAATCACTTTTTCTTTTTAAATTGTTTTCCTTAAGAGTGTGACTCACCTCCACATAAGCAACAATACTATTTAAAGAAGCTCGTCCATTGGACTTATAAAATAATTTTCTCCAATCCCATTTGGGAAAAACCATGTTCCAAAACCATGGTCTGGTTTTTGGTTTTGATTAGTTTAATATGAGGTGTCCCAAACCTAAATAATAAATTATTCTTTCTCCTTTCCTATATAAACCCACCCAAGCTCCCACATCCTCTTCACTCAATGCATTTATAGTTTGACCAACCCCCGAAATCCACTCTCTATAATTCTCCCAAGGTTCCCTATTCTCCTAGGAATCCTCCCCCAAGCCTCTCCCAAGCCTTTGGGATCACACATCCAAGTAAGGGATTTCTTCCTTTCTCATTTTTGTCCAATTTTCATTAAGTTGTAATGAACTTTTGTTTCTAATTACAAATGTTGGGGTATGATTTCAAACCTTCCCCATACTGCCATCTTTATGTTTGGATGATTTTATACCCCTTTCACTCTCATTAATTCCTCCCATGTAGACCATTTACTATGCCAAAATTCCTTGAGGGATTTCTCTCTACTCATTTACATACTTGTAATTCTTTTGTATTATACATCTAAATTCAATTATGTTTGTTTGGACATGTATCTATATGACCCATAACTATCCATTTCATCAATATATGATGAGACACTTTTTTATCTCTCATAAACCATTTTTAAAAATTCG
The DNA here is from genome assembly GCA_963277665.1 of Viscum album. Taxonomy (NCBI): domain Eukaryota; kingdom Viridiplantae; phylum Streptophyta; class Magnoliopsida; order Santalales; family Viscaceae; genus Viscum; species Viscum album. The sequence continues at coordinate 648,798,304 of OY728148.1, read as the reverse complement.
TATATCATTCCATTATATTGAAAAAATTGCACCGCATTTTTTCAAGCCAATATCATTGTGTAGTGAATACCATAAATGTGTCTCTATCAAGGGTATTAAACTTTATTCACATATTAATATTGAATGGTACTATTTTATATTTATTCCACATTAAATAATCAAGGAATAACTTATGATGTTGATTGATTCCATGTTATATGGTCAATGTGGAACACTTATGTATGAAATGAAATGGTCATGAAGGGTACCCCCTAATAGCGTTGAAATGCATTGGATAAAGTATATAATCATGATACATTATGTGCAATGGGTATTTACTCATTCTAATTCAATTTAAATGAGTTTTTACTCATTCTTCATGTGAAATGAGGGTTTACTTATGTATCATGTGCAATGATCCTTGGATCATGCTAATTCCATGTTATGTGCTGTTACTATATTTCCATGTAATGACTATATTGATTTAACATGCCTTTATGTTCATGATTCTCTTGTGATCCATTGATATTACTATTTTCTAACATTCATTGAATTCCTCATGTTATTCCTTGTTTAATACATTACTAGTCTTTATAGCTCACTCTTTTATTATGCATGTCCTCATGTTATCCCATGCAAGGATAAGTACGAGGGAAAGTAGTGGTTATGTAAAATATGTTTTCTATAATTATGTTGTGTGTATTATGTTCTAAGATGTTATGTAATTTTTATATTCCAAAAAGACACTAGATCTATAAATATTTTATGTTGTATCAACTGAAGATTTTATGTAATAAATATGGTTTATGTGTGCAATAATGTGAAGGGTTTTTATAGTTGGTATCAGATGATTGGTTTAGTTATTTTTGGGATAAGAATTAGAAAACCCAAGTGAAGAGATAAAGTCAATAATAATTATAATAAAATCATCCCTCAGTGTTGGTGATTATTGAGTATGTGGTTTATCAAGAAAATACATCACTGTCTGGGTACGAGCAAGTAGAGGTGTCTCTTGAACAGATTTATCCTAGGGCTAAAAACCAAAGACACCGATTTCAGATAGACTCGAACGAGAACTTATGCATAATAATGGGCCTTGTTGCACTCTTGGTTATGACAATCCCGAGGAATATTTTTTGGTAAATTCACAGGATTATTATGAACCCTTATTAAGGGAATGACAAAAAAGGCCCCTAAGAATATATGATTGAAAGTATCTCATGAATGACATAGATTGATTCTTATGGATTCATAAGTTAAGGAAATAAAAATTATTTATAAGGAATCAATTTTTTCCTCATATTACCCTTATTGTGTTACCCCTAACTTTTCTTTTATTCCAACCAATGGTCAGTAATAGGAGGACTCAGGCTAACAACGAATGTGAAGATCTTTGTGTTGACTGTTCTAATGAGATGCCCAATTCGATTAGAGAATGAATTGAGAACTTTTTCACGTATCTCTATTAGTAAATTAACGCTTTGAATTGATACATTGTTCAAGAAGAACGTTCAACCCCCCACCTCCCAAGAATGAATAAGTAACTATCAAGAGATTCATGAGACAAAGGACTCCTACTATTAATGGATCCTTCGATCCCTCAATCACTTAACCATGGATCAACTCCCTTGAAATGATATTATCCATCATTAAATGTTATAAACAAGATAAGGTTATCTGGGTAGCTTATCATATTGAGAGTGAATCTGATAAATGGTGGACATTGATCAAAAAAATGAAGCCTGAAGAGGAGATCAAGGAATTGGAATGGAAGGATTTTTGGAAGATGTTTTTTGAGAAATATGCGAACCCTTTGACTTAATATGGAAAGATAATTCCTTGCCATCACGTAAAAAGATGAAGAATATGTCTGGGAGTATGAAGAAAAATTCACATGGATTACACGATATGACTCTGGCTTTTTTGTTACCCCTGAATGCAAGGTTTACTGCTTCTTTGGTTGGATGAAACCTAGCATATGGAAAGTGCTAGCGATCCGTGACATCGACAGCTATGAGGAAATTGTATGATATGCCCTCAAGGTCAAAATAGAGATCGTACAATCTCAATGGTATCATGGGGATAAGAAATGTAATTTGGGCTTCAATGTTGGTGGGCCAATGGATAATTCCTACGCTGTTAAGACGATCTAGAACCCCACTTTCCAAAGGAGAGGAATGAAGCACCCAGGAAATTGCTTGATTGTGATGAGGTAATGATTTAGGTTTGAAAGAGAAGGGAACCTAGGTTTTAACTCCCGAGAAGAAAAACCTCTTACTGTAATTGAGGATAGGAACGCTCCATTATAACCACAATGCAATGTTCATTGATAAACCTGAAAAGAATTAGGGCATCTTGTGAATCAGTTCCCTAAACCATGGTTTTTTTGAGGCAACTAATAACCTCCAAAGTAGCAATGGTGAACTTTTTCCATCACTACCACCGAAGTGAACCCCGACAACGAAGTGATGATAGGTACAATAGTTGTCCATTCAAGAATAGGGAATATAGTTTTTGATTACGGTTCTACAAATTCTTTTATATCCCAAATGTTTTGTATAACAATCCCAGCACCACCATAAGTCATGGATGTAAAGATGTTAGTGGGTACAGAAAATGGGGATATCATTTCATCCCAGGAACATAACTTCCTCCATTCATAATATATGGATTTAATTTCTTGTGGAACCTCATCATACTCCCTCTGGTGGAATTGGATTCAATTCATGGAATGGATTTTCTTTCTTTATATTGAACCAACATAAATTTTCATGAGAGGGAAATCACTCTCCATGTGGAGAATTGATCCCCCGATTCTATACAAGTGCAATGAGAAAGATGAATCTTCTATAGCTCCTTCATCTCAAGTGTGAAAATTAATGCCCTATTAGCACACGTATCTGGCTCATATGATTGAAACTATGGAGGAAAACCATCCTTGAAGACATGCCTATTGTGAGGGAATTTTCTAAAGTGTTTTTCGAGGAATTTCCTAGTTTCCCTCTTAGAAGAGATATTGAATTCTAAATTGATCTTATACCTAGGGAATTGCCAATATCCAAGAATCCATATAGAATGGCTATATTGGAGCTTGATGAGCTAAACAAACAACTATGGAAGAATCTGGATAAAGGTTTTATACACCCAAGTGCTTCACTATGGGGTGAACCAGTCCTCTTTGGCATAAAGAAACATGGGTAAATGTGCCTTTTCATCAATTATCGTGAGATTAACCAAATAAAAATAAAGAACATGTATCATCTCCAACGAATTGATGACTTATTTGATCAGATACGTGGATCAAAATACTTCTCCATGGTGGATTTACGGTCATGATATTATCAAGTAAGGGGGAAGAAGGAAGATATCCCCCAAACAACATTTCGTACAAGATACGAGCACTATGGATTCATAGTAATTCCATTCAGACTCACTAGTTCTCCAAAAATGATCCTGTACTTTATGAATAGAGTCATTAGGGATTAATTAAAAAATTTGTGGTAGTCATTTTAGAAGATATTCTGATATACTTCAAAAATATGGAGGATCATGAGTAGCATCTAAGAACTGTACTACAGACCATGAAGATTGTGAATCTATATACCAAGTACAGGAAGTGTGAGTTATGGTAGAAGAAAGTATCATTCTTGGGCCATATAATCATAAGAAATGGGATATCTATGGATCCCTCTAAAAAAAATGCAATTGAGGGATGGCCTAGGCCAACATCGGTAATGAATATCCATAACATCTTTGGGTTAGCTGGATATTATCGATGGTTTCTAAGAAATTTCTCATGATTTTACAACCCTCTTACTAAGCTATCTTGGAAGGGAGTAATGTTTTCTTGGAGTGGTGAATGCAAATAAAGCTTTAATGAGTTAAAAAGTAGGATTATCACTGCGCCCATGCTCACTTTAACCACATGTGGAGATCTTTTTGTCATATTCAGTGATTAATAGAAGAAGGTCCTCGGATGTGCATTGAGGAAACATGAAAATTTAATTACCTATTCTTCAAGGCAACTGGATGTTCATGAGTATAATTATCCAACACATGATTTTGGAGTTAGCTGTGGTGATCTTCGCTTCAAAATTTTGGCAGAATTATCTCTTTTGGGAGTAGTATGAAATATCTACCATTAATAAAATTCTCATGTATATTTTCACACAGAATGAGTTGAACATGTGCCAATAATGATGGTTAGGGATGATCAAATACTATGACTCCTCAATCCATTACCACCCAGTTAAAGAGAACATTGTGCCAGATTCTCTAAGTAGAAAGGACCTAACAGTTATATCATTGATGAGAATTGACAGGGATCCAATCTTCATAAACTTATTGAAGATGGAAATGGGAATCATAGATAGTGGAATATCATTAATCCTTTCACAAATGATTTCTCAACTGTCCCTTTTAGAAAGGTTAAATGATGCTCAAAAGGTTGATATGGGAATTCAGAAGAGAGTGGAAGTGATCAGAAAGGGTAAATCACCTGAGAACAATGTTAATGAAAAAGAAATTGTGAGATTTGGGAAAAGACTATGTGTTCCATTAGGTTTAGTGCTGAAGAAGGAAATTTTGGATGATGCACATAGTTTAAATTTCTCTATTCACCCAGGAAACACAATGATGTATCGAGATCTCCGAGTGCATTGTTGGAGGGATAATACGAAGAAGGAGATCCCTGAGTATACATCAAAGTGCATGTTGTGCAAGCAAGTGAAGGCCTAGAGACATAATTCTAAGGCGATGATGCCACCATAGCCCATACTAGAATGGAAATGGGAGAATTTGACCATGAAATATTTCACCGGAAATCAGAAGACATCCAAAGGCAATAGTGCAATTAGGGTTATTGTGGATCGTCTTAAAAAGTCACCACACAGTATTACAATTAGAGAGTATTTCTCATTGGATCAACTGGCATAGATATATATTAGGGAAGTTGTAAGGCAACATAAGGTACCACTTCTATTATATCCAATCATGAAAAAAGATTCCCCTATATGTTTTGGAAGAGTTTTCAACATGATCTGGATACTGAACTGAACATAAGTATCGCCAATCATACTCAAACTGTTGTCCAATATGAGCGAACTATTCAAACATTGGAGGATATATTAAGATAATTTCATATGGACTTCAAAGAAGGTTGGGACCAATATCATCCACCAGTTGAATTCTCCTAGAATAACAACTTTCACTCGAGCATCTGAATGGCCCCTTATGAAGCCTTGCAAAAGAAGGGGTGCAGAATATCAACATGTTGGGATGAATTCGGTGAATGTATGCTGCTAGGACCTGAAATGGTCTATGAAATGGAGGCGAAGGTGAAAACCATTCGACAATATATCACGGTATCCAAGAGTTTATAGAGGAGTTATACAGATAACCGTCAATGAGAACATTAGATTAATGTATGAGACAATGTATTTTTATGTTTAACTCAATGGAATATGGTCATGAGGTCTGTAAAGAAAGAGAAGTTAATTCCTAGTTACAAAATCCCCATTGAGATTCCTGACTTGTTGGGGTTGTGGACTATCAGCTATAACTTCCTCCTACCATGTCCAAAGTTCATGATGTCTTTCATGTATCCCGCTTAATGAATTATATACCCAAACATTCACATGTACTCTCTTCAGAGGTAGTACAGTTAGAGGATGATCTTTCTTATGAGGAGAAACTATTGAATATCATAGATAGTAGAAAAAATGATCAATGAAATAAGACAATTCCCCTTGTCATGGTGTTGTGGTGAAACCAATAGTTTGAAGAAGCGGAATGGGAATCAGAGGATGTGATGAAGCATAGTTACTAGTATCTGTTTTATTGTGGGAAAAGGAAATTTTGAGGGTGAAATTTTTTAAGGGGGGAATATTGTACTGACCCAAACATTCATTAAAGGAAATTATTTTTGATATAAATAAATGTCTTATTATGGTTATATATAATGTGAAAGTCTTTGGTTTTGTGTTTCTAGATTTTAAAATAATGTTATGAATTGTGAAGAATACTAATATAGTTGTTGAACAGTGATCACATGATTAGTATAAATATACGGCTTTAACAAATCCTATTTACTCAGACAAAGGATGTGATGGCCTCATCCAATGGACATTCCACGTACGAAGCCCATTTGTTGGAGATTGAAATGGAGGTAGTCCCATTGGGATTATCTCTTGACTAATCCCAAGCCGGTCTTGAACACTTTACGATTGAGCCGAACCGACTATGGGAGAAGTGGAAGTTAATAGAGATGACCACTCAAGCGATGTTATCTGAGCCACCCCAAGAGTCTGTCACCATCACACACTATACCCCTTGGTCTTATGCGGGTGTTATAAGGGGTTATGTAATAAGACCCTAGCACTATTAATTTGAAAATTATTTTTGTATATTGAATGTGCATTCATTTTGTTATTGTTACTTTTTAAATAGTTTTTAAAGCACAAATAGTATTTTTAGTCAATATTCAAATATGAAATATATTTTGATGAATTAATTGATTTTTGAATTAAATAATAATTTAAAAAAATATTAATATTATAAAATTATTTTTTATTATATATAAATGATCATATAATTTTATTAACGCAATTTTAATTTTTATTATGGTTTGAATGCAGTTTTTATCAAATCCCATGAATATTTGCTAAATGTCAGTTTTTATTTTAAAAGAAAGAATTCACATATTTAAAAAATTATTTAGATAAAATGAATATTATTTTTTTAATCAGGATTTCGAAATTATCCAATAATATATTTTTCATAATTTTTGAGACAATCTAATTTTTGGGTAAAAATTATATAACTTTTAAATATATAATGTGTTTTATGACATAATAATGACCCAATAGTGATGTAATAAAATAATATAAACATTATGTTTGGAAAATATATGTTTTAACATTAATATAATTTGATTTTGGGATTGTTTTATCTGTTTTACGAAACATTAGTGGACCCTCCAAGACTTAGAAAACATTTTTCCTTTTTAAATTATTTTCTTTGAGAGTGTGACTCACCTCCACATAAGCAACACTTCTATTTTAAGAAGATATACCTTTGGAATTATAAAATATTTTCTTCCACTCCCCTTTTAAAAAAACCATGGTTAAAAACCATGGGATGGTTTGTGGTTTCGATAAGTTTAATGTGAGGTGTCCCAAACCTAAAAAATAAAGAATCTCATCTCCGTTACTATATAAACCCACCATAGCTCCCACTTTCTATTCACTCAAATCCTTTGGAGTTTGAAAAACCCCAGACCTCATCTCTCTAGAATCCTCCAAAGGTTCCCCAAGATCCCATTAATCCACTCTCAAGCCTCTACCAATCCTTTGGGATCACACATCGAAGTTAGTGATTTATTCCTTTCTCAATTTTTTCCAATTTTCATTATGTTTTGATGCCCATTTTTTCGAATAAAAATGTTGGGGTATGATTTACAACCTTCCCCATACTGCCCAATTTATGTTTGGATGATGGGAGTTTCTTTTATCATTCATTAATTCCTCCCATGTACACCCGTTACCATGCTGAAATTCTGTGAGGGATTTCTCTCACATCTTTTACATCCAAGTAATTCTTTTGTATTATGCATCTAAATTCCATTACGTTTTTGGGACATGTATCTATATTACCCCTTAATATATATTTCATGTATATATTTTTAGACACCCCTTTTTATATCATCAACCATTTTTATGAATTCTTATGTCACATCGTTATGATGCCAAAATTGCACTGCGTTTTTCCAAGTTAATATCTTTGTGTAGTGAATAGAATAAACATGTCTCTGACAGTGATATTAACCATTATGAACATGTGCATATTGAAAGGCCCTATATTGTATTTCTTCCACATTAATTAATCGTGGAATAACTTATGATGTTGATTTCTTCAAATTTATATGATCCATGTGGCACACTTATCCAGGAAATGAAATGATTAAGAAGGGTGCACCCTAATAGCACTCCAATTCATTGGGAAAAGAATAGTATCATGATATGTCATGTGAAATGGGTGTTGACTCATTCTAAGTTAATTGAAATGAGGTTTTACTCATGATTCATGTGCAATGAGGGTTTACTCATGCTCCATGTGAAATGAGCCTTGGCTGATGCTAATTCTATGTTAAGTGTTGTTGCCAGATTTCCATGTTATGATTATCATGCTTTATCATGAATTTATATTCATGTTTCTCCTGTGATTTGTTGATATTACTATTTTCAAACATGTATTTTTTTTCCTCATGTTATTCCATTTTTATTCCATTAATGGGCTTTATTTCTCACCCTTTTCTTTTTTATGTCCTCAGGTTATCCCATGCAATACGAAGTATGATGGAATATAGATGCCATGTTAGGATGTTTTCAATGAATATATTTTGTGTTTTATATTGTAAGATGTTATGTAATGTTCCTAATCCTCGAAGACACTTGACCTCTACAAATTCTCTGTTGTATCAAGTGAATATTTTATTTAATAAATCAGGTTTAATTGTGTAATTAAGAGTAGGGTTGTTATATTACTCAAGTTTTATGTATATATAAACACCAAATCATATGATAGGAATTTTTATGTTTTAAATAATTTTTTAATTTAAATACCATTTTTATATTCACCATATTGTGACCAAGAAAAAATTATATCTTTACATTTTTACATTATTTCATGAGGACTATTCAATCACCAAGACCTATTAACTCCCACAATTGGTAAGAGATATTTAATACCCATTTTTATAAGTTTTCAGATATGTAAAAAATATAAATGATATATTCTTTATTATTTATCTAACACCATATCAATCCTACCACTATACGGATAACATCCATTTTATTCTTTAAATGTGTCCCATTAACATAACATTTCTATTAAATCAATGACTCTACCAATTTACTATAATATATCCTCTGAAATCTACAATTTATATAAAAAATTATTGTAATGAATGATAGAAAATAAACAAGTAAAATAAAACAAATTTTGGGATATAATTCATTCCATGCAACACTCTCAAGTGTATGAAGTCTTTCTTTATTAGTGAATTTTTTTTAATATCCTAAAAATTATCCTTATTAAAAACATAATCCATTAAAATATAAACATCTTCTACCATCATCTTATAAATGTGGTCCATTCCATCAATATGATAAAACATTAAAATTTCCACAAGGATATTTCATAATATCATTATTCTTTAATTATCACAGGAAATCACCCATGGGTTAGTAACGTAATCCATCAATTTTTAATTATTTAAATTTATAAAAATAATTTGGGTTGTGTGTTTAGTTTCCATTACAAAATCAACTTTATATGTTCTAAAAGAAATGAAAATTGTATTCTTGCAGTGCCAAATGGTTTATATTCACATCCAATAAAGAAATAACCACCAAATATTATATTCCAAACACTAATAGTGTAACATCCCAGTTCCGGAACCCACCTAAAGGTGCCCAATACCGGGTTGGTCATACGGCCTCAAGCACATTTCCCCAAAAGCCAGAGGCTTCCGACTAGTAGAGAGGGCCTTGGGTGCGATAGTGCGGAAACTATGCCTTCATTGGGAGAGTAACACAGCAGAAGAAAGCAATAGAAAAAGAAGAAGTAGGAATAATCCTTACAAAAGTAATCATCAGAAGACTAGAAGATGAACTAAATCCCACATATATAAATATGAATGATGAATGATACATATGTCTAGAAAAGAAGCCAAATAAATCACAATGCAGGAACACAATATTACTAAACGCAAGTACAATAGAAATCATGTAAACAACTCTTCAACATTGCAATCCATAGTTTGGTACCATACTCTACAGATCCACAACAAATCAAGTACCTGAAGTAGATTGGCGCTTGCCCTTATCTATACCTAAAACAATATAATCTATTTTGGCCCAAAATCATTACCCAAACAAGGTGTGAGACTATTCTCAATAGTCAACCAACAAAATATCCATGCCTAATAGTTAGTGAATATATGGAAGGTAAAGTACCAAAAATAGTAAACAAGAAATTAATCAACAGTAAGAAATCGACAGTTTAAATATCTAGAAATAACAAGCCATGCTGATAAATAGAAACAGGTAACCCTCTTGGAAGTACCCACAGCCTATCGCCTCTATTCCTACCAAGAAACACAAGAAAACAACTAACAAAAAGGTAACCCTCTGTGAAGCACTCACAGTCCGTCCCCTCTGGTCCAACCTAAAAAGTACAAGCTAACCTATAGGTAGTACAATCAGTCTAACCCCTCTGGTTCAGCTTAAGAATAGACTATTGGAGGAAGAACTTGCCTTATATTCCTCCTATAGTCATATTTCAGTATTTAATGGCACTCTAGAGAAGCAATTACGTCACATTAACTATGTGGCCTAATTCGATGAACTACATACTCTTTGAGGAAGCACTCAACATCAATTCCCCCTATGGTCTTGCATCATATGTAAAACAGTCACTATAGATAATCCCTCAACGTCCATTATCCCTATGGTCTATACACCATGTTCTCATGGCCCATTGTATTTCAAGAAAGTGTAGAATCACTTATCGGGCAAGGTAAACCTCAATAACTACAAGGATAAAATTCTAAAACATTACCGCTTAACAGAACAACAGACACACCATCCTACAATACAAGGAATGAAAAATTAAACATTATCCTAACATGAAAACTAGAACCAAAGGCCAAAACAATAAAAAATGCATATATAACACATCCAAAACACAATAATTCATCCTATTCCCAATCAAATAAAATATAATCAAGCATTCAAGCATAGATGAAAAACAGTTGGGCTAAAATGGTAAACGCTCAATACCCTGTTCATGGTTATAGGAAAAAATATCACATATAACTCAAAGAATTATTACAGAAAGGAAAAAACACCTACCTTGGCATTGGGATATCAATAAAAATGATCCTCGAGTCTTGAATCACTTTAGAATGATGTAGATCAATGAAAACATATAAAACGTTCAACCCACGATAACTCACGAAAGTGGAAAAATAAGAAGATGATGCTCTATTATAAGAGAGGACTCACTGATGCGATTCAAATGCATCCAACCGAGTTAGATTCATAGGAAGGATGCCCTCTCAGGGGTTTGTCAGAGGTCTGCGGCTGTAGGGAGATCTCAATCGAAAGAGTCCTAGAAGGAGAGAATTTTGGCGATTAGACTCGACCCTAGTGCGTTTAATGAAAAAATGAATGTTCATCGAGTGTACTCGCAATTTATCTACTCTAATTATGAAGGCCTTTAAGTCACCCCCACATGGTCGGGGTCATGGATTTTACACGTATAGCCCATGGCTACCTACGGTAATCGAGTACATGATGTGTACTAATAAAGTAAACAGCGTGTACTTTGAGAATTTCATGAAAAACCACTTTTTATAAAAAACAACATGAAAAAGAAAAACAAACCAGAAAAGTGGTTCGGGTTCTTAAAAAATTCTCCCATTAAAGAAATATGTCCCTGAATTTCCATAGCGTGGTGTAGAAGAAGAAACCTCGAACAACTTTGGCCACTACGCTCATACATCAGCCTCCCTCTCCAAAATATCGTCCTATAAACTTTTGTGCTGCCCTATAACTCATACCAGATGAATATACCATCCATGGAGAACCATTGTATTGTGATCGAAAATCCATATAAGATTCTCTTCGAAAGATGCGTCCACATCCAACTCAACATCTGCGGGATGGGAAACCTGAGACGGGTCACAAAAATAATGTGGAAGCCGAGAATCATGGAAGACATCGTGCATAGCCTGATAGCTCTGAGGCAACTACAACGGATAGACAACTGCATCAAATCTCTCCAACACCTCAAATGGAATGACGTACCACGACGAATGCTTATACTATCTCCCCATACATTTGTGCCACAACCTCAGTTTGACATGTAGAAAAACCTGATCCCCGACCCTGAACTCTATAGGTCATCTCTGCTGATCAGCAGAAGACTTTAGAAGAGATTTTGCAGTAGCCATCCAATTACAAATCAACTCTATCTACTATGAGATATCCTGAAAAAGACGAGGACATAAAAAAGATGCCTCTCATGCCTCCAGCCAACATAAGGTTGTTCGACATGGCCTACTGTACAAAGCCTCACATGGTTCCATCTGATTAGTTTCTTGAAAACTATTTTTGTAGAAAAAATCCACAATAGGTATGTTATTCTCCCAATAACCTTCATAATCCAGGATGCATGCTCAGAGCCTGTCCTCAAGCACATGAATCGTATGCTCAGACTGAGGATCGTATGAGGGTGGTAGGTTGTAATTAAAAGTATATGTGTACCCAATGCCTTCAGAAGCCCCTACGAGACCCAAGAAGTAAAACATGCATCTCTATTTGAAATAATATATTGTGAAACTCCATATAGAAATAAAATCTTTCAGATGTACAATTTTCCAAGTTTATCGACACTAAAGGTCTCCTTGATTGGAAAAAAATGAGCAACATTCGTGATTCAGTCAATGAAAACCCAAAACGTATCATTCTCTCGAGGCGACCTTGGTAAACCTATTACGAAATCAATTGTGACATCATTCCACTTCCACTCAGGAATGGGTAACTGCTGCAAAAGCCATGTTGGTAGCTGATGCTCCACCTCACCTGCTGTCAGGTGGAATACCTCATGTCGAAATTAGCAACATCCCTCTTCATGCATGTCCACCAATACTGACGGTGATGATCATGATACATCTTGGTGATGCTAGGATAAACTACCCAAACCATGGAATGCAAGTCTTGTATTAGATCCTTTTCTAAATCCGATGGCACCCATACACGCCCCTAGAAATGAAAGATCTCATCTTCACCTATGGCCCATCCCGGAATAGTGTCCTCTCCTAACACGCTCTCCCAGAGACCAAGGCCTTTTGAATTTGATAGCTGACTCATTCGCACTCGATCAATAATAGTAGAGGTAACAGCCACATATGATAGAAATGTCTACCCATTTCTATCGTGCACCACCAAATGCATCTTCAAGAACATGGCCATAAGCTGTCATTCACCACTAGCCTCCTGAACCACCATTATCCGAGTCATCTTGCTCAATGCATCAGCCACTACATTTCCTTTCCCAGGTGTGTAGGCGAGCTCAAAATCACAGGAATAAAGGTACTCAACCAATCTTCACTGCCTCAAATTAAAATAAAGTTGAATGAATATTTACCCGAGACTCTTGTGGTCAGAGAAAAACACAAAATGCTCTCCCAAAAGATATTGTCTCTAACAACGTAAATCATGAACAAAAACAGCCAACTCCAGACCATGCGTAGGGTAATTCTTCTCATGTTTCCTTAACTGTCGATACACATACGCAATGACTACTTCTCCTTGTGTAAGCACGACTCTAAGCCTAATACCTGAAGCATCACAGAAAGCAATATAGCTCTTTCCAGGCGCTGGAAACACTAGTTGAAGTGCAGAATTCTACCTCTATTTCCACTCCTGAAAGGCTGACTCTCAAGAATATGACCACAAGAACTTTTCACCCTTCTTTTTCAGACCAGTCAGTGGTACTGCTAAGCACGAAAATTCCTGTATGAAATGTATGTAGTGTCCCTCCAGCCCTAGAAAAATACACTCCGCAAATACATTCTTCTGATGCTCCAAGGAAACTATTTCCCTCACATTCTCCGGGTCTACTAATACTATATTTTTTGAGATAACATGACCCAAGAAATGAATCTGATCCATCCAAAAGTGGAATTTTGAGATATTATCATATAAATTATTCTCTCAAAGTGTAATCAAAATGATCTCATGTTGTGTGGTATGGTCATGTCGAGTGTGAGAGTATAGAAGGATATCTTCAACGAAGACAACCATGAAGGAATCCATGTATGGATGGGAAACTAAGTTAATTTGTGCCATTAATATAGAAGGTGAGTTCATGAGACCATAAAAAATAATGATTTACTCATATAGACCCTTCATAATATGGGAGGCTATGATAGGTATATTAGATGGTTTAACATTCAACTGATGATAACCGGACCTCAAGTCTATCTTCAAGAACACATGCGATCCTCAAAGCTGATAAAAGGGATCATCATTCCTTGGCAAGGGATATGGGTTTTTGAACATAAACTAGTTCATCTTCTAATAATACACACAATGTTTGAGGGTATCATTTTCCTTCTTTGCAAACAAGATAGGCTAATCCCAAAGAGAAGTACTCGGACGGATGAACCCCTTTTCCTACAACTCTTCCAATTGTTTCTTGATCTCCTCCAACTCTAGTGTATCCATCCTATAAGGAGTAATGGACACTGGTACTACTCCTGGCACAAGCTCAATCGAAAATTATACCTCACACTCTGGAGGAAAACCTTAAAAGTCATCTATAATGACATCTCAAAAACAATCCACCACTTGAGGAAAGTCCATTTATGTAGTCCCCTGGTCATCCAGATACAGACTAGAAATATGGGCTATAATTCTCCCTAACCCATAATGTTCTAGACTCACTCTTCTCTCATGGACATTCCATTCACCCTTATGAAGAAACGATCCACCCTCTAGTGAAATGAAACTCAACCTATGATGATAACATTAAATGAATGCCTGGAAGAGAACTAGGCAATACATTCTTAGAATGACATCATAGCATATCATGACAAGGACATGGAGGTCCCGTAAAAAGTGACACCCACCAACCTCAAGAGTGATCTTCGGGCAATGACATACACAAGTTGTTCTAGTCCCCAACAAAGTGTCTAGAGTCAAAATATCGGCAGACAAAAATATGCAGAGCCCAAGGCTCTCCATAACAGTAATAGATATAAAGGTATGTGAAGCCCCTATACCAAAAAGAGATGAAGATTAAACTGAGGCAACTAGGACTGTACCACGACTGTATAGGGACTGAGATCCCACTCCTGGTAAGTCTACACCACTACAAATGTATGGTCTTCTCTGAGACCCTATGACTATTCCTGACCAATCTGAGCTGATCCACCCTGCTATCGCTGAAGGACTGGTGATTGACCACCATGGCCACGATCTCCACCTCGGCCTAAATGGCTGGAAGAACTCCAGTTCCCAGACTGGTGAGAAACTGGCAGTGGTGCTCCCGAAGGAAGATTCATAGAGGAACCCCTATCAGCAGTTGCTGGTGAGAAGATCTGACAGAATAACTGAAGGTGACCCATGTTGTCGCAATATTGGTACTCAACTGGGTCATTCATGAAATATGGCATCGTATGACTAATCATTGTGCACTAGTATCACACCACCTAGCTACCAGAAGATGTGTCTAACCTCCTTGGATCACCACGTGTGCACTCTCTAGGGTGATTCCTTTAGTGAGTAAGAGGAATACTAACTCCAGATGTCAAGCCTCCCTAGCTCACAACTCCATAATCCCTCAGATTGCGCTCTATGGTTTGCGCCCTGTTGAAGATAGAAGTGATGGAAGTCAACCTGAAGATGTTCACTAGTGATTGGATGTCATGCCTTAGACCATCCTCAAATTTCCATGCCAAGAAGAACTCATCACCTCCTATAATATGTGTGAAGTGTTGAAACTTTGTAAAGCATGGGAAATACTCCATGACCAAAAGAGGTCGCTGCTCTAATCTCCTAAACTCCCAAGATAATTTGGCCCTCAAGGTCTCCGAATAAAAATAATCATAGAATTTGCAGTAAAACTCATCCCACTCCATAGCCAGCTGGTGTCCTTCCTGTGAGATCACATCCCACCACCTCTTGGTGGAGTCCTGATGTATATAAATAGCAAGATTGAACCTCCAATATGGAGGCATCTTCAAATGATTGAAGATTTTAAGGATGAATTTTATCCATAACTCTACAGCCTGGGGTCCCTCATCCCATGAAAATGTGGGATGCTGCTACTGCTAGAAAACCCACGTCAATTTTTCCATCGACGAGGAAGGGGGCGGTGCTCCATGGAAGGTATGAATCATCATTATAATTCCTTCCCTGAACTGTAAATGATCATTTGGGTCTGGTATAATAGCTGGTTCCAAGACTGACACAATTGGAGGATCTACTAGAAGTCCCTGATCTTCCATATCTGGTGTCTGGTCAACGCCTGGAAACTGGCATACAACTGGAGGACGTCTCGGTGGCATGACTCTGCAAGGTCAAGCACACACCTTAGATCAATATTATCATGGATCTAAATATTGGAGTACTCAAAGGGAAAAAGAGAAAAAGAACATTCAAGTTTCACAAAACATGACTACATGATGGGTATAATCCTCACACGACGTGTTCCCTTAACCCATTTACATGGTGTGTACTTCTACCAAAACAGGTCGTGTAACACCCCAAACACATGGCGTGTTGTCCTCACAAAAGGTGTGTACTTGAATCTTCTTCCCCTACCCAAGTACTTCTACACAACTATGCCACATGGATCTCCTAAGACAAGGCTACACTACGTGTCCATAGCTGACAAGGCATGTACTAGATAGACTACACCTATCACATGTTGTTAGTTACACTTCCAGTCACACGGCTCACACTACACTATGTGTTCAAGGAGGACACGACATGTACATGAAAGGATAACACCAACCCATGTTGTAAGTGACACGGTCAAGTACCTGGGTCTGACTACACGAACTGTTCAATCCTGAAATGGTGTGTATAACTTAATGTTTATCCGTCTGTGTTGTTAGTTAGAAGGGAAGAAATAGGGTCAACCCTACACAACATGTTCAACTGGTACCCGGCTTGTTCCTACACGGATTTCCTTATACCATGTCTATACAAACATGGACTATGAGACTGTTAGATACTACACTACATGTACATAAATTACATGGTTTGTACTAAAGAAAAAATATTTCTTCCCGAACAGAAGAACACATGGCATGTAGTCAAAACTACACGATGTGTATTCTGGGTTTTTCTAGGGAATATGCCTTAGAAACTACTTCAGAACCCAGAAAAACTCTAAAACAAACATTGAGAGTGCCAAATTCTGATTAGTGGTGGCCCATACTCCCCACAAATCAATGTTGGGAATCTTTTACACGTTATAACAAGGAAAACAATGCAATGGTCCACCAAATTCTGGTCTATGAGGGCCAATAACACCTCAAGAACCACAGTTTGGAATTCATTCAGAAAAAACCTTACATAAAAAATACCATATCAAACAGCAGGTATTTGTATCAAGGAATCTATCACAAGAGCAAGCATACTCTTCACAACATCTATCACAACAACATGAAATCACTAATGCACCATAGATGGCATGGAAAGTATGCATGGAATGTGATTTCTAGCAAGTTTGTATATGATGCATGAGATGAAATATCCTTATCTCATCGGGTTGCGACAAAAATAGAACCTCAATAACATTAATGGTAATAGAAAAAAACATTTGAATCACCCAACGATGAAATGAAATCATCTTTTAAATTACAAACCAGAAAATTCCAATAAAAGAGGTAGATTGGCTTTTCCTTGTACACGGGTTAGCTACTCCCTAGCACAACTTATTACCAAGTACCTATTCCATCATATCATTGGTTATAGGCTCCAAATAGTAATTCTAGAAGAAAAGAATCCCACTGATACAACTTTGTAATGTCCCTGTTCTAGAAGCCACCTAATGTCACCCCATACCCGGTTGGTCACATGGCCTTAAGAACATTTCACAGAACACAAGAGGCTTCCGACTAGTAGTGAGGGCTTGGTTGAGATAGTGGGGAAACTATGCCCTCATTGGGAGAGTAACACAACGGAAGAAAGAAATAGCAAAAGAAGACGCAAGAAAAATCCATAAAAAAGTAAACTGCATAAGATTGGAAAATAATAAATTCAAGCACACACACACACACATATATATATATATATGAATGATGGATGATACATATGGATAGGAAAGCAGCTAAAAATCACAATGCTAAAACAAATCAAAACTATACCAAAGTAAAATAGAATGTATGTAAACAACTACTCAGTAGCGTAATCCATAACATGGTCCCATGATCTCCATCTCCACAACAAATCATGTACCTGAAGTAGAAGGGTGCATGCCGTTATTTATACCTGCAATAATACAATCTATTTGGGCCCAAAATCATGACAAAAATAGAGTATGAGGATAATCCTAATAGGTAACCACCAAAATATCTATGCCTAACAGTCAGTTAATATATTCAAGGTAAAGTACAAAAAACAGTAAACCGGAAAGTACCCAACATTAAGCATTCCACAGTTTCAATATCAAACATCAACTATCCAAGAAGATAAACACAAACAAGTAACCCTCTAGGAAGTACCCACAACCTATCCCCTCCGGTTCTACATAGCAAAAAAAGAAAATAACTAACACCAAGGTAACCCTCTAGGTAGTTCTCACTGCCCATCCCCTCTGGTCCTACCTAAGAAGTACACGAAACCTTCTTGGAAGTACACTCTGTCTAACCCCTCTAATTCATCTTAAGCATAGACTCTCCGAGGAATCACTCACCATTTATTCTGTCAATAGTATCATATCATTATCTAAAGGTGCTCCAGGGAAGAACATATGTCATATTACCTTTGTGTCCCATGATGAGGAACTACATTCTATCTAAGGAAGCAGTCAACATCAATTCCCCATGTGGCCTCGCATCATATGTAATACATACACTCTGGAGAGGCCCCCAATGTCCATTCCTTATATGGTGTACACACCAGGTTCTCACAGCCTTTTTAAGTCACTAAAGTGTTGTAGTGCATATCGGAAATGTTAATACTCATGAACTACATGGATAGAATTCTACAACATAACAACATAACTGAACAATAGACACACCATCCAACAATACTAGGCATGGGAAAGTAAACAGTAACCTAATAGGAAAACTAGACCCAAAGGCCAAAACAAGAAAAAAAGAATGGGAAACACATCCAAAGAACAACAATTCCCCTATTCACAATCAGATATCATCTACTCAAGCATGAAATCATAGAAGACAAATAATAGGGCTAAAAAAGTAAACACTCAGTACCCCATTCATGGGTATTGTGGAAAATTGGATATATAACTAATATAATTCCTAAATAATGAAACAAAACACATACCTTAGCATTGGGAGATCAATATACTTGAACCTCAAGGATTGAATCGCCTTATAACACCTTAAATCTATGAAAATGTATAAAAATTTGAACCCACGATAACTCTTGAAGGAGGAGAAATCTGAAGATAAAGATCTCGGAGAAGAGATGACTCACCGATGTTATTCCAATGCAACCGATGGTGTTCGATTCGGAAGACGAACAGTCACTTGGGGGTTCGTCGAAGATCTGCTGTCATATGGAGCTCTTTGTCGAACGAGACCTAAATGGAGAGCGTTCTTACAATTAGAAATGCCCCTGATGAATTTAATTAAAAAAGGAAAGTACACGGCATGTACATTTGATGTACATGGCGTGCACTAACCATTTATATACTCCTCTTTAAGCGACCTCTAGGACACCCCAACATGGTCGTGTGTATAGCCGATACATGGCGGGCACACGACTACCTGCAGTAACCATCTACATGACAAGTACTCATAAAGTATACAATGTGTACTTTGAAAATTTCAGGAAAACAATATTTTTCTAAAAAACGACTAGAAAAGGAAAAACATACCTGAAATGATGGTCTGGTTCTTACAAATATCTCCTAAAAAACTACCTAATATTGTTATAAATATAATAATATAAACCTTTTTGAAACCTCAATTCATAAATATAGTCCCCATGATGTATAACTTCATCTATTTCATTTCTAAATGATGCGGCTCTTTAAAAATCACAAAGATTAACTAGAAATTTGATGTCCGTTTTTGATGATTTTATGTAATGTATGTTACCAATAATAATTATATTTTTTGATTGATCTACACTAATTCATTCTTCATCAATGTAAAACATGGTATTTTTTTAAAGGAGTATAAAAATCACTTCATTTTTTCAAACCAATCGTATACAAAAACTCATGAGAATAAGTTTCATGTATGGAAAAGTATAATCTTGCAAAAATTATTACATGAAATTCAAATACTAATGTAATATATCTAATCACTAAAATATAAATTAAAATAATCATACATGATATACATTACATTCAAATTTCTTTTTTTTAAAGATAAAATGATTCCATTGACATGCATAATCTTTATGAGTGGGTTTTTTCAAATCCCATAATATAGAGATTAAAATAAACATTTCCATTCATGATGTGGAAAATATTTAAGATATTATCCAACATAAAATATTATTATTAAAGAACCCGAATTTTCCAATATAATACATTTTTCATCTTTTAAACCCATGAAAAAATCATTATCAAGTATAAAATAGTTTAATTGTTTAGTCAGATATCTTTATTTTGTCGACCATTAAGAAACACATTCAATGAATCAAATTGTAAATATTTATAATTAATTTGGGAATATATCTCATAAAAAATAAAAATTTCATCAATCCATTCATCTGGATGAAAATTCTCAAGAAAATGAATTAAATTTATTTTATAGTGTCCTGTAAAAAAAGTTTGAGATTTATTTCACACTATTTCACCTTTCACATTTATTTTATTTCCAGAAAAAACAAAACCCAATCCAATTACCATGTTTATGACATGACACAAATTAACACATTAAATTATACATAATTTTATTTATCTCTTCTTATATTGACTAAATTATATCCTTAGGTAACAAAAAATCATAAGGTTACATTAGTGTGAATGAATACATATGTGATTCAAATATATCCAATTTATCCATGGTTTTACCACCACTAACTTTCTCCATAATGATTCAACCATGGGAAAAAAACTATAAGTATTTATATAATTGAACCTCTTTTATAAAATCATTACATAACAAAATAATAATAAAATAAATATGATAACATTGAAATTCTAATTCTCCATTAAAATAAGTTCCAAGTTGCCTAATGTTTTCACTAAGAATGTCTCCAATTTCACCCATAATACATAAAAATATAAAAATATATATTTTGTTTTCAAATAAATTTATATAAAATTTGTTTCTAGTACTTCTTATAATCTTTATATATTAAAAATAAATCATTCCATTCGGTTTATATCCATGAATTACTCTATAACCATGTGTTTTATCAAATGTTACCATGTTTTTACCATTAATATTGATTTGAAATATACTTATAAATACCGTAAATATAGGAAAACATTTATTATGGATAAACCTTAACTAATAATTTATTTTGAATTATATTTAATGGATTAAAAACTTATTCTAGATATAAATTTATGCACTTCATCTTGCCTATACTTGAATAATACATTTATAAAAAAATCAATTTTTTGACACGATTCAATGGTTTGTCATTAAAATAAATTGATACACTTATTTGAAATGAATTATAAAAAACATATATTCCATATTTTGAATAAAAATAGTTAATTTTGGTTTATATAGTCATCTTCGTTTTTGTTAATATGTTTTATTAATAAAAATTAAAAATTAATTATCACAATTATGGTTTAAATAGGGTATTGCGTATCACATGCACTTGTATTAAAATTAACATTTCAAACATAGGGATTTTTTATTTTATAAATAGGATTTAAAATTTATATTATTTGTTTCCAAATTATCTATTATATATCATTTTATATTATTCTTAATTTATTAATTACATAGGTTAATATACTATTTACCATGGGTAAAACTAAAATGCTAAAAGTAATTAAACATAAATGACAAGGGTGTATAAAGTTTAGAAGATATTTTTTTATATGTTATAGGTGTGGATAGACATTACCATACATATAATAGATTAATAATAAATTTTTGAGTGAATTTTTGTGAGAGTTACTTCCCATTATTTAATAGAATTTGTTATTTAAAAAAATGTCACTCATTAGAACTTAAAAAATAGAACTCAATGCCCTAACTTTTTCAGAACTATCAAGCCATTTGGATTGAACAAAAGAAACCAAAATATATCCGACAAATATTTATCCCCATTATAATAGTTATGGTATTATAATATTACAATCCCTATGTTCATTAAGGATACAACCAAATGAAGTTTCTATAAGAGATGGAAATTTTCATAACGAAGATATGTATTTTCCTTTATTACTTTTCCAGTATACATTATATCCTAAAATTTAAAATATATTAAATCCAGTATATAAAATTAATTAATATTTAATAATATTTATTTAATTAAATTTATCTACATCCTTCTTCATCAAATGGGAATGGAATCCATCGCTCATGTGTATAGAGGACTACAGCCTCACAAACTGATGTAAATTGTCTTCCATCACCAGCTGACTTTGGTTTTTATAGTGATTAAAAAAAAGAAAATATATGATATATATATATCATAACATAATTTCGTTAAGGTCAACATAGAATATAATTAATTAAAATTTCTGCCATTATGGTAATGATATCGTCCCTCATGTGTACGTGTGGAACACTGGGTCCATAGAGCGACGTGACTCATTTTCCCTGAAAAAATTCCTAAATGTTTTTAAAAATCTATTTAATGTTTAGATATGATATTTATTCAGTTAATGTCATTATTTATATGATTTAACTATATACTATACACCATAACCTATGCATTCATTATAAAATATGGATCATAAAATAAGACAATGAACACGTAAAACCATGAAAACAATAAAATATTGATATGAGGTGTAATGATGTTATAGTAGGATTATATATTATATTATATAAATGATTCTAGTTATTTTATAAATTAATAAAAGTAATAAAATAATATTATTTTAAGTTATGTTACATTCAACCAAAGGTATGCATGACATAAGGGATTTTAACTCAATTTACATTCCATTGACACTTATTTTTTTAATATGAACATATTTAATTTTATGTGTTTTATATGTTGAACATTTTATGTATTTACCATAAATTAAAATTTATTATTTAGTGTTAATGATTAAATTCATTTTGTCATTTCTAAAGTAAAAAATTTAAAATTTACCAATGTGGAAAGAAGTTATTTTTTAGTTTTCATATCATTAGGGATTATTTTAACTTTAATTGAATGAATATTATCATATATAATTTATAAGGTCCAATAATATTTTTATCCTTAATATATTTAAAATGATTTCATATTTTCTTCTCTAGTTTCCCCTATGTTCTAATTTAATCATGAAATTGAATCTTTTAAATAAGAATGATTTAATTTATGGTTAAATAAATTATCTTTTTATTAATTGTGCATCTTCTAATTTTTAAAAACACTACATCTATTTACCAAAATTATTCATCAAGGTAATTTAATGTTATCATTCACTATTACAATGGTTTTGAAAAATATTATTTCAACTTTTTTGTAAAGGAATCTTTTCAATACAAAATAAAAACTAATGTTTTTAAAATTATAAATCATTAACTGAATTTCCATACCAATATATTTTCTTATAAAATGTAGCTTCATCGAAACATTTTCAATTGATTAGAAGGAAAATTATTTTATGGAATATTATTGTATTAGTTCACTTGCATTACATTTTTTATTCCAATGTACATGATTATAATTAGAATTAAATTTTTCCCAATGAAACGATGGTCAAATCTCATTTCATGTTTACTTTTATGATTGTTAATATTCTATAGAGACAATAAATTTATTAAGATCATTTTTCATGGTTGTAATATTTCTCATTAAAATCCATGTTATTTTTATGATGTATATGTATCTTTCATAAATTTTATTCCTTTTTTGTATTTGGTTCTTACATTGAAATTTATTTGATTAACTTGGAGAAATTATTTAATATGTATTCTTCACTCAATAAAGATATCTACTCATAAGGAATATTTTTCATGAATTGTATCCAAAATTCAATATATGAGGAATTAATTTACCATATAGTAAGGGGGGCATAATTATATATCTTCTCGATGCATCGATAGGATACTGAGATAAATTGGTTGGAAAAATTAAATGTTGTTTGTGCATAGTGTTAAATATATTTCTAAAAGGACATAATAGTGTATATATAATGACATTTGTGATCATTATATCCATACATATGGATTTACTTCATAGATTATTCTGTTAATATTATATAAGAAATTTTTTCATTGTTATTATCAATAGATTTATTTTTTTCTCTATTTATTAAAATTAATATCTTTATATTTTTTACCATTCCAATTTGATTATTCCATATATAATTATGACAGTAAATTTTATCATTGTATTTATTGTGTGTTTATTTAATTAACATACCATATTGATTATTCATTATTAGTTAATGAAAGCATACATTATAGGTAACCCTTATAGAGTATTTTATCTCACCCATTTATTTTTTCTTTTCTTGTGATATAAATATGAATTCCATGAATAAGTTAAAATATATTGAATGGTTTGCATTACTATGTTTAATATTTCATCACAATATAAAATGGGTATAATGTTTGTTTTGATCACTAAAATACTACTATTTTTATTATTTATATTGATTTGAAACCTTATATCTAGGAAAATTTAATAAAGCAACAAACGACTATAGGATACTTGGGTCGAGGTCATTAAAAAGTCTCCAACGTCATATATACTTATTATCTTTTATTTTCTTGTAGAATATGTATTGATCATTAGAAATAAAACTAAGTGGAAACCAAATTTTTTCCATTATCATGATTGTGTTATGTTTCATCCATATAATGGAATATTTATTCTTCTAGAAAATAGACTCATTCCTATTATCATAATGTTGAGAAACACTTTTGATATGATGGAATAAAAAATTGATAGGTAGAACATCACTAGTTATCTTCTTTCTAATCTGTTTATATTCAACTCCATTAATAATCAGTGATCCATCATTTATAAATGTGATATACCCTCCATTAAACATTTTTGTAAAAATTTAAAAATAATTTTATTTCATATGTAACAAAAAACCAAAATAAGTTGTCCATGACTTCTCTAAAATTATATTTTTATATTCAACTTATTCCACAATCAATTACACTATATTATTCCCCCTCTTAATATATTTGGAATAGTAATTTATCCTCAACTAATCTGGTATCATATTGAGATATTTATTGATTGTGTATCTAATTTCATCACATATAACAATAGTTTCGTCAAAGGAATTTTATTTTTTTAAAAATTTCATAACCATATTTGGATTATTTATTTATATGGGAAAAAAACAATGAGGTAAACCCCACCACCCTATTCACGTCCTCTCATCAATTTGGGAAGAATAAATTATACAATTACATATATGTTTTTATCTTTTACATTCCATATCACCATAATATCCCATCATCGGCTAATAATTTTAATTAGTATATTTAATACTCCAAATATTCTCATTTAGTACTTTATATTTTGAATTATATTTCTTTTCCAAGAATATTCTTACCAAAAACCTTTTTATAAGACATGAATATTTTATCATATAATTTTTTAATGAATTTGTTATACTCAATAGAATGTGATATGTGAAACAAAAAATTTGTATAATATATTACGAAAACCAAATTGGTATTTTTTACCAGATAGTTAACTATAATTTATAAAATTACTGATATTTTAAAATAAAAGAGTCTAATTTAAAAAAACAATTATTATTGATTCTATAGAAATTTTTATCACCATTAATAATTTATTTTAGGTGGATTGAACTATTTTTAGGAATGAGATAAATAATATTTATTGATTAATATTCTTATAATAATTAGTAAAATAAATAGAGATCATTCTTTATATAATTTATTAATTATATGAAATATATATCTATTAATTCTTTGCTAAACCGAAATTTTTCCATCACAATCATTATTTTGGTTTTTTTGGAAAGTTATATTTTTCATAATTATAGAATTAAACATTTTGAAAAGTGTTTTTAATATATAAAAACAAATTGACAATCATTCATGAAAATTATCTGTTGGTTTCATGTTAATATTAAATCATTTAATGGTCTAAAATAGATATTATTCATTAAAGTAATTTTTTGAGAGTTGTTTAATTTTAATAAATTATCTTTAATCTTTTTTATTAATTGGTCTAATGAAATTTATTGAATATATATTCAGGAAAATAAATCAATATTCATATAGTGGTTTTTATAAGTAAATAATTGAGAATAAATAAATTTTTAAACTTTTTGATTACATTTTAAAAAAAATATAATTTTCAAAATTTTATCAACTAATATTGAACTTGATATTTAAAATAAATAGAAATTGAATCTAATAATGTGGTTTTCATATGATGAATTAGAATATTAAAATATGTTTAGAATCTTAAGTTCATTTCATGCTATAATGATATGTTTCCATGGTAAAACAAAGTCACCTTAATTAAAGGTAAATCCCTAAAAACAGTGTTAAACCAGGATATAGGGAAAAAATTATAACAAAAATATATATCAATTGGAATTGTTGATTGTATTTCCATCAAAAATAATATTATATTGTGATTTATCATATTTTCTCAAATCAATTTTAGAATTATTTTATATTATTTTGATTTTATATGAACTTACAAGAGTGTTCACCTCTCATTTATAAAAGGATCCCTTAAACACGTCACATTTTCAAACACACAAATATTACATGATCAATCCATCAAAAAATAATTACAATAAAAAATATATCATTAATTACCAAAAGGTTATAATGTTCTATAAATACAAATAGAGGAAGTCTTAATTTGTGATCCAATGGAGGATATCCATGGAATAGGTAATTTTCCACACTTAAGTATTTATTGTTTTTTTCATTGTGCCCCTCATCTAAATATGTTATACCAATCCTAATAAAAAAATTACTTAATTATTTTTATTAAATTTTATTGTTTTTATGTAACAAACATATTCTATGATCACTCTATTCTAGTTGAAACTGAAAATGTTTCTCATGTTATATGCAAACTACTGTATCCATGAATGAGATATTTCATTTTACATCACATTCATATATTTATTTTTCTATAAAATGACATAACGAATCAATATGATATTTAAAAAAATTATGGTTCTAAAAATAAATATTTTTTACTCTATTGATAATATTAATGACAAATTCTCATCATAGATCATAAAACAACAATATTGAGATGGTTAATAAGTTATAACATCATACCCTTGTATTTTATTTATCTTAATAATAAAACTATTTATAAATATGATTTCTAAATTTAATAATTTTTTTAAATCATGAAACTTATTTTAAAATGATATTTTTATCCTGAAATATCATATTCTTACTCATTTATTACATATAACATGATCTTTTTTAGGCAATTTACAGCCAACAAAAATGATGTTAACAGTTTTATATTATAAATTGTTATGTAATTATAGATAGTTCGAAATTTTTATATGAAACAATTTGAATATGACTTAATTAATTTTTAAGACATATAAAGGTATTTTATTTACTACGAAAATCAATAACCCATATATAATAATTATTTATAAAAATATTATTTTTAAGATTTACATGTTTATCATCAACAGAAGCTCTATAAAATGGATAAGGGATTCCAAAATATATCAAAAAATTATTCTAAATCAGTAATAATATTCTATATATTATAAAATCATGACCATTTTTGAAGGACAAGATTCATCAAATAATAACTTGTTTGAAAAACTGTATAGTTAACAAAAAATATATTTATTTTATTGACAGAATTATTAAAAATGGATATAAGAAGTTGTATGTGAATAGTATATTTTAATATAAAAATAAATATGGTTTTGATATATATATAAAATAAATATATTGTATAGGTGTTCAGATAATGTATGACCAAATGGATGTTTTGGTTATGGGTTTCTCATCTTAAATTTCCGCATATGATACATGCATCAAATTATGAACCTTTATTCATTTATATGATGTATATATTGAATTTATAAATAATATATCATCACACTATTTATAAGAATGGTATTATAAATTCCATTTCATTTTCTTTTATTATAGGGTTTTATCATTTTAAATAATGTCGTTATTATATTAATGTATTTTACCCATATCATTATCTACAATATAAAAAAATATTCCTTCACAAATGTTCTCCAATACATTTCACATATTATTTAAGGTTATTTTAAAATATATATGACAATTTTCACTAGTTTAAAATTATATATTTGTAATTTATTTCGTAAAAAATAATTTTTAATTTCATTACACACATGTGAAAATATTTTTTTTCATTGTCAACTTCAAAAACATGATTTTTAATAATTATTAGAATTCATATTTATCTAAATATATTTTAATAATTTATATTATTTCACAAAAACCATATATCCATTATATAGTTAAATTCATAACTTTTAATTAAAATCACACAAATAAAGGTGTATTTAATCATATATTTTTAAAAATATTTTAAATTATTTTTAGATATTTTTTATATATGTCAACATCCTTAAAAAAAATTTATGTTCCACTGAGTTTAAGATATTATGATACCATACACCTTTTTTCTCTAGGTGGGTTATGCTGATGTTTTATGTGGATCATCATGAAACTCATTTCTTTTCTAGTTGTTAATTAATTCTGAATGTATTTTTGAAAGATTTAGATCTATTATAAAATATATATAAATAGATTATATTTTTTAGATAGGTGGATGAGTTATTTACCTTCATTTAATTAGGTAATGTTTTATATATCATGTGATAAAAATGGTACATGGGTGGTTATCAAAATATCTAGGGTGCATTCCTAGTTCTATAAATCTTAACAAGGTACCTAGGTAGTTATCCCAAACCATATTGGTGATAAATGCTATGGTGGTTATCCATGAAATTGTATTTCCTTACTCATATTAAAGTAAATTTATAATTATTATGTTATGATCTCATATTTTAGGATTATTTATTTATAAATTATATTCAATAATGCATTAATTATGATCCATATGTTATTGGGTATGATTTTATTATAAAACATTAATATCTATGATTACATTATCATAACTATATACATATCTCTTCCTCACTAATGATCTTAAATGGAAACCTACAATGCTTTCCAATACTGGTAATATAATCACACCTCTTTTTTATGATAATATTACACTGGTTATGAAGTTGTATATTAACTATGATTTTTTTAAAAATGGATACCAATATTAGTACTACATAAGATATATATTAGAGATGTTGAAAAATATGTTTTTTTATAATTTACCATCAAAGTCACTATAACATTAAGTTGTGGGTAGTTCTATTGAGAGTTGTATTCAATATTCATTTGAAATGGTGTGAAATGAATGTATGGTAGTATTAGGTCTCCTCAGTTGGTATTTTAGTATGGGTTAGTTATATTTTGTGGATTTTTTTGTTGGAATATATTAAACAAAAGAAATAACCTATGTTATGTAGGATGAACCTAAAAATCAAAGGATGAATTGATGGATTCATTATTCAATGAATATTAATATTGAATTTCTGAATAATATGATTTCTTACTTTAATTATTTCTTATTCTCTAACTGATTTTTTTGGTTTTCATCGACGGTTATATTTAGGAGGAATTGAGTTATATATGAATGTGGTGAGAAATGAAATAGGCTACCTTTTGAGAAACTATATTTGATTGGATATTTAGTGGAAAATATATTTAGAATTCCGAACCAG
This sequence comes from Viscum album, assembly GCA_963277665.1. NCBI lineage: Eukaryota > Viridiplantae > Streptophyta > Magnoliopsida > Santalales > Viscaceae > Viscum > Viscum album. The sequence goes on along the minus strand of OY728148.1, from coordinate 648,768,652 downwards.
ATATATTGAGTTATGATTAACAACATAAACCTACACAAATATCTAAATACACCAAATCATAGAAAAATTTTAGTTTTATTTGATAGATACTACAGAAAAGAATATTCAAATTTCTGCATGCCAAAAAATATGCGACTAATATCCTTTGGAAATGAATTATAGGAATAAAAAGATGATTTTTGTGTGAAAAAACGAGGGCATAGTGAAAAAACAAGGAATAAATTTAGATATTGGTTAACATAATTGAGGGAAATGAATTTATTTCTATGGAACATATAATAATTTAATGTTTTAAAAGTGGGGAGTATATACACTATTAAAAATAAAATTCCCACATACATGGGATTATAATGATGATAGAAATTAACAACATCCATCGCAAGGGAATAAGGAAGAGTATAAGAAATTAGTTTTATTTTATTTGATCCTGACATTGATGTGGTTAAAGATACACTTGTTCTACATTCATGATCTATGAATGTTTCATTTGATTTTTTTCTTCACATTATTTTATATCATATGAATTTTTTTATTTTTTTTATTTCACCACATCAATAATTAGTTATTTTATATTTAAATGAATTACCATTTTGGGTTAATGACGTTATCTAAGGTATAAAAAATTCTAAAATTAATTTTTCATGAATATAAATACTGTATATCTAGTACTTCTTCACATTAAATAATTTTATGTTATTTTCGGTATAGTTGGCTCACCCAATATAAATCAGTATAAATTTTTGGAATAGGGAATTCACATTAAAATCCTGAATAATCCCATTAAAATATATCATTGTTAGGATAAAAATGAAATCCCCATAGAAATCAACTACATTATTTTTGTCATGATCCACATTCATGAAAGGTATCAAAATAAATTGGGTGGGGATAAATTAAACAATGATGATTTTAATATTATAAAGGATCGTTTTGATGTATATTCAAAAGTTTTGTATTTTCATCCACATAATTATGATGTTGAGTATTTAATATAACTTCATAAAGATATTACACATATGTCAAAAGATCATTAATGAATGAGTGTGATTCACCTCTAAGATTTGAAAAAAACTCTGATTGAATCTGTCAAAGGGATTGATATTCAATATTTTTTTACCGAATTGTAACACCCGAGAATTTTATGTGAAATATTTTGTTTTTATGTTATATAAATCATCAAAGGAATCTTTCACTACAAACAACACTATCTTGGCTTTCTTTACGCGTAACCATGGACTTCCTCGATAGCTTGCGTCGTACGCAATACCGAGTTTCACTAAACAATGATATGCTATTAAAATATTATTAAAACTAGCCGTTATGAATAGTAATAACCAATTTTTTAAATTTTATAAATTTTATTTTTCAAAATGGACTTCATTTTTGAACTCGGAATATCGAAATTAGCCTAGGGTGAAATTTTGGTATTTTTATGAAAACTTTCAATTTTTGATTAATAGTGAAACTACTAAGTGGCTGATAAAAAACTGAATTTTACCGCTTCGGTGAGTGGAATTTCAAAAATCCGAGAGACACGATTGATGTCAGTAAGTTAAATTTGGTTAAATGAGATGAAAATAATTTTTTGGTGAATAGTAACTTTTTACTTTTTTTTTCCACGGTTAAAAGTAAATTGGGTTATTAAGGGTAAAAATGATATTATTATTACCCTAACACAGGTCCTAATTCTATTGGACAAATGTAATTCGACCAAAAACAAACCTAGGAATAAAATATGACCATTTAGGCCCGCTTGGATTAGATTAGGACATTTATTATTAATTTATTTAAAGAAGGGTTAAAATAGTTAAAATCAAAGTTTAATAACTAAATCATTTTTAATATGGGGTTATACATAAGATAAATTCCACTATAAATATTCATTAGAAATATAAAAATATTTCCTACATAATGGTATTTTATTTGTAATTTTTAAAAATTAAATAATTTAATTTATTTATGACACAACGATGATGCAGTAATTATCTTAATAATGAAATATTGACATAATTGATGTTATAAATACACAAATAAATATAATTTGAGACTTTTTATGAATTACACTAATTTTTTAGGTTAATATGACATGTTAGTATTGACTTAATTTACTTTTTACGAACTTATCATTCTGTTATGATTTTCACAAAAATCAATTACTAAATAGTGTCAAAATTGACATAAAATTGTTTTTAAAACAAATATTATATTATTAATTGTTATTTTATTCCTAAAAATATAAAGATCAGACAAATAACATAGATAAGGTTATATATATTAATAATAAACATCTTTTGGTTCGTTTGGCTTGATATAGTAATCTTATTAACCTTATAGTATAAGAACACAAGAAGACACGGTAAAAGTAAAATTATTTAAATTAATGTTAAATCTAAATGATAAGGTTACAATAGGAACCTAAACATGTCTAAATTCTATTTAATGAGAGGATTTCGATCCATCCCCACCTTAGACTCTAAATAAATCAATTTGGAGCTATTTAAAACCGAACATGACTTTATAATAAAATAATATGTTTAGTTATTCCAAAGGTGCCCCTCTCCTCCCTTATAGAAGGGCACATCCTCCCTCTCCTCCTCACACCAATTTGAGCATTCAATCTCGGCCAAACCCTGCCAAAATATCTTATCCACTTCCCTAGTATCATCCTAGAGGTCCTGGTATTCTTCAAAGACCATCCTTAGTTCTTTAAGTGGAGGTTAATTGAAGGCGCATCAAAAAGAGGTAATATCCATTACCGATCTTTTTCAATTTATTTCTTCTTAAACATCTTCTTCATTAGTTGTTTCATGATAAAGTAACAAAATCAATATTTCTTATATACTGATATGTTATTATAAATATGAAACAACTCTAATTAACTTTCTATCCATCTTACGGAAAAAGGAAATCACCGCGTGTTCGTACGTACGGAATACCGTCTCCACGCCGTGGTGTAATCTATTTTCCGCCACCACCTTAATTGGATGGGTATAATGGTGAAATGAGTAACTATATATGATTACTATAAAGGTATATTGATACTGAAATAGTATACATACACTTCAACACAATTCCACGACCACAGGAACGATATCATCGCTCGTGCGTACGTACGGACTACCGTCTCCACGACAAAATGAGATTCATTCTCCACATTAACCATTCATGAATGATTATAAAGTATATATAATGAATAATAATGAAATATATGACATGTTAAATCTACTGGATTTATGTATCTATATATATTTATGTCATCTAATTACTTCCATTCAAGACAATAAGGAAAGGAAAACAGCGTTCATGCGTACATACGGACTACCGTCTCCATGAACGGTGTGTTTCATTTCATTTATCTATCTAATATATATATATAGATATACTGAATATATATGATATATAAATCATGTTTTATATTCTGGAAGTATGTAAATCATGATATATGTAATAATAATTTCAAGAACAACAATTCCAAACACCTACGATAAATGAAATGATTTTACCCAAAATGCTTCTTTAACATGGAATTTACAAAAGAACGGGTAATATAAAGTCATAAGAGAACCATATATGATATCATAACAACGAATATGATTCTTTAATAAGGTAATGACATTATTTAAATCATTATACAGGACGTTCGGATACATACAAAGCATATCGAACATAAGGTAAGGGAAATATCACAATCTTCTTTTTATCCAAGATTGTTTATACTTTGGCATTTACTGGGGTGTATTTTATCATCCACATCCAGGTTTCCTAAATATGTAATATTATTTCCATCCACCTACAATTGTTTAAATAAAATTTTACCCTTTGGTGAGTTTTTAGTAAAGGATATGAAAGGAATCTTTTGTCGTTTTTCATACGAGGTACTTTTTGACTTTTCAGACAAAAGTACAAAGAAAGTTTTTTGAACTTATACGGCATGAATGGATTTTTAAAACATTATTTCCAAAAATATTCTTTTACATGTTTTCAAGTTTATCTTTAATTAAATTTATTTAGTTTATAATTGTACGACATGTTAATAAAGGAAAAGTGTTTTTGAAGCAGAAAGGATATTTTCCATAAGAATGGAGTTCAAGTGTTTTATGAAAATTATTTTCCAACTATGATAATAAAGGGTTCTGTTTTTTTCCCTATTATTACATTGATTTGATTATGTTGTCATGGAATTATTTTTATGAATTCTTTTATCGTATATGAATTGTTTTATGATGTCATGATGTTTAAGATTCCCATTTTTATTACATGGTTTATGCAATGATGTATGGTTTATGATTTTGTGGCACACTTAAGAATGGTACCATTATGAGATGGGTGGGACCTATATCTCCCTCCAATTCATTGGGTAAAGATTTTATATATCATTAGATAGACATGTCTGGAACGGTAGGTTATACCGGTTCAGTGAAACAGGACTGAAACGAGGGTAACTCAGTTCAGAAAATGACTTTGTCCACTAAGATAGTCTTGGCAATGAGTCTTGACTAATAAGATCTGATTCTCTATGATTTTGTGTGTATTCCACAATGTTTCATGTCTTAAGTTATGATTATTGGGATTTCATTTCACTAATATGATTTATCCCATTTATGATATTATGATCTCTTTTGCAGGTTATGATTTCCAAAATGTTATGTTCTTATGAATATGATGTGATTGATTTTTCTTTTTTTTACCCTTACTGAGAATTTGAGCTCACCCTTTTATGTTTTCTTTTCCCCAGGATATAATGAAAGGTTTTAGGTAAGAAAAAAATGGACGATCTTTATGGGAGATGTTGAAGATCTTTCACCATGATTAGAAGATTACGTTCCGAGTTTCCAAAGACACTAAACTATTATGGACCTTGTGTGTGTGTTTTTGTTATGTAATAAGTATTCCGCAAAAGTAATGTAATGTCCTTGTATGTTAAGCTTCGGGTATCTACATTTGGTATCAGAGGAAAGGTTTAGTCAACCTTTGGAAAATAGGATGCAAAAATTTTAGTGACATCCCTAGAGATATTACTAAGGTATGTCTAGGGATGTCCCTAAGGATAAGTATACGTATATGATATAGCCCTAGAACTTCGGTAATGATCATAGAATTTAACCTAAGATGTTAGATATTAAGGTTACTCCCCCTTTACTATGTTGTTTTCCCTAGCATTACTCTTGCCTCTCACACTGTTCTTTTTGGGTTTTAGACGATGGCTGGAACCCAAAGGAACCGTGTTCATCACTGTAATGGAAAATGCAATGATTGTCCTCCTGAACAAACAAGTGTTATGGGAGATGGAGTGCAAAATCTTATTGTTATACTTACACAAGCTATGAATCATTATGGACTTCCAAATGAGCAGAGAAGGGAACAATATTCTATTGAGTCCTTCATGAGGCAACGTCCACCATCTTTCAGTGGGTCTTCTGATCCACTTGTTGCTGAACAATGGATCAGTACCACTGAAAAGATATTTTCAGTTCTTCAATGTTCTGAACATGATAAAGTCATCTTAGCAGTATACCGTTTGGATGGTGAAGCTGATCAATGGTGGAATCTTATCAAGAATACGAGGCCAAGAGATGAATTTGAGTCCATGGAATGGGATGAGTTCAAGAACTTGTTTTTCAGTAAGTACTTCCCTCATATTCTTCGAACAAAGATGGAAAAGGAGTTTCTTGAGCTGAAGAGGAAGGATGATGAATCTGTTGGTATATCCGAAGCCAATTTTACAAGACATGCAAGGTATGCATCTGGCATTATCATTCAACCAGAAAGTAAAGTTGATCGATTTTTCAGTGGCTTAAAACCAAGTCTTCTAAGGAAATTAGCTATTAGAGACTTCAGTAGCTATGAAGAAATTGTGCGTTGTTCTATCAAGGTAGAAATGGAAGTTGGTGTTACATATCCATCTCATGGTTTTGAAATGAAACGAAAGATGGAGTTCAAGGAGAAATCTCAGAATAATGGTGAAAAGAAGATGAATGTTTCCTTATGCACAAAGTGTGGAAAGAAGCATGGTGGAGATTGTCTTAAAGGGACTATAAAATGTTTTAAGTGTGGAAAAGAAGGTCATCGAGCAGATGAGTGTCGAAGTAATGGAAAAAGGGTTTCTAATGATGTGAATAAAGCAAACACTACAGAGAACTCACCACCAACACTTCAATGCTTCAAGTGAAAGGAAATGGGGCACTATGCCAATCAATGCCCAAATCCAAGGGTTGATGATGATGGTCGACGTCAACAAACTCTTAAGGCTAAAGACAACGGAATGTCACATGCAATTTCTATCAGCGATGTGGAGTACGATAACGATGTGGTGAAAGGTACACTTACCATCCACTTTAATGTATCAAATGTTTTATTTGATTCTGGATCCACCCACTCCTTTATTTCTGAAGAATTTTCTAAGTATATCACCTTATTACCTCAACAGTTAGATGTTGAGTTAGATGTGACAACCCCTAATCGCACAATAGTCGCATCAAAAGTTTATAATTCTTCTCCGATTGAAGTTTGTGGGAAAGTGCTTCCTGAAAATCATTTGATCCTTTCTATAGTGGAATTTGATGTGATTCTCGGCATGGATTGGCTTTCTCTACCTGGATCTCATATCAACTGCCAAATAAGGGAAGTCACATTTCATATTCCAGATCAATCTATGATCGTCTATTGATGCAAGGATGAACATAACCTTCCAGTGGAAATTCCTTCCATCTTATGGGTCTTGATTCCACTAAATGAAGGTTATTTATCTCAAATGGTTGGTGAGAAACTCATAATTAAGTATATGCCCATTGTACAGGAGTTTGATGATGTCTTTCCGGAGGAATTACTGGGTCTTCCACTGAATCGTGAATTTGAGTTTTCAATAGAAATCGTACTGGGTGCTTTTCCTATTTCAAAGACACCTTATAGAATGTCCCCAATTGAGTTGCAGGAATTGAAGAAGAAACTCCAAGATAATCTTGATAAGGGGTTCATACGCCCCAGTGCGTCACCTTGGGGAGCACCTGTTCTGTTTGTTAAGAAGAAAGATGGATCAATGAGAATCTGCATTGATTATATAGAACTTAACAAGATCACTATCAAGAAGAAATATCCTCTCCCACGCATTAATGACCTATTTGACCAACTACGCGGAGCTCAATAATTTTCCAAGATTGATCTTCGTTCAGGGTATCATCAATTAATGGTCAAAAGGGAGGATATGCCAAAAACGGCTTTCCGTACAAGGTATAGACACTATGAATTTATAGTGATGCCATTTGGTCTTACTAATTCCCCTGCTATCTTCATGGATCTGATGAATAGAGTCTTTAGAGACTATCTTGATCAGTTTGTGGCAGTATTTATAGACGATATTCTTGTATATTCAAAGAGAAAGGAAGAACATGAAGATCACTTGAGAACTATATTGAAGACCCTGAGAAAAGAAAATATTTATTCCAAATTTACCAAGTGTGAATTTTGGCTTCAAAAAGTTTCATTTTTTGGGTCACATAATCTCAAAAGAGGGGATATCTGTGGATCCAGCAAAAACAGAGGATATCGATAGATGGTCGAGACCAACAACAGTGACTGAGATCCAAAGTATTCTTGGTTTGGCTGGATATTATCGACGTTTTGTGATATATTTTTAATGATTATCTAATCCACTGACCAACTTGACTTGGAAAGGAGTTAAGTTTGTTTGGATGGAGGAATGTGACGACAATTTCAAGGAGTTGAAAAGAAGGTTATCCAGTGCACCTGTGCTCACACTGCCTTATAGTGGAGAAAGGTTTGTGATCTATAATGATTCATCCAAGAAGGGATTGGGGTGTGTTCTTATGAAAAATGATATGGTGATAGCTTATGCCTCACGACAGTTGAAAATACATGAGCAAAATTACCCAAATCATGATTTGGAGTTAGCTACGGTAATCATTTCATTAAAGATTTGTAGGCATTACCTTTATGGTGAAAGGTGTGATATTTATACTGATCATAAAAGTTTAAAGTAGATTTTCACAGAAAAGGATCTGAATATGTGCCAAAGAATATGGTTGGAGATGATTAAGGATTATGACTGCTCAATCCATTACCACCATGGGAAAGTAAACAAGGTGGCAGATGCATTAAGTCGACAAGACCATGCAAGTTTATCCATTATGAGGATCACAAAAGATCCAATATTTATGGATTTAAAAAGAATGGATCTTGGAATTATAATGTAAGGGGAAAATTCTTATCTTTCTCAAATGAATGTTCAACCATCTATTCATGTGAAGATTAAAGAGGCACAAGAAAAAGATGTCGAGTTACAAAAGAAGGTGAGAAATGTTCCTGAATTCAACCTTGATTGTGATGGGATAATAAAGTTCAGGAATCGGGTTTGTGTTCCTCCCATCCCAGAATTAAAGAAGGAGCTGCTGGATGAGGCTCATAGTTCTTCATTCTCTATTCATCCTGGAAGCACGAAGATGTATAGGGACATGAAAGAGTACTTCTGGTGGGTTGGCATGAAAAGAGATGTTGCTAAATATGTCTCTCGATGCTTGGTTTGTCAGCAAGTTAAAGCTGAGAGACAGAAGTCTAAGGGGATGTTACAATCATTACCCATACCCGAATGGAAATGGGAAAACATCACTCTGGACTTTGTCATAGGACTTCCTGAAACATCCAAAGTCAATAATGATATCTGGGTCATAGTTGATCTTCTTACCAAGTCTGCACACTTCATTGCTATTATAGAGGATTTCTATCTGGATCATCTTTCCAGGATATATGTAAAGGAAGTGGTAAGATTTCATGGAGTACCATTTCTATTATATCTGATCGGAATCCGAGTTTTACCTCAAAGTTATGGAGAAGACTTCAGCATACTCTGGATACAGATTTGAGTTTCAGCACTGCTTATCTTCCTCAGACAGATGGTCAGTCTGAGAGAACAATTGAAACTCTAGAAGATATGTTGAGAACTTGCTCTATGGATTTCAAAGGTGGTTGGGATCAACACCTACCTTTGGTGGAATTTTCTTATAATAATAGCTTTCACTCCAGTATTCAGATGGCTCCTTATGAAGCTCTCTTTGGAAAGAAATGCAGGACTCTAACTTGCTGGGATGAAGTTGGGGAAAGAAAGCTATTAGGACATGATCTCGTTGATGAAATGGCAGAAAAGGTCAGATCTATTAAAAAACACATAAGAGCAGCTCAGATTCGACATAAATGTTATGCCGACAGCCAAAGAAAAGACCTAGAGTTTGAAGTGGGTGATAAAGTGTTCTTATGGATATCTCCCTGGAAGAGAGTCATGAGATTTTGAAAGAAGGGGAAGTTGAGCCCTAGATATATTGGTCCTTTCAAAATACTGGATCGTGTTGGAAAGGTAGCTTACCGATTGGCACTTCCACCGAATCTCTCTCAAGTTCACGATGTGTTCCATGTATCTCTCCTGACAATGTACATACCAGATCCTTCACATGTACTTAGCTCAGAATTTGTACCCCTGGAGCAAGATCTTTCTTATGAAAAACAATCGATAGAGATTATAGATCATAAAAAAAAGTCCTACGAAACAAGACCACTCGATTGGTGAATGTTTTAGAGAGGAACCACCAATTAGAAGAAGCTACATAGGAGTTTGAGGATATGATGAGGGAGAGGTATCCTCATCTGTTTGTTACAATGTGACGAATTTCGAGGGCGAAATTCATTTTAAGGGGGGTAGAATGCGACACCCAAGAATTTTATGTGAAATATTTTGTTTTTCTGATTTATAAATAATCAAATTAATCCTTCACTACACACAACACTAGCTTGGCTTTCTTTACACGCAATCACGGCCTTCCTCGATAGCTTGCGTCGTACGCAATACCGAGATTCACTAAACAATGATACACTATTAAAATATTATTAAAACTAGCCGTTATGAATAGTAATAAATTTTTTTTTAAATTTTTTAAATTTTATTTTTCAAAATGGACTTCATTTTTGAACTCGGAATATCGAAATTAGCCTAGGGTGAAATTTTGGAATTTTTCTGAAAACATTCAATTTTTGATGAATAGTGAAACTACTAAGTGGCTAATAAAAAAACTGAATCCTACCGCTTCTGTGAGTGGAATTTCAAAAATTTGAGAGACACGGTTGATGTCAGTAAGTAAAATGTGGTTCAATGAGATGAAAATAATTTTTTGATGAATAGTAACTTTTTACTTTTTTTACCACAGTTAAAATTAAATAGGGTAATTAAGGGTAAAATGATATTATTATTACCTAACACATGTACTAATTCTATTGGACAAATTTAATTCGACAAAAATAAAACTTAGGAATAAAATATGACCATTTAGGCCCACTTTTATTAGATTAGGACATTTATTATTAATTTATTTAAAGAAGGGTTAAAATAGTTAAAATCAATGTTTAATAACTAAATAATTTTTAATATGGGGTTATACATACGATAAATTTGACTATAAATAATAATTAGAATTATAAAATGATTTCCTACATAATTGTATTTTATTTTCAATTTTTAGACATTAAATAATTTAATTTACTTACAACACAACGATGATGCAGTAATTATCTTATTAATTAAATATTGACATAATTGATGTTATAAATAACCAAATAAATATAATTTGAGACTTTTTATGAATTCCACTAATTTTATAGGTTAATATGACATGTTATTATTGATTTAATTAACTTTTTTCAAACTTATCATTCTAATATGATTTTCACAAAAATCAATTACTAAATAGTGTCAAAATTGACATAAAATAGTTTTTAAAACAAATAATATATTATTAATTGTTATTTTATTCCTAAAAATATATGGTTCGTCCAAATGAATTAGATAAGGTTATATATATTAATAATAAACAACTTGGGGTTTGTTTGGCTTCATATAGTAAGTTTATTAACCTTATAGTATAAGAACACAAGAAGACACGGTAAAAGTAAAATTATTTAAATTAATGTTAAATCTAAATGATAAGGTTAAAATAGGAACCTAAACGTGCCTAAATTCTATTGTATGAAAGACATTCGACCCATACCCACCCTATCCTCGAAATAAATCAATATTAAGCTATTTAAAACCGAACTTGACTTTATAATAAAATAATATTTTTAGTTATTCCAAAGGTTCCCCTCTCCTCTCTTATAAAAGGGAACCTCCTCCCTCTCCTCCTCACACCAATTTGAGCATTCAAGCATGACCAACCCCTTAAAAAATCTCTTCTCCACTTCCCTAGTATCATCCTAGAGGTCCTGGTCTTCTTCAAATACCACCCTTAGTTCTTTAAGTGGAGGTTAAGTGAAGGCGCATCAAAAAGAGGTAATATTCATTACCGATCTTTTTCAATTTCTTTCTTCTTCAACTTCTTCTTCTTTAGTTGTTTCATGATAAAGTAATAACATAAGTATTTCTTATGTACAGATATGTTATTATAAATATGAAACAACTCTAATTAACCTTCTATCCATTCTACGGAAAAAGAAAATCACCGCGCGTGCGTACGTACAGAATACCGTCTCCACGCCGTGGTGTAATCTATTTTCCACCACCACCTTAATTGGATGGGTATAATGGTGTAATGAGTAACTATATATGATTATTATAAAGTGATATTGATACAGAAATAGTATACATACACTTCTACACAATTCCACGACCATGGGAACGATATCATCGCTCGTGCGTACGTACGGACTACCGTCTCCACGACGCGATGACATTCATTCTCCACATTAACCATTCATGAATCATTATAAAGTATATATAATGAATAATAATGAAATATATGAAATGTTAAATCTAATGGATATATATATATATATATATATGTATTTCATCTACTTACTTCCATTCAAGACAATAAGGAAAGGAAAACAGCGTTCATGCGTACATATGGACTACCGTCTCCATGAACGGTGTGTTTCATTTAATTTATCTATCTACATTATATAAATATATATATACTGAATATATATGATATATAAATCATGTTTTATATTTTTGAAGTATGTAAATCATGATATAAGTAATAATAATGTCATGAACAATAAGACCAAACACATACGATAAATGAAAAGATTTTAAGCAAAATGCTTCTTTAACATGGAATTTACAAAAGAACAGGTAATATATAGTCATAATTGAACCATATATGATATCATAACAATTAATATGATTATGTTATAAGTTAATGACATTATTTAAAATATTATACAGGAGGTTCGGATACATACAAATAATATCAGACATAAGGTAAGGTAAATTTCACAATCTCATTTTTATCTGAGATTGTTTATACATTGGCATTTACTGGAGTGTATTTTATCATCCACATCCATGTTTCCTAAATATGTAATATTATTTCCATCCACCTAAAATTGTTTAAATCCAATTTTACCCTTCGGTGAGTTTTTAGTAAAGGATATTAAAGGAATCTTTTGTCGTTTTTCGTACGAGGTACTTTTTGACTTTTCCGACAAAAGCACGAAGAGTGTTTTTTTAACATATACGACATGAATGGATTTTTAAAACCTTATTTCCAAAAATATTCATTTACTAGTTTTCAAGTTTATTTTTAATCAACTTATTTTAGTTTATAATTGTACAACATGTTAAGAAAGGAAAAGTGTTTTTGAAGTAGAAAGGATATTTTCCTCAAGAATGGAGTTCAAGTGTTTTATGAAAATTATTTTCCATTTAAGATAATAAAGGGTTCTGTTTTTATACCTATTATTAAATTGATTTGATATGTTGTGATGGAATTATTTTTATGAATTCCTTTATCGTATATGAATTGTTTTATGATGTCTTGATGTTTAAGATTCCCATTTTTATTACATGGGTTATGCAATGATGTATGGTTTATGATTTTGTGGAACACATAAGAATGGTATCATTATGAGATGGGTGGGACCTATATATCCCTCCAATGCATTGGGTAAAGATTTTATATCTCATGAGATAGACATGGCTGTAACGGTAGGTTACACCGGTTCAGTGAAACGGGACTGAAATGAGGGTGACTCGGTTCAGAAATGGACTTTGTCCACTAAGATAGTCTTGGAAATGAGTCTTGACTAATAAGATATGATTATCTATTATTATGTGTGTATGCCACAAAGTTTCATGTTTTAAGTTATGATTATTGGGATTTCATTTCACTAATATGATTTATCCCATGTTATGATATTATGACCTCTTTTGCAGGTTATGATTTCCAAAATGTTATGTTCTTATGAATATGATGTGATTGATTTTTCTTTTGTTTACCCTTACTGAGCATTTGAGCTCACCCTTTTATGTTTTCTTTTCCCCAGGATATAGATAAAGGATTTAGGTAAGAAAAAAAAGGGATGATCTTTATGGGAGATGTTGAAGATCTTTCACCATGATTAGAAGATTAAGTTCCGAGTTTCCAAAGACACTAAACTATTACGGTCCTTGTGTGTGTGTTTTTGTTATGTAATAAGTATTCCGAAAATGTAATGTAATGTCCCTGTACGTTAAGCTTCGGGTCTCTACACGAATGGTGCAATATTCTTGTTTGTTAAGAAAAAACATATGTTAATTGGTCTATGAATTGATTATTGAGAATATAAAAATATATTGATCAACAAAAAGTATCCTCTGTCCCATATTGTTTATTTGTTCAATCGACTACAAGGGGATCAATACTCCTCATAGATTCACCTTCAACCTATATATCATCAATGAAAGGCTAAAATGGTAGATATTCATAAGACAACATTTTGGAAATGATATTTATATTGTACCTATATATCGGTGCCATTCAAAATTATGATTCCGCATACTATATTAACTTATCTAAAGGTTAGAGTCTTCATTGATTACCTAAAAAATTACTAGTATTTATAGTCAATATTTTTATATATTCCTAACTAATATAAGAGTAAAAAGAGCAGCTAATGATAATATTAGAGTCTGTTAGAAAAGAAAAAAAAATATTCCTTATTTAAATTTGTGAATTAGATTTACAAAAAGACTCAATATAGAATATAAAATCACTTGCTATTTTATTTCTATGGATTCCAAATAAACAAAATTAATTCAAAAATTTCCATTAAAAAAATATATTTTCATGATTTATAGTTTTCATGGATTACTATATATTTTCAATTACTTGTGGTAAATTTATTTATAGTTATCAAATTCATTAACAAAGTTAACTCAGAAGGGATCCTAGTACATTTGGATATATGAATGTGAACATTTTTTAATGGCCCTAAGAGAAGATTTTCCACTATAACTTTATTAAAATTAAAATTTAGTGGATAATGGTTTGGAATATATAGTGATGATTAAATGAAGAGATTTTAATGTTTCCTTATGAAAAATGACAAGTAAATTTCTTATATGTTAGGTTAATTTTTAGTTTGTGATAAAACAGAAATGAATAATTATTTAAATCTAGTAACAATAATTTTACCTTAAAAAATAGTGGAAGTATATCTTTGTTGAAAGGAATGATGTATATATTTATAAAAAAATATTAAATTTTATATTCACATATAATGAGTTGAATATTCACAAAATATGATCATTTGAGTTGTTTAGGGATTGTGATTTCTAAATAAATTAACATCTTGGGAAGAAAAGCATGGTGTATGATTATATGAGTATAAAGTATCATGCTCCTTTAGCTAAGATGACGATCGAAAAGGATCTAATTCTCATTGAATTGTAGATGATTGAAATAAAATTTATAATAAAAGGGGAGATACCATTTCTTAGAGAACTGTATGTAAAATAGTCCACCCATGTGTTTATAAAAAATTCCTATAATGTTGATATGGTGTTATAAATTTAGGGAAGGAATATTATGGTGTTCAACCTGTACTATGATATAATGAAAAAATTTAGGACTCGAATATGTGTTCCACGAATAGTAGAATTAAATAATTATATATCGGATGAGGAACATATGTCACAATTATATATGATCCCTCGAATAATAATGATGTATTTAGGTATCAATAATCATTTATCATGGTAAAATATTAATCCGAATAATTTGGAGTTTGTTTCTCAATTACTGGTTTTCTAATAAGTTATGTCTAAATGTTATAATTTTAATTGGATATTGTAACTGTTTCCAATTCTGGTACTTAATGAGAAAAAATCCCCAAATATTTTATCATATGACACCCCTAATATATTTAAATCATATAAAACTATTAAGTATATAGTTTTTACATTATAAATTCAACACATTTAATTTCTTTTAGATAAGGATATTATTTTTACAAACATTTAAGGATATAAATTAAGGATTTAGTAAGAAAACATATAATACCATTTTCAATTTTAACTGATTGGGATCAAATAATTACCTCAAACTCATAAAATTCTTTTTTTATGAATTGAATGTGATGTGGAGTTTTAGCATAATGAATTACACGTAGATAGATGGTTAATATGAGAGGATTTTTTAGACCCTATGAGGCATACAAATATCATATTAAATGAACTAAAATGGTTGTTAGGATTAATGCATTCCATTGCTATTGTTCTTGGGTAAAAATTAATTTCAATTCATACATTCAGATGGATCCATATGGGGAATCTTATTGAAAGAGATTAATAATTGAATCATTTTGGGATGAAGTTATATATTGAATTTTGTATAATCATACCATGAATAAGAGATGTTTGAGAATATTTGAAGCATTCAATGGTACATTTAAACTAAAAAATTATATAGAAAATATATCCCAATAATCATCAATGATATTTTGAGTTGGTAGTCAATGAATATGTATTAATTAAAATATCTCTTTGAAATATTGTTATAATATTTGGGATGAATGTAAATTTTATCCTAATAAATATTTGTCCATTGGAAATCAAATAATGTGTGGGTGTAGACCTCCAATTCCACAAAACATCTAGCTGGTTCATTATGTCTTCCATATATGATTTTTATTAAGTACATATCTAACCATTTTAGTTCCCCATTCTCTATTGACCCTAGAGAGGCGAGTGTTGAATACATGGTTTCCTTTTAGAAATTAATTTTCTTTTAAATTTAACCACATGATCATGTTATGTTTCTTGATATACTCAATTTTTTCCCACAATCTAACCTATTGTGAATTAATACCAATAGAGGGAGTAGAAAAAATTATTTAATAGGTTCAAAATATTGACCTACCCCTTTCTACGTTGGTTATCCCCCCAACATATAATCTACATTGTACATCAATATCAAAAAAATTGATTTATATGGATTTTAGTTCTAACTAAAATATTTATTCTCTAACTCCAACTGAGAAATATATTTTCCATTCTCTCTAACCAAAACAATTCTTTCAATGGATAAAAAAGAGAGGCTCCATATACTCCTGGATCAAACCAAAATAATTTAAATTCTTCTGAAAACAACTAGAAGACTCCCCATATTTTAGAATCTTTATAAACTGTTGGGTGTTCTCCAATATGAATATATGATATTGTTGGATGCAACATTTTCCTATACTCTTAAATTAACTTTTATAGATGCTTAATATTTATTTCATATTTTATCAATTAATTCCAATTATTAGTTATGAATATTTTTGTAATGAATCTTTTCTCAGTCTATGATTCTTTTAGAATAAAGTACCACCCTCAATCAAATTTCTACAAGACCTGTCCACTATTTTCTCAAAGAATATTTGTATTCATGAATGATTTTGTATAATTTTATCCCAATATATCTTCCCAAATCCTCTAAGATTTTATTCTTAGATCAAATATCTTCAGATATTTTTTCGGGCATCATTATCAAAATCAAAACACATTATGTATTAATTTCTAGAAATATGATTTTTTTATAATTTCAATTATATGTGACATGGTTTCATGTGATTCATTGATATCATGAATCCTTTCCCCCTATTTTCATTAGTGTGTCATTTAAATTGCATGATGCAATAAAAGTTACAATATATGGTTACTACCTTCACACAATCCAAGTGAGGATTTCCAATTGACTTCTAATAAACAAAAAACATGATTCACAAGATACATTCTCATGAAAGGGGTCGTTTCTTCATGTTTTTACAAAACTAATCTTTCAATCAATTTATTACTACCTCATTAAAATTAATAAGAAGTGATTTTTTAATATGTTCTTCTTCAACCACACCACCTTCACATATGGTATTCAAGTGTCTATGGATGTACCTCGCATTAAATTTCAAGATACAAGTTATTGTCCTTCAGTTTATCCTTCTTTCATATAATTGAAATTATGTCTTTGAGTTCCTACATGTGACAAGGGTTGTATGCTACTATATTCATTGATACATCACAAGACCATGTGTCTCGTAGGTTATTCCTTCAACTATTTATGATAACCAAGAAGGATAAATGGAATGTCATTTATTAGAATTCGTTCCCACAGATTACTTCCCCATCATGAAATATGTGTTGTTTGTGAGATATAAATTCATTTGGTTGTATTATGCAGGATGAAATATTTTATCGATATATATACCTTTGGATTTATTTTAATGTTTTCCGCAACCTTTTACATCTACCAATACTTGGTTTATATAGGAAGATATGTTTCACAATTTAAACTGTCTTGATTTCCTGTTCAAACATCCAAGGATCATAGGATATTTCATAATTAATGAAAACATGGTATTCATTAATAGTGATGAGGGATTACATGAACTATGTGATGTCCTTTCATGTTAACTTCATTTATAATTCAATGTATTAAAATAATTTTTTTATACCAAAATTCTATTCCATACTACTTCATGTGATGTCTCTTAAAATCATGGTGTACATTCACTCAACTGTATAATGATTATTCAGATGAAAAATAACCCCAAATATGGAAGGTTTACACGATCATAAAATTCATTAAATCATTTCAATGGTAATATTCACCCCATAACATGAAAAAAATATCATCATGGGATGGATTCAGGCACCATTGGATGTTCTTATAGCAAGCCACTAATTCTTTTGATGAGATTCTTCTAATACCAACAGTAAATTTTTCTAATTAAAAAAGATGTTTCATGGGCATAAGATCATTATTCCATGTCTTGAGAATCAGATATTTTGAGTGAGGAGGATCATTTTCCTTGAGCTATCGATGGCTGAATATATCATTTCATGTATAAAATATCAGATTGATAAGAGGTGGAAGTTTAATACCAATTAAAATTGTTGGATAATGGGGTCATATATGATTTCTCATATCTAATTATTTAATTGTCTGTGTTATGTTTTTTTGCATAGGAATTAAATGTACATACATTATTCCACATGGGATAATCTTGATATGTATTGGGAAAATTTTATCAATCATACTATGCCACATAGTGTCTAAAAATCCCAAACACCTAACCAAATTGTCACACATCATTGTGGTACCTCCCCTTTTATCATGCATTATGGGCCTAATACATGGGCATATGATAGAACACAACCATTCCCTCCTATTAATCCTATTGACCGGGCCTATAAAGTCTACCTCATGCATAGTCAACATTCAAGATCCCAAAAAATGGATAAGGTTATGCCTAGATATTGCTTCCACTTAAGTAGTCCACATTTTTATGTAATCCTTTTAAAAAACTAAGTACAAATGAAATAAAATCCTCATTAAAAAATTACAATACATCTTAAAACCAAAATATCATTTTCTCAATTTAGTCATGAAAAATATATTTTAAAATTTTCATGGCCTTTAATTGAACCACCACAAACCATATTAATTCTTCCAAACATTTTTCTAAAATGTTTGATCCTTCATGACACATGTTTTGGAAATTTTTGATCTGTAAAATAATTAGTCATTTTAACTACGTAGATAATGTCTCAGAAATGATACAAATTATATGAATATGAATCTATTATATTGGAATCAACACTTTATCCACGTATACATATTTAATTATTTATGAAAATGCAATCTAGGATCAATAATTCCCCCATTATATTTTGTTCTCAATATCAACCAATATCGTAAGTGAATATGTTTTGCTAACTATTTTCACAATTATTAGAAAACAATATGAAAATGTGAAATAGGGTCTTCTGATTGTTTCTTTATTCTCAAAATAATGATCATCTCCCTTATGAAAAATTTAAGATCACATTAAATATATGAATATACTCAATTGATTTTTCAAAGAAAATAGCCTTTAGTTAATCAATTCTATGTCTATATTGGACATCCAAGTTTAAAAATAATAGATATTCAACCATAAATGTATGACAAATATATAATCCTCCAATGGCCCGAAGGCCTTCATTTATTTATTTATTTTGATAATCCATCTTTCAAGGGGTGAGGTGGAACCATTACAAGGCCTGTAGGCCTATGTATTAAATGGCCTATAGGCCTTAGAGGAATTCATTGCCCGTAGGCATCAAACATTACATACATCCCAGACTAACTAATTGGAACTTCTCCTTCCCAGCAGCTTCATCGTGAAATCAGCTCTCCACCTTTGCATGGATGTTCCATTAGGCTTTCTCGTGCATGCATAGGCTTGTCCAGATGGCAGGTTCCACACACTTTCATTCATGCAATCTGTTTAGATTCTACTGCGGTGGAACCTCCTTGCTCATCCTCTTTATAGAGCTTGTTTCTTGTAGGTTGTCTGGTTGGCATCTGCACTAAGGTGTCCTGAAGGCCTTGAGGTGGGACAAAGGTCTTCCTGACCCAAAGGCCTGGGTGGCCCGAAGGCCTTACAGGACTTAGGGAACAAATTGGTGGCATGAAAGCCCAAACAGGGGAATATTCCCGGCTTCTACAGTGATAAAAAGTGCATGATACAGTTCCTGCTACAGTACCGCTACTGTACTGCTACAGTACCTACTACAATACCATCTACAGTACTGCTACAATACTTTTACAGTACTTCTATAGTACTGCTAGTGTACTTATACAGTGCCTGCTGTAGTACTGCTACAATAACCTGGAAATCTGCCTCCGCCTGGATTTGATCCCTTGTAATTTGGATGCACATATGAAGTCCTTACCAACTGGGCTAAGGCTCATGTCAACAAATCTATAATCACTATTCATGTTAATTAATTATCATAAATTCTCAATTATCATTCAAGGGATTGTAATCAATTATATTTAACAATGAAATTCTAATCACACACATACATCAAAAAAATAGAAATTTTATTTGAAAACTATATAGATAAAACGTTTTCTTATCGTGAAATCAATGAGTAACTCTCCCTTAATTGATATGATTAATAAATTGACAATAAGAGATAATGTATGATTTGAATTAAAGAACTTCCAATTTTTTAAATATATTTTGATGTTTCATAATCGTTATGTAGTGATAATTTAATAGCTTCATCTCATCAATGCTATAACATAAGGGATGCATCCATCTTCTTCAGTCACATAAATATTGATACAAACTAATTATTATATATAAAGTAATTAAGAGATACATTATTATTAATTTGAGAAACAATCAGTATGAGTGATATGTCTTAATATTATCTATTCTTTTCTCATAACGTTAGTCTTTACTTTGTGTGATTTTTACTTTTTAATTATATTCATTTTAGTGGATCAAGTCTCTGGTGCATTCAAATGAACTTTTAATGACTTTTAATGATTAGGCATAATATTTATATAGTTGTGTGGAGCATGTACAAATATATCACATATTACCCACAAGCAACTATCTTTGAGTTTAATCGATTTTTCAACCTCAATTTATGTAGATAGTTTCATTCCATTAGATTCTACATGCTTTTAGATTCCACCAATTTTGTAGACAATTTCAATTGATTTATTGAGATGACTAATAACTAATTCTTGAAATTCATTATATTATCCTAATTTTCACATGGCTCGCAAATATTTTTCTATTTCATTATCTTGCATTTTTCCTCATAGAGATTATCTCTTGGAATTATTGTCATTAATTTCTCAAATTTGCAACCCATTTTCTTAAATATTACAAAAATTTATTTTAATCATTCATATCTATTTTGTTTTGGATGATGGGATGTATTCATGGTCACTTCAATCTTTCATGATGATTATGTTCTCATTTTTACTTAAAGAATTCCCATTTACCCTAAAAATTATCTAGAATTGACATGTTATACCCATAGTTGGATTTTTTTTCCCTTATCAATCAAATCACCAAAAAAACCATTGAACCTAGATCTTTTACATTTTTAAATATTATGTCTAGATACCTATTTTTGTTTAGGTTATTTATACTAAGCCTTCCTATTACTAGGTGTTGTTATTTTGTTGAACCATATATTTCTCTCTTTATAATTGGTTATGATTTATCATTATTTTTTATGCTGATAATTGTATTAACAGTCTTCTTGTTTTGTTCACATCTCATGAATAACATGTCACGTTATTTTATTACAAGCCCTTTCATTTGATTTGGTAGTATCTTCACATAATAAGATGATTATTTCATGATATTTATAGACTATCTCTATTATAATGTTGATTATTTCTATTTCAATATTTACACAAATCATCAATGAATTCTATTATATCCATTATGGAGAGATTCAATTTATGTGTGTTTTTATTCAAGGTTGAAGGTTTTCTCTTTTTATCATCTTCTCTCTCCTTAAATGTAGGCTTTATTTTATTTTCATTATCTTTCATGATATTCCAACATTCCATATCATCATTACGGAAAATCCAACAAAACCATAAATATCTAGTAAACATTTTTATTTTATTTTATGTTTTTTCCTATTTAGTATCCATTGATTATGAACCATTCTACATTCAAGAGACATCTACATTCATTAGGCTGCTTCTAGGGTAATAGTTATTGATCATTATTTTTATATTTTTCTTAATGTGTTAGATTTAACAACATTTTTTTTCATCCATACATTCCCAATATTGTTTTTGAAACCCATATAATTACTTGAGATGTCATTACAACATAAAATAGT
This sequence comes from Viscum album, assembly GCA_963277665.1. Taxonomy (NCBI): domain Eukaryota; kingdom Viridiplantae; phylum Streptophyta; class Magnoliopsida; order Santalales; family Viscaceae; genus Viscum; species Viscum album. Next base: position 648,746,703 of record OY728148.1, on the reverse strand, counting down.
TTCCAGGATATGAGGTAAATTATTCCTGAAAGATGATTCCATTTGATTAAAGGATGATCAAATGTTATTTGTAGAATCATTGACCATAATAAAGAGACGTGTGAAATCAATTATTCATTCAGTTATATGTGAAGTTCCATCTTGTGGTGATTCCTATTTTTTCAGCCTCACTTACATATTCAAACACTCATGTTGAGGGGCTTGATCTAATCCTTAACTGTTCTACATTTGTGTTCCCAATCCAACTTTAGATTCATTATTTTTTCCTCACGTATTCTTCCGGATTATATTAAATAATTTTAATGGTAATCTAACCTATTACCGCTATCCTTCATTGATAAATTGATCTATCATTGAAATGTTGTGAAGTTTTTTGATTGCATATAAATATTCTAAAAATACATCATCAAGGAGTTATTTCTCATAAAAAACCTCATTAAAATTATTCAAATGTTTTGGTATATCATTCAACGAAATTGAAATTCCATCTTCCATTACATTCACCTATTTTTTGTGAGGTATGGATATCCAAAATATTTTATCCAATGCTTGTTTTATAGAATTATTCCCTTTATCAAGATGTAATTTTACATCCTAAAAATACTTTCCATGTTCAACAGTATTCTTTAAAACTACATTGGTCTGTTTCTTCTGATGTTATTTGATATCAAATAGTATATTAGAATGTTCCTAATCACTATAAAATATTGATATATCATTATTATATGATTAATAATAAAAATTATTATTATAATATATATAATATTGATTATATTCACAAAGAGGTATCTCTATTTGTAATATGGTATTTTTTAATCTTTCTCAAATGTAACTTATTTCTATTCCTATATGTCTTGGAATAAATTTATACATTAGAATACTCAGGAGTAAATTTAATTTTATATATCTGATGTTGCTCACTCATATCCCAAAATCATCACTCTAAAATACTATATTTGATCATTAGAGGTAACTTATCCACTAAAACCACTTATTTCACACCATGTCAGATTGACCACTAAGATGGGAGGGGTGAATCCATGGATTGTTTTTACGAATTACTTCTCTTTTCAATTCAACCACATCAACTCATTAAGGGCTTTGATCAAATAAATGTTATAAAAAGAACCATCCATACGAATAACATATTATTTATAACTATTAATGAAATATCATTGTTTAAAATTGAGGATCTTTTTAGGTTTAAGTTTTGAATGAAATTAGTACATAAGAAATACATAAAATACAATAAAATACAAAGTGGACCCTTCTGATTGGTAACCATTTTTCACATAATATAATTTTTTTTAAAATAACATGTGATCTCGTTTACGATAGCTCTTCAAAAAATTCATCATGACCTCTTCCAATCCCTTACTTATCTTTAAATCCAATGAAAACATATAAGGCATGGGATGAGCATTAAAATATCAGATTGGTATACATAAAAATGGAAATAATTAGTCAATGTATAAATATTATAACCCATGAATACATTATCAAAATGTAACAAATTTCACACATAAATAAATTTAAATAATTTCCTTTAAAAATAAGCCAATTTCATAACTTTTTTTGTAACACTAGATTTCCATAAAACCCATAAAAAGAAATAAAAAAAACATAATGTAATCATTGGAACTCGTTATAGTTGTCACTCTTATTAATAGGACACCACGTGGGATGCATCCATATATATCACTATTATAAATTGAATATTCTTATAGATGACTTCCATACCCAGTGAAATATATGGCTATTATAGGACCACCCACTATTGGTTTATCATAGAAACACCCTGATAATTATCAGTTGGATCAATGTATCATTGAGAGGGGACTAGGGTGAATTAGTGGTACCATTTTCTTTTTGGTTTTCTTAATTTTTAAACAACCGTTATAGATTCATAATGAGTTTTTAACTTTCTGGAATAAAATTCTACCACAAACCCACACGAACACAATAATTTTCAAGGGTCACTACTCAACAAGAGTAACTACATCCTTTGTATGATTTGGAAACAATACTATAACCCAAAATCCATTAGGAAACAATACTTTTTATGGAATACATTGTGTAGGATACACACATACACTCATGTAGCACTATATTCGATAAAATGGTTCATGTGATTCTAGTAACACAAATTCATGTAATTTAATTTTTTTAAAAATAATGTTATGGAACTACTGATCAATATTAAAAAATAATATCTTAAGAATAATTATTAAATTCTTACCCAATAGAAAGAAATAACTTATTCTAGGATTTATAATGATACATATTTATTTTACTAGTATGAATCAATAGTCCTATTTCTCAATGTGGAAAATATGTTTATCTTTGAATACCACAGAAATAAATAATGAATTTTTATACCTTAGTCTAGAAATCATAGTCTAATTACCTGTTTGATGATGCAACATGATATGATCATCTACTAAATACGATCCTCTCCCATATATTTTCTTATTTTTTCAAGAAAACAACCTCAGGTATGCTCAATACAAAAAAAAATTCTCCATAGATCATTGGAGCTTCTTTTTCTTCTTATTAAACAAAATAAAAATTATGAAACTATATATTACTTACTCCTTTTATAGAGGACCTAATTTTTTTGTGTAGGTTTCAGAAAAACACTACCACTCAAAAAAATTTATAGAATCATCAGATTTTCAATTAATATATTATACTTATTTGACATCATCAGTGATTCTAAACTCTTCTAGAATATTCTAATATATTTTTACCACTTTATCTGTGCTTTGTTATTTCTTATGAATCATTCATCTGATTCCAATTCCACTGTTTGATTTACGAACAATGATGATGGCAGTTGAATCTTCAATACATTTACCCACACCAACTAAAAATATATATGCCTTCTCACTATGATTGTAATAACCAACTTATCATTTTAATTTATTTAATATGATTGAGCTAATAGATTAATAATTAAGTTTCAATACACCAATTGATATATTTGAGACCCATTATTTGATCATCTTCAACAACTTATATAATCCCTCTTGAAAAATAATTTGACTTTCTTTATGTAATTATCATATTCGTCTATTCCCAGCCCGATGAATTCATCAGTGTCAGTTCCTGTCTGATAGTCATAAAAAATTTTGAAACATATCATAGATATTCATTCTCTATATTATTGACCCACTTGATATGGAAAAAAACAAACAACTCATATTTCTAAAAATTACTGATCACATTTTGCAAATTTCTCTAATTTTTTATGATTATATAGATCCCAAAAAAATTTCTTATTATCTTATTTATTGTTACCAACAACTCCCAAATTCTTTTTTTATTGGACTCAAAAATTCGACACATATAAACTGTATCTCATATTTTTATCTAATAACTACTTTTTAGTGACTCTGATAAATAGTGGAACACCACATCTAAGGGAATGGTTCAAGCAGCATCAAATTTATCGAATTCATTCCTTTTCCTATCGAGATACACCATCATAATTCTATGAATATTTATTTATAGTGGATTATTGGACTATCTAAAATACATAATCTTCATAACATCATGTTTCGATCAACCGTTCCATCCAAAAAACATTTCATCATCTAGTTATATCACACCGATGAACTAATACTAGAAGGCTTTAGCTGCATGAGGTTTTCATCACTTATAAACTTCTTCTTGTATCATTAATTAATCATGAACTTGAATTAAATTAATATATTCTTCAATAATGAATCAATTATATTAGGAATAATATAACTAACTATTCCTCCCACACTTCTTCCTTTCAAACCAGCGTCAATACTATTCGCCACATCATTTCTTCAACAATCATTTTTCCATATTCCATCACAAGTTTTGTATAATATTTATGATTTTTATTAATTAAAAAATGAAAATAATAATTATATTTTCATAATATCCATGAAGATAGTAAAATAGCTCCTGATTGTGATCTTATTTCCATTCAAGATGTGTGGTGAGTCTGATGATCCATTTCTTCTATAGAATATATTCTGAATAAGACGGAATTTATTAAAAATTTTGAGATTACTTTCATAAATATGATGTTTATAATGATTGTTAAATTTTATAATTTGAATTTATTTATTTCCTTCCTTATCTTCAATGACAGAAAATGATATCATAAAAGACTTTTATCATTAAAAAACAACTCCTGGCCAACATGGTCCCAATAATATCTCCCTTTGGATTTTGTTTTCAACAAAAAACAATAGACTATTGAACTTTTTAGCCTCATGTTATGGATTAACATTAAAAACTTTTATGCTCATGTGAGATAACTTATTATACTGAACATGAATTACTGACAGAAAACCCATGATGTCCAGTAGAAGTGACTCATGAAACTTCCTCAGGTTTTCATTACATTTTTTCTTCACATATTCCAATTTTTTATAAAAAACATTTCATCCTAAAACCAATGTAACAAAATAGATAGAATCTTTCACGCATTTATAATGTTGTAAAGACATATTACCAACAAATACAACTTTTTTACATGCTTCCTTAAAAGTATTATCACCTAAAAATTGATAGATGTAAGAAAAACATCCCCCTTGGACAAAAGTATCAAAATACATCATGAGATAGGGGTAGTAACATACCTCAACGTTAATGTGAAAGATGATGGATTCCATTGTTTAACCTTGATAAAATAATATTATCATTTGGTTATGGTTTTATAAAAATATGAGTAACTTGTTCTCATTTAGAAATATATTCTAACATTAATTCAATTTTCATCATTTTTTCCCTAATTAAATGAAATTTGATATAAAATATTTTCAATGAGAATTTTTTACATGATTTATGATAAGGTTTGTTAGAATTTTATTATCACAGCACAATATAAAGGGTAACTTCACTTCAATAAGTAAATCATTAAACTGACTCTTCATTATATGTATTTCTTCTATCATTAATATTTCCTTCTCAACCAGCTTCTATATACACAAACTGGTCAATATGTTCTGATCCATCAAACCTATTTCTGAAATCTGTTATGTCTTTGACATACTTAAGAATTATTATTCCTTCCAAAATTGTGATTCTCTTGGAAAACTATAAAACATTCTACATAATGTAACAACATATACAATGTTAGGACAAGAGGCAGTCAAATACAAAAACACCCAATCATAATCCGAAATACTTTCTGATCATTATCCATAGCTACTATGTCTTCAATCATCATTGTTCCCACTAAAATTATTATGTAAAATGGTTTTTAATCGTTCATGTTGAATATCCTAATAGGTTCCTTAGCATATATTTTATGAGATAGAAAAATGTAATTTTATTTTGTAATATTTATATCTGAAGAATGTATTTCATTTCTTCTTGCATGGACATCTCAAAAAAAAATTCAATTCATTATAGAATCATTAAAAAGCTTCTTTATCATTCCCAACATTGAAATAATTATCTATACAAACAATCAAAATGACAAAAACCTTTTCAATTTAATTGATGTAGTTATTACTATCGAATCATATATTTATAAACCCCATATTCCTTTAGAAAGTATCCAATTTTGAATAACATTCCCTCTTGTCTTATTTCATCCCATAAAATTATTTCCTCAAACTACACACATAACATTCATCTTTACCAATAACAAATCTATATGGTTATTTGATATAAACATCCCCATCAAGATCACCATTCAAAAATTTTAATTTCAAATACTATGGAAAAGAATTAACTTATTTGTGTTGCAATAGAATGAAATATTCTTATTGATTCTAACGTTTCTATATGAGAAACCATTAAATCAATGTTCATTCCATTAATTTGGGATTAACCATTACATATTAATCTATATTTTCTTTTTATCATTTCTCCATATTCGTCTATTTTTTTTTCTAGAAAACCCCATTTGTACCAATAAAAAAATTCATTTGGTTAAGGTAAAACATTCCACATATCATTACTATTTATTCTGATCACACACTTCATTCATATCAAGATAGAATTTTGGACGAACAAAATCTTCATTTATATATTCTGGATCATCTTTTGATTACAATTAAGTATTTGGAACATTTCTTCATGTTTGAACCCTTTTATGTTTATCAACAATAATGTTTTTTTATTCAACATGATTCCTTGTATAAGTATGAGAGTTTTTTAAAAGATACCTCATAACCTAGAATTGATAGTCAGATTATTCTTCATGAGTAAGGATATAATTTTTGGTATCCTTATCAGTATTGTTATTGAACATTCATTCCTCTTTTCAATATTCCTTATCAACATGGGTCTATTAGTCATTCTAAACATTTTTAAAAACATTCACATCAATAGATTAAACTAATATTCCTAATTATTTGTATATACATATATATCCTCTTACATCATGAGAATAGCTATATAAAATTCCATATTCAACCCTCTGGTAATACATTTCACGGTTTCCACTTTTGTTATTTATGATGCATGGACTACCAAAAAATCATAACAATTTAAAACATGAGTTTTGAAATAAAACATTATATATAGAGATATAATTTAAATTTTCATTTAGATACATCATATTAGAATATAAAAAGTAGTGATCATGGATTTCCTCCAAATGTAATGTGACATACCATGTTCATGTAACGTAGTTAATCCAATTTCCACTAGACATCTATTCTATTAACCCCATTTTTTAGGATTATATGGTTCTAATGCCCTGGTTCCTGGTGCCGCCCAATGTTTCCCCAAACCTAGTTTGTCACATATCATTAAGTGCATTTCCCTAAACTTTGGAGGCTTCCAACTAGTAGTGAGGGGATAAGCCTAATGGTGTGGAAACTATGCAGTCATTGGCAGAGTATACACATCAGAATAAACAATAATAATCAATAGTGGATGCAATAATATCCTACAACTAAATAAATAGTTGAAGACACATAGTATAAAAAACTACATCATGGACATAAATAATGAAACATGTCACTAGAATCTAGGGATTTATCCAAGACAGTAACAATGATGGAAATATAATACTGAAACCAAATTATAGAAATCAATTAAATCCAACAGTGTCACAAGCCTCATCTTGGTTTCATGCTCTACAGATCCAACAACAATCAAGTACCTTATAAAGAATGGTGCTTTCCATTATTTGTAGATACAACCATATAATCTATTTGGGTCCAAAATATTTACCAAAATAGGGTGTCAGACAAATCCTAGTAGGCAACCCCAAAAATATATGTTCCAAACAATTAGTGAATATATCAATCATGTAATATGAAAAATGATGCAATAAAGTATATATTACTCAAAAGTAAACAATCCTACAATTTTCAATTACATCATTTACATTTATTAATTACTCAACATGTTATATAAAATAAACTCTATATCTTTCTTGAGCTTTATATCACACCTTTTAATAGTAACAAAATACTTCTCATAAGACCATCTAAACAAACAAGTAAGGCAGAATCCAAGCTTGTACATTGGTCTGGAAGACTCATCAAAACTATACAGTTATTCACAACAACCCTCTGATAAACCTCTCAAGGTCTAACACCTTTTTTGACATAAAAAAAATAAAAATAATCCACCACCTGGGTTGCTCTCATTGTCAATACCCATGGGTCCACATGGCATCAATAAAATATACACGACCTCCAGGTAGCTCTCAGGGTCAATACCACCTCAGTCAATGTTGTATAAATATTTATAAATGAACTCCAGGGTATCTATAATAGTAAATACCCGAGGTAAAATACTTCCAGAAGGTTCTCATGGTCCTGTGTAAATAAACATGGAAACCCACACATATTTTCTGGTCTAAGGCTCCCACAGTCCAAAGAAGATCAACGGACATACAACATTCATTTTAGGCCCTACATGAAATTAAAACTATTAAATGGATCAGCTTCACTCAAAATATGAAAAATTGGATCATATATAACTGAGAAAATCCATCCTAAACAACTCAAGGTATGGGAAATATGGTATGCCTCATAGAAAGCCTAGGCGAGATGGCTCATAACAGTCAAACAAAGGAACTCACCCATGGGGTGTCCCATAAAAAAGGTAATACAATGTTATACATAGTAAAAAATCCTTAATTAATCCACCAACCCATATAAGGCATTCAATAGGGTAATAATCCAAAATACACAATACCATAACATGATTCTTCCGGAAAAAGAAGCATATATAATCCAAGGACTATCAATGATTGTGATAACCCACATACCTCGATGTTGTATGGTGACCCATCTTGAATGATGTCTCTTAAATCCTCCTAGAATGATGTAGATCCACAAAATGGTTAAGAAGGATCAACCCTCGATAAATATGGAGATAATAGAAATCAGGAAGTGAGGATCTAGGGAATGAGAGAACTCAAAAGTGGGAATCCAACACACCCAGAAGAGTCTTAATCAGATCTCTTCGTCTATTAGCCTCAATCGACTCCCTCTTTAGGAAGTCTTCCAGTTCACCTACACAGCCATGTACATAGCTATTACACGAACAGTACATGGTTATGTGTAGAAACTGGTTACGAAGTGTACTCAAGAGTACCCGATGAGTACGTAGAATATTTCTAAATTATTCTTTTTTTCTCAAAAAACATGAAATAAAGATCCATACCTAAAATGAAGATCCAAGTTCATACAATGGTTAACTCAACTCATGTTTATTTCCATATATCTCATATTTAGAATCAAATTTTTCATTTCTGTATTCACCCAAATTCTCAATTATACACTTCTTCATGGAATACACAAATTCATTATCAACATTCATCCTGAAACTTTTAATCATTTCAAAGAATCAAACATATGATTTATATACATAATACATGTAATTAGAGTAAAGCATTCAATGAATGTAATGAATTACTTATCTTCATGAGTTGTTTAGTTTATCATTGGCCTATAGTTATTGGAATGAATTATTTTGATGTGTCATTTTGAACAAATGTCATCTTTTTTATGCATACTGTTTGTTATCATCACTTCTAACAAGTCTAGAAACACCAATATCATCTTCTTGAAATATCCTCAACAATCCAGACATAATATCTATTTGATAAATTGTTATTGTTTCTCTAACAAATTGGTCCAAATCATTTATACCACAATTTATTTTATTCCACTACATTTTAGTTATAAGTGTCTTGAACCTCCCAAAAATGGAAATTTTTTACTTTTGTATGTTGGCCTCTTGTAACTATTCCTACGTCATCCTCATTTTTTTTCAAAAAAGCCAATATATTTTTAGAGTAACTTTTTTAACATCATGAAAAAGTTGTGAAACACATAGAAATATGTGTTTAAACCCATAAAAAGACAAATCATGTTTGGATTGCAACTTTTCATTCCTAATGATGGCGGATATAACACATTTGATTCCATGAGATTCATCATTTGCAATTATCATTATTCCTACATTGATGTAATCCTCGTTGTTCAAAAATTAAATTCTCATGTCATATTAGTGGAACACCCAATACACGAAAACCCTAGGTTTTTTTCATCTGTATATTTAAGAGCAGTTTCTATAAAAATTAATTTTCTAGTTCATTTTTTGTTTATTAAAATTTTCTTCTAATAATTGTTAAGAATAATTAATTTTTCAGTAACAAAAATTTAAATTCTTTTAAAAATGTTCCATGATATTAAAATATTTCCTAAATACATTCAATGAATTTGAACCTATTTTAAAATTTTACACCAAAATTACTTGATTTATTCGAAACATTATTCTCAGACTTCTTATATTGAGGGGATTGTATCTTTAACAGGTTTTTCCATCTAAATTTTTTAGAATAGTAATAATTTCGTTTATTAAACTAGAAAATGTTTTTCGTATGTCTAAATCCACAATAACACCAATGGCATCCAAATAAATAATACATGCCTCTGTAAGTTCCATACAACCTAATGTTTTTAGCATGTTTCTTAGAAACCATCTTATCATTCTTATAATAAAATTATTAACCACAAACCATTATGTATTCAATATAAATATTCATCTTTTTCTCTATTTTTATTTAGTTCATGTTCAAAAAAATTAATAGAAAAATAGTCAGAATCCTAATTTTTTGGAAATTCAAACTTCTCCACTATGTTAGATGTGGACACATACATAACATATTTGCTTTATTCTTTTCAGAAATATTTATAGAATTCATTTCAAAATTTCAATGGGAAATTTTTTGATCCCTCTCATGTTCATCCATACAATAAAATTCCCCATCTTCATAGTTAGAATTATCAAACATGTAACCCTTTGATATGCTTTAGAAAGTTTCATTTGAACATGTTTCAACACTTATTTGTTTTCCTTCATTTTAATTTCTAGATTTTATTTATAATTATTTTCTTCATCAAGATATTTCATTAGATCACCAATATCATCAAGAACCATAACATTCATATAAAGAAAAAATTATTGAATATATGATGAATAGTTTTCATTTTCTATCTTTTGATCTCTTAATCAATCCTTCTAGTCTTCCTGAGGAATGCTTTCAATTATTATTTTAGAAGTAATTTTAATAAAAATTATTCCTCTTTAGAACAACTTATTATAATAATTTCACTGTTAAAAATGGAAATAATTCTATTCTCACCAATATTCAAATTTGATTTTGTGGATTTTCCTTTATTAACTTCTTCTTCGTCTTCTTTATATAAGAACCATCTACTTTTAGATTTGGATAATTTTCTATACCTTCATTTTCAAATATATTTATCCTTTTCACCAGGTTTCTTCTATGACCTTCATTGACATATTGTGTATTCATCACTATGTTTGTATTTTTTTCTTCATGGAAGATTGGTCATATAGTTTCCTAAGCCTTTACATGGAAAACTCATTCTGGGAGGTTTCAATTAATACTTTCATATAACTATTTCATTTTTTTTATAAAATAAAGAAAAATATTTATAAAAAATTTTACATGCCTCATTTTTAGAATAATATTTTGGAACATCTTTTTCCTTGGGAACCTTCTTAGAGGATCCTTTATTGGTAACCTTGAATTTCATTTCTTGAACAAAAAGTTTCCACTTTTATTGTATGATCTGTTCTTAATTCAAATGTAATGATATTATTATGAAAATAATCCAATGATAATTTTTATACATCAATATCATACAATGAACAAACTTTAAATTAAAATAATTTCATTGGGAATTTTTATTATGTTGTCAATAATAATAGAATATTAAATTTTTTAACTGAGGCATCTGATTGTGCTCACAATGTCATTTAGCATAGTAAATAAATCACCAACGAATTCCTAATAACCCATTTTCATATCTTCATTCTTTAGCATCTAGATTTGTAAAAAGTCCTTCTTTATTTTTTTCCTTCATGAATGTTTTTTATCTTATCCCATAAACCCTTATAAGGGGAAAAAACTTTTACTCTTGAAAACACACTTTTAAAATGTGATGAGAGTAGTAAATTCTTATCTCTTAGACCATCCTATAGATTTCTCTTTATCGATATATATAAGAAAATATTTATCATCTATTGGATAAAATATATCTATTTCAACTTCCCGAATATAATATCTAATATACATAACATATGGAAACATTACATCTTTATTTATATAATAAATCATACCATATATTAATATAATTATATTAGTGTTCACAAAAATTTTGATTCTCCATCAAAACATCCCTTAAAAAACTAAAAAGAAGATAATGAAGGGAACGGTGTCTCAGATACTGATAAAGAATGTCTAGCATGATCAATGTATCATTTAAAGGGGGGGGGATAAATCAACGATATCTTGTTCTTATATGTTTCATTTAATTTTAAACAACCTATGCTTGTTATTAATGAGTTATTAACTTTCTAAAAATGAATACAAACAAGAATCCACAGTAACACTTGAATATATAAGAATCTTTACACATCTAGAGTGGTTATATCCTTGGTATTGTTGGGAAACAATCCAATACCACTTATTTAACTATGAAAAATCCTTTTTTGTAGAAGACAATGAGAAGATTATTCCCCTACACTCATGTCAAAAAATGATTAATAAAATTTTCCATGTTCAAAATGTCTCAAAAAATTATGTAATACAATTATTGTAATAATCATATTACATGTATTTTTGATAAAAATTCATAGATAAGATCAGTAAAAAATTAATCACTTTTATATGGGGAAAAATGAAATAAATTCTTCTAGAATTCGTAATGATACACATTCTAATATTCCATTCTAAACCACTAACCCAATTTATTAATACATAATACATGTTTCTATATTAATACCACAAAAAAATAATTAAATATATCTTCATTATTCTTGGAATACCAATCTGATTCCCAGTCCAATGAGCCATCCCAATAAGGTGGTCATCTGAATATGATATTCTCTCTTCTCCTTTATTGTTTAGTCTGAAAACTTCATCCGGTATACTCTAACAAGAAAATTCAAATATCAATAACATTAGAGGTTCACTCTATTTTTATTAAATAGAAAACGTGTCCAAAAGGGAAAATATTCATTCATCATTTCATTGATGAACCAAAATTGTTTTAGGTGGGATTTTTAAAAACATTCCCATTAAACCAAAATTTTTTAATCTTAAATTTTAACAAAAATCTTCTCCTATATTGAAATATATTTTCACCATCCTATCTCTTATTAATAATTTTATTAAAAATATAATTTTGATTCCAATTGTTCAATCTAGTATTTTCATTGTGATAAAGACATAAAATTCTTCAATATTTTTTCAAAACAAACTGAAATTATTATATGTGGTCTCATTAAGATTCTTGGAAACATATCCCCATTTTGATTTAATCATTATGATGGATAAAATAAATTCATCATAACATTTTTCTAAACCAGATGAAACATATGAGAAATACACTTTAAACTCCTTTAATAGCTTATATAATTCCTCTTTACAATAATTCATATTGATTCATGAAATTTTAATTTTCTTCATTTCCCATTCTAATGTTTTCATTTGAGTAAGCTCTAATCTAATAGTCTTTACACAGTTTAAAAATATATCTATTTCATTCTTTATATTCAAACATCACTCACTTGATAATTAGTGAAACAAATAATTAAAAGTGATGATAATTATTGAATATATTGTTGATTCATCATAGTTTTCATTCATCACATTAGTCCCAAATAACATTTCATCTTCTCGTATTCATTGGTCCCAAAAATTTCCAATTACATTTCTTTTTATTTTTCCCAAAAATTCAACATTAAAAATATATCTCTCATTATAATTTCATGTATATTTTTAATATTACTCTGATAATTAGAGGAACACCACTTTCGATGGTCCGATTTCAGTAGTTTTGAATTTAGACCCTTGTTTTCATTTCTAATTTTGATACATGAGATTCATTCTCTGATGCTTTTTTTTCTCATATATTATTAGTATGACTAAAAATAAGCATCTATATAACTCCACTTTGTGATTATTCATCCCATAAAAAAATAATTTTTATGAATATTGAACCCACATTGACAAAATGAGACTAGAAAGCATCAGTATCTAGAAATTTTCTTCTTTAAAAATATTTTTCTTATATTGTAACTTAGTCATGAATTTGGATTAGTTTAATATTATCTTCAATATCATCAGACATTATTATAAATTATTATAACTTCATATTCTTATAACATATCTTCATTTACTTCCAACCACAATATGATAGGCATCATCTTTTATACTTCTATACTTTATAAATAATGCATCCCAGTTTTTACATAATAATTATGAGTTTTGTAAATTTCAAATAAAAAAGTCATAATTATATTTTAATTTGATCCATGATGAATCTAAAACTTTTTCTCATTATGCCCATCCTTTATTTTTGGACCTATGGTGAGTCTAATAAACATTTTATTCTAGGAATCATCTTCCCAGTCTGTGGATATTATTATGAATTATTTGTCAGATTTCATGAATATAATGGTCAGTCCAATTTTAGATAATTAAAAAGTGAATTTACTTTGGTCCTCCATTTTTATTTTTTAAAAAATACAACAAAAAATGCTTTATATTCAAAAAAAAATTCTTCCCATTTTTTCCCCAAACAATGATCATTGGTTTAGCATGTAACAAACTCTCATTGGATTACCATATAATAACCTGTCAAATGATAATGTCTCATTATGTTGTCATAAAAAATAATATATTTCAATTTTAAACATTTAACTCATAAAACATCATCTGAAATAACAAGGTAAATTTAAAAATATTTAAATAATCAATCCATGTTCAAACCCCATTTTCAATAACTAAAAACAAAAAATAGGGAATGAGGATTTTCATTGTCTTTTTTTAAAAAACATAAAATATTTTATAAGAAGGCCAATATAAAAATTTCCATATAATTTCATTATAATATATTAATATCTATATAAATAAATATGAAATATAATAATATGAATATTTACATGGAGGAAATGATTAAATCTTTAATCATTGAAAGCATTTCATACAACATTGAACATTTAAATGATAAGCCCCAAAAAAGAATACTATTTATAAAAAAACATTAAATAACATGAGAATAAATAAAATAATGAAATTAATCTTCAAAAGGGACTTTATGTACACCTTAAAATAATTTGGGTGTAGAACATCAAGATATGACTCTATAAAAGGAGATTGGGAAAAAAATCTCTTACCCTGAATCTAACTTTTCATATGGGTATTTATCTTTATAAATTATAATTTTATGTTATTTATTTACTAAATTAATAATTTTTTTATTGATTATTTTTTATTTTATTTCACTTTTTACTCTCTTATATACAAAAAGATAATCAATTATGTTTACGATGGCTATTTTGACCATATTCGGTTTATGTGTCAAAAATGACTATAGTAAATGGTTCATTATATAAAAATCTATAGAACAAAAATATTCATATAATTATCATATCTGGAAATGAATATTAATTTAAAATAATTATAATAATATATCTCCATTATCAATGAACTAATGTTACAATCATGGAGATGGTATGTCATAGGTACGCATGAGTAGCATTCAATTTTTTTAATAATAATTGTGAAATGAAGGTGAGTAACATTTTATTAGAATGAATGTTATTTCATATATTATGTGTTATTAAAATATAAAACATTATATATATATATATATCATTCGTTTGATATAAATAAATAACATTTCATCAAGGAGGAGGTAGTCCACATGCTCAAGAACGACGTTATAAAATTTTTAGTGTCTGAAGAGGTAGTATAGATTATCGGTATATTAAATTTATAGAAAGTTAATTAAGACATAAAAATATATATATGTTATTTATATGTCATTTTTTTGTTAAAAAAATTATTAATAAATTCCATGTATTGAGTGAATGTATAATACTACTTTGTAGAGGTGATAGAACACACGTCCCCAAACGATGTTATATTATTTCCTCAAATAGAATGCATGAAACAATGTGTTATATAATAATTCAAAATTTTTTATACATAATTAATATAATAAATATCATATATAACAATATTTACTTCATAATTTCAAACCATGAGTGGTGGTAATAAAAAATGTATGACATCGTTTGGTGAGGTGGTAGTCCACCATACACTCGAATAGTAATCTCATTACCCATTTTATGGAAGTGTGTCAAGATTTCAGTATAACAATTAGAATAATGTATCCTCATTATATTTTATATACCTATGTTATTATATTATAATTTAATAAGTATAATATAAGAGGTGGAGATAGAAAGAATATAGAAATGCATGTTAATGAATATTACCTTTTTTCAGGTAACTTCAGTTGGTTTACACCAATGAGAGTCGTTGGTTAAATTTTTTTGTTATGTGAGGCTTCTAGGATGAGATAAGGTTTTTTGAGATTATATTTTCAGGTTTTGATAATCAAGAGGTCTCAATATGTGTTATAAAATGTGGTAGGATGTGTTCTGTTTTACAGTTTAGGAGGAGTGGCATCCATGTATGTATAATTTTGTGAACAGTATTGAATGTTCATCCCTACATCATGTTCCTCTAATAATAATCCAAATTATATAAATATGAAATATGGTATAATAATGCCTATCTAATTTACTTTTATATAAGTTTATTGGTAATTTTTACTCTTATTATTAATGTTTGACCTCTAATTAAACACATTTTCAGTGTAATTGCTGTAATTAATATTAATTTATTTCACTAATAATTTTGGTATAAAATTAGTTAAGATTACTAAAAATTATATATAATACATATTCTAAATATTTAATCCATTTTTTCAAATTCAAATCATAAAACTAGCCAAAATTAATTTAAAATTTATCTTGTGGTCGGGATGAGATAATAGTTTATAAAAGAGAAAAGTCCAAAATATTGACATGTTTTTATATAAAATTTCAATGTGAAATTGATTACAATAAAATAAATCGGATGTAGTTATATTCATTTTAAAAAATTATAATTTAATATTTATTAAAAATTAAACATAAAATTTTAAAGAAATATGAAAAAATGACATATTTTATTTAAATTTGGCACTTTTCACTATTCATCTAAATTGAAACATCATAGAAAAATACCAAAAAATACATCCAATGTAAATTTTAATATTTCACTATCAAAAATGTAGATTATGTTTTATTGATAAATTTATAATAGTGTCAAAATATAGTTTTAAAATATTTTCACCATTAAAAATCAGTAAAATTACTTTTTATTAAAATAATATTCATAATCATAAAACAAGATTATTTCCTATTTTAAGCATATATAATTTATTGGATGAACGTAAAAAATTGTAATATTGTTTAAAAATAATATACTTATTCCTTTTCTGACCAAGTAATATAATTTCTAATTTATAATTGTTACAAAAAATAATAATATTATTAGTAAATTATTCATCGGTATAACATAGTTTTGCGTGCAACACATTATTCAAAGAAACCATTTTTGTGATTCATGTAATTTAACATCCGAGATAAATAATGGTTATGATATGTTCACATTTATTAATATTTTGGAATTAAATATTAATTTTAGTTTAATAGTGATGCTATGTTTGATGGCATACTAGATACAAAACAACATGTTACTTTGAAATCTTACATTGCACAAAGTGTTGAATTATACTGAAAAATAGTAATATAAAATTTTTATTTTAAATGGTATTTAACACATAATAGTATTATTGGAGGGAATGAATAGAACTAACTATAATATGATTATACAATTTTGTCAAATTTGTTTACCTTTATCAAATAAATGTTAGAGGCTTAAAATGTGAATGTATTAATTTTTAGGCAGAAATACTCTAATATTTTGTAAAAGGTCGATTTACTACCTTTTTAATGGAAAAAGTTAATATGTCTAGTTTTGGTTAGTATTATACATTCTATTTCAAAAAATAATATTATTCATTATAAGCAGGAATCAAATTTTACAAAGGTTAAATTTTGGTATTTTTATGATAATGATCAATTTTTAATGAATAGTGAAAAATAATGTTATTTAATTCAAATCCTCTATTTAACATAATTTATTTATACTATTAGACTATATATTTAATTGATTTTAAAGTTTAATTAGATTATATTTGTACCGTTTAATCTAATGTTGGTCATTGGTTATAATTTCACATTGAAATTTGAAATAAACGAATGTCAATCTTTGGATAGTTATTATTTCTTAAAAAGACACTTTATGGTTCTAACAATGAAATTTAATTTTAAATTAATTAATGCAACTTCTATGTTTTGAATTTTTAAAAATAGACTTCATCTATTGATTCTGAATATCAAATTTAGTTTAGGGTTCATATTTCGTTTTTTTCTAAAAAGCATCAATTTTTGATGAATAGTGAAAAATACGACTTTGTAGTTAAAAAAAGACTTTTTCATTTAACTGAAAATTTACCTCTTATGTGATTTGAATTTCTAAAATCCTATATACATGGTATTCATAATAATGTAAAATTTGTTTCAATGGGATGAAAAATAATTCTTGGTGAATAATATGTTTTTATTTTTTTTACTACGGTTAATTGTAAATAAGGCAATTCAATGTAGAAATAATATTATAGTAATATAAAATTACCTAAAAACATTTCCTAAAATTTTTAGATGAGTCATGGAAGATGATTAACATATTTAGGTGAAACCTTTGGTTATTTAAAGACACTTGGGTAAGATAATTACATTAACAACTTTTTATTTAAAGAAAATATAAAAATATCACAAACATGTCTCGTTTTGCTAAAACAAGTTTAATGTGGGGATATATAATTGATATATTTGACTACAAATATTCATTGGAAATATAAACATATTTCATATATCATTGTATTTTATTTATAATTTATAGATATCAAATAAATATATTTATTTATGACACAATGATGATGTAATGATATCTTCATTAATGAATGTTTTAAATAAATGAGATTATAGATGTTAGAATAAATTTATTTTAAAAATTTTGTGCCTAACATGAATTTTTGGGATTCTTATGACATGTTATATTTGAATTATTTTAGGTTTTTAAAAATAATTATGTTGTTATATATTTTTTAAATGTCCTGATATGAATAGTATTAAAATTTACATAAATGAGTTTTTAAATCAATCAATATTTAATTAATTGATATAATAATTATATAAATCTATGATTTATCCAAATTTATTAGACAAGGTTGATAATGTCATTTATGAACCTCTTATGGTTCAATTTTCATTTTTTGGTGACTATATTTATCATATAGAATGAATATATAAGATAACATGGTAATGTTAATTATGTTAACAAAATGTTAAATAAAAAGGACAAGGATTAAAAAATATACAAAAACATTCCAATTCTTATCAGATTATTTTATTTATTATTATATTCACTATATCCACTAATTAAATATGGTTTGGTCATTTTGAAACTGAAAATCATTTTATAATAAAATAAAATTTTTATTCATTCCTAAAGAGCCCCCCCTCCCCCTTATAAAAGGATATCACCTGTAACCCTTTACTCACATCTCTCAAAAACCATAGAACAACCAAAATCTTTCCAAATAAGCTGCCACGATCCCACTATTTCACCTAGAAGCCTTAACATAGGCATAAGGCACTTCAATAAAGACTTTTGGTTCAAACCAAAGAGAGATACCTGATTTAAAGATAACGTCTTCCCTCAAGTTCTCTTCTATTATTTTACTTCTTCCCTACCATAGCTATTTTCATTCATTGTTTACATAAAAACCCCATTATATTAAATATAATAGGTTTTTGATGGGAATGATACTAAATACAGATAAACACACCTCCATCTAATTGGTATACAACATAATGTTATTAGGGATGACGAACTACTGTCTCACAAAACAATGATTGTTGAATATTCTCCTACCACATCTTACGGTGGCCATTATGATAGAACTGTAATTATATTTTACATTTAGGATATTTTTATCTCAATGATTCTATAATTCTCTTTTATAACATAACTTTATGATTTTCATGTTGTATATATATGATAGTTTCATTTGAGGAAGTACGGACTACCGCCCCCTCAAAATGATATGACTCGTTCATACCATAAAAGGAAAGTATAAAGGATGGTGTTAATAAACATATGTAACATTTATAAAATATGATATTATACTGTAATAATAATATTTGTCTGCACCATTTGGTTTTCATTCCTTTTGAAATGAAAAAATGAAATGTAAGTAGCGTTCATGTTTATGTAAGACTTACCTTCTCTAGGAATGGTGTGATTCATTTTCATATATCCAAATGATATGGAATATTATAATATATATATAATTGATATATTTGATATATAAATCATGAATTTAATTATGGAGATAATGTAATTTCAACCACATAGAAAATTTATAATTTTAACAAGATCATTTTTTACTCAATTTTCGAACATTGAAAAATTTTCTAATATGAACACAAATAATTAAATAATTGTTATAGGACGGTAATAAGTGATATAAAAGGAATAATAAACATGGAATGTTTCTTAATAAATTATAAATTAACTTATGTTTATTATTCAATAAATTAATGAACGAATGGGTGAAGTCAGACACAAGTTAAGGGACTTCATCTCAATCTCCTTTCATTAAGGCTTTTTTTGATAATATACACCTCCCCGTTTTATACTGTATATAATAAACCTCGTTGACTTTTAATTTCATTAAATGTGAATCCTTTTTCTATGAATCATTTTACTAGTACAAATAGGAATGTTTTAACATTTGGATTGATAATAACATCTCTGCGGATGTAATCATTATTTGACATCCTCTAACACCCTTAATGTTTTAGAAAGGAAAAGAAATAACTTATTCCCATTTTGGGTGTTTTCTTAGTGAAAATGGTTTTTCAAATATTTTAATTTTTTCAATATCTTGAAATTATTTCTTGTGATTGTAAATTAAATGTTATTATTGAAATGTGATATTTTATGTGTTATGATCTTATAATGGTACTTGGACATTTGACAGGTGGTTAGGTGATAAACGAAATGAGAGGAGGTGTCGTGATAATCTAGGATGTGTGGTTATGTTATAACATCCATTGCATTGGGTATATAATTCAGCCATATGGCCATTGAATTTAGTGATATGTATGGATGTAGACTGTATGGTAATTCCATTTATGTATGTTTATGTCCCAAGTTACATTTATTTGTTATATGATCTTTATATGAGTTTCATTGTAATATTTTAGTAAAAAAATGTATGAAATGATCTTTTATTTAGTGAAGAGTATTTACTAGTTCATAAAGGTGAAAAATACAACTTATTATAATTTATTCATTGTTTATTTTTAGTTTTTAAAAATGAAAAAATTTCCTACATTGTCTATCCATTACTGAGCTTTTATTACTCATCCTGTGTTTTTTTAATTTTTTTTCACATGACATAATGTTTGATAGGGTGAAGGATGGATCCTGTAAAACTCATGCCGGCTAAAATAATGAACTATACATTACACTTTTTTTCAAGAGTTTTTATTTTATGAGAAACAGTATACTAATTAGTAGTGTCAACTTGTAATATTTCAAATTTATATGTATATGTTATGACCTAATTATTTAATTCTCTAAAACTGAAATGATCCTCCATTTTAATTGTTAACTTAATTCAAGATTAAGTAATGTATATGGTTGGGGCCTTATATTTGGTATCAAACGTGTATTTATACAATATTATAAGTTAGGGTATTGTTAAATTAATATCCCCAAATTAATTTATGGTATGATTGAAATGATATAGAATTTAAATATTACCATTTTGCTTCACCTAAGATAATTCTGTGTTCAAAATGGTTTTCTGTAAAGGAAACAAGGAAGCTATTTTGGGAAGGGATACAGAGGAGAATCACCTTCTAAATAAGTATCTTTAAATAGTCGGAAACATAAATGAATAGTTTGTTATTGTAAGGGAGCAGTTGTCTCAGGCTTTAAATGGTGGTGGTATACATAAACTAGTCCAACCAGACCAACTCCAGAGGAACAAGTCTGTAGTGGATCATTACATAATGTTACATCCCCCATAATTCAGAGGATCATCTAACACTGTTCAATCTCTTGTGTGGATCAATGCACTAGAAAATATTTTCGATGTCAGGGGTTATATAGAGAATGAAAAGGATAATATTTATATTTACTATTTTTAATGTTAAGATAATCAGTGGTGATCTATGCTAAAAAATATCAGGGATAGTGAAGAGTTTGATGATTTTGGTTGGGATAAATTCAAGGTATGTTTTTGGGTAAATGTTATCCTAAGGTGGTTCAATATATGAGTGGAAAACAATTCTTGTAATTTAGATAAGAGGATAACTCGAATCCATCTTATGAAGAAATGTTCAACTATTAAGGTACGCTTCAATTTTCCTTTGAGATCTTGATAGAAGCAGCGATATTTAAGTGAATTAGCACTTCGTGAAATAAAAATCTATGAGAAACATATCAGATCAGTCAAAAAAGTAGAAATGGAGGTTTATGATAATAAGGTGTTTCAATAGCGAAAACAAAATTAGAGGTCCAGTTTGTAGGAAAAGGAAAAACATTATTAAATAAGCATGGAGGTATAAATGTTAAAAATCCATCTTTTGAGAAGTGTAGTAAAAATCAACCTGGAGAATGTTTATCAAAGACTGGAATGTGCTTCTAGTGTGGTAATTCTGGTCATATTACTTGTAATTTTAAGTAATATGATCAATAATGAGATTAAAATCTGGTGGTAGGATGTTTTAAGTGCAATAAAATAGGTCATTATTAAAATGAGTGTCCAATGATGAACTCAACTGATGGAAATCATCATGACTACAAACAGAATGGGGTGGTGAAATACTTTTAAACTATATTAGAAGATGTTTGGCCATCCAATGATGTAGTATGAGGTACACTATTTGATTATTTTTATTATTCAAATGTTTTCCTTGATTCAAGGTCTACACATTCTTTAAACTATGAGAAATGTTCTAGTATGTTAGGAATTCCATCTGAAGATATGAATCTAGAACATATGGTAAAAACACTGGGAGGAAATGATGAAAAAAATTAAATTATAAGAACATTCCTGTCTTTTTGTGTGGAAATAATCTACCAAAAAAACCATATTGTTTTTCCTCTAGTAGAGTTTGATGTTATTTTGGGAATGGAATGACATTTCGTTTATCATGATAAGAATGACGATAGAGCTAATGTGGTTTCATGTCAAAATGAATTTCAGTTTTTGTACTAGAATTTACCATTAATTTTGATAACATATTCTGAATCTGAGAAACTAGTGAAAGATTGAAATAAATGTTACATTTAATATATTGTTGAAATCAATGGAAATATTATGATTAATAATGTTCCTGTATTAAATGAGTAACTTGATGTTTCTCCTGATGTGTTTCTTAGTATAATACCTGATTGGGAAGTATAATTTATTATTGACTTAGTTACTGATGCTAGTCTAATTACAAAACCCTCATATCAAATCGCTCAAATTGAACATTTATAGATAAAGAATAAATTTCAATAGTTTTTAGATAATGGTTACATTCGACCTAGAACATCGCTATGTGGAGATTATGTATTCTTAGAAAAAAATAACGATGGTTCAATGAGACTTTTCTTTGATTATAGAGGATTCAATAATATCACGGTTAATAACAAGTATTCATTTCCTCATATAGATGATTGTTTTGATCACCTCTAGGAAGTTTAGTATTTTTCAAAGATTGACTTGAGTTCAGTGTACTATCAGTTGAATGTAAAGGAGTCAGACATTCTGAAGACCACATTTCATACTAGATATGGACATTATGAATTATTAGTTATTCATTTTGGGTTAACCAATGCCCATGATGTATTCATGTATCTTAGGAATATTATTTTCCATGAGTTCTTGGATAAGATTGTGGTTGTGTTTATTGATGATGTTTATGATTATTCTAAAAGTAAAGTGGAACACGAATGTCATTTAAAGGGTGTCTTGAAAACCGTGAATGAAAATATACTATACGGGATATTCATCAAGTGTGTGTTTTGGTTATAAAAAATTTTGTTCCTTGGACACATTGTTTTAAAAAATACAATGACTATTGATCCTACTAAAACAAAAGTTGTTGAAGAATTGCTACGACCTACCAATATCACATTGATTCGTAGTTTTCTTGGTATAGAAGATTATTACTGGAGTTTTTTTGAAAATTTTTCAAGTTTATCTACCCCAATGACTATGTTAACTCAAAATGGTCTTAAGATCATTTGTAAAAATGAATGTGATTATTTTTTTTTTGTAATTAAAAATAATATTGGTGAATGTTCCAGTTTTGGAACTACCTTCAAGAGATAATGAATTTATTATCTACAGTAATGCATCGTGGAATGGAATTGGTTGGGTCCTAAAGAAGATTGATCAAGAAATTTCTAATGATTCACATTAGTTGAAACCTCATGAGATCAATTACCCCACACATGATTTTGAATTAGCTGTTGTTGATTTTGAATTAACAATATAGAGGCATCATCAGTATGGAGTAAGAAGTGAAATATATACTGACCACAAAATGTTGAAATATATATTTACACAAAGGAATTAAACATGAGATAGAGGATATAGTTATAATTAATCAAGGATTATGATTTGACAATCAATTAACATCCAGGAAAGACAGATAAAGTGGTTGATGCTTTGAGATGAAATAGTAATGATACCTTAACCATTCTACAATTCGAACAAGATCCTTTAGTTATAGATTTGATCAATTTTGGATTGGAAGTTATTGGTGCTGAATATTCCTATATTTTGTTTTATTTTTCAATATAATAGTCTCGAGCAAATAGAATAAAGAAAGCACAAAAAGATGAAAATGAGTTGTAGAAAAAATTATAATTGGTATAGAATTGTATGTTATGTGAGTTTAATATTGATATAGACTATTTTTTGATGTTTTTAAAGATATTATATGTGACTTTTGATTCATAGTTGAAGAAAGAATTGTTTTGTTAAGATCATTGTTCACTTTTTTTAGTTCATCCAGGAAATACTAAGATATATAGAGATCATAGAGTGTATTTCTAGTGGGATGGAATGAAAATAGATATTATTGAATTTACTGTGATGTGTTTGAATTTTAAATAGGTTTAAGCTATGTGACAGTTACCGAAATTAATGATTCATTCTTTACTGGTGCCAGAGTGGAATTGGGAAAATTTATCCCTAGACTACATTGTGGGATTTTCAAAGACATCTATAGGTAACAATGTAATCTGGGTTATTGTTGATCAGTTGACTGAAACATCTCATTTTCTTCCTATTCGTGATACATTGTATCTTTATCAACATTCTCAGTTGTATGTTAAAGAGATAGTCATGTTACATGGGGTTCCCCTATCTATTGAATCAGATCGTGATCCCATGTTTATATATAACTTTTAGAAGGGCCTTTAGAATTTGTGGGGTATTGAATTAAATTTTAGTACGACTTTTCATCTAGAATCATAATGGGCAGTCAGAAAGAATAATTAAGACTTTGGAAGATATGTTATGTGCAACTTCAATGGATTACCAAGGATGATGGGACCAATATCATTCTTTGGATGATTTTTTAAGAAATAAATTTTTCATTTTAGTATAAAGATGGATTTTTTTGAGGCATTATATCGAAAGCTATGTCGAACACTATATTTTTGAAACATAGTAGGTGAAACAAAGTTTATGGGACCAGAATTGTTATAAGAGATGGAGAAGAAAGTTCAGTTGAATCAGAAGCACATGAGAACAACTTAGAGCAGGTAGAAAAGTTAAGCAGATAATCGAATGACGGATTTTTCTTTTGTGGCATGTGATTATGTCTTTCTCATTGATTATCCATGGAAAGATGCCATTCATTTTTCCATGAATGGAATGTTGAGCCTAAGGTTCATTGGACCCTATGAAATCCAAGAGAATTTTTGATCACTTTCGAATTGATTAGCATTACCTCTAGGTTTTTTCGAGTTACACAATGTTTTTTATGTTTCAATGTTGAAAATTTATATTCCTAATCTATCTCATGTTTTGAGACCAGAGGTGGTTCAGTTGGGAGAAAATCTGTATTATGAGGAACAACCAGTCCCGATTCTTAAACGAAGAGAGCATGTGTTGCACAATAAGGTAATTAATCAGGTTATTGTTTTGTGGGAAAACCATATGGTTTAAGAGGAAACTTTGGAATTTGAAAAATTTTATGAGGGATAAATACCCCTATTTATTTTATATGATAATAAAATTGTAAGGATGCAATTTTCAATAGGGGGAAGGATGTAACATCCCATGTAAATAAAGGCTTTGATATTTTCTTATTTAATAATATTTTTGATTTAAATATTATTTTTACATTAAATTGGATGCTATGTTCTATGACGTACACGATATGAAAACCCGGGTTTCCTTGAAATCATATGTTGCACACAATGTTGAGTTATACTGAAAAATAATAATATAATATTATTATTTTAAATGATTGTTAATTCATAACCATTTTATTGGAAGGAATGAATATAAATAACTATAATATTATTATATATGTTTGTTAAATGTATTTACCTTTATCTAATAAATGATAGAGGCTTAAAATTTGAATGAATCCAATTTTAAGCATAAGTACTCAAATATTCATTAAAAGGTTGAATTACTAATTTTGGGGGAGAACCCTTTTAAAATATATTTTTTTTCACTTTTATATGTTTTATTTTACAAAATTAACTTTTTTTTAGAAGTGGGAGATCAAAATTTACTTAGGGTAAAAATTTGGTATTTTTCTGATAAAGTTCTTTTTTTACGGAAGAGTGAAAAATATTGCATTTTAATTTAATTTATTTATTAGGTTATATATTGTTTTTAATTGGTATTTAAGTGTAATTATATTATATTTTTAACATTTAATCCAATTTTTTTCATTGGAAGTAATTTCATTTTGAAATTGGACATAAACGAATGTCAATCTTTTGATAATTATTATTTCTTAAAAATGAGCTTTCTGGTTTTGACAATGATAATTATTTTCAATTTAATTAATTCAAACACAATATTATGAAATTGGAAAAATATACATAATTTTTGGATTTGGAAAATCAAATTTAGAATTGGGATGATTTTAGGTATTTTTATGAAAACCGTCAATTTTTGATGAATAGTGAAAAATACTACTTAGTAGTTAAAATCTGACTTTTTTCATTTAAATAAAAATATACAACTTCTATGAATTGAATTTCAAAAATCATACATACATGGTTTTCATCAGAATGTAAAATGTGGTTCAATGGGATGAAAATTATTTTTGGTGAATATTTACTTTTGTTTTTAATTTAACGTGGTTAAAGGTAAATATGTTAATGAAGGTATAAATTTTTTTATAAAAATATTAAATTACCCTAACAATGGTCATAAAATTATTGGATGAGTAATGTTCTATGAATAAAATATTTATGTTAATCTTTTTTCCTTTGAATGCCACTTGGGTAAGATAATTACATTAATAACTTTATTATTTAAAGTAAAAAAAAAATATCATAAACATGTATTTTTTTTCTAAAACAATTTTAATGTGGGGATATATAATTGATATATTTGAATATAAATATTCACTATAATGCTAAATATATTTCATAAAACATGGTATTTTATATATAATTATTAGACTTCATATAAATAAATTTATTTACGACACTATGATGATATAATGATTACATCATTAATGAATGTTTTAAATAAATGAGACTATTAATGATAAAATAAATTTATTTTGGAACTTGATGTGTCATTAAGAAATTTTAGAGACTATTATGACTTGTAATAATTGAATTATTGTAGGTTTTTTGAATTAATCAATTTGTTATTGATTTTTTAAATTTCTTGTTATGAATTGTATTTAAATTTACATAAAAGTGTTTTTAAATAAATAAATATTTTATTAAATGATATATTAATCATAAAAATCTATGATTCAGAAAAATTACATAGATAGGTTGATAATTTCATTAATGAACCACTTGTGGTTCTATTGACATTTTATGGTAACTATATTAACCATATAGTATGAATATATAAGAGAATATGGTAATGTTATATAAGTTATAAAAGGGTTAACTAAACATAGATAAGGATTAAAAATTATCCAAAACCTGTCCAATTATTATTGGATGATTTTATTTCAACTTATATTCTCTTTATCCTCTAATTAAATATGTTTTGGACCTTTTGAAATGGAAAATAACTTTATAATAAAAAAATATTTTCAAATATTCCAAAAGAGCCCCTCCACCCCCTTATAAAAGGATACCTCCTCTAACCCATTACTCACATCTCTAAAGTTCCTTAGATCATCCAGAATATGCACAAATAATCTCCCAAAATTCAAATCATCCACCTAGAAGAATTAAATTAGGGATAAGGATCTTTAATAAATCTTTTGGTTCAATCCAAAGGAAGTTAGCCAATTTAAAGTAAATATCTTCACACGAGTTCTCTTCTTTTATTTTACTTCTTCACTCCTTATGCTCTCTTTATTATTATTTTTTTCAAAAAGAAACCAATATTCTCAATATAATATGTTTCTAATGATAAGGATTCAAACTTCACTTACACACTACTCTATATAATGAGTATAAAACATAATGTTTATGTGGACGGATAACTACTTCCTCATGAAATGACGACTTTTCAATCTTTTCCTACCACCTCTTATGGTAGACATTATGATGGAAATGTAATTTAATATGACATTTATGATATTTATTTTATCTCTATGCTTCATTAATTCTCTTCTATAACATATCTTTAGTATTATCATGTTTTATATATATGATAATTTCATGTGAGGAAGTCTGGACTACCTTCCCCTGAATGTTATATGACTCGTTAATACCATACATGGATCATTTGAAGGATGGGGTTAATGAACATACGTAACATGTATAAAATATGATATTATAATGGATTAATAATATGCCTATGTATCAGTTGGTTTTCATTCCTTTTATAATGAAAAAAATAAAATGGAGGCAACGTTCATGCGAACGTACGACTTACTGTCTCCATGAATAGTGCATTTCATTTTCATATATCCAAATTATATAGACTATTATTTATAAATTTATACTAGATATATTTGATATATATGATATATAAATCATGAATATCATTCAGAAGATAATTGATTTTCGAGCAATGGACAATTTATAATTATAAGATGTTTATTTTTTACTCATGTTCTGAATAACGACAAAATGACTGATATGAACTCAAATAATTAATTAATTGTTATTGCAAGGTAATAAGTGAAATTAAATGAATAATAAACATGAAAAGGTTCGTAAGCTTGTATATGTTAACTTGCGTTTATTACTCAGGAAATTAAAGAACAAACAGGTCTAGTTAGACATGTGGTAAGGTACTTCATCTCAATCTTCTTTCATTGATGAATGTTTTGATAATATACACCTCTTAATATTATATGTTATATAATAAATACCTTTGAATTTTAATTTCATTCAAAGGAAATATTTTTTCTAGGAAGAATTTTTCTAAATGACAAAAGGAATGTTTTTAACGTTTGCAGCGATAATGACCTCTCCGCCGCCATAATCATTATTTGGCTTCCTTAATAAGACTTAATGTTGTTAAAAGGAAAATAAATCCATTATTGATTTTTTGGGTGTTTTGGTGTATAAAATGGTTTTTGAAATAGATTTATTTTTTCGATATCTTGTAATGATTTCATGTGATTACAAATAAAATATTATTAGTGAAATGAAATAGATTATGTGTTATGATTTTATAAAGGTACGTGTACATTTGATGGGTGGTTACGTGATAAACAAAATGATAGGTGTTGTCGTGATAATATAGGATGGGTGGTTACATTATAACATCCAATGCATTTAGTATGAAATTTAGTCGTATGGCTATTCTATTTAGTAATATGTGTGGAAGTCGATCTAATTATTATTCCTTTTATGTATGTTTTTTCCCAAGTTTTCTATATATGTTATGTGTTATTTCTTTGGGTATTATGGAATGTTTGTTGTTACAAAATGGTATACAATGAGATTTTATTCAGTGAAGAGTATTTACTAATTAATATAATTGAAATGTACTACTTATGAAAAATTATTCATGGTTTAGTTGTAGTTTTGAAAAACTTACAGTTTTCCTAATTTGTGTATCCCTTACTGACCTTCTTATGAACATCCCATGTTTTTTTAAAATGTTATTCAAATGAATTAAAGATGAATGGGGACAAGTAGGGGATCAAGGAAAAGTCATGATTCATAAAATAAGGAACTAGACATGACACTTTTTTCAATAGTTTTTATTTTATGAAAAAATGGATACTGAATAGAAGTGTCTACATGTAATATTTAAAATTGGTATGTATATGTTTTGACCAAATTATATAATGCATTAAACCAGAATTTATCCACAATGTAAATTTTTATATTAATTAAATTTTATGTAATGTTTAAGTTTGGGGCCTTATATGTATGCTATTGAAAATAAAATCCGTTTTATCATACAATTACTAATAAAATGATAAATATTAATAAAAATGAAGATATGTATTATATCATTACCAGTATTGTTACATCCTCTCCTCCCCCTTTGTAAAAATATTCATTGTAGTTCCATTCACTTGAATAATTGGGGGTTTAATTCCCTCAATGCAATTACAGATTCTAATGTGTCTTCATCAATAGTGTTGTATTTTTATAAAACCATAACCGGTTGAATTACCATTTGTACCTGACACATTTTCTCTATGATCAATAACATCAACTAGATACCCCTCATATGAATGGTTCGAAGAAAAAACTACTTACGGGTTGAATTTTTTTGATTAATTGGGAATGTACATTTTTAACATTGAAACATGAAATATGTAGTGTATAAAGAGGAAATATAGAGGTATAACCCCTTCTTAGGAAATTGATCCAAATTTCTCTAATATTTCATGTGGTCAACTGAACAAAAAAATTTACTTCCCCTTATTACCAAAATGAAACACATTTTTTTCATAGAGAAAAATTGAGAAAAACCTGATCACCAAACTCAAAAGAAATTTCTTTTTCAATGGTAATCATATATCATTTTTATTTACATTGAGTTATCCACTTGTTTAGTTGAAAGAGCTAAACATTCTCTATCATTTCCTCTACCTAATTTTGTCCCATAAACGTCATTCCTCCCACATGTTCCCAAAATACTAGTTTTCAACACCACATTATATATATTTACTTGAAAGCTGTGATTTGTATAATAGAATTAAAACTATTATTATAAGAAATATCATCCAATGAAAATGGTATATACAAATGTACTTGGAAAGCCATTACATACGAATGAATCACATTATCAACGGTTTCAATCATCCACTAAGTCTATACATCATATTTATGATTAAAATATATACTCAAATTTAATTCAGAAACCAATGGCTTCTAATGCCCTTTATTAAAAATTTGATGTGATCCTATGATCATAGAATGATACAATAGAGAGAGGCACGATATGTAAATGGAAAATATCCATTAAATATAGTCTATAAATATTATATAAATACATTAAAAATCAATTAAAAATTAATTTTATGTTTTTGTTAATAGATCAATAATATCCCAAATGACATTATTCACTTGAGAAGTGTTTTTAATCCTTCCATGAATTCCATTGATATGTTCTCACATTTCCATTTTTTCACAATCAATGGTTGATGCATCCCCATTTGCAACTGTCTATCTACGTTATCCTATTATCAAGTCAGATAATTGATTTTAATTTTATCAATATTATATCTCATTATATACAATAAGAAATAATCCTGATGGTCTTTATATATCTTAGAGTTTCCCAGATGAACAAAAATTTGAGGACTGTGAGCCTTAGTCAACAACACTTTCCAAAACATTCAATCATAAGGATGAGATAATATTTTTCAAAATCATAAAACACCTTCTTCTTTATAATAAAATCAAACACATTCCCTTCATAATGGATCTCATCCTTTCACTAAAGCATTGATCCAAATTTTGATCTCTCTTAATTAATTTTGGAAATGTCAATTAAACTGAATCCGAAAATAAAATAGAGTATATCCATTCATCCACAACTTCTTGTGAAAATATTGTAGTGTCCCTCACCTGATTAGTCAAATGAATAGTATTATTGGACTAGGTTCCACTAGTCATAGGCGCACTTCCCCATACACACAAGTCTTTTAACAAGAAATGATGGAAAATTAGAACGACATTGAGGAGACTATACCCTATGCGAAAATATATAATACTAGTTTTATTTATAATGAAAAAATTCAATGAAGAATAATAGACTCAACATTATCAATGAAGGCCCACCAGTGGAAGAAGAACATTCAATATCATTAATTTATGAATTTATTGTGAACTGTATCTGGGGAAATAAAAGATAAGCATGCATACCACTGGTAGTAACTAAAGGTACATTCATCCAAAATAGGTCATACTTATCAGAATACAAAATAAATTCACCCATGGATGAACACTGTATCTCTATCTATCTGTCTATCTATATGATCATGGTAAAACAGAATGTAAAAATAAAAAATACATGGAATCTCCAACTAAGGATAGACCTCAAGGTACTATACCAATATCCATGCCAAACATCTCTCATGACCTAGCTCTTAATTTTTATATTTTAACTTAACATAAGACGTAAAATCTACACAAATACTAATGGTCATGTTCATGTTGTGATAAAATGTCTCAAAAGTATATCACCCAATGGTTCATACATAACATAAGTGTTTATGTAGACATGAATTATAAATAAATGTGAAGAAATTAAATACATTTTAAATAAATACAATCTTCATTGGTTCTAAATGGTCCCCCGAGATATGTCACCTACTATGGCTAGTGCCAAAAGCATGAATTAGAAAGAATAATTTTCCCATGGATCAATGTATCACATGATATACAATGGCCCAGGAGAACCCTCAACATCCACCATAAATCAAGTAACATGGAATCATTTTCTTACTAGCTCTTGGTGTCTCAAACAAATAGTTTACATCCCAAAGCCACACCCATGCATACAAACTATTCCCTCATATCCTCGATCAATGGAAAACATAATGTCAAACTCTATCATCTGATAGCATAATGATATCTTTCCAAAAATAATATTCACTATATTCTCATAAAACAACAGTTTGAGAAACCATTATATTGATTATCCCAATAATAATCCATGACCACAACATCAATATGAAGAGCCACATCCACTAATTTATAACAGCATATAAATCATTAAAATGATCCACACCTTCCATGTGGATTTCTAATGAAATCACCCTCAAAAAAATTTCTTTGTCGCACTACCAAGGGCTTCTACCCACCATAGTTGTCAAGACCAACTAATCATAGTGTCATAATTTGTATAGAAAAGTAATGTTTTCACTTTGGCCATCTTGAGAAACCCACGGTTGCCAAAATATAACCTAATCCATGCCAACACTAGTAACTCATTCCCTTGTAACCATTTCACTCAAAACTGATGACCTTGTCATCCCAATATCACGGGCCATGCTTATGCTGATGGCCTTAGTACCTCAACCGATATCCATGGAGACGATTCCTATTATTAATATAATTCAATAAATCAAGGACAATCCCAACATAACCATCATAATTTCCAAAATCCTGATGTCTTAGCCACCTCAATATATGGCTGATCCCATTAACACCCAATGATCCTCAACATTATAATAAAAGAAAATATATATGAATAACTCAATTTTATATTATCAATCAATTTAGTTAAATTTAATTTCAAATAAACATTTTGAAGAAGAAATTAAAATTTAAAAAACAATTCAATAAAAATAATTTTTATTCCTTTATGTAATGAACCAATTAATTATTAATGAATTATATAAAACCAATTAAAAAATAAATTCAATTTAAACCAAAAAACACCTTCCTAAAAATCCAAAGTTGTCAGCAACCTCTATCCCAACCTCCAAACCAAGGAAACAATTAGGGAAAGCAAAGAGTCTTCCAATATATCCCTACAGTCAATTTAATAAAAAGCATTAGAGGTCTCTGTCAATGTCCCACAGGAGTGATAAAAGTCAGAACTCCAAAAAGTATGAAAAAACACAATGTATGTTATGAACCACCTACATAATACTCATAAAAGTATCCACATCCGATATCAAGCTCTAACTCTAATAGATTTGAGTGAAATCATATTTTCTGTCAACCTCCCTGAAAATAGGTCAAATGGGATATGATGTATTTATATGATTGAGAGGTAATGGAAAAGATACATATAATATGGGGTGAGGTTAAGCTTACTACTGTTGCATAATCATACCTAATGGTGATAAAAATAGATAACTGATAGATGATATATGTAAATAGAAGAGGATGCCGAAAAAAGAGAGGCCTTCATCCTGATGTGTGTGAGACCAAGGAACAAGTCTGGGTGGATAAGGAGGGAAATGGAAAAACATATGGGTTATAAAATTAATTTTATTCATTTACATGGCTTCACATCATAGGTAACATGGTTAGTAAAACCATCTGAAAACTGTGGGACCACAGTGCATTGGTACATCCTTTATGGTAGTACCCATACGACATACCAAATGGTTTTATCTAAATGTTCACAAATTGTCTGGTTGGACTCTAAAAATATACAATAATCCACATGGTCATTCACCTTTTAACACTATTAAATAAAATCATACAATCATTCAATATAATGTTGCATGGAAACCTAGTAGGGGCTGCATAATTTACCCTAAACCACATGTAGTAAACTACAACTCAAAAACAAACCTTTATGCCTCCAAAACTCTGTAAAGCACTTCCAAACACTCCAGGAATTTTCTAAACCCCTAAACACATAAAATATATAGATATTATTTTAGGATAACTCTTGGAATTTTGTTTTAATTCCCAAAAATTTAATAGAACCCTCACCAATTGAAATGCTCAAAACAGGAGTGATTATTGACCCAATTAAAAAAATTAGGATGTTACAATATCCCCACATTAACATGGCTTATCCCAGAGCTGTAACACAGTGATATGGTAACAAAAATAATATTCCTATTAGAAACTATCCTAGGGTTCCCTGGTCACAAGGGTATAGGTCAACATACCTTATGGGGGATACCCACCTTAGGAGTGACCAACCCTTGTCTCAACCTATCCAAAACAAAATGTAAAAAATTGTCAAAAGACTACATCCTAGAACTAGGGACCTATTGTGATGAATCATTGCTCCTTCACCTTACTATGTTATACTATGTAGAATGATACACCTAATCAATTTATGCACTACGTTGGTGCCTGCCTCCTTCTCTTTTCATACATGGAACTAAGGTGCTCTGGAATAACAACATATGTCCAATACATACCAGTACCTCACACATTTATCATGTATTTCACTGAAACAGTTCACAGATGCCACTCAGATTATGTAACCCCTATCCATCGATTCACCGGTGTCAATTCACCTTAGAAACCAACATCCATTAATGCCCCATTACCTATAAAACTCATAAACTAACCTTTAATGATGCTAAAATAAATAGAACATAGTGCCTCACACCTCACAAATATATACATGCACCCGTGTTATTGAAAACCTACTGAATAGAATGTGTTCAGATAATATATATATCCCATGATCTTAGTGTACCCAAAAAAGGCATTCATCAATAGGCCATGCCAATGAAAAATGAAAGGTACCATGATATGCCAACAACATACCTCTAACCATCATCGGCTCTCCAGAATGTTCATCCCCTTGTGTCTCTACTACATGAACCTAAACTGATGCTTGAATATCGTATGACTAAACTACCTTTAGGGAGGCACAATTCATGGACCACTAACCCTACTGATTGGTCTTGTTGTCTCTCTCATAACCTATTCATGTAGTTTTACCTCGACTGACATAACCTACTGATCTTAAAACAATCATAGAAACTTGAGTATTCATTGGTCCCTAACTTCTAGTTAGATGAGAATATTTCCTACATAACCTCTTTATATTTTCGAAGAGTGTACAAACACATCAATCCTTTGGAGGCCACTCACACTGAGTTGGTACATGCCTTGGCTTCCCACACTGAATGAAGACCATATAAGAACTAGTCAGTGGTGGTCCTCTTGAGTCTGTGGCTTGAAATCCCTTCTAGAACACATCTCTTCATTGATTCCAACCACATTATGAATCACAACTCAAGTCACCTAATGTTCCTACCTGGCTTGATTATGACCTATATGTTAGGTTACCTCTTTTATGATTTCTTATTTAACAACCTCTGATAATGAGGTAAATCTAAAGATGACTACTTTCACCTAAATGTGGTGCCATAAATCATCTTAGGAGAATCTTGCCCTCGATGTTTCATCAATCTCCAAGTAAGGTTCAAGGAGAGAATTTTTTTTTATTTTCACTTCAGAGTTCACGATGGAAATGTCATCCTACCGAAGGATCAATAACTCCCATGATTTCTCATCCCTTAGAATCTCATTTAAAATGTGATTGAAGATCCTAGCCCCAATGTCCTTATGGTACAGTAACTCTTGTAATCCATTTAAATCATTCACATTCAACCAGATTTTGTCCAGTCCAAAGAGAATATAGGATTCCATTTTTACACTCTACCCCGGAGGCATCAATTGCTACATGAGAATCATATGCATAATCCTGATCCACTTATAAGCCTCATGTAGACAACCTCACCCTGATACAATGGAGGGTGGTGTGACTAGGACTCTCACATGAGATATGCCATAGATGTATCTACACCCTAGGCACCCTAGTCAATGCCCTAGGGAACCCACACAAGCCTCATACGGAGATACTCGTTGAGCCACAACCAAAACCCTACAAGATATGGATAATACCCAACCTGCACAAGAAAATGTGCCTGACCTTTAGGGGTTGCAACCTTTTCATTCTCTTGAAGAATAAAAAACTCTCCTTCCTGAAGCTCCATATTATTTTTAGAGGTGTAAATCCACCATTTCTATCACAACCATAACAAATATAATAATTGCCTCATTAATACATTACCTGCCATCAATAGTATATATACCAAATAATTTCATTGGACCTGACCATCTTGAGGAACTAAATCTCCTCAAATTCATGACCTTATATCCCAACCAAGTTTTCAAAATAAGACCATATCATAGTACCTATCATATCTAATAAGATCTAGGCTCATCTCATATCACATAAAATTTTTATACATATATTACATGGAATATCTCATTTATAATCCATTTCAAAATAAATTTTCATATCATTACACATGAATATTTAGAATTGAATATCCAAATATGTGAATAAATATAGTATAACATGCATACATAATCACACCTTTCCTCATCAGGCTATGGTTCCAAATTTAAATTCCTTTAATTTATGTGCAAAGGTTTATATCGCATTACATACCTCACCATGAAAAGGATCGCAAGTCACATATCATAAAAATTAACAACACAATCTCTAATTAAGCCTCCCAAGTTCGAAATAAAATCAAATGTAATAATAAGAATGATATAATAGTATATCCCGCCACTACTGACTTGGTCTATCCCTCACACATAGGGATGCTGGCACCCAAGCATGATATATGAATCTAGTTTGAACAAATCATATTCTCTAGTCTACCAGATCCCAAATAGTTATACTAGAAGAATGAAAATAATTAAAAAATATCCTACATATCATTAGTTTCTTGTCATGTACTACTTCTAAATTATATTCAATAATCAACATGAAACCACCTGTTGCATCCTTGAAATAATTATCCACCTGAACAGTGCTATCAGATTGGCTATTACTAGCCATAGGTGTGCCTCCCCATATTTAAAAACCTATCGAATAGTAGAGTGGGTAAAAAAGAAAAAAAATTTAGAGACTATAATATTGGTGGGAAATATGATATTGTCCCGAGTCGTAATGATAGCATGTAATTGAAACTAACAGACACAGGAGACTCAAACCAAACCTGTCAATATAGGAAGTACATTCAATATCAATTAATAGTGTAAGCATAGTAAATATAAGTAGTGTAAATGCAATATATTCCAACATACCACATGTAGTAACTAAACAAAAAATTCATCCAAAATAAGTCCTATATATCAATATACAAAACATGGTCATCCAAAGCCAACCTATGTATCTACATTCATATACAACATTTCTTGTTGATAATGAAAAGAAAATTAAAAAAAGGAAACTCAAACAAAGGAAAGAACTCAAGGTCATATTATAATATCCATTCCAAATAACTATTATGACCCAGCCCATGAATTTGATCTTCTACATTAATGAAAGGACATAAAACCTACAAGTTCCCCGAAGGGCTCGTGTACTGTGTGAGAACTTGTCTCATTAGGAAACAACCCAAAGGAGTATAAAAATAATAAAGTTTTATGAATTAATGAATTATAAATAAAACTAAATAATATCACAATGTTTTAAATAAAAACAAACTTCACTGGAGATCAGCATCCACTTGGGAGATGTCACATGCTTTATCAAGATACGGATGTCTGAATTAGAAGTGATCCTTGTCAATAGCCCATGGTTTCACCTAAATTACAATATCCGAGGTGAAACCTTAGGATCCAACTAAAATGAAGTGACTCAACACCTCATTTATCCTAACACCTCGTGTCTCAAAAAAAATCACTGACATCCCTAGGTCACCCAAAGTATTGTAACTGGTCCCTTAGACCCCTTCTTTAATGTACCGATCAGCTCAAATCATGTCATCCGGAGGCACACCGATGATTATCTTAAAACAATATGCATTGACTCATAGTAATACATCCTATTAAATATGTAAATTTATTATACCAATAATAATTATCAAAACCCATGTCCTTAATATGTTGAATCTTACCCAAAAATAGATAGCCTCATAACTATCAACTGAAGGCTCCTCAATATCCATGAGAATTTCTATGGAAACCAACACCAACACATTTCATAAATTGCAATATTGTGGGCCTCTACACACATGAGTTGTCTGAACCACCTCATCACGGTGTTCACCTTTGTTGACATGACTCAATTATGTGTTTTTCTAATCACAGGAGAGCATAAATCAGTAAACAATTACCACAACCACACTATCATTACAACCACATTCCTTTGTAAAAATATCTCTAAAATAAATAAAAATTCCATTCAAATATCATGAGAAAATCCAATCATGAATACCTCATCACATCAACTATTTTCCTTAACAACTAATCATTTGATAATAATCACACAATAAATTTGGTCCAATCCCAACAGTATGATTAAAATCATCTCAATACAGATGTCTTATATTCCTCAATCTCATGTTGCGGTAATCATGACCCCATGTGCCTCATCAGTATAACAAAAAAAATTATATGAATATTTCAATTTCAACCAATCATGAAACATGATGAAATATAATTTCATATCAAAATTATAATGAACAGATTAAATTTATAAAAATAATTAAATACAAATTAATTTAACTCCTGAACATATTATCCAATTGATTATAAATGAATTATTTATATCCAAATGAGAAAACAATTAAATTTTCCGAAAAAAACACCCTATAAAAAAACTATAGTGGCCTACAACCTCTAACCCATCCTTGATCCCATGAAATCGGTTAGGGATATCTTAGAGGTATCTCAAATATCCATATGATCAATTTAATATTAATTATGCTGTATCTCACTCAATTTCCCAAAGGATCGCTAAAATATGCACAACCCAATTCCAGAAAACAAAAAATAAGGTATGAACCACAAACCATTGACAAGTATATGTAAGAACATTCAATTTCGAGATCTAATTCAAAATTATTTGAGAGATGTTAGAGTTTCCTTCAACATCCATGATTATAGATTAAATTGACTAGGAAGGATTTAGTTCTCTTAGAGGCCAAAGAAAAGAGAAAGAGAGGCTATTGTGAGGTTAGACTTATGGATGTGGTCCAACAACACAAAATGGTAAGGAAAATGGATCCTTGACATATGGTTTATGGAATGTGGAGTAGAGGAGTGAAAATGATGGGCTCTCCACCTACTATTCACAAGAACAAGGAATAATTAAGGGGGATAAATAATTACAAAAGAAAAATAAAGAGGAGATGTCAGTGAAATTTTCATCCATTACTCGAACGCATTATTTAGTGTTCATGGTTATGAAAACCATATGCTAACCGTGTAGGCTATAATGTATAGGTATTTTCTAAGTCACAGTACTAGTGCGATGTACCACATGGTTTTCCACAACGTTTTGAAAACTATGGGTAGATCTCTGAAATAAAACTGGATATTGAGTTGCACAACTATGTTCCTTCTAGAATGGTAATCCCAAACCATGCGGTAGATCAAATCCAGGCCACATGGTTACCTAGAAGGGGCTTTATGGTTAACCCTATACTATGCGCCATAACCTAAAACACAAAAATAGGCCTTCAGGCATATAACAAATCCAAAATGACTTTTGAAAACCTAAAGATTTACCTAAACACATAAACCCATGCCAAATATTGATATTAGATTGTGGAAACTATCCTAATTGAGTTATAATTCTAGAAAATGAAAAGGGCACCACGACAAATTGGAATGTTCAGAATTGGAGTGATTTTTGACCTAATTCAATTACTAAGGACATTAAAAAATTCATCAAATAATTAACCTATGGGTTACATTAAAATCATAAAGTGTTTAATGTAGAATTAATATTTTGACTCAACGGATTGACCAATTTGTTTTCTTTTCCTGGATGATAGTGAATCACACAATCATAATCCTTTATCAGTTCCATAAAACTTCTTTCTATCATGTTCTAATATTTCTGAGTGAAAATATTCTTCAAACATTTGTGATCAGAATATATTTTAATTTCTTCTCCACGAAAATTATTCATTCATGTTATTAATGAATAAAATAGTATATAACTCAAAATAATTTATAGAGTAATTGTATAACGACCCATACATTACATACATGATTATTACATAGAAATTGAAGTACACTTATTACAACATATAACAAAACCATGAAAGGACCATATAGGTATAGTGTCTTTAGAAACTCAGAAACATAAACAACAGGTTCATAAAGCATCTACATTATCTCCCATTTATTTCATCATATCTAGAGTCCCTATTGGAATATCTACTTAATAACCTTATTCCAAACCGGGGGAAATAAAACAAACAAAAGGGTGAGCTCAAATGCTCAGTAAGGGTAATCAAAAGAAATATCAATCACATCATATTTATAAGAACATATCATTTTGGAAATCTTAGCATCCAAAAGAGATCATAATTTCATAACATGGGATAAATCATAGTACTGAAATGTAATCCCAATAATCATAACATAACACAAGAAACTTTGTGGAATACACACATAATCATAGATAATCATTCCTTAGTAGTCAAGATTCATATCCATGACTATCTTAGCGGACAAAGTCTATTTCTGAACCAAGTTCACTCCTCATTTCACTCCTATTTCACTGAACCAGATTTACCTGGCGTTCCATCCATGTCTATCTCATGATATATAAATCATTACCCAATGCATTGGATGGAGATATAGGTCCCACCCAT
Organism: Viscum album; assembly: GCA_963277665.1. Classification (NCBI taxonomy): domain Eukaryota; kingdom Viridiplantae; phylum Streptophyta; class Magnoliopsida; order Santalales; family Viscaceae; genus Viscum; species Viscum album. The sequence continues at coordinate 648,705,522 of OY728148.1, read as the reverse complement.
CTCATAATGATACCATTATTATGTGTGCCACAAAATCATAAACCATACATCATAGTATAACCCATGTAATAAAAATGGGAATCTTAAACATCATCCCTTCATAACATAATCCATATAAGATAAAAGGACATCTTAAAAATAATTCCATCATAACATAATCAAATAAAATTAAAAAATAGGGATAGAAATAGAACCCTATATTATCTTATATGGAAAATAATTTTCAGAAAACACTTGAACTCCATTCTTGAGGAAAATATCTTTTCTACTTCAAAATTTTTTTTCCTTTCTAAACATGTTATACAGTTTTAAACTAAAAGAAGTTGATTAAAAATAAAATTGATAACTTGTAAAGAAAGATTCATGGAAATAATTTTCTAAATATACATTCATGCCATATAATCTAAAGAAAACATTCTTCTCATACATTGGCCGGAAAAGTCAAAAAGTACCTCGTACGAAAAATGACAAAAGTTTCCTTTAATATCTTTTACTAAAAACTCACCGAAGGGTAAAATTGGATTTTAAGAATTGTAGTTGTATGGAAATAATATTACATATTGGGGAAACATGTATTTGCATGATAAATATTCCCCAATAAATTCTGAAGTATAAACAATCTGAGATAAAAAATTGAGATTGTGAGATTTTCCCTTACCAGAGGTACGATTTTCTTCGTAAGTGTCCAAACCTCTTGTATATTGATTTAAATAATATCATTGAATTATTCTAGAATCATACTTATTTTTATGATATCATATATGGTCATATTATTATCTTCTTATTAGTAATATTTCATTGCTACTTGTTATTCGGGTGTTTATTACTTTTTGTTCTTATGCGTGTTTTGTCGAATAAATTCTTAATCTTCATTTTGGATTATAGATACCTAATTTACAACATGTTATTAGAGTAATATATATTATATTCATTCATTCAATTCATTTATATAATCATTATATAATGAAAATCATGTAGTACGAGTCGCATCACATCGTGGAGACGGTATTCCGTACGTACGTACGAGCGATGATATCGTTCAAATGATCATGGAATTGTATTGGATTTCATGTATAATATGACAGAATCAAAATCAAATTTCAATAATCATATATATTTATTCTTTACACCATTATACCCATCCATGTAAGGTGGTGGTGGAAAGTAGATTACACCACGGCGTGGAGATGGTATTCCGTACGTACGCACGTGCGGTGATTTCGTTTTCCGTAGGATGGATAGATGGTAAAATAGGGTTGTTTCATAATTATAATAACATATCAGTATATTAGTGATACTTATGTTATTACTTCATTATGAAAAACCTAAAGAAGAAGAAGTGGAAGAAGAAATAATGTTGAAAGAATCGGTAACAGACATTTCCTCTTCTTTGAAGCACCTCTTTGAGACCTCCTTTTAGGTCACTAAAATTGGACTTTGAAGAAGACCAGGACCACTAGTATGTTTCTAGGGATGTTAATAAGATAATTTTTCAGGGTTTGTCTGATCTTGAAGGCTCAAAGTGATGTGAGGAAGAGATGGAGGAGGTGCCATTTTATAAGAAAGGAGAGGGGCACATTTGGAAAAACAAAAAATAATATTTTATTATAAAGTTATATTTGGTTTTAAATAGATCAAAATTGATTTAATTCAAATCCAAGGTAGGGATGGGTCGAAATACTCTCATCCAATAGAATTTAGAGAAGTTTAGGTATCTATTTTAACCATATCATTTATATTTAACTTTAAGTTAGATAATTTAACTTTTACCGTGTCTTCTTGTTTTCTTACACTGTAAGGTTAATAAACATACAATAACAAGCCAAAATAACCCCATGTTGTTTATTATTAATATATTTAACCTTATCTTAGTCATTTGGTTGAACCTTATATTTTTATTAATAAAATAACAATTATTAATATAAATTTTTTTTAAAAACTATTTTATGTCAATTTTGACACTATTTGGTAATTGATTTTTGTGAAAATCATAACAGAAATATTATTTCGAAAAATTTACTTAAATCAATAATAACAAGTCATATTAACCTAAAAATTATTTTAATTCATAAAAAGTCTCAAATTATATTTATTTCGGTATTTATAACATCAATTATGTCAATATTTTATTAATAATATAATTACCGCATCATCATTGTGTCATACAAACATTAAATTATTTAATGTCTAAAAATTACAAATAATATACCATTATGTAGGAAATATTTTTATATTTCTAATGAATATTTATAGACAAATTTATCTTAGGTATAACACTATATTGAAAATGATTTACTTATTAAACATTGATTTTTAATTTTTTAACACTTCTTTAAATAAATTAATATTTAATGTCCTAATCTAACCCAAGTGGGCCTAAATGGTCATATGTTATTCCTATGGTTTTTTTAGGTTGAATTACACTTCTCCAATAGAATTAGGACATGTGTTAGGGTATTAATAATATCATTTTTACAAATAATTACCCTATTTACTTTTACCCGTGGAAAAAAAGTAAAAAGTTACTATTCACAAAAAATTATTTTAATCACATTGATCCATATTCTACTTACTGAAATCAAACATGCCTATCAGATTTTTGAAATTACACTAACAAAAGTGGTAAAATTATGTTTTATGTGAATTTGGAAATTCTCTTAGGAGGTGGGTAAAAGACGTTGAAAAGTTCAATACAATTTTTATATACCTCAAATTATTATAAAATGACTCCAAGGAATTGAATTGAAATTATATAGGTATTATGTATCAATTTTGACCAAAAATAAATTTAAATAAAATAAATAATTATTTAAATAAAAAGTCTGTTTTTAAATAGTAACCCAGTGTTTTAACTATTCATCATAAATTGAATGTTTTCAAAAAAACACCAAAATTTCACCCTAGGCTATGTTTGATATTCCGAATCCAAAAATGAAGTCCGATTTGAAAAATAAAAATTTCAAAATTTCAAAAAAGTTGGTATTACTATTCATACCGGCCAGGTTTAGTAATATTTTAACAGCATATCGTTGTTTAGTGAAACTCGATTTTGTGTACGACGCAAGCTGTCAAGGAAGGTAGCGATCGCGTGTAAAGCAATCCAAGCTAGTGTTGTGTGTAGTGAAAGATCCCTTTGAGGATTTATATAACATAAAAAAAATATTTCTCATAAATGTCTCAGGTGTTACATTATACCGTCTTTAAAATGAATTTTTCCCTTGAAATTCATGACTTCATTATAGACAGATGAGGATAACACTCCCTCTTCATATACTCAAGTTCCCAAGTAGCTTCTTCTAATTGGTGGTTCCTCCATAAAACTTTCACCAAGCGAGAGGTCTTGTTTCGTAGTACTTTTTTGCTACGATCCACAATCTCTATCGGCTGTTCTTTATAAGACAGATCTTGCTCCAGCAGTACAACTTCTGAGCTGAGTACATGTGAAGGATCAGGTATGTACTTTCTCAGAACAGAAACATGGAACACATCATGAACTTGAGAGAGATTCAGTGGAAGCGCCAATCGGTAAGAAACCTTCCCAACACATTCCAAAATTTTAAAAGGACCGATATACCTTGGGCTCAGCTTTCCCTTCTTTCCAAATCTCATTACTCTCTTCCAAGGAGATATTCGTAAGAACACTTTATCGCCCACTTCAAACTCTACGTCTTTTCTTCGGTTGTCGACATAACTTTTTTGTCGACTCTGAGAAGCTCTAATGTGTTGTTGAATAGATCTGACTATTTTTTCCATATCATCAACATGATTAGGTCCTAATAGATTTCTTTCCCAAACTTCATCCCAGCAAGTGGGAGTCCTACATTTCTTTCCATAGAGAGCTTCATAAGAAGCCATATGAATACTGGAGTGAAAGCTATTATTATAAGAAAATTCTACCAAAGATATTTGTTGATCCCAAACACCTTTGAAATCCATATAGTAAGATCTCAACATATATTCTAGAGTTTGAATTGTCCTCTCAGACTGACCGTCTATCTGGGGATGATAAGAAGTGCTGAAACTGAACTCTGTATCCAGATTTTACTGAAGACTTCAACAGAAATTTGAGGAAAACCTCAGATACCAATCAGATATAATGGAATGTGGTGTTCCATGCAATCTTACCACTTCCTTTAAATATATCCTGGAAAGCTAATCTAGAGAGAAATCCTCTCTAATAGAAATGCAGTGTGCAGACTTTGTAAGATGATCAACTATGACCCAGATAACTTTATTGCCTTTGGATGTTTTAGGAAGTCCAGTGGCAAAGTCCATAATGATGTTTTCCCATTTCCATTCAGGTATGGGTAATGGTTGTAACATCCCCTTAGATGTTTGTCTCTCAGCATTAACTTGCTGACAAACCAAGCATCAAGAGACATATTCCGCAACATCTCTTTTCATGACATCCCATCAGAAGTACTCTTTCAGGTCCCTATACATCATCGTGCTTCTAGGATAAATAGATAATGAAGAACTATGTGCCTCATCCAGTATCTCCTTATTTAATTCAGGTATGGGAGGAACACAAACCCGATTACTGAACTTTATTATCCCATCACAATCAAGGTTGAATTCATGAACATTTCTCACATTCTTTTATAACTCGACATCTTCTTTCTTTGCCTCTTTAATCATCACATGTATAGATGGTTGAACATTCATTTGAGAAAGATATTATTTTCCCCTTCATTATAATTCCAAGATCCATCCTTTGTAAATCCATAAATATTGGATCTTTTGTGATCCTCATCATGGATAAGCTATAATGGTCTTGTCGACTTAATGCATCTTCCACCTTGTTTGCTTTCCTAGGGTGGCAATGAATTGAGCAGTCGTAATCCTTAATCAGCTCCAACCATATTCTTTGGAACATATTCAGCTCCTTTTTTGTGAAATATACTTTAAACTTTTATTATCAGTTTAAATGTCACACCTTTCTTCATTAAGATAATGCCTCTAAATCTTTAATGCAATGATTACCACAGTTAACTCCAAATCATAAGTTAGGTAATTTTGGTCATGGATTTTCAATTGTTTTGAGGCAAAAGCTATCACCATATCGTTTTTCATGAGGACACTCCCCAATCTATTATTGGATATATCATTGTAGACCACAATCCTTTATCCACTACAAGGAAGTGTGATCACAGGTGCAATGGATAACCATCTTTTCAGCTCCATGAAATTCTCTTCACATTCCTCCATCCACTCGAACACAACTCCTTTTCGAGTGAACCTGGCGAGTGTATTAGATAATCGTGAAAAATATTTCACAAAACTTCGATAATATCCATCCAAACCATGAAAAATTCGTATCTTAGTTACTATTGTTGGTCTCGACCATCTTTCGATAACCTCTTTTTTTGCTGGATCCCCAGATATCCCCTCTTTTGAGATTATGTGACCCAAAAATGAAACTTTTTGAAGCCAAAATACAGACTTGGTAAATTTGGCATAAATATTATCCTTTATCAAGGCCTTAAATATAATTCTCAAGTGATCTTCATGTTCTTCCTTCCTCGTTGAATAGACAAGAATATCGTCTATAAAGGCTATCAAAAGCTGATCAAGATAGTCTCTAAAGACTCTATTCATCATATCCATGAAGATAGCAGGGGCATTATTAAGACCAAATGACATCATTATAAATTCATAGTGTCCATACCTTGTACGAAAAGTCGTCTTTGGTATATCCTCCCTTTTGACCCTTAAGTGATGATACCCAGAATGAAGATCAATCTTGGGAAAGTATTGAGCTCTGTGTAGTTGGTCAAATAAGTCATCAATGCGCGGGAGAGGATATTTTTTCTTGATATTGATCTTGTTAAGTTCTCGATAATCAATTTAGAGTATCATTGATCCATATTTCTTCTTAACAAACAGAACTGGTGCTCCCCATGGTGACACACTTGGGAATATGAATCCATTATCGAGTTTCTCATGGAGTTTATTCTTCAATTCCCACAACTCATTTGGGGCCATTCTATAAGGTGTCTTTGAAATAGGCAAAGTTCATGGTACAAGTTCTTTTGGAAACTCTACTTCACGATTTGGTGGATGGACCATAAATTCCTTCATAATGACATCGTCAAACTCCGGTACAATGGGCATATTCATAATCGTGTGTTTCTCAGCAACCATTTGAGATAAATAACCCTCATTTAGGGGAATCAAGACCCATAATATGGAAGAAATTTCCACTGGAAGGTTATGTTCATCCTTGCATCGATAGACGATCATAGATTGATCTGGAATATGAAATGTGACTTTCCTTATTTGAAAATTGATATGAGATCCATATAAATAAATACAGACCATGCCAAGAAACACATCAAATTCCACTATAGGAAGGATCACAAGGTTTGTAGGAAGCACTTTCCCAAAAACTTCAATCGGAGAAGAATTATAAACTTTTGATGCGACAGTTGGGCCATTATGGGTTTCCACAGGTAACTCAACATCTAATTATTGAGGTAATATGGTGATACCCTTAGAAAATTCTTCAAAAATAAAAGATTGGGTGGATCCAAAATCAAATAAAACATTTTCTACTTCATAGTGGATGGTAAGTATACCTTTCACCACATCATTATCGTACTCCACATCACTGATAGAAATAGCATGTGACTTTCCTATCTCTTTAGCCTTAAGAGTTTATTGACGTCGATCATCATCAACAACCCTTGGATTAGGGAATTTATTGGCATAATTCCCCAGTTCCTTGTACTTGTAACATTAATGTGTAGGAGGTGCACTCTGTGTAGCCTTTTCTTTGTTCGCATCACTAGACATCTTCTTCTCATAATTGCGGCATTCAAATGCCCAATGACCTTACTTTCCACATTTGAAACATTTACATGTCCCATTAAGACAACTCCCTCTATGTTTCTTTCTACACATTGAGAATAAGGGAAAACTCATCTTCATTTCAGTGTGCTCTATAGATTTTCCTTTGAATTCCAATTTACTCTTCTTATCAAACCCATATGACTAATGGGTTACTCCAATCTCCATCTCATCCTTGAGATCACATCGAACAATTTCCTCGTAGCTATTGATGTCCCTTATGGATAACACCCTTCGAATACTTGGTTTTAAGCCACTAAAGAATCGATCGATCTTACTCTCAGGTTGGATAATAATACCAGACGTGTACCATGAAAGTATTGTATAATTTGCTTCATAGGTACCAACAGATTCATCGTCCTTTTGCTTCAGTTCAAGAAACTCCTTCTCCATCTTTGTTCGAATAATACGAGGGAAGTACTAATTGAAAAATATGTTACTGAACTCATCCTATTCCATGGACTCAATTTAATCCCTTTGCCTCGTATTCTTGATAAGATTCCATGATTGATCATAATAACCTTCCAAATGATATACTACTAAGATGAATTTATCATGTTCAAAACATTGAAGAACTAAAAATATCTTTTCAGTGGTACTGATCCATTTTTCAGCAACTAATGGATCATAAGACCTGCTGAATGAAGGTGGAAACTGCCTCATGAAAGATGCAACATAATGTTACTCCTTCCTTTTCTCGTTTGGAATCCTGCATGATTCATAGCTTGAGAAATTTGTGTGTGCATGGCTACAAGATTTTGTATTCCAGCTCCAATAATGATTGGTTGCTCAGGTGGAAAATCATTTCATTTCCCGTCACATTCCGCATTAACATGGTTCCTTTAGGTTCCATCCATTGACTAAAACCAAGAAGAACAGTGTGAGAAACACTAATTATAATTTGAAAACCCCATAATAAAGAATAAAATTTCACACATAAGTTATTATCATAGGTTGTTCATGGACATTTCTAAACCACTATGATTGTGTTTTATGCTTATACTTATCCTTGGGGTTCTTACTAAGGATTTCACATCCTAGTTTCCAAAGGTTGACTATACCTTTCCTCTGATACCAACTATAACGACCCATACTTTACATACATGGTTATTAATTCAAAATTGAAGTACACTTATTACAACATATGACAAAACAATGAAAGGACCATATAGGTATAGTGTCTTTAGAAACTGGGAAACATAAACAACCGATTCCTAAAGCATTTACACTGTCTCCCATTTATTTCATCATATCTAGAGTCCCTTTTGGAATATACTACTTAATAACCTTGTTTATGACCTAGGGAAATAAAACATACAAAATGTTTAGCTCAAATGCTGAGTAAGGGTAAACAAAATAAATATCAATCACATAATATTCATAAGAACATATCATTTTGGAAATCTTAACCTGCAAAAGAGATCATAATTTCATAACATGGGATAAATCATAGTAGAGAAATGTAATCCAGATAATCATAACATAAAACATGAAACATTGTGGAATACACACATAATCATAGAGAATCATTTCTTAGTATTCAAGACTCATAGCCATGACTATCTTAGAAGACAAAGCCCATTTATGAACCGAGTTCACTCATCATTTCAGTCATGTTTCACTGAACCAGATTAACATGCCATTCCAGACATGTCAATCTCATGAGATATAAATCATTACCCAATTCATTGGAGGTAGATATAGGTCCCACCCATCTCATAATGACACCATTATTATGTGTGCCACAAAATCATAAACCATACATCATAGCATAACCCATGTAATAAAAATGGGAATCTTAATCATCATGACATCATATTATAATCCATATAAGATAAAAGGACATCATAAAAATAATTACACCATTACATAATCAAATCAATGTAAAAAAATAGGGATAGAAATAGAACCCTATATTATCTTAGATGGAAAATGATTTGGATAAAACACTTGAACTCCATTCTTGAGGAAAATATCATTTCCACTTCAAAAAAATTGTTCCTTTCTTAACATGTCATACAGTTTTAATCAAAACGAAGATGATTAAAAGTAAACTTGAACACTTGTAATGTAAGATTCATGGAAATAATTTTCTAAAAATACATTCATGATGTATAAGTTAAATAAAACATTTTTCTCATACTTTGGTCGGAAAAGTCCAAAAGTACATCGTACGGAAAAAAAGAACAGATTATTTTAATATCTTTTACTATAAAATCACCAAAGGGTAAAATTGGATTTAAAAAATTTTAGGTGGATGAAAATAATATTACATATTGAGGAAAGATGGATGTGGATGATAAATATTCCCCAGTAAATTCTGATGTATAAACAATCTCGGATAAAAAAATGAGATTGTGAGATTTTCCCTTACCTTAGGACTGATTTTCTTCGTAAGTGTCCGAACCTCCTGTATAATGATTTAAATAATTTCATTGAATTATTCCAGAAACATACTTATTTTTATGATATCATATATGGTCATATTCATAGCTTCTTATTAGTAATATTTCATTGCTACTTGTTATTCGGGTTTTTATTACTTTTTGTTATTATGTGTGTTTTGTCGAATAAATTCTTATTCTTTTTTTTTAGATTATAGATACTTAATATAAAGAATGGTATTAGTGTAATATATATCATATTAATTAATTTAATTCATTTATATAATCATTATTCAATGAAGATCATGTATAACGAGTCGCATCACATCGTGGAGACGGTATTCCGTACGTACGCAGGAGCGATGATATCATTACCATGATCGTAGAATTGTATTGGAGTGTATGTATACTATTTCAGAATCAATATCACCTTAAATTAATCATATATATTTATTCTATACACCATTATATCCATCCAGGTAAGGTGGTTGTAGAAAATATATTACACCATGGTGTGGAGACAATTTTCCGTACGTACGCACGCGCGGGGATTTCGTTTTCCATAGGATGGATAGATGGTGAAATAGGGTTGTTTCATACATATAATAACATATCATTATATGAGTGATACTGATGTTATAACTTAATAATGAATCAAATAAATAAGAATAAGTGGAAGATGAAATAAAGTTGAAAGAATCGGTAATGGACATTGCCTCTTATTTGATGCGCCTCTTTGAGAGCTCCTTTTAGGGAACTAAAATTGGTCTTTGAAGAAGACCAGGACTAGTAGGATGTTTCTAGGGATGTGGATAAGATAATTTGGCAGGGGTTGGACGAGCTTGAAGGCTCAAAGTGGTGTGTGGATGAGAGGGAGGATGTTCCCTTTTATAAGGAAGGAGAGGGGCACCTTTGGAAAAAGAAAAAATATTATTTTATTATAAAGTCATATTCGGTTTTTAGTAGCTAAAAATTGATTTATTTCTAAGGAAAGGTGGGGATGGTTTGAAATCCTATCATCCAATAGAATTTATACATGTTTATGTTTCTATTTTAACCTTATCATTTAGATTTAACTTTATGTTAGATAATTTAACTTTTATCGCGTCTTCTTGTTTTCTTACACTATAAGGTTAATAAACATACTATAACAAGCCAAAAGAACCCCATGTTGTTTATTATTAATATATATAACCTTATCTATGTAATTTTTCCGAACCCTAGATTCTTAAGAATAAAATTACAATTAATAATAAAATATTTGTTTTAAAAACTATTTTATGTCAATTTTGATAGAAATATTATTTCTAAAAAAGTTACTTAAATCAATAATAACATGTCATATTAACCTATAAAATTATTTTAATTGATAAAAAGTCTCAACTTAAATTTATTTTGGTATTTATAACATCAATTATGTCAATATTTCATTAATAATATAATTATTGTATCATCATTGTGTCATAAATACATTAAATTATTCAAAGTCTAAAAATTAAATATAAAATAACATTACATAGGAAATCATTTTATATTTCTAATTAATATTTATAGTCGAATTTATCTTATGTATAACCCTATATTAAAAATGATTTACTTATTAAACTTTGATTTTAACTATTTTAACCCTTCTTAAATAAATTAATATTAAATGTCCTAATCTAATCCATGTGGGCCTAAATGGTCATATTTTATTCTTAAGGGTTTTTTTGGTCGAATTACACTTATCCAATATAATTAAGACATTTGTTAGGGTAATACTAATACCATTTTTACCTTTAATTACACTATTTACTTTTAACCGTGGTAAAAAAAGTAAAAAGTTTGTATTCACCAAAAATTATTTTCATCACATCGAACCAAATTTTACTTACTAACATCAACCGTGTCTCTTGGATTTTTTATATTCCACTCACAGAAGCGGTAAAATTATGTTTTATTCGAATTTCTAAATTCTCCTAGGAGGTGGGTAAAAGACTGTGAAATGTTCAATAAAATTTTTATATATCTAAAATTATTATAAAATGACTCCAATGAATTGCATTGAACTTATATAGGTATTATGTATCGATTTTGACCAAAAATAAATTTAAATAAAATAAATAATTATTCAAATAAAATGTCGATTTTTACATAGTAACCTAGTGTTTTCACTATCCATCAAAAATTGAATGTTTTCAGAAAAATACCAAAATTTCACCCTTGGATAATTTTGACATTTTGAATCCAAAAATGATGTCCATTTTGAAAAATAAAAATTACAGAATTTGAAAAAGTGGGTATTACTATTCATAATAGCTAGTTTTAATAATATTTTAATAGCATGTCGTTGTTTAGTGAGACTCGGTATTGCGTACGACGCAAGCTATTGAGTAAGGTCGCGATTGCATGTAAAGAAAGCGAAGCTAGTGTTGTGTATAGTGAATGATCCATTTGATGATTTATATTACATAAAAACACAATATTTCTCAAAATCTTCTTGGGTGTTACAAATTGAACTCATGAGTTTTCAACAAACATGAAGTATTAGAAATTGGATTCTCTTTCAACATCAGAACAAAACCTAGTCATCTCAACAAAGAATCATTTTATATAAAAACTCACCATATTAGGAATATATGTCTAGAACTGGGTTATTGACCAATATTCATTTCCATTAAAAAAACCAAACATCGCATTCCCAAAAATTTGATGAAAATCCCCAAAAATAATTTTAGTCATCACCGATAATATAAACCATAAAAGATATAATTAACTTAAAAATCATGTTCAAAATTAATGTAATACTTCTCCTTATACATAATAATAATATAATCATAACCCTAATAGAACATATCCCAAAAATTCCTTGATCAAATTATGATATCATTCCCTAAAATCCTCAGATGGAGTGTATTTATCTTTGAATTAATGGTTAACCTTTGAAAAATATTGACTCCCTAGATCCTCAATCACATTAAATGATACCCCAACACAAACTCTAGTAGTTGAAACAGTTTTTACTACACCGTTTTGTTTCTTTTGATGATTATTTCCACCTTAGGTAATCATCTTTGGACATGCATGGGAATAATTCCCTCTCAAATTACAACTAAAACAACTCACTAATGGATTTTCATTACATTATGTATCATCTTACTTTTAGTAATGATCCATATGAAAAAACATACCACCTCATAAGATCTTTATTGACATTGAAATAGAATCCCTAGGTTTTTTTCTACCTCACCTCTCAAAAGATGGTTGTTTGGTTTTCTTACCTCAGATCATATTTAATTAATTATTTCCCATTTCAATTAAAACTGAACCTTTTATTCTTTCTATATTCACAAGACACATGATTATCAAGAAATTTTATTTCTACTTTATCATCACATAAAACATGTTTCCCATAGATCTTAAACTCATCGGATTCCAATCCCTTAAATATCATAGATTCAATTGTAATTCAAATATATTTACCATATTATCTGTATCATGGACAGAATATATTATTCTCTTCACCAATTGAGTGATGTTTTATTCATAGAAATCCACCAAATATTCCTCTTTTAATATCAATTACTGGAATTATATTTCCATTTTATGATAAACATATTAGGAAGATATATTTCAATGGAAATATTTATAATTTCATCCCATTTCATAGAGTCAATATCATCATTTTGCTTCATATACATAACCATAGACAACAACTAGTAAGCTTTATCATCAATATAATAAATTTTAAGTCTTCTATTTTTGTGATATGAACAACCACTAAAATAGAATAACTATTATTGGGATATAATCGATCCTTCATGTAGCACATGGTCATAAACTTCTATAGATGATATGGGGTGTTATCCCATAGAATGATCCACTATCATCATGTTCTTATATCATAGATTCAGTTGATCTCATTCATAGACACCACCACTATTTAAATCCAATTTCAACTGAGCCATCTCTACAAAAAACTAACCATTTCTAATTTTTACTTACTCTGGGTGTTCATTCGAAAGCATTTTTTTGTCATGATGCATTCCAATAACTACTTCCTTTCTTCCACTGTAGAAAATATTTCTGAACAAATTTTTTATTTTTCAGATAGAGAAACCTGGTAATATTTGAATTCTATATAAACTATCATTTTTCATAATGATAAATATTTATAGGTCATTATACAAATATAAACCCAAAATATAAATTTATAGAATCATTTCTTTTATTAAAATAATTAGGAACCAACAGTGTTTAAAATAATATTGATTTTTAGTCTAGAAACTAAATTCTTTCACTTTTAGTATCATTTCTGGTTTATTGATTCAGAGAAATTAGTCCATAACCCCCATGTAATAAAACCAAAAAATAAAAAATGGACACCCCTAAAAAATATCCCTTTTTTCAATTATATAAAACACTTAAAATAATTACTAATATATTTTATGGAAAATAATCTCAACATTAAACATGTCCTCTTCCAATCCATTAATAAATAATAAATCCATGGAAAATAATTAAAATAAATGCGAGTATAATAAAAATATCATTAAGTGATACAAAATAAGGAAACCATTTTTTCATTGATAAATATTAAAAAATATGAAAACATTATAACAAAGCAACAAATTTCACCCATAAGATATAGTAAATGAATTCCTATTGAAAATAATATCATTTCATACCATTTTTTTGGGAAAATAATTACCATAAAACCGATAACAAGCCTCAATAAAACATATTGTTATATTTGTAAAAAATTATAATATCCTCTATTATAATTGGAATAACCTTGTAGTTGAATTCCATGAATAACGCTATTATAACATGAATATACATACAGATTATTTCCAAGCCCATTTATTTTTAGGGAAATCATAAACCCAACCAATGTTGTTTTATAATGAAACCACATGTCACATGTTTTTTTACATAGCCTCCATCATTGGTTTATTATGTAACCACCCATAACACGTGCATGTACCATTATATGGTCTAAAACATAATAGATTCAAATTAAAAAAATATTACACATAAAATTTCCTTTTAAATCACATAAAAATAATTCTATATAGTAAAATATTTAATCAATATTCATAACTAATTTTCAATTACAATGTACCTAGAAAAAGGTAAGTAGGAGTTTCGTTTTATTATTTTAAAAACCTGAAGGTTTGTAGAGGAATAAAAATATCAAAATAGATTTACAATATCCATTATATTCCTTTTAAATCCATATAAATAAATTTTTAAAATAATATCAATAATATTTAGATGGAATAATCTATTAAATAAATAATCATTCAATGCGCCCCATTCACCTTTGAAAATTTTAATAATAAGCTCCCAAATAGAATAAAGTTTAAAAAAATTTCATAACATGATAATAACTAAATTAATGATATTATATGTCAAAATAGGTTATATAGAAACCTCATAAATTAATTTGGGTGTATAACATCAACATATCACTCAATGAAAGGTGACTAAGACAAAATCCATTACTAAGAGTCTGAATTGTCTCGTGTGACTTTCAATTTATAAATAATAAAATAATGATGATTAATTAATTTTATTAGAACCTTTTTAAATTTTAATAATACACTTTTAACTTATTTTTATTTTATATACAACTACTTCATCAATTACATTTACATTGGGTGTTTTGACCATATTCAGTTTGTGTGTCAAAAATGATTGTAGTTTAATAACTACGGTCTTAGATAACATTATATAAACATATGAATAATAAAAATTAAATATTATTAATATATATTCCAAAAAATTATATTTTTAAAACCAATAATAATATATGTTTTAATAAATTATACAATGTTGCAATGACTGATAAGGTTTGTCATACATACGCATAAGCAACATTTCCATTTTTCAAATATCATTATGGAAAGAATAATTGTAACATTTATCTTTAAAAAATTAACAATTTACAAGAAAAATATTTTATATTATTGTAGATATATATATATAATTATATTTGTTTAAACGTAATCACATCGCTTTGAGGGGGATATTGTGCACATGTCTGGGAACGACCTTATAACCTTTTCATTGTCTTAAAAATTATAGAATAAAAATGATATATTATATTTCTAAAAAGGTAAATATGTAATAAATATAATAAATTTATATATTATTTGTGTGAAATAATTTTATTAAATGAATCATTAATATATTCCATTTAATGTTTTAATGTATCTTATCGCTTTGAGGAGGCGGTAGTCCATACATCCAGAAACGATGTTAATATATTTCCTCAAAATGTAAATCATTAAGGAATCAGTTATATAATAATTTTATAAGTATAAATACATCATAAATATAAAATATATATATAATATTAAAATATTATTTCCATCAAAATTTCCAACCATGAGTGGTGGTAATGGAAAAATGAATGACATTGTTTCGTGTGGCGATGTCTAATGTTCATATGAACAATGATTTTATTACCCATATTATGTGTGAAGGTATGGGTAAAACAATTTGAATTAAAAAATATAATTATATTTTGGACATAAAAATTATCATATAATTATTGAATAATAAATATCAAATAGGTGGATAATGAAGAAAAACCATAATGCATGTTGAATTTTGTTCGCTCTTTTTCACGAAACTTCTTTTGGATTGCACCGAAGGGAATCCTATGTTGAATTTATTCCAAAAATATTACTTATAGGATGATTGGTGGTATTTTAATATCTTATTTTATCAGGGGTTGGATTATTTAAATGGATTTATAGTATTTAATATATAGGGGACGGTTGGTGTTTTTTTATAGTAGAGAGGAGTGTTATTCTTATGAATATAAAAAGTTAAAAAAATTGAGAGTTATTCCTTAAATCATGTGATTCCAATGATGAAATAAATTAAACATAAGAGGTTATATTTTCTAATAATTTAAATCCAATGGGTTTTTATGTGTGCATAGTTCATTTGTGATCTTATGATTAAACATTTACCACTATGTGAAATCATTTTTACACAAATCACTATAAATAATTATAATAGATTTTAAAAATATTTTTCGATGAAAAATCTGTTGAAATTATTTTTAAATATAGATTATTATGATTCAACTATGAAAACCATTTTTCTATATTATAACCACATATGGTAACAAACCTAATTTAAATTTATTTTTTCAAACAATATGAGGTAATTGGTTTTTAAAGAAAATAGATCAAAAGATTGACATTATTTATATCAAATTTCAATATTAAACTGCTTTCAATGACCTAAATTATATAGATTTAAAAAAAATAATAATTATACTCTAAAAAAATCCATAAAATAATTTAAATATATAAATAAATTTTAAAAAAATGCAATAATGATTTAAAATTCAGTAATTTTCACTATTCATAAAAAATGACAATTCTCCATAAAATAACAATCATCACCCCTCATAAATTTTTATATTTCTATTTAAAAATTTAATACTATTATTTCATATAATAATTATATAACTTCAAAAATTTAATTTTAAAATAGGCATGTCATTAAAAGGTAATAAAAGTTATTTTTAAAAAAAATACCATTTTGAAGCCTAAAAATGGATTTATTCTTATATATTTTGTTGAAAATTTATTAGATGAATATGGACACAATTTAGAAAAATGTGTAAAAATAATATGGTTATTTATATTAAAAACTTTTAATATAATTGGTAGGTTATAGTTTTCACTTACAATTACAATTTTAATAGTATTTTGTTGTTTGATACACTTCAGCCTTGCATGAAACTCATGATTTTGATAAAACCCATTGTTGTGTATTATGTATGATATTTTACATGGAATCAAATTTATGATAAAAGTAGTACCTGGTTCATAAATATTAATAACTATAAAAAATTATAATTCTGTCATTACTTGAGTAGTTACAATTATCTCCCAAACTCACGTCGTGTCTGGTCGTTATAATAGAAATAGAAGAATACAATATTTACACTATTTATAATAAATAAATATGTATTTAAATGTTGTTTATTTTTGAAAACATGTACTATCAATTATAATTAACTTTAGAGAATTTGATTTAAAAATATTTCATCTCTAAATTAATAATTTATTCTCAATCTCTAATTAAAATATATCTTACAACATCTCTTTCTCAAACACTTAAATTAACCATTTTCCAACCATAAGACATAAAATTCTCCCAAAACCAAGAAAAGGATATAAAATATAGGGAAGGATTGACCCACTGCATGATGATGGTTAGTCTTCCTCCAAAATCTTGTTTTACCAAACATTCATGTATAGTTTATTGTAACATTGATAGTAAATAACCATGTATATCTACCTTAATTAATTCTGATCACCTATTATGACATGTTACCACAACATTGATGAGGGATTACCAGAACTAATTTAAATATTTTCATGATTACTTTATTTTTGATTTGGTGGATTGATAAATTCTTTTTGAAGCACATTTCATGTCAATACTACATTGTATGATTTATCCCTTGAGAAAGGTCACTCGATCACATGATGTAATTATCATCATGTGATGAATTTATAAACTACTATATGTTTTTGTGACATGCCAACAGTTACTACGATGAGTCTCCTGTACTTACTACATGAAATTCATTCGCATGAAAATAATAATTCATGTGCTTTAGTTCGTTATTAATTCTATCAATCCATCAATGAGTTATGTTGGGGGAGCAGTTGTCTTGAAGACATGATGTTTGACAATATCTGGTCATTCAAGAAAAATTAACTTTTCAATAGGTCTAAGATGATAGTATATTCAAAATGGATGAGCATGGTATCTCATTAGATGGTTTATATTGAATGATTTGATGGTCCGGGTATTATCTGATTTTTTTAAGATGCGAGAATAGTATTTTTGTGGATTATGTCCCCACATAAAAAATTCCATTGGGCATGTCTGTGGTTTGTCAAAAATTCACTTCCTCATGGTATACAATCATCGATAACCCCCTTACACCTCGCATGGTGGCACAACCTCTTCATTCATGATTAGTAGGACTTATATGTGGGCCTATGTTGGAGCACTCATATGACCACCCATGTCGACTAATAGCTTGTCTAGGGAAGTCTTATATAGCTATTATCCCCCTTATGGGTACTATATATGGCTAAGGTCGAGCATAGCTAAAGAGTTTCCTTAGTTTGTCCAAATTTTTATGTAATCCCCACAGTATAAATTTATCTAAAATTTAATTCCATCCCCATTAAAAATACCATGCTAAATTCAAACCATAATTTAGTCTTCTCATTTTTATTATGAAAAAAATATTTATACTTTATCATGACCATCAATTGAATCCTTGAATCCATTATTAATTATTAAAAACTTTATGATATGCACTATGTTCTTTCATAACACATGTCTTGAAAATTAACATTATCACAATAAGTCCTCTGATTTACAACATGGGGAATTACTCAATGGTAATCAATGCAATGAAAATTCAAAAATTCCCTAGGAATCACTACCTAATCCAAAAAAACATATTGACCAATTAAAAATCAAATTTATTATAACTCAACAACCTTCACAAGTACTAAACCAAGATGTTATAGAGGTGGATTTGGACCTTTTTGATGAGGAGATATCGAATGAAATCTTTGATCGTAGAGATAATGTAATATGAAACATAAACCCATTATTATTAATGGTTTTATGATGGAATTATAATTTTTAGAAAGCAATGATGGATCTTAAATATGAAATGAGTAATAGCTATCTCCATCTATTTTCATAAAAGCTATTGAATATTTAGGGAAAAATTATTTTCCTGGAGAGTAGAATGTAACACATTGTGATTTTAGTATATGTTAATCAATTAAATATATTTGAAATGTTTAATGATTGTGACACATGAGATCTCAAACATAAGTGAATTTTTATTTATTAAAATAAAATGTGATGAAGTAACTATATTTTTAATTTAAATTGACAAAATATATTTACTTTAATAATAAAAGGAGTTACATTTAAATAAAAAAATTCGATGGATTCAATTAAAATAGTTTTTGTAATGTTTCATTTAATTTTTTATTTTTGTAATACTTATTATTTTTTGGGAATGGGGTTAAAAATATTGTTTTTAAATATTGAATTATAATTTACTATATTAACTTTTAAAATCCATGACATAAATAAGTAATTATAAAGAATACATATCTAATAATACTTTATGAAACCAATATTGTTTGTTTTAAAAAAATTAATTTATAATTTTATATAAAATTTAAATATCATTTAATTATAGTGATATATTTATTGGAAATAATTTTTCATAAATCTAATAAATTAATAATCATTCATCCATTTATTATCATAATGTTGAAACAGAATATGAAATCATTTGATGGTAAAAAATAAATATTTTAAAGATAACTATTTTTATGTCTACAGTGTATTTTTATCATCATAAAATAAATTAATCACGATTTCTGAGTGATTTTAATGATATTTATTTATTATATTTTCAATAAAGAATAAAAAATTGACTAATAGTTATTACAATTCATGTTATAATATTAAATTCAATTTTATACTGAAGGTTAAATGTTTTTAGAACATGGTATCCCCGAGTTGTGTGAGATATGATAAAAAATAATTTTTATCACCTTTAACAAATTTAATATTGTAATAAATATTCAAAAATCAAATCATATTATTAAAATATGGTAATTTTTTCAGATTCTTTTTTTCGTAAACTTATGTTACCAATGTAAAATGTAGTCATCACATTGAAATGTGTACGGGATATAATGGGGATTCAACTAAGATATATGGACTCAATTATAAAAAAAATAAATATCCCAATTGTTTTTGTTTGTTTAATTACTGCCCTAATTAATATTTTGTTGTAAATATTTAAAAACATATTCAAATTTAATTTTATAAGTATATTAATTTTATTTTAATATTATATTTATTTTCAGGAGGATCACTCTTATCACTTATAAAAGGATCCCTTCACCACCTAACTTTTTTTTATGCTAAAATATTCCGAGATTGAACAAGACCTACGGAAATACCTATCCCACATTATTATTTTTTACGTATATTCTATGATCATCTCAAAAGACCAATGTATGAATTCTTATGGTATGATGTAAATGAGGGTATCTAAGGAAGTGGTTATTATCATTACAATTCACTTTCACCTTTATATACTCTTACACCACCTGTAGATATATTATATTCATTCCAACATAATAAAAATATGTATATTTATTATATGTAAATGTAATTTTTCTGGTGGAATAACAGTTCTCTACCTTCATTCAATTACATAGGAAAATGAAACTATTATCCTCATTATGTGTTGACTACCACCTCCCTAAACAATGAGATTCAATTTTTATCACATAAAAATATATATATTGATATGAAAATATATTTAATGATTAAATATTATATTTAAAACACTATTAAGGTTTTATAAAGATTATTTTTCCTTCAAATTAATAATATTTTCAATAAATGGTCATCGTAAAATTTATCTTCATAAGAAGGAGCATTCTATGACACCTTATATGTGATAACTACATACCATTATATTTTATTTACCTTACTTATATAAATATGAATGACTCTAGTTTATCACATTAATAATTGGTTTTATGAAATAGTTAATATTCTTTACAATTAATATTAATATTATTATATAACTTGTTCATACTCATGTGGTCATTATAATACACTCTTGTGGAAGTCGGTTTGAGCACATACATCTATGATGCTATACTTTTTTTTTCATGATTGGTCAAGAAATGTTAGAAAATTTTAATATTTGTTAAAATTAGTCAATTTATATTGTTTATATTATTCTAATATTTTATGATACCTATTTTTAAATCTCTTATAAATTCATTTCATTAAATGTACTCAAAATTTCTAAAAATGATATTTTTATGAATTCAGAAAAAAATAATTAGTATAATTTACATGAAATTATTTTTTTAATTCATAACTATATCAAAACCATACTATAAACTACATTGATTTTTTTTTTCTATCAACCATATCCACAAAGAATTAAATATAATAACTAAATCAGAAAAGGTATTGGAAACTGAATAGTTACCACAAACACAATGACTTCAACAATGAATAATTACAAAATATATAAAAAATTATAATTGAATAGTGTAGAGTAAAAAAATTATAAATATTTTTATAATATTTATTACATATATATATATTAAATAGTATATTAGAGAGTGCCCGAATAAGTGGAAGTTTAATTTAAGGGTTTATCATCTCAAATTCCCTTCTATGAGATAGGTTTTTAATTATGTGCCAATATTATATAGTTTTTATTCTTCATAAATGATATATTACGTCATTAATATCTCTATAATCATGTAATGTTATGTTCCATTTAATTTTTTTATTTAAATAATATTTTTATTTTATACAGAAATTTGTGCTTTATTTTAACTCGTTTATTTAAATGTGTTGATGTCTTTTTTGCATACATGTTTTTTTCATATCCTTATTATTTTTATTGTTCCAATAATGTTATTATCTATAAGTAAAATATTTTTTCCGAATAATTTTAAACAAAATTAAAATATTTATAATATTTTAAAAAAGAATCATTCTCTTTTTTGTATGAGTTATTTATTAATTTTTTTGAAAAGGTGTGAAATTAATGTTTTGTAAAGTTTTTGTCATGACTAAATGTTACCATAATTATGATATTTTATTTATAAATATCTCATTAAAATATTATATGATTCTCAATGATGATCAGGATCATATTGTAATGTTATTTCTTTATTTGATGAAAATTTTCCCAAAGGTAAAAGAATTTTATTCTAATTTTTTCAAATTATATTTGTAATGATTTTATAAATGTAATTTTCAAACAATTTAGAAATATTAAATTTTATAAATTAATCCCTAGGTATATTAATTTATTGTACCATTTATTTTCATTAGATCAATTAATTTTTATTACGTTTTATGGAAATATTCAAGAAACCTGTTTCTTTTACACTGGTTAATTATGATATCAAGTAATGTTGAATGCATTCATTTCATTTTGGAATATATATTAATATGTTATAATTAAAATATGGTTGGGTTTTTAATATCCCACCAATAAGTTAATAAATATATTAAATAGATAGAGTGGTAAAAATGATACATGTTTGGATAAATGATTCTCCTAGGTATATGGACTGTTAGGAGAAACCCAAAAATATAAATATTTTGTTATTAAAAAGATAATATGTGATTAATGTGTTGTTTTTTATCATAAGAATGAGATTTATATTTATATTTTTGTGAAACATTCTAATTATTATGTAATGCTATCACATATCATGATTTTTACTAATATTTTAATTCAAGGATTCTTGAATTATGAACCATGTGGTATTGGTTATGGGTATTTTATAGTATGATAATCATATTTATTAAGTTCTTATACCCCACATGATTTTTCTATTATCAATTATGATCCTCAATTGATATCTATTACGTTTTACATTATTGGGAAAATAGTCATACTATTTTATTATTTTTCAATTTCCATTATCATTAAATAGGATTTTATGAATGATATATTTAATAAGGGAGTATCATGTAAAGGTTTCATATTTTTTATAATTAATATATTAATGTATAAATTGGATATGTATTTAATCATCAATTACACTAATATTTTTGATTTATTTCTCAGATCTATTATAATTTGTAATGAATATTCACCTAAAATAGTGTAATAAACAAAAATTTTATGATTGGGTTGCCTCATTTGTCCCATTACCTTCTTTTATCTTAATAAATTAATACATTTCCTTCTTCCCCAGCCCATAAATTTTTGGATTTATGGTAGCATTAGATTGATTCAATTCGGGGCTTTCCTTTATATTAGTTTATATGATAACATCATTTACATTAATTTTTATTATTTCCAACATGTTGGTCATAAGATATAATGTATAAAATGATATTTCTTGGAATCTTTTTAATATATAATGGTTTTTTTATTTTAAACTTCTACTACGAATAAGGATTATTCACCATCTTCTTGATAGAATTTATAAAATTCCTACAAAGGAATTTTTTTCATGTAAATTTCATGTTCAATTATATCATCCTATATATATCATATGTGTTTATTCCTAGAAATCAAATCAGGGTTTGTAATATAAATAATTATTCCATAAATTATAGGATTTCATGTAGATATCTAATATTTAATGTGAATTAAATTTTCATCTCTATAATGAATTTGGAACTTGTTTAATAAAGATATTTCCTATAACATCATTGACCCTAAACCCAAAAAACGGGTTTCCCTTGTTGATTCAGCACATGACCTCAAGGTAGAATCCACGTATACCGGAGGTTTTTGACTAGCAGGGAGGGTCTAATGAGTCAGGTGAGGAGATAATACCCTCATTACCAGAGTAACCATAGTAGAACACAATATAAAAATTGTAATAATATGAATAACTTAGAAAAATTCAACCCAAAAATCTCTCAACTAGAAGCAAACCATAATTCAACATTATCAATGACATGACACACAGGTATTGCAATGTTAACCTAACCCAAAACAAGATAAAATGCCAAATCCTAAAATGGGACCCGATTCAAATTCTAGATCCTTCTCCATGTATATCCTAAGACCAACTCAACATCCTACTATGGGTCATTTTCCCATTCAATCATCTACAACCACGAAATCTGCTTGGGTACCCAACGGTGGCCAGGGCAGGTTGTCAGTACAAAACTCAGAAGACCACAACTAACGATGTCTAAAAATTATATAGTATAATAGAAAGTTTGTAAAGGATCTAAATAAATGATATATAATCAAGGGATAGTTCAGGTACCACTGGTTAAAAAGGTACATTAAATTCATCCCTATCATTTAACCCACTTCCATTTCTTATACCAGCTTTACTAAAAAATCCATTTTTAACGCAAGATATTTGGATTAGGCATATACATTATATATAAATGGGTATAAGGAAATAAATCACTATAAACATGAGAAATAATCAATGTATCATTTTCAAAAGTGTTAAAAATATCAAATAAAAATATTACACTAAATTCGAATCTTTAGTCCCTATGTAATGAAACTGTTAGGAGAAGAGAGCCTTGATCTCCTTCCCTAAACACTGAAATTATAAGGTTGAGTTTAGAGCCCCAGTTTAACAGGACCGGTGGGAATATAACCTCATGTTAATACCCCACTCTACTAAGCCATCTGGTCATTCTTATTTATCAAATCACCAAAACCATATCATAACAAAACCAAACATAACCAATTCCATTATAATTCTTTATACATAACAACGACATAAGAAATTACAATATTCCATAACACAATAACTCATTTACCAATTTAAATTCACAGTAATGTAGAAAAATTTCTATTCATGTGACATAAACCATTAATTGTATACAACAACCCCATACCATATACATTATTCATCAATTACCATATATTAATCCACATATCCCATTCATCATTTCACAATCATTTACCACTTATCAACTTAAGTAAAATCATCATATCACATAACATAAAAACGGTATTACATTGAATCATTTAGGTGTATAGTATTATCCCTATGTATTAACCCATTTGACATATTTATCCATTCCCTTAAAACATTTCATTAACATATTCCCCATTTCCAATTCCATTACATAATTACAAGCTCACCATTTGTTATTCACTAATCCCCTTAGGCATTTCTAACTGAAATTCACTAAACAATGGACATGATCTCTTTCAACACAATTCCCAATTTTCATTTCATTCTCACAACACCTTATTACCTTTTCATCATATGCATATATATCATCCCTTTTACAACATAATACACCAATAAAATTGATCTAAGTGGGCATCTGAATTTACTTATTAATCCTATACATAACCCTACCACTCCTTAGGCTCTGGATTTCCAGCACACCCCATGGCTGGACCTCAAATGGTAAAATCCTCATCTAAGAATCCCACGAGGACCATTACGGTTTAAATTATTCACCTAATCACCCAATTTTTTCTAAACACTCCAATGGAAACAAGAAAACAATTAGGTAAAATTTAGATCATATGCTTCCCTGTACAATCTAAATTAAAACTATGCTATAATAATTATCAGCCACCTTCCACATATTAGATAATGAATGAATATTCAATCATAGCCTTGTAACCAGATTCAATCACACCTTGAATACCTAACCTATGTTCTATGGAAAAAAATTAGGGATTTGGAAGGAGGTATATGAAACTACAAACCCTAATATGGAAAAGAGAAACAAGAGTAGTGTTAGGCTTACCTGATTCGTTGATCTGCAACCGAGAGTGCTCAAAATGGACAAGAATTGAACGGAAATACCCCTTGGGATGAATGGGTCATCGAAGCTCATCAATAGGGATTAAGGGGGTGACATAGAGGATAATTCAAAGTATGGGTTTAAAATCTGAGAGTGCATATTTTTAAAATTTATAAACTTTACTGGGCTACATGATTTACCTGTACGATTTTACAAAATGAGTGTAAACCATTCAAGATCTACTTTCCCAAAATCACC
Organism: Viscum album; assembly: GCA_963277665.1. Lineage (NCBI taxonomy): Eukaryota > Viridiplantae > Streptophyta > Magnoliopsida > Santalales > Viscaceae > Viscum > Viscum album. The sequence goes on along the minus strand of OY728148.1, from coordinate 648,679,717 downwards.
CCCTTCACACATTCTCCTTGGAATTACACATTGTTTTAATAACCATTTGGTAACCTTGTGTAAGCCTCTGACCAAGGCATATGATTACCAGGGATGCTCCCCATGGTTTCCACTAACTGTGCACAAACCATGCAACATGCTGAGAAATTTAATTTTCCTCTTATTTCTTGTAATGAACCCCTAAAACACCCCAAATTCTACACATGAACATGGGAAAAATCATATCCATAAGAAAATTAGATAACAATATAAAACATTAACAAAAACATACATTAAGAATTTTTTTTATCATCCAACCTCCCCACCTTATAATGGCTCGTCCTCGAGCTTCTCTTCCAATCGTCACTGAGAATCCATAACTAGAGGTCATTACAATAGGAAACCTTATCCATTTCCCATATTAAATGTTCCCGGTAGCACATAATAGTGCCCATTGAACATGGATCAAGGGCACAAACTACCCATGCATGTCTTCCTCACCCAAAACACTACATGAACTGAAATATCCTCATGGGTGACCAAAATTCATCCATACCAAACAACTAAAACATCACAGATAAAACATAGAAAATACTCTCTAACTCACTACACATGGATATATCGTACAAATAATCACATCATCATGGAAAAACTAATCGGCTACAACTGAGTCCAATCCTCTAAAAAACTGAAGACCCAAATCACATGGCATCATTTTCATGTAATTCCCCAAACACTAACTGTGAATAAACTCAATATCTCCAACAAGTGAATGTATGGTGCTTTAAAAAACTTTTCCAAAATTATTTTGGTCCTACACACTTTAAACAATGATCCCATTCCATAACCGTACATCCAAACAAAACACAAACACATCAATCCTCGACCAAATTATATTGTTCCAATGGTCGCTACCATGGATAAAACACCTGAATGGTGTCCACTCGAGACCCTCTAACCCGAAACCCTTTTCATGTCATCAACCAACCATTTACCTGGATTGGTTCTCTCATCATATTATTTACCTATCACCTCCCCTATCCATTGAATTCCACCATAATCTCAACACGACCTTCTTATTACAACTAACACACTTACTGACATCATACTTAGACCTCCTGTAGGAAACATTCATCCCCGCACCACTGACAACCAAAATATTACAATGATCCATTGTCCCAACCAAAAATCCTAATATTAGTACACCTACCATTCATAAACCATATAGGGAAGGTTGTTTTCTCACTCAAGCCCATTCTATGATTCAGATTCACTTACCCTTCCATGAACACAACAAGAGTGGTATACCACTCATCACATTCATCCTTTCCTTAGTAGAAAGTTTGGGTTCCCTAGTTGACTTATCCTTGAGAACATAGCTTTACCATTGTCCTGACACTATAACCCATGTCCAACGATCCCTGAATATTACGATTTCCTAAAACCATTGAAGGAAAAAAATTACTTGAGTCTAACTCTAATCGTTATTGGAGTTATGGAACCCATCCTCTCTTTCCACAGTAGGTTATCATATCCAACCACACCCTTCTATGACTTCAGTAAAAAACATCACAAACCTTACAAGGAACTACCCTAATCTTGAAGAAGAAACTTCTCTCATCAGTCACCACCTCCTAGTCCAACACGCCTCTCCGAGGAACCTAACTTGAACCTCATAGGTTCCTCATTGATATCCAGGAGACACTACAATAGCTCAATGTTCTCCACTCCACATATAGAACTGACTTATCAACACCCACCCTAGATGTGTTCTTACCATTACCATCCTTGAGGGATCCCAACAATCATGTCTTACAGTCGATCACAAGTCAAACCCCAAAACATCTCTAATCCCAACATTATTTTCCTTAATCAAGAAAACAAAGGTCACCCAATCCCCCTTCTTGACCTCCATGAATGGAACCCACAATGTTCATTAACACCTCATCCATCTTGAGGACCTCACCAAAAACCATTGAGGGTGTATATCTCATCATTCAGCTCCACATACACCCTTCCCATGAGTGTAATATCTAGGATGCCCCTCATCCATCTATACACCTTCATGTCCTTTGATGTAAGGCCAGATCTTCTGAACATTCTAGGGATGATGTTAAGATATAGGGGGTGAACATAACTAGCTATGGTACACTAAGAAGTTTTTGTAGAAAAACACCAAAAACATATCTATTTACGATATCAATTCCTATGATGGAAAACAATGATCTGTCAAGGATTTATGTCTTCCCTAATACACACCACTTCTCAACTTTTAATCACCACAACTCCAGCAAGATTACTAACTGAGACTCACCGCCACTTCATGACCGTCGTTCAAGTAACCATGAACAAAAGTTTCATGTGGTACTACTTCCACCAAAATACACATTTTTTTGGTGTATCACTAATAGTTAAATAATGATCATCATGGTCTCCTATGTTATTCCAATACGAATGGTCTCTCACATGACCTTGCATCATCTTTGGCTTCAAATAGAACAATAATTTTTTATCACATTATAAATATCCCATTATCAATGAGCTTCTATATATGGACCTTTAATAACCCTTTCTATTTCACACATTCCATCAAACATTCTAATAATGACTTTATTACCAATATGAAAACCATCACCTTTCATAGTCCAATTCCCTCTCACATACCTAACCATGCCTCTTGATTAGTCGGCCTCATCAGCCCCATTGTATTATCCACATCCCTCTCAGCTACAAAACCATTCAAAAAAACATCACATCCATGTGACAACCAATGCTTTGGGCTTAACCACCATCCTAGAACATAAAACCACACATCATTCACCCTTATCACTTCCACATGAAACTATTTTGAGACCTCCAGGAATCATCATCCAAATAGATGATTATGGATTCCATACAATATACCCCTTTGATGAAAAACATTAATTCCAATAAAAAACACTACAGTTCCCTTATGAATGAACCAAGAACAACAATACCAATTTATAAAAGATGTTGGTACATTGTATGGATTGATACCTCCAATGAATCATCTCTCTTGAATCATATTCCATGGTACCAGAACCGCTGGGCTATTCTCCCTAGAGGTCACACATGATTCTCCAAGACTATCACTGTGTAACCCCAAGTCGAGCAGAGACACTAACCATCAACCATCCAACTAATCCCCCGGGGATAAACTACCAGAATCAAACACATTGAGTTCTATTTTCAATGTCTCACAGATTTAATTGTTCATCACAGACCCAAAAAGCACTAGAATCCCTATCTGACCACTCTCATATGTCACATTGGAATATGAATGATTCAAACTCCCTAGACAAGAGTAACTACCAGGTATAACTATTGGTTGCCTCTCCAAACCATAAAAATCATGACACGAACAATGAAATTCACATGAATGTCACTCTTTTCACAGTTCTGATGCGCATTGTTCCTAGTGCATCAAAAACCATTTACTCTATGTATTATACCTATGGTGTAATCATTCATTAACACAACAAGCAGATGTTCCTCTCCGATATTCAAAACTCTACTCATAAGGTCACTACTCACAAGGTCACTAATACATATCACTAATCATTGGGTCCTACATGAACTCCATATGGTCACGAACCCTGGGAGATTCCACACTCGCATTGCCAACCAATCCATCACATCCCAACGACCACAACACTATAAGGGGTACCCTAAACAGAACACCTAGGCCATATAATAACCAGAATGACCATACAATCAAAATAAAAATCCTTAAACTAGGGAACTCATATTGCTCTAACCCATACATGTGAGGGAAAAACTGACAACACAAAGGATACCCACCTTTGAACTCATTCATTATAATTTTAAAAATATCGTTCACCTGAAACATTGAAGAGTGACTAATAAGATTAACCAATGATGGAAAATATCTCATGATATCAACCATAAACAACTATTCATTATGATATTTCCCAATGGCCATCATCACACTACGAACAAAACCCTCTACTATTCCAACTGTGGGTCATGATCAACAAGGTGTATCCAATATACGTAACAAAATGTATTTTTTCAACACCTCTTCAAACCAAATATTATTTTACAACATGATCCATTCTTCTTAGGAACATTTACTATTTCACAACTTGTTACAACCATCATATTAACTCATTTAAACTTTTCATTATAAAAAATCAGTGAAAATTTTATCATCATTATGCAGTCTATTCGTTTTAGATATTGAATCGTCCATTAAGATTTATCACAAAAAAAACTTTTTTACCGATCACTACATTTTTTTATAAATTATATTCCATAAATATTCATTTTAATTAATGTAATTCACACACTTCCAATACCATTGTTGAGAATCATATTATTCAAATTTTTCAAGGAAGTAAAATGAATTCTACTCTTTATTCCCCACACAACCATCCCTTGTGTGATCCTATAATGATGCATTCCTTCTGAATCCATAAGTGCATAAATTGATTTATGAATTAACAACTTCATCTCATTCTATAAATGAGAAAATATCATAAATCAATCAAATCACACAACATGTGTATCACTTAATAGTGAAATATCATTAAATTGTAACAACACACATTATAGACAACAATTCCCACCAAGGGTTACGTGGTTTTCCCCTCTTACATGGGTTAGATACACCCAAGAAAGAGCTCATAACCAAAGCCCAAAACTATCAAAATATCATTTACACCATCTATAAATAGCAATAAATTGAAAATAACACCTTTAATACCACATTTTAATGTCCCCAACCTGGAGGACACTAAACTGCTTCCCCAAGCTGAGTTGTCAAATAACCTCAATCGTGTCTCCCCTAATGTGAGAGGTTTCTGACAAGCAGCAAGGGTCTAGTGAGCCATGTGGGGATATTATACCATCTTTACCAGAGTAAGTAATAATATAAAAAAAATATAAATATGGGAATAATATTATAAACTAATAATTATACAAGTTAAACATCTCCCAACTGAGTAAAAATAATTATTCAACATTAATAATGTCATGAAAGACTAGAAGTTCAATGTGAACAAAACCCAAAATTAGGCACCTAGCCAAATCCCACAATGGGTCCCGACTCTAATTCAATATCGTTCTCTTTGTACATCCAGATCTCAACTCAGCATCCTATTGTAGAGACATTTCCATTGTCCTGACCTACAACCAAGTAATCTACTCAGGTACCCAACGACGACCCGAGCAGGGTGAGTACAAAACCCATTAGGCCACTTCCAACGATATCTACCAATTATATAGTCTAATAGATAGTGCATTCATATTCAAAATAAATGGTAAGAATGAAAGGTACAGTTTAGGTACCATTCGTTAACATGGAAAATTAAATTCATTCCGTGCATTTAACATAATTATATTTCAAATACAACCTTTACTACATAATTCATCTTTTACACATGCTCTTTAGGTTACGAATATAAATCATCTTTACATGGGTCCAATGAAATCAATCTCTTAAAATATGGAAAATTTGTCAGGTATATATCTCACTAGTGTAACACATATCACATCAACACATTATACTCACCTCGAAGCCTCAATCCGGGTGGAATGAAACAATTAGGGGAGTAAATGCTCCACACCCTTCTCTAATGCATGCATTTATGGGGGGTGTTTTGATCCTTATTCTAACTCGACCCATGGGTGTATAACCTCATCTCAATACCCCATCCGACCAAGGCATGTGCACATACTTATTTATCAAATCACCATAACTATATAATAACAAAACCAAACATAACCAATTCCATTAGAATTTACAATATAAAAAAAACATGGGAAATTATAATATTCCATAACGTATTAAAAAAATTTCCAATTTTAATTCATATTTACTTAGCCATGATTCCATTAAAATGACTTAACCCATTAAGTGAATTAAACAACCCCATTCCATTGCCATTATTCATCAATTTCTATATATTAACCCACATATCCCTTTCCTCATTTCATGAGCCTTTTTCGCTTATTCACTCAAGTGAAATTTTCATATCACATAACACTACCACATTATTACGTTTAATCATTTAGGTGTACCATGTAATTCCGATGTAATAACCCATTACACATTTTCATCCATTTCCATGTTACATCTCAATTACAAATTCCCCATTTCCCATTCCATTTCCCACTTACAAGTTCACTATTTGATATTCACTAATCCCCTTAGGAATTTTTAACCCAAATTCACCAAATAATCGACAAAATAACTTTCAACCCAATTACTATTTTCATTTGTTTCACACAACACCTTATTCCCATATCACCCTACACATGTCTATCATAATTCCATTTAATTAATAATCAACCATTAAACACATTCTACATGGGATTTACACTTTACTGGGAAATCCTTCACTGAACCCTACCACTCTCTAGGTTTGGGATTGCCGACACACCACATGGGTGGCCGTAAAATGGTCGAATCCAACTCTACCCATCCCATGATGATCATGAGGCTTGCAATTGGGGACTTATACTCCCATTTTTTCAATCACTATAATAGAAAAAAGACCACATTTAGGAACAAAACGATCTTCCATGCGCAATCTAAAATAAAACAATGGGGTAATAATTCTCAAACACACACATCGAATTCAACGATGAACACATCCTAAATCATATCATTAAATCTGGATTCATGCATCCCATGAATCCCCAACCATGGTTCCAACCGAAAAAGAGTGGTTTATGGCATCAGAAGTAGCTTGAATAAAATAAATACCCTAATATAGAAAAGACAAACAAAATAATAATTAGACATACCCTGGACTTCCATCCACAACCAACGGAGCTTTAAATGGACTTGAATCAATGGGGGCCAACATTGGGAAGACAGGGTCATCCGATATCGTCACTAGGGTTTCAAGGGTGAAATAGAGGAGAAATAAAATTTGTTTTTTAAAATCCTAGATTGGAAATTTCGGTAAATTTCTCATCTTTACTAGGTTGCACTACTTGTCCACATTGTTTTCCAAACTGTGTGTGATCTAATGTTTGATAATCAACCATTTTTCATGGTTTCCTAGGAATTTCCCATAACTTGCTTAACTATGCAAGAACTGTGTGCATGATCCTTTCCAATGTTTCATGGTTACCTGGGAATCTCTACACGTCTTAACACACCATGCACAAACCATGCACCATGCCAAGAAATTTCATGTTCCACATCTTTCATGTCATGAACCCATAGAACAACCCCGAACCATTACACTAAAATGGGGAAACAATTAGCTATCAATTAAAAGATACCAAACATAACCATAAACAAAAACATACCTTAAGAAAAGTTGATATTTTACATTTCCTCAATGTTTCATTCTCAAATTTCAGTATATACTATTCTCTCTTGAGAATATTGGTTTCTTTTAATAATTCCATGTTAGTAATTCTTAATTGAATAATTATTTGTATCTCCTGATCACTAAATTATTATGTACTTCTCTCTTATTCTTCACTTTAGGGATTTTTATAATATTTTAATTTATATATAATGAAAGGAATTCATTTATCCCCCATGATTCTTCCCTCTTTATCATTATTCATAATAAGATATAAACTAATATTTCTAGAGAATGATATTCTTTTTAGTTGAATTGGAGTTGATTTTTCCTTTGAAATACATTCCTCCACTATAAATACTAACCAATTTATATAATATTGAATAAAATTGATATTCATTAGCCTCTTCATCAATAAGTATTTTGTTTTATAAATTAACTAAAATATTTATAATAATTATGAATGGAATTTATTTGAATAGAATTAAAGTCTTATATAGACCATTAGCTGACCACATACATTTGTTGAATAATGATATAAATATATCAAAATCTGTTGAATTTGAATCTACATATTTGTATTTTTGAAGATACATCCATTATATGGAAAATTTAAATCCTCTTGAAAAAATAAATTTAGTCTCCTGGATAAATATTACCTTTCTCCTAAACATTTACCCTCTCTATATCACATTATCGATCATCGAATAGTTGAAACTATCAATGGTATACTCATACATGACTTGGAGCTCTTGTTCAAATTAAATTCTTCAAATATATCAAATATAATTTTCATTATATTCCTCACCATTTTTGATCTATAATTATTTATGAAAAATAGTGAATTTAACTCACAATTTATTTCATACAAAGAAAGAACCCAAACAGTAACAACTATTCCCTCAAATTAATATCCTTTAATTAATAATAAATATTTCTTAACCAACATAGCTTCACCTTTTAACATCCCATATTTATATCATAGATTTCAGTCAGGATTATATTCATTATTTTTGTACCCCTAACATGTGTCAACTCGTTCTATAATATAGATCAAAATAAAATATTACGTTATCTCCCATTGGATTTGATATTATTTTTACCACCAATGTGTATTTTGTCATAACAATGGTAAATAAACTCATTCCTATTTGATGTTAATAACATTCAATCAAATATATTGAGGATTTGAAATTTACTTCTACTTTTATATTTATAATAGCTTTTCATCAATCATTGGAAATCCATTTTTGTTAATTATATTCATATCCTCTATTGATTTTAAAAAAATATTTATTAGAAATAAAAATATAATATCTATTTTAAATTTTCCTAGAATAATTTTAGGGTTTCATTAGCACTGACTGATAGGCCCATAAGAGTGTGTATGAAGATGATTAGAGGGGGAATCAATGGATACCAAAACAAAAATCCTCAATTAATGTTTTCCCTATAAATCGTTAGAGTGATTTGATCTTAGAAAATATAACTTGATGATGATATATAGGTAGAGATAAAGTATGCATTATATAATGTTATTTATATAGTTCAAAATAATCATGTTAATGTGAAATTAATCCATAGTAAGTAAAAAATTTCACTCACGTTGTCCACATTATTAACTTATAATAACCATGAACAATAAATGTATTAATAATATTATATTAAATAGTGATTAAATGAGATAATGAAAAGATAAAAAAAATCAAATGATATTAGATTCCTAAAATCAAGAGCATCAATAATTTAGATCATTTATAACCCATTTATCTTATTATTTGTCATATAAGAAAAATATCTATAATGTTTTTTCAATTATGAATAAATTTTTCCTCATTTATTCAATAAATTATAATTGTTAGGAAATTCATATTTAGAGTCATCTTAATGTTTCATTTAATATTTTCCTCCATAGTAGTGTAGTGATCAGTTTCAAAAAATATTGAAAGAAATTAAAAAAATCTCACATCATCTTGGACCATCATTAATACATGATCATGTAAATTATGGAATAATGATATATATTTATCAATAACTATAAAATAACTAAATTATAATAGTAGGGATTAGTACTAAAAGACTCAATTAATAAAATGTAGTTTCACTGAAGAACTCTGAATCTAGGAAAATGAAATGTTATCTTTGAAAAAAAATTATTATTATTTTGTATATAACTGTATAGTATTAATTAAATTAGATTTTAATGAAACATATCTTCATTATGAATCCTTTCCAACATAACTGATTATTTATTCTCCTCATAACGAAACTCAATGGATTACTTTGGGACCTCTAATACATGATTAAACAAAATCACGTGATAAATTATAAAACATTATTACCAACATCCCTTAAGGGGTGATATCATATATACAGATAATTTTAATATTCCTTTAATATATTGTGGTGGGACCATAAACCTACATTAATTGGTCACATATTTCATATAAAATAATCATTCGTTTATATATTCGTAATTTTTAAATGAGCTTCAGATTCAAGCATGAGTATGTTGTCAATAAATAAAAATCAAATATCTCAACAAACCCGTGGCTCTATTTCCTTATGAGACAAGTCAATATTTTTTCTAATGAGAAGGTTATTTAAAAAACAATATATAGGATCAAATTGTATTTTATGCATTTTAAAATATCTCAATATAAAAAACATTACTTTATTGAACATTTTTTAATCAATAACAAATCATATATCCCCCATTATCAATACTCTTCATGTAATATCATTAATCAACAACACTTGTCAAAAAAACCAGTAATCAATGATTATTCAATATCCTCCCACATTTTAGGTAAATGGATATCTATATGAAATTAAATAAATGACTGATAATATCTGGTGAATCTGTAATCTAGTGGTCACCCCATTTTAAATCAGTCTAAATCTATCTACATTAATTTTTAGTGGCTATGTAGGCGATGGTGGGGCAACATTGTCCTAATAATGTGGGGATAGTTCCTAACATACAATTTCTTATAGAATTAATTCATTATGTTCTATTCTAATAATGTCACACTATACAAGGTATAAGTGTTTTTATAAATCCACATGTTAAGGATTCTAATGAAAGTTTTGTAAATAATTTTTTATGGTTTGATCACATTATTGTATTATAAGTTGGTAATGAATACTAAAACACCATTATGATATATATAATACTAAAACCAAAGAATTGGTAAAAAAAGTGTATTTATTTACTTAATATCATAACCCTATGAATATTTCTATTATATAATTGTTATGAATTTCTTTATGGGGTGTGGTGTAGTTGGGTGATTCGCCCTTATCAGTTGGTCTAGTAGTAGGTCATCCACTATGAATAAGAGGAGAGTTTAAGAGATGTTGTAGATAATGGAATTCAATTGTATAGGGAAGATTTAGTTCATTTCATACATTAAGGGGGTATCCAATTCTATGATTTAAGTGTGGGAAACTCGACTATGAATTGTATTTATATAAAAATATGTAGAGTTATTCTTATGGGAGGATGTGAATTTTTGTTCATTATATTAATTGGATATATTATGTTGTTAATGATAAATATTTAGGAAATGGTTGGGATTTAAACCATGGTCTTTTCATCTTTATAGTTTGATAATATAGAGTCATCTATATGATCAATTCTTGTTGGTTTCTAGGTATCCCATGGTAAGTAATAAAAGTATAGTTAGAGGAATATATAAAAAGGTCACCAGGGTTCTAATGCTTTAGAACATGGATGTGATGTAGTTATCTTTTTATAATATATCAAGTTCTAGTGGATGGTGGTAGTAGTCCATATTTGATACAATGTCTGGTTCTTATTAAATTAATTATTTTAAATTCCTTTTAGACATAGGGGATAAACCATTATTTTATTTCATATCAATTTAAGTATGGATTTGGATTTATATTTTCGTATCATTCTATGTTTTGAAGTTAGATAACTCTATGATAAGAATGATATATTATGTCAGATGTTGGATGGTATGTGTTATAGTTTTAAATTGTGGAGGTTTAACAAGATATTTCATTATATTAGATGTTTTATTTTTTTAATAAATGGTGGATATAAGAATGATGACCCAATTTTGGGCCTAGAGTTATTGTTATCGAAAGTCAGTATCCTTCACACCCTTACCGGCTAATAAGGTTGAATTTATAGATGAATTAAATTTGTAGATTGGCTGATCTAGACCTAACCATAGATAGTAATATTTTATCACCACCCATATATCCAGAATTGTATTTTATGTTTATCAGGTGATAAATGAAATGAAATTTACTAAGGTTGTGGAATTATAGTCATTTTCATCTTAATTATTTCCTATTTTTTCCTTCTTAAAGTGATAGTGAGTTCACAATTTATCTAATATAATTTTTTATGCCAATATTGATACATTAAATCTATATTTAAATATTCAATATGATTATGTTAATGATTTAAATAGAGAACCATTTGGAAATATGGTTCGTATATAATGTAACTCTCTATATAGTGATCCAATATTATTCCAAAAGAACTTTAATTATAATTGTGAACTATCAAAATATAAATCATGTTATTGTAAAAAATAGGTTTCTAATTCCACATATATATTATCTATTTTATTAGTAAACGGGATCCCAATGGTTCTAAATGAGTTATTTATTATTATTCTGTCATTATATTTGATTTCGGTCCAAATAAATTAAAAAATAATTGACAAAGAGATTGTATGGTTTAACTGATTTTTTATGATTTTGTTTGTCCTAATGAATGTTCTCATAGTGTTCAATATCCTCATAAAATATTATATTACCACTATGTTATATCTCTAATTATTACTTTTATAGATGATATTTTTGTACAATATCAAACCCAAGAAAAATGTGACATTTATCAGAAGATAGTATTTTGCAAGTTTTGATTGTATCAGCTTTATACCAATATCCAAATCTGAAACTTCTGGTTATAGAGTATTTTTTTATAAAGACCCATACTTTACATACATTGTTAGTAATTCAAAATTTAAGTACACTTATTACAACATATAACAAAACCATGAAAGGACCGTATAGGTATAGTTTCATTAGAAACTGGGAAACAAAAACAACTGGTTCATAAAGCATCTACACTGTCTTCCATTTATTTCAGCATATCTATAGTTCCTTTTGGTATATCTTACATAATGACATTCTTCCTAACCTTGGGAAAGAAAACATAAAAAAGGGTGAGCTCAAATGCTCAGTATGGGTAAACAAAATAAATATCAATAACATCATGTTCATAAGAACATAACATTTTGTAAATCTTACCCTGGAAAAGAGACCATAATTTCATAACATGGGATAAATCAGGGTAGTGGAATTTAATCACAATAATCATAACGTAAAAAATGAAACTTTGTGGCATACACATATAATCATAGAGAATCATTTCTTAGTAGTCAAGACTCATTGCCAAGACTATCTTAGTGGAAAAACTCCATTTCTGAACCGAGTTGACTCCTCGTTTCAGTCCTGTTTCACTGAACCGGTTTAACCTACCGTTCCAGCCATGTCTATCTCATGAGATATAAAATCATTATACAATGCATTTTAGGGAGATATTGGTCCCACCAATCTCAAAATGAAATCATTCTTACTTGTGCCACAAAATAAACATACATCATTCATAATAACCCAATAAATAAAATGGGTTTCATAAACATCATCCCATCATCACTTAATCCATATAAAAGAAATGGATATCATTTCATAATAAAAAAAGTGAAACCATGTAAATCATAGAGACATGATACTTGAAACACAAACATATGAAATAATGTCATCTAGGATAAAAAATGGTTTTGATAAAACACATGAAATGAATTCTTGAGGAAAATATCCCTTCTTATTCAAAATCAATCTCTTTCCACAAAATGTCATGAAATTTTAAAAGAATGGGATTTTGTTGAAAATAGTCACGAAATGTTTTGGAGGAATCTTCATGAAAATAATGCTTTATAAAAACCATAAAAATCCTTTCATGCCACATAAGTTAAAAAAACAATCTTCTCGTACTTTTTCCAGAATAGTAAATAAAGTACCTCGTAACGAAAACAAAAGAAAGATTCCTTACATACCAAGAAGATAAAGTCAAAATGGGTAAAATGGACGTTAAACAAACATAAAAACACTTTTAGAAAACATGGACATGGAGGATAACAATAACCCCAGTAAATACTTACGTATAAGCAATCTCAGATAAAAATGAGATTTGCAATGTTATCCCTTACCTTAGGTCCAATTTGCTTCGTAAGTGTCCGAACCTCCAATATAATGATTTGAATAATGTTATTGACTTATTCCAGTAACATAATTATTGTTATTATATCATATATGGTCATCTTCTTAGCTTCTTATTAGTAATATTTCATTATTACTTGTTATTCGGGTGTTTATTACTTTTTGTTCTTATGCATGTTTCGTCGAATAAATTATTATTCTTCTCTTTAGGTTATAGATACCTCATTTCAAGAATGGTATTAGTGTACTATATGTCATATTTATTCATTAAATTCATCTATATAATCATTATGGAATTAAGATCATGTGGAATGAGTCACATCACATCGTGGAGACGGTATTCTGTACGTAAGCACGAGCAATGATATTGTTCCCATGATCGTGGAATTGTATTGGATTGTATGTATACTATTTCAGAATCAATATCATTTTACAATAATAATATATAGTCATTATTTACACCATTATACCCATCCATGTAAGGTGGTGGTGGAAAATAGATTACACCACGGCGTGGAGACGGTATTTCGTACGTACGCACGCGCGGTGATTTCGTTTTCCGTAGGATAGATAGATGGTGAAATAGGGTTGTTTCATAATTATAATAACATATCAGTATATGTTTGATACTGATTTTATTACTTCATAATGAAACAACTAATGAAGAATAATTGGAGGAAGAAATAAAGTTTAAAGAATCTGTAACGGACATTACCTCTTCTTTGAAGCGCCTCTTTGAGACCTCCTTTTAGGGAACTAAAATTGGTCTTTGAAGAAGACCTGTACCTCTAGGATATTTCTAGATATGTGGATAAGAGATTTTTTTAGGGTTTGTCCGAGCTTGAAGGATCAAAGTGGTGTGAGGAAGAGAGGGGGAGGTTCCCGTTTATAAGGGAGGAGAGGGGCTCCTTTGGAAAAACAAAAAATATTATTTTATTATAAAGCCATATTCAGTATTAAATAGCTCCAAATTGATTTATTTCGAAGCTAAGGTGGGTATGGGTGAAACTCCTCTCATCCAATATAATTTAGACAATATTAGGTTCCTATTTTAAACATATCATTTAGATTTAACTTTAAGTTAAATAATTTTACATTTACCGTGACTTTTTGTGTTCTTACACTATAAAGTTAATAAACATACTATAACAAGCCAAACTAACCCCAAGATGTTTATTATTAATATATATAACCTTATCTAAGTCATTTGGCCGAACCTTAGATTTTTAGAAATGAAATCACAATTAATAATATAATATTCGTTTTAAAGACTATTTTATGTCAATTTTGACACTATTTAGTAATTGATTTTTTTGAAAGTCATAACAGAATGATTATTTCGAATAAAGCTTCTTAAATCATTAATAACATGTCATATTAACCTATAAAATTAGTGTAATTCATAAAAAGTCACAAATTACATTTATTTGGGTATTTATAACATCAATTATGTCAATATTTCATTAATATGATAATTACTTCATCATA
The DNA here is from genome assembly GCA_963277665.1 of Viscum album. Taxonomy (NCBI): domain Eukaryota; kingdom Viridiplantae; phylum Streptophyta; class Magnoliopsida; order Santalales; family Viscaceae; genus Viscum; species Viscum album. The sequence continues at coordinate 648,664,676 of OY728148.1, read as the reverse complement.
ATTGTGTCATAAATACATTAAATTATATAAAGTCTATAATTTACAAATAAAATAACATTATTTAGGAAATATATTTATCATTATAATGAATATTTATAGTCGAATTTAACATATGTATAAGCCTATATTAAAAATGATTTATTTATTAAACTTTGATTTTAACTATTTTAACCCTTCTTTAAATAAATTAATAATAAATGTCCTAATCTAATCCATGTGGAACTAAATGGTCATATTTTATTCCTAAGGTTGTTTTTGGTCGAATTACACTTATCCAATAGAATTATGACATGTGTTAGGGTAGTAATAATATCATTTTTACCCTTAATTACTTTATTTACTTTTAACCGTGGCAAATAAAAGTAAAAAGTAACTATTCACCAAAAATTATTTCCATCTCATTGAACAACATTTTACATACTGACATCAACCGTTTCTCTCAGATTTTCGAAACTACACTCACAGAAGCGGTAAAAGTAATGTTTATGAAAAATTCAGTGTTTTTAACTACCACTTAGTGGTTTCACTATTCATCAAAAATTGAAAGTATTCAGAAAAATAACAAAATTTCACCCTAGGCTATTTTTGATTTTCCGAATAAAAAAATGAAGTCCATTTTGAAAAGTAAAATTTATAAAATTTCAAAAAGTGGTTATTACTATTCATAACTGCTAATTTGAATAATATTTTAATAGCATATCATTGTTTAGTGAAACTCGGTATTGCTTACAATGGAAGCTATTGAGGACGGTCATGATTGCGTGTAAAGCAAGCCAAGCTAGTGTTGTGTGTAGTGAAAGATTTCATTGATGATTTATATAACATAATAACAAAAAAATTCTTATAAAAGTCTCGGGTGTTACATTCTACCCCCTTAAAATGAATTTCGCCCTCGAAATTCGTCACTTTGTAACAAACAGATGAGGATACCTCTCCCTCATCATTTCCTCAAGCTCCCATGTAGCTTCTTCTAATTGGTGGTTCCTCCATAAAACCATAAACAAGCGAGTGATCTTGTTCCGTAGTACTTTTTCACTATGATCGAGAATCTCTATCATCTGTTCTTCATAAGAAAGATCGTGTTCCAGCAGTACAACTTTTGAGATGAGTACATGTGAAGGATCAGGTATGTACTTTCTCAAGAGAGATAAATGGAACACATCGTGAACTTGAGAGAGATTCGGTGGAAGCGCCAATTGGTATGCTACCTTCCCAACACGATCCAGTATTTCGAAATGAATGATATATCTAGGTCTCAACTTCTCCTTCTTTCAAAATCTCATGACCCTCCTCCAGGGAGATATTCATAAGAACACATTATCACCCACTTCAAACTCTAGGTCTTTTCATCGGTTGTCGGCATAACGTTTTTGTCGCCTCTGAGCTACTCTTATGTGTTGTTGAATAGATCGGACCTTTTTTTCTATCTCATCAACAATATCAGCTGCTAATAACTTTCTTTCCCCCACTTTATCCCAACAAGTTGGAGTCCTGCATTTATTTCCATAGAGAGCTTCATAAGGAGCCATCTGAATACTGGAGTGAAAGCTATTATTATAAGAAAATTCCACCATATGTAGGTGTTGATCCCAACCACCGTTGAAATCTATAGAGCTAGCTCTTAACATATCTTCTAGGGTATGAATTGTTCTCTCAGACTGACCATCTGTCTGAGGATGATAAGCAGTGCTAAAACTCAACTTTGTATCCAAAGTATGCTGAAGACTACGCCAGAACATTGAGGTAAACCTTGGATCCCGATCAGATATAATAGAAAGTGGTACTACATGCAATCTTACCACTTCCTTTACATATATCCTGGCAAGCTGATCTAGAGATAAATCCTCTCTAATAGCAATGAAGTGTGTATACTTTGTAAGACGATCAACTATGAACCAGATAATATTATTGCCTTTGGATGTTTTAGGAAGTCCGGTGACAATTTCCATAGTGATGTTTTCCCATTTCCGTCCGGATATTGGTAATGGTTTTAACATCCCCTTAGACTTCTGTCTATTAGATTTAACTTGCTGACAAACCAAGCATCGAGAGACATATTCAGCAACTTCTCTTTTCATGCCATCCCCACTGAAGTACTATTTCCGGTCCCTATACATCTTCATGCTTCGTGGATGAATTGAGAATGAAGAACTTTGAGCCTCATCCAGCAGCTCCTTCTTTAATTCGGGGATGGGAGGAACACAAACCCGATTCCTGAACATTATTATCCCATCACAATCAAGGTTGAATTCAGGAGGATTTCTCACATTCTTTTGTAACTCTACATATTCATTTTGTTCCTCTTTAATCTTCACATGTATAGATGGTTGAACATTCATTTGATAATGATAAGATTTTCCCCTTCCATTAAAATTCCAAGATCCATCCTTTGTAAATCCATAAATATTGGATCTTTTGTGATCCTTATCATGGATAAACTGGCATGGTCTTGTCGACTTAATGCATCTGCCACCTTGTTTGCTTTCCCAGGGTGGTAATGGATTGAGCAGTCGTAATCCTTAATCAGCTCCAGCCATCTTCTTTGGCGCATATTCAACTCCATTTCTGTGAAAATATACTTTAAAATTTTATTATTAGTATAAATATCACACTTTTCAACATAAAGGTAATGCCTCTAAATCTTTAATTCAAAGATTACCACAACTAACTCCAAATCATGAGTTGGGTAATTTTGCTCATTGATTTTCAACTATCGTGAGGCATAAGCTATCACCATATCATTTTTCATAAGAACACACCCCAATCCCTTCTTGGATGCATCACTGTAGATCACAAACCTTTCTCCAATATAAGGCAGTGTGAGTAGAGGTGTACTGGATAACCTTCTTTCCAACTCCTTGAATTTCTCTTCACATTACTCCTTCCAAACAAACTTAACTCCTTTCCGAGTCAACGTGGTGAGTGGATTAGATAATCATGAAAAATATTTCACAAAACGTCGATAATATCCAGCCAAACCAAGAAATCATCGGATCTCAGTTACTGTTGTTGGTCTCGACCATCATTCGATAACCTCTGTTTTTTCTAGATCCACAGATATCCCCTCTTTTGAGATTATGTGACCCAAAAATGAATCTCTTTGAAGCCAAAATTCACACTTGGTAAATTTGTCATAATGCTTCTCCTTTATCAGGGTCTTCAATATAATTCTAAAGTGATCTTCATGTTCTTCCTTTCTCTTTGAATATACACGAATATCATCTATAAATACTACCACAAACTGATCATGATAGTCTCTAAAGACTCTATTCACTAGATCCATTAAGATAGCAGGGGCATTAGTAAGACCAAATGGAATCACTATAAATTCATAGTGTCCATACCTTGTACGGAAAGCCGCCATTGGTATATCCTCCCTTTTGACCCTTAATTGGTGATACCCTGAACGAAGACCAATCATTGAAAAGTATTGACCTCCTCATAGTTGGTCAAATAAGTCATCAATGCACGGGAGAGTATAGTTGTTCATGATAGTGATCTTGTTATGTTCTCGATAATCAATGCAGAGTCTCATTGATCTATCTTTCTTCATAACAAACTGAACAGGTGCTCCCCAAGGTGACTCACTAGGGAATATGAATCCCTTATCAAGATTCTCTCGGAGTTGTTTCTTTAATTCTTGCAACTTAATTGGGGCCATTCTATAAAGTGTATTTGAAATAGGTAAAGCACCGGGTACGAGTTATATTGAAAACTCAACATCAGGATTTGTTGGAAGACCCGACAATTCCTCTAGAAAGACATCATGAAACTCCCGTACAATTGGCATATTCTTAATCATGAGTTTCTCACCAAAAATTTGAGATAAATAACCTTCATTTAGTGGAATCAAGACCCATATGATGGAAGAAATTTCAACTAGAAAGTTATGTACATACTTGCATCGATAGACGATCATAGATTGATCTGGAATATGAAATGTGACTTCCCTTCTTTGGAAATTGATATGAGATCCATATAAAGAAAGCCAATCCATGCCAAAAATCACATCAAATTCCACTATAGGAAGGGTCACAAGATTTAGAGGAATAACATTCCCACAAACATCAATAAGAGAATAATTGTAAACTTTTGGTGTGACTGTTGTGCCATTAGGGGTTGTCACAGCTAACTCAACATCTAATTGTTGAGGTAATACGGTGAAACCCTTAGAAAATTCTTCAGAAACAGAAGAGTGGGTGGATCCAGAATAAAATAAAACATTTTCTACTTTAGAGTGGATGGTATGTGTACCTCTCACCACTTCATCATCGTAATCCACATCGCCGATAGTAATTGCATGTGACTTTCTTTTTTCCTTTTGCCTTAATATTTTTTTGACATCGATCATCATCATCAACCATTGGAATTGGGCATTGATTGGCATAATGCCTGATCTCCTTGCACTTGAAACATTGAAGTGTAGTAGGTTCATTCTGTGTATCCCTTCCTTTGTTTGCATCACTAGATATCTTCTTCCCATCATTGCGGCATTCAAATGCCCTATGACCTTTCTTTCCACATTTCAAACATTTACTTGTCCCTTTAAGACAACTCCCTACATGTTTCTTTCTACACTTTGAGCATAAGAGAAAACTCATCTTCTTTTCAGTGTGCTCTTTAGATTTTCCGTTGAATTCCATTTTCCTCTTTTGATCAAAACCATATGACTAATGGGTTACTCCAATATCCATCTCGAATTTGAGAGCACATCGAACTATTTCCTCGTAGCAATTGAAGTCACTTACGGCTAATGCCCTTCGAAGACATGGTTTTAAGCCACTAAAGAATCCATCGATCTTAATCTCTGGTTGGATAATAATATCAGAAGTGTACCTTGCAAGTCTTGTAAAATTTGCTTCATAGTTACCAAAAGATTCATCATCCTTTTGTTATAGTTCAAGAAACTCCTTCTCCATCATTGTTCGGAGAATATGAGGGATGCACTTATTGAAAAATATGTTCTTGAACTCATCCCATTCCATGGACTCAATTTCATCTCTTAGCCCCGTATTCTTGATAAGATTCCAACATTGATCTGAATCACCTTCCAAACGATACACTACTAAGATGACTTTATCATGTTCAGAACATTCAAGAACTGAAAATGTCTTTTCAGTAGTACTGATCCATTAATCAGCAACTAATGGATCAGTAGACCCGCTAAATGAGGGTGGACGCTTCTTCATGAAGGATTCAACAGAATATTTCTCCTTCGTTTGCTCGTTTGGAAGTATTGCATGATTCACAGCTTGAGAGAGTTGTGTGAGCATGGATACAATATTTTTCATTCCATATCTCTTAACGTTTGGTTGCTCATGGGGACAATCATTTCATTGCACGTCGCATTCCGCATTAACACAGTTCCTTTCGGTTCCAGCTGTTGACTAAAACCAAGAAGAATAGTGTGATAAACACTAATTATAATAAGAATAATACATAATCAAGAATAAAATTTCACACTTAAGGTCTTATCATAGGTTGTTAATGGCCATTTCTAAAACACTAAGATTGTGTTCTATTCTTAGACTTATCCTTAGGATTCTTACTAAGGCTTTCACATCCTAGTTTCCAAAGGTTGACTATACCTTTCCACTAATACCAACTATAAAGACCCATAATTTACATTAATTGTTAGTACTTTAAAATTGAAGTACAATTATTACAACATATAACAAAACCATTAAAGGATCGTATAGGTATAATGTCTTTAGAAACTGGGAAACATAAACAACTGGTTCATAAAGCGTCTACACTGTCTCCAATTTATTTCATCATATATATAGTCCCTTTTGGAATATATTACTTAATAACCTTCTTCTGGACCTGGGGAAAGAAAACATACAAAAGGGTGGGCTCAAATGCTCAGTAAAGGTAAACAAAAGAAATATCAAACACATCATATTCATAAGAACATAACCTTTTGGAAATCTTACCCTCCAAAAGAGATCATAATTTTATAACATGGGATAAATCATGGTAGTGAAATGTAATCACAATAATCAAACCATAAAACATGAAACTATGTGGAATACACACATAATCATAGATAATCCTTTATTAGTAGTCAAGACTCATAGCCCAGACTATCTTAGTGGACAAAGTCCATTTCTGAACCGAGTTCACTCCTCATTTCAGTCCTGTTTCACTGAACCGGTTTAACCTGTCGTTCCAGCCATGTCTATCTCATGAGATATAAAATCTTTACCCAATTCATTGGAGGGAGATATAGGTCCCACCCATCTCATAATGAAATTATTCTTACTTGTTCCACAAAATAAACATACACCATTCATAATAACCCAATAAATAAAATGGGTTTCATAAACATCATCCCATCATCACTTAATCTATATAAAATAAATGGATGTAATTTCCTAATAATAAAAGTGAACCCATGTAAATAATAGAGACATGATACTTGAAACCTACACATATGAAATAATGTCATCTTAGATGAAAAATGGTTTTGATAAAACACTTGAAATTAATTATTGAGGAAAATATCCTTTCTTATTCAAAATCAATCTATTTCCACAAAATGTCATGCAATTTTAAAAGAAAAGGATTTTGTTGAAAATAGTCATGAAATCTTTTATTGGAATCTTCACGAAAATAATGCTTTATAAAAACCGTAAAAATCCTTTGATGCCGTATAAATTTTAAAAAAACATTCTTCTTGTACTTTTTCCAGAAAAGTCTAAAATGTACCTCGTAACGAAAAAAAAGAATGATTCCTTACATACCATGTAGTAAAAGTCAAAATGGGTAAAAATGACATTAAACATACATAAAAACTCTTTTAGAAAACATGGACGTGGATGATAACAATAACCTCAATAAATACTTACGTATAAGCAATCTCAGATAAAAATGAGATTTGCAAAGTTATCCCTTACCTTAGATCTGATTTTCCTCGTAAGTGTCTAAACCTCTTGTATACTGATTTAAATAATGCTATTGAAAAATTCTAGAATCATAATTATTGTTATGATATCATACATGGTCATATTATTAGCTTCTTATTAGTAATATTTCATTATTTATTGTTATTCGGTTGTTTATTACTTTTTGTTCTTATGCGTGTTTGGTCGAATAAATTCTTATTCTTCTCTTTAGGATATAAATACCTAATTTCCAGAATGGTATTAGTGTACTATATGTCATATTTATTCATTAAATTCAATTATATAATCATTATTCAATGAAGATCATGTGGAACGAGTCACATCACATCGTGGAGAAGGTATTTCGTACGTACGCACGAGCGATGATATCATTCCCATTATCGTGGAATTGTATTGGAGTGTATGTATACTATTTCAGAATCAATATAACTTTACAATAATCATATATAGTCATTATTTACACCATTATACCCATCCAAGTAAGGTGTTGGTTGAAAATAGATTACACCACGGCGTGGAGAAGGTATTCCGTACGTACGCACGCGCGGTGATTTTGTTTTCTGTAGGATGGATAGATGGTGAAAGAGGGTTGTTTCATACTTATAATAACATATCAGTATATGAGTGATACTGATGTTATTAATTCATAATGAAACAACTATATAAGAAGAATTAGAAGAATAAATAAAGTTGAAAGAATCGATAACGAATATTACCTCTTCTTTGAAGCGCCTCTTTGAGACCTCCTTTTAGGGCACTAAAATTGGTCTTTGAAGAAAACAAGGACCTCTAGGACATTTCTAGGGAAGTGGAGAAGAGAATTTGGCAGGTTTTGGCCGAGAATGAAGGCTCAATGTGGTGTGAGGAAGAGGGGGAGGAGGTTCCCTTTTATAAGGGAGAAGAGGGGCTCCTTTGGAAAAACTAAAAATATTATTTTATTATAAAGCCAAATTCGGTTTTAAATAGCTCCAAATTAATTTATTTTGAAGATAAGGTGGGTATGGGTCGAAATCCTTTCATCCAACAGAATTTAGACAAGACTAGGTTCCTATTTTAACCTTATCATTAAGATTTAACATTAAGTTAAATAATTTTTCTTTTACCGTGTCTTTTTGTGCTCTTACACTATATGTTTAATAATCATACTATAACAAGCCAAAATAACCACAGGTAGTTTATTATTAATATATATAACCTTATATAAGTCATTTTTATGAACCTTAGATTTTTAGGAATAAAATAATAATTAATAATATAATATTTGTTTTAAAAACTATTTTATGTCAATTTTGACACTATTTTGCAATTTATTTTTGTGAAAGTAATAACAAAATTATTAGTTCAAAAAAAGTTAATTAAATCAATAATAACATGTCATATTAACATATAAAATTAGTGTAATTCATAAAAAGTCTCAAATTACATTTATTTATGTATTTATAACATCAATTATGTCAATATTTCATTAATAAGATAATTACTACATCATCATTGTGTCATATATAAATTAAATTAATTAATGTCTAAAAATTACAAATAAATAACCTTTGTGTAGGAAATCTGTTTATACTTCTAATTAATATTTATAGTCGAATTTATCTAATGTATACACCTATATTAAAAATGATTTAGTTATTAAACTGTGATTTTAACTATTTTAACCCTTCTTTAAATAAATTAATAATAAATGTCCCAATCTAATCCAAGTGGGCCTAAATGGTCATATTTTATTCCTAAGGTTTTTTTAGTCGAATTAAACTTATCCAATAGAATTAGGACATGTGTTAGGGTAATAATAATATCATTTTACCCTTAATTACCCTATTTACTTTTAACCGTTGTAAATAAAAGAAAAAAGTTACTATTCACCAAAAATTATTTTCATCTCAATGAACCACATTTTACATACTGAAATCAACAATGTCTCTTGGATTTTTGAAATTCCAGTCACAGAAGCGGTAAAATTATGTTTTATAAAAAATTCAGTTTTTTTAACTACCACTTAGTGGTTTCACTATTCATCAAAAATTGAATGTTTTCAGAAAAATACAAAAATTTCACCCTTGTCTACTTTCGATATTCCGAATCCAAAAATGAATTCCATTTTGAACAATAAAATTTATAAAATTTCAAAAATTGGTTATTACTATTCATAACAGCTATTTTTAATAATATTTTAACAGGATATCATTGTCTAGTGAAACATGGTATTGCGTTCGACGCAAGCTATCGAGGAAGGTCGCGATTGCGTGTAAAGAAGGCCATGCTAGTGTTGTGTGTAGTGAAAGATTCCTTTGATGATTTATATATAATAAAAATGAAATATTTCTTATAAAAGTCTCGGGTGTTACATTTTTAGTATAAGTATTATACGTGTTTGGAATTTTAGTTGAACTCTATAAGTTAATGGTAATGATATCATATATAATATCCCAAAAATTGTTGAGATTATTTGCTTCCATGTCTTGTCTGGTAATTATTTATTATTCTGTAATAATCAAGAAAATTAATGGGGTGAATGTTTAGTGGAATATTAAGTATTATGCCTCAATTTAGTAGATAACTGGGAGTCTAATGTCATATATCTCTATGATATTACTGAACCTATGTAAGGGAAACTGTGTCAAAAATAATGCTTCGATGATTTAATTGGGAGATGTTTTTGTACAATTGTATAAGGTAATTTCATATAAATCTCATCTTATGAGTCAATGATAAAAAATACATTACACATTAATTTGAGATAAGATATAATGGTTACAGTTTAATGTTCAAACACCATTATTTCTTTTTAGATGGATATTTCGTCTATATCTACAATAATTTATTATATTTTAATTTTCAAAGTGATATATGAACATATGATAAATATGTTGGTTTTAGTACCAATAGTGTTGGGATTATTATATTTTCTATGTCCCTATTAAAGGGAATGTTTTAGTTCATGTCCATCGTTTTATAACTCAGGAGATAATAGTGTGTAAATATCGAAATGAATAGAGATTAATGAGACTTTTTAGAATGAAACTGGGATATAATCAACTAGAGATGACCGGGGTATAGAAAATCATGTATCCCATTGAAACATCATCCTGATTCTAGATTGAATCTTTTTTATAAAACCTATTTTAATATGGACTCAAGGTGAGGATTTGGTATATCTGTAAATAGTATGGTGGTACTCCCAACTTCAGTGTAGGGTGGATGGATGAGAAATTATCATACCACACATTAAAAGCTATATCTGTCTTTATTTTTTATAGAAAGTCAGACTTAAAAATATATTCAATAAATCCAAAAAAATTGAAATATACTTCCTCGAATTTTACAAAAATAAATTTTACATCAAATAAATATTCAATTTCAATGTCATAAATAGTATCTCATATACTTTATCAATATCAATAATCTAATTAAATAACTAATAATTATTATCTTAATTTGAAGAAAACATTTTGTGTCATTTAACTTTCAATAACATGATTTAAAAAAATATCACCTTCCCACTAAATCACAACTCTTGGTTATTGACACAATTCAATATATATTTTCATTTCCTTAATTAAATCATACCTGATAGTAATCCATATATATTTCATAATTAAAAAAAAATCTATGGTTAAAACACTTTGAATAAATAATTCTCAATTCCTAGTATATAAACAGTTCAATCATTAACCTACAATTATTACTAAAAAATAGTCCCTTCCTTGTCCCAAGAGTATGTCCCTTAGATTAGAAAATTGACTCTAAAAATTAAAAAAATTACAAAGACATTAGAATATGAACTATAAATTATACCATTGGATGTACATTCATTCCTTCAATTTAAATATTCATTTTTACATGAATAATAGATTCTTTATAAATTTTATTCCACCCATACCATATCATCTCATTCCATTGATACATATTCAATGGAAATTCGTCCAACATTCTAGGAATGTAGGAATCTAAATATGTATTACTCTATGGACTTTTTAAAACACAATTTTCCACATTTTTGGTTTATTGGGAAACCCACATATTCTCAGGTCGGTAATAATATATCAATATAGATGGATAGTGATAATAACATCCTTTACATTAAATCTATCATTTCCATTGAATTCACATGGGACAATCACTGAATCGTCCTTCACATTTAGTGTTTACATGATTCCTTATAGTTTCATCAGTTGAACTAATTAAAAACCATAATGTAAAAAAAATAATAGTGATAAATCGTATAATAATGAAATATAATTCATAATATGTCAAAATCATGACCCCATATTTTCAATATATGACTCTTTAGGTTTAACCTAGTCTATTCAAGGTCATTTTATATTCTAATAATTTATAATGTTATATTGAATATCTTTAATTAACCAATGAATATCAATAGGTAGTGTCTAGGAATGTCTCTAGTTTTAGTCCAACTCATCATGCATTAGTGATGAGTATGTTAATAAAAAATCTTCTTCCTGAATATTTTCAATAAAAATATCAACTTTATAGTAGTAGATTAGCATTAATTTTCTAGAAACAAAATTCCTCCATTAAAATTAATTTTAATATTCTCTTATACATATTCATATCTTAAGGGTCCTCGATATTGTTTTTCCATTCATATTTCCATAATTAAAAAAATATTTCTAATAATTCCAGAGGAAAACTAAACATTTCACACAAAAATATTTCATATTATTATATGAATATTCATTAATTATAAATATGATTCATTCCATAAGTTAAAAGTTTAGTTTCTTTAGAAATATATATACATAAAAATGGTATACAAAATATCTACCTCATCTCCCACTTCGTTCTTCAGAACTAGAAAATTTATTAAACATATCATACTTAAAACCATTCATTATAATTTCTAAAAATGGAAAGCTAATAAAGGACATCTTAAAATATCAATAAGGGTGAAAAAGGGAGATTTCAGTCAATGATATTTTATTGTCATATCTTAGAATAATGGTATTATAAGTGGAATGAAACATTATGAAAACATATAAATTAATTCATGAATCAAAATCTTGAGTTATATAATTAATAATCACATTTAATAAGACATTAATCATAATGGAATAAAATAATATGATTCATTAAAGCATATTATTAGCATAAGATCATCCTATACTATATTGGTAAAAACTATAAAATGAAAAATGTATGGAAATAGTATTTCATGGTTATCTTTTGGTACATTAATCACATGTTTGGATATATATAACCACTTTTATACAATCTATTTTCTTTAGATAACCTCATATGTACCCTCTTTTGGATTTTTTGTAAAATCATGTATATCTTATTTTAGGCTTTGAACAACGTCTCTATTCCCTTTGAGCTCATAAACCAATAATATTCACCCAATATATTATAAGTATATAATGGTCTATCCAATCACATAATTATAATCCATTCCTACTTAATCTAAAAGACCGTAAAATCATTTATCATTCCATCATAAAATAACCCATATAATTTTGAATGGGTATCATCATTATTTATTCAAAACATAAATAATCTATCACTAGAAAATATAAGTCTTATATCATTGAATCTTATCCATTGGGAAACATAGATAACATTAAAATATATTAAATGATATGAAAAATGCATTAAAAAATATCACTGGGATAAATGAATTATTAAAATACACTTTCCCTTTTAAAATAAATTATAATCAATATAAACATTTTCAAAATATTAAGGATTTCTTTTTCTAAATGTAACTATGGAAACAAATAATAAAAATTCAATGAATTTAGTGTTAATTATATTGTTAATCATTATTCATTTCATATCCCTTAAAACAAGTATTCCATTCACACCATTTGTAAAAACATAACCATTTAGAAAATACCCAAAAGGTGATAATATTAAATTTTTATTATATATAAAACCTTGGAAAAAATTAAATTAATAAATCATTGAAGGATACTAAAATCATTCTTTAAGTTTCTTTTAATGAAAATATGGGCATTGGAAAACTATTTCTTAATAAAGTGAAAAATAATGTTGGTTTTCCTTAAAAAATGATTTTACTCTATTTTGAAATTTAAGATAGATAAATGAATGAAAAATAAGTATTCTGAAGATATAAATAAAACATAAAAAATAATGATATTGATTTTATATATATTATATTATTTCATCATAAAAATTTAATTATAATGTATCCCAGTTAAAATATGATTGTAACATAATACCCATAACTCATTGTCGAATTGATTCATAACAACTCCATACTCGTCTATAATAAAATTAAATAGTATTGAATAGTATATCAATTTTATGTTTATAAAATAATTATTATTCATTTAGATTGATAGGATGAATATAAATCATGAAAATTATTGATGTATATATGTTGTGAAATTCACAAAAGTTATTCTATTCTAGAGGTGGACCATAATCTTATAGAGTATCAATATAGAATAATCAGGGGTAATTGATGTAGGTATCATTTCCGAATGTTTGATATATTTTTGAGTAATGGAATTAAATCATATAAGGATAATATATTTATTCAATCATATATATAATAAATAATCATGTGATAATGTAAATTTCTAAGATACACACAAGAAAAAAAAATTATGGGCCGTACTAGATTGGTTTAGTCAGAATATTGTGCAGTGAACATAGGATAAAATAAAGGTGGATCTCTAAATATTTATGGCATTAATTTCATCATGTAAGAATTTAAAAATCATGAGATAACATAAATTTGGTTAGATCATCCGATCTTATATAGTGAATTAATCATCTGAATAATAATTTAATGACCTCATATGTTCAATCATGTGATTGGATCATTTCAATAACATAATAGAATTGATTTTCACCAAGTCAGAGTTCTCTCAAAATTTATGTGATTTTTTCTCAGAAACAATTATTGAAGAGATAATGTTATGGGGTTACACAAAGTTCATGAATAATGATACACTAGAAATGATAGAATATTTTTCATGAATGATTTCCAAGAAATAATGCTCTTAAATGTATCATCTGGTTTTATGTGTTATAATAGGTTAAGTGATCATAAAATATAAAATGATTCCAATTAAGTAATTATGTAATGCCCATGATGGTCATTATATGATGAAAATTATCGAGATCTCATGTAACTGCGTGATTTCAAGAAGGAGTGAATCATGTGATGAAGGTGCTATGAAAATGTATCTCATGATAGCATGTTTATTCTGGATGTTTTTGAATCACATGAGTAGGGATATTTAAAATGATTTTTTTTCAAATATTTTGGTTTTTTAATAGATATATTATCATATTTTGATATTTCATGTGGTGGAAACTCATTTATTAATACATGTGGTTCACATAATTATGTAGATAGGTCGATCATTACATTTTTTACATAGACGGAGCTTTATTAATATTCAAAAGGTGTATAGATCATGAATGATTAAAACATAATGAGTTATTTTATTTCATAAAACCATATGGGTTATGAGACTACATGTATGTGGAGGATTAATCAGATCACATATATGAAAATATTTTATGATATATAATTGTATCATGTATGGATATACATGAACAAGGGTTACGTTCAACGAAATATTAGTCATTATGTTATGTGTTCCTTGGTCACATGCTCAGGGGTCTTACTATTGGTGACTTTCTCCAAAGAATTTAATATTTTGGTTACACTAATGTAGATATATTCCATCATATTAATTTTTTCAAGGAGATATGTAACAAGGATTAAGAATAGAGTATCTTGATATTTGAATATTTCAACCATTGTTTTGTGAACTCATTCACACAATAAATTACACATGACATAGATTTTTAAAAAATAGTGTTCAATCATGAATTGTTTATACAAGGTAGTAATCATTGAACATTAATCATTAGACATCCATATGTAGTTAATATATCAACATTACTATATCTATTATAGAACAATAAGGATCCTCAAAAGAATAATTTTAGTTGAAACATAATGTTGTTGATAAGATTTAAATGTATTAGATAATTTTTCTAACAAATTACTGCTATTTCAAAACTAAAAATAGTTTTAATTGTGAATGAAAAAGATATTACTCTAAAATTAATTAGTAAATACCATATAGAATAGAGTATTATTAAAGGGTAATATAAAAGAAATTATCATTACATCATGTAGTTTGTGGTAATAAGTTTCTCCTGTTGAATAAGGATAGACAATCTTATTATTTATCACGTGAAGTGACCTACATGTCTATAAATTATTGATCAAACATTATTGGTACATTGCATGGAAGTAGAGAAGTGGTAGTGTGGCTTGGGTGAGGAATGACAAAACCATAAACATTATAAAGGCAACACACCTTTAATATTTTGGTTATAGAAAAAAAATTAATCCACAAAACTATTTATTTTTTGTTGTATTTGGAACATTAAAACATCATCAGTTTGTGCTACATATTCATAGCCCTTTTTCTGATCCTTTAAAATCATTTATTTATTTTTATGATTCCCATTACTACATGTCTATTATTATTTTGAGGGTTGTTCTATCAAATATATATGTTGAACATTGTTCCTAAAAACATGGGAACAAGATCTTAAAAGATGATAAAATGTATTAATGAAAAAAATTAACACAAACCTGATGCCCCCACTCCTAAGGGTGTCTGCGTACACAAAAAATTATATCAAAGGGTAGTCAAACCCAGTTTTTAACCTCATAAATAGTTAATATATTATGTCACATATATTTAACATTAATTCTCAAATTTTATCCATTTATGGATGGTAAAAACCATTATGATGATCTTTTAGGCTCTTGGTGAAGAGGTTATAATGTATATATGAAGAGATACTAAGTTGAGAAATAATTTTCATTGAATTGGAAACGAATAGAAAAAATAATAATGAAAAAATTCTATTAGAATGATTTCTATAATAATGCAACATATTGTGTAACTACTTATGAGATTTGAAATAATTTTGAAATTGTATATGGAATTGATACAAAGAAGAAACCTATGAAGAATAATAATAAAGTGTTCCTTATGGAAAGAGTAAATAAGAATAAAAATAAAATAATGAATACTCTTGGGAGATCATATAGGTACATATAGGTGAATAATTATGTAACATCCCATGATTTCATGACATATTTATCTTCAAATATTTATAATTTCTTCAATAACATGTTATTTATGCTACAATGATTCTAAATAAACCATAATATAGTACATAATTATAAATATAATGTCAAATTGTTTTTATGAATATGAATAAAAAATTGGGAAACCATAGTATAAATGTTTCATATAATGAATATATATTACAAAATAATAAGAAAAATGTTAATGATGTAATTATATCTTTAAAAAGTATATATTTTCTAAAAAATAATTTATATTGATTATTGTGAGAAAATATAATAATTTATTTAGGCCACTTTTAAAATATATATTCAAAAAAATATATTTATCATTTAATTTCATATTTATCTTATAGTCAATTTGAAATTTTTTTGAATGGTTTTATATATCTATTAATAGTGAAAAAATATATTTTTTGTGAAACCTAACATTTCATTTTTAGCAATTTGAAATGTAAAATTTCATTTAAAAAATATTTTATGGAAAATTTATTTTTTTTAAATTATGAATAAAAAATTATTTTTATTTTAAACAATTTTATTACTCATTTTATTATAAACATATTCTATATTTAAAAATAAATTTTTTTTCGAAACCTAATTTTCATCACAATTTTTGTGTTTACTATTAAATTACATTTCAAAAATTAAGTGAATTTTATTTGTTTAAAAGGTTATTATTTTTTATCATCATAATTTATATTAATTTTTATGTTCCACATATTTGTGTTTAACAATGAATGGTTGAAATTGTAAAAATATGTTTCTAAGGTAATGGTTAAAACAACTTTACTAGGGTGTCGTACTAACGTGATAATTTTTAAGATGACCTTATGTCTATTTTAAATCCAATATTTATGGAAATATCTAGAACCTATATCATCTCATTTTAAAAATAATCAATTTCGGAACCGTTTTTCTTGAATAATATTTTAATATCTGATAATCATTTCAAAAATACCATGTGTGTCCTCTCCCCTATCTATAATGGAATACCCCATATCATATCCTATGTATATTTAAATATCCATTTACCTAAACCAATAACTTCCCAGATCCCATTCTAACATCCATCCCTATGAATTATAGGTCTTATAATTGGTTGAAGACTAAATTTATAGGGATTAAGGGGAGATTTAAAAAATATCTCTAAAGAGGAAATATATATTTTTACATAATGTTTTATTTTTATTTTTTCTTAAGACTTATATAAATATGTGGTATTAAACACAAAATAATAACATAGTTATCATAAATATAATAAAAAAAATTAATGATTGTGAAACCACCAATATCCAACCCCTATTCCATCATATGTAAAATTAATAGTATCACTCATGTATACATGAGGACTACCACCTCCGCAAAGTGATATAATTCATTCTCAATCACCATAATTTTATATTGGTTATTAAGATGAATTAATTTTTTGCATTCTATATCAATGAAATACGTATAATTGTAGAATTAAAATAATATTATTTACATTCTTACCATTATATCCATTGAAAAATAATAATTTTTCACTTGTTATATGAAGAATACGACCTCCATAAAGTGATATCATTCATTTTCCATTTTCACATTACATGGATGGTAATAATGAAATATTTAATGAATCTAAATTTTTTAAATTATATTAAATTATTGTTTAATGATAATTTTTTTAACCTTATTTCATTTTAACCATAGAAAAGTTTTAGCATCACTTGTGTGTACACACGAACAACGATCTCCAGGAAGTGGTGTAATTAATTTTTCATCACCACTAAATATGAATAATTTGAAATGATTATATGATAAATAAATATGATAATTTTGTTATGATATTGATTCTAGTTGAGATGAATACATGAATAATGTGAATTTAACTGTACCATCTCAATGAAATAAACATGAATAACCAAGCTGTAATCACCCAGAATAGTGATATTAATAAGAAATTGATAAGGAATAAGTGATAAAATGTTATAACAAAATCATATTTGTTATGAAGTACATGAATATTGTTTTTACATATATTTAAAATAAATACAAATTTTGAAAACATTATATTTTAATTTGAATGAAACTATATGGGACTTGATGTAAGGTACTTTCATATCGCTATTATTTCTATGAGATAGATTCCACATTCACATCTTGTTTCTTTTGTAGGATGTATATACTACCCACGAATTTCACTTATGATTATTATAATAAAAATATTAAGAAATTAAAAATACATCTAATATCATATCTTTATTGTGGTTTTGAATCATATATTAAAATGGCATTAAGGTATTTATCTTTCAATCCCATTACAATCAGAAATTTTAATGCATGAATTTAAAATATAGAAATTATATTATTAAAATGGGATAAACACATGAAATTATTATTATTAACTATTTATTGCTAAAATATAATGTTATCTTACCATTTTTTACTACATGGTATAAAAAATGATTTAGTAATTTTTTTTTTGAAAACATGAAAATAATTTTCCTCTTTCAATCAGAAATCCTTTTCATTGCACATCTATATATTATATAATATTTTCAAGAATGTTTCAAAAATAATTATATTTTCTAATTTTATTTTACACATGTTTACCTTTCATAAAAAAATTAACAAAAACCCTCTTATCTTTTTTGGAACATGATAGTTTTTACCAATGGTGTGAAAATAATCATTATTTAGGATTATAGCACGAATAAAATAATCCATCATCATGAACAGATAAAGAATTAAATATTAAAATTTAAAATTTATGGTTTTTTAAAATAATATATATCATTATTATATTTTTATATTTTGTATTTAAATATTCGCTTTTAAAATGAAAAATGTATTTTCATCGTGAATTATCCTAAAGTTATTTTAAATAAATTATTTATCAATGATAACACCTATTGATGATATGTATGATCAAATGTGGATATAATCCAATTATTCCATCCTTATTGTTTCTCTGTATTGTTTATGATTATGGTGTTGTGATTTTTACTAAACACATATATTTTTGATAATTTATTTGTTAGTGATATAATAACTATTTTATAATCTTTAATCATTTATATGAATAGATTATGATTATAGGAAGGTTGGGTCCATTATAGTCCTCGAATTAGTTGAATGATGTTATATTGATAAGTAATGGTATGATAGTGATAATATTAAACACTATTTGGAATATCTATTTTTCATTATTGATGCATGAGTATGGTTTATTTTAATCGTTCTTCATAGGAATATGCATGGACAAGATTTGGAATAGATTTATTCTATTTTTTATAGACGAGTATCCTTTATTTGAATATTTTCTCACAATATTTGGCATGGAGATGATTCAGAATGACATTGTTACCATTATTATTATTTCAAATACTTATGATTTTGTAGAATTTTGTTATAAATCAGAACTGTTAATTGTGGCTTTTACACACTTATTGACCATGATTATTGACATGAATAGACTTTGGAATTCATAATCTATGATTTTTGATGTATTATTATTCAATTATGAATACAATAACAAAAATATATTATCATTCTCTTATGAATGTCCAATACTAAAATTATTTATTTCTCTAAAGATTACTATTACTATTCATCTCATATCACCCTTCCATATGTTGTATTTCTATATGTATTTTGGTTGTTTTTATGTGTGATGGGTCCAGAAAGGTTCTTTATGTAAATAAATCAATTTTAGGCGATAAATAATGTATTTAAAGAAATATTTTCTATATGCATTCTCTAAATACAATAATCCTTTACAGTTATAGATAATTAATTAATGTATGATGTATTAAACATTCAAATGAATTTTTCTAATATATACATATGTTATTCTAGAATAATAGTAATTTTTATGGGAGGAATGATTTATTAAATATTTATGGACTATGGAAATAAAATATTAGTCGAAAACCTAGTGATATGTATTATTACAGGATAACAAAATTAATATTTACTAAAGCTGATATTGTAATGTTCATTAACAAAATATATCTACATATTGATACTAGAAACAAGAGGTGGTTTTCTAGTTGATTCACCTATAGGTAATAAATCTGAATTGGGATGATTAAACCATTACTCGATCATCACTAATGCCAAAGGAGTGGGTCTAAGACTATACAACTATCTAGAAACTCTCCCAGAATTTTATTGGGATAATTTATATTCACTTGTAAACCATTAAGAGGTATTTTAATACATGACAGTCATTGATGACCTAGGTTAAACCTAATATATCATAGGTGATAATAATTTTTCATAATTGTTAATATATCATGAGTTTATTTTTTTAAATGTATGATTTTCTAAGAGTTATTATAGCATTTTAGTGTTTATAAAATGTTTTCGGGTTTATTGAATAGTTCTAACCATAAGGAATCACGTGAATAATAAATTTTATAGAAAAATTAAATTATAATAATAATGATAAAACACTTTTCTTAGGATCAAGGATTAAATATCATTATCATTTCTCACTAAACACCCTCAAGCAATGAATTTCAATACAGACCATTCTTATCTTCTGAATATTCCATTGAGGTCGAAACATGCTATTGATTATTTTATGTGAAAAAGAAAACTATTATTATTTGGTTATTCTAATATTAATTTTTTTTAAAAATAGATCAACTTTATAGAAAATGTATTTTCAATGATTCTCCATTTGGTCTATGATAGTGTTTTCATATACACTTATCTCTTAGATGGAGAACCGAATCAACATTGGGATCTTATCATTAATAAGATGCAAGAGGGTGATAAAAAAATATATGTAATGGGATGAGTTTAAGTATTTATTTCTAAATATATAATTCCCTCTAATATTTCAGATTAAAATATAAATGGACATTATATATTTGAAAAATAAGGATTGCAAATTCATTATTATCTACTATGAAAATATTAACTAATTTTCAAGGTACACATCAGGATTTACATTTTAGCATGTGAGAAAAATTAATTGATACAACATTTTCTTTGAACCAATTGTTCAGAAGGTTTTACCCATAGGATATATGGAGACTATGAATAAACCATTCAATGTTCTATGAATATAGAAATAGAGACTCCAAACACCAGTTAATTTTTTTTATTTACTATCATAAAGAGGAAAATTGATCTTCTTTTAAAATTAAATAGTAAATCATATGGTGGAATGAAATTACCAAAACAAACAAGCTAAAAATAAAGGGGAAATTACTCTTGAAATTATTTGAATAGAACTAGGAAATACTTCACTTGTGGAAAGGCTAGTCATCAAGCATGTAACTATTTATGAGGGATGAATATGTTTGAAAATGAAATAATGTATAATAAAGATTCAAACAAAAATGTTATATTCAACATGTGTAGTGAGACTGGGAAATATTTGAATCAATTTTCTAATAGAAGAGCTAATGAGAATTGTGGACCATAGTAATCCCCTTTGAAAAAGGATATATGAAAGTTCTTTTCTCTCACAGGGAAAGTGCCTAATGGGAATGTTTTAGTGAAAGGTAAAAATAATATCTAAAAAATGAATTCTATATGTGTATTATGTCCCCATAAAATTGATTTTTTGAATAGCAAATAGTAAAACCTCTTCATGAAGTGAGAAAATAATCTCAAGTCAATATCTCATATTTGATAGAATATTGTGGGAATATAATTCCTGTAAATCATGTGATTCTCTCTCTAGTACAATTTGAAGTTATTTTGGACATGAATTTTCTCTCCTTATATATATACTATATCAATTATCGATGAAGGAAAGTCTTGTTTGATATTAAAAATCAGACATTTTTGATATTTCAGTTCATCGATAAATATGAATCATTAATATAAGATATATTAATTAAATGGGTCTTATTACGTATTCATGACAGATATTTAACTCATATTGTTGGAAGGAATCTCAACATAAAAAATATACCATCTATTTGGGAATATGATAATATATTTTGGGATGTCTTGAACAGTTTTCCCCCAATCATTGAATTTTGATCTTCAATAGAACACATACCATCTACCACATCTATTAAAAATTATCCATATTGAATTTCACCAATTAAGTTTCAGAAATTAATGAACTCTAGAAGAATCTACATAATGGATTCATTCATCCTAGTAATTCACTATCAGGTGTGTATTTTTTGTTGAATGAATTATGGTTCAATTTTTCATTATAATTTTTTTTGAGAAAATAAAAGAATTATTTTCTAGAATATGCATCTTATATCCAATATTGATAATTTCTATGATCAATGGTGTATATATCACTAAATGTTCCAAATTTTTATATATACGTACATCATCAATTAAGTGACATTAAAGAGGATATATTTCATAAATACCTCAGTATGAGTTCTGATCATCATGAATTTATGGTCCTTCCATTTATACATATAAATTATAATATATAAATCATTGATTTAATGAATAGTGTCATCTTATACAACCTAGATCAGTTTTTTTAGTCTTTTGAGATGACATTCTTATTTATTCAATGACCAAAGAAGAGCAAGAATAAAATATAAGGACTATGTTGAAAACCTGGCAGTTAAAGAAGTTTTATTCCATATTTACAAAGTGTGAAATTTTGATTAAATAAGTCTCATTTTCTATGTCATATAATTTGATGTTTGGGATATTAGTAGAATCTTCAAAGAAATAAGTTGTAGACTAATGGCTCTGAATTACCAATATAATAAAGATCCATATTTTTCAAGGGGTGGATGGATAATATTGATTATTTTTAAGTGATATCTCATGTTTGTCTAACCAATTAAAAAATTTTAAAGATAATTGATCTTTGTTTTATAAGAAAACTAATGTGATTAAAATATCTAGGCACTATAAAAATATTCATTAGTGGGCTTGTGATTATATAACCCTATTATAGATAGGAGTGTGTGTTCTATAGTGATGCATCAATGGAAGTACTAGAGTGTTTCTATGTGTAAAATTATATTTATATATATTATTAATCAAGTTAATTGAATATTTATTATCAAAATTAAACATCTCATGATTTTATGTCATTGGAATAAATTTTTTCCTATTATTGTAGATCAATTAACTTTATGGTGAATGGTATGATATATAAACTGACCATAAAATAGAAAATATTTATTCACCTAGAATTAGTTAAATATTATATATAAGAGATGTTGTGAGTGGATCAAATATCATGATTACTAAATACAGTACCACAGTAGAAATTAAAACAATGTGGTTATTGGTTTTAGTCGAATGGACCATGATAGTTTTTCCATGATGAGGACTAGAAGAGATATGATTCTTTTGGATTTAAAGACTATGGATCATGATTTAATGAGTGATGTTGATATATAATATAATTTTAAGATTTATTTTCAATCATATACTCATTTAATTAATAAATAGTTATAAAAGTAGAATATAGATAAATAAAAAAATGTGATAAATATTTATGCATTCAACAATGATTATGATGATATGATATGGTTTAGTAATATAGTATGTATCAATTTAATAAAAGATATAAATAAGAATATATTGGATGAATCTCATATTTCCTAAATATATATTCAACTTGAAACATTAAATATTTATCGATAATATTTCAGTGTAGAAAACATTAAGAGGGTTAATTAAGAGTATGTATCATGTTGCCTAGTATGTCTGAATGATAAGGTTGATCAAATAAAATATAATGGAATGATAAAATAATTAATTTTATTATAACATATATTTGAATATATTACCATGTATTTCAATATTGGACTCCTCATATCATTATATGGGAAAAATTATTTTCAGATTATAGTTGATCGCCTTATGAAGTCATCACATTTCATTACATGAAGATATTATTTCTCTCATGATCCTCTTCATGGATATATAATAAGTACGTTCTAGGTTACATAAATTATGAAATCAAATTTTAATATACAACATCATAGTTTTACCTTGATGTTATAAAGAACTCTAGAACAATATCTTGATTTAGTGTTGAGTTTCCACACTACATATCATCCTTCAAAAGGTGGTATGTATAAGAGGACAACTCAAACACTAAAATAAATATTATGAGCTTTCTCTATGTATTGTAAATATGTTTGGGTCAATACCTTCAATTAGTGGAATTTTAATACCCTTGTATTTTTAACTAAATCTTAAAGATGGTTCCTCGTGAAACCTTCTATTCAAGGAAATTCAAATCTTTAATGTGTTTAGTATGATGATGTTGAAATAATTATATTAGAATGTGAGACATATGTGGAAATAGATAATATGTTTTGACATATTCCTAATTATATTATGGAATCAGAGATCCATTGTAAAATTTATACTTATAATCAATGATGATATTTAGAGTTTAAGGATTATAATAATGATTTCATATGAATATATCCTTTGAATAAGGACATGTGATTTAAATGTAAGGGAAAATTTAGCTCTAAAAATATCATACCATTTATAATTCTTAATGATATGAGGGTGGTTTCTTATTTCATGGAACATCCCCCAAACCTTACTCATACTCATGATGTATTCCATGTATATCTTTTAAAGAAGTACATACCAAATCCTTCACAAGTATTGAACTCATATGTTATAGCACAAGGGGACACTCCCTATTATGATTAATTACTTGTGGTCATTTTGGATCAAAGTGAAAATTCGTCTATGAAATAATACCACTCACATAGACAAAGATATATAAAGAAGCTATAATTTTGAAGAAGATATTTTCGAACCTGAAGAAGTGATGAGGAAGAAGTACACAAACTGTTTTTATCAAGTTGAATTAATTTATTTGGTAAAATTCTTATAAGGGGGTAGAATATAACACCATAATATTTTATAATTTATTTTTCTTCAAATAAATTTAATTTCATCAATAATTTATGATACACATAACCCCGAGTCTTAATATATAGTAATATAGTCTTCCATTATAACCAAGCTATTAAATTAGTTACGTGAATGTGAATAAAAAAAATTGAAAAAAAATATTATAATTTTTTTGATAAATCAAATATATTTATAAATTGGTACTCATATTTCATAAAATCCATTATATGCTTCAAAAATACACTTTTCTTCCAAAATGGATCCTATTATATTATTTTAGAAAATAATATAAGTAATACTTACACATTTTTAAATGATAGATTTTGAATAACTGAAATAAATTTTTGAAATCAATCTATCAAAATTATCTTATATTTAACTTTTACTTTTTTATTAATTAATTATTTTTAAATTCATAGTGAAAAATGTTTTTTATATTGTAAATTGCATTTTTATTTCATGATTTTTAATTTTTAAATTTTTTAAAATGGTTATAAAGTAAAATTACTTAAATTATATTATTATTAATAAAATTATGTTTGTTGTAATATATTTTATAGTTTATTTGTTTTAATTAAGACCAATTATATTTAGGAATTTACTTTTTTTTATTGAAAACCTCATTAAATAATAATGTCCAAGTTTACTTTTAAACTGAATTATGACACTTATATTAATTGAATTTGGTGAAGTGTATTTTATATTTCTAATAATAATAATAAATATTATATATTATGGTCTACATTAATTTTTTCAAATTGAATAGTACCAATAGTGAAAATCAGTTTCTATAATTAATGTTAAAATAGGTTCAACAGATGTTTAATATAGTTATAACTGTTAAAATGAACTATGAACATTTATAACTAATATTTTAGGGACATATGTATACCATATCTTATATAATATTCCTAAATGGTCTATTTTTAATCCATTGTTATTGTGGTTTAGAATAATGTATTTTAATCTTTTCCAAAATACCAAGCCATCCCCATCTCATACTTATTAATGGAAACCCAGTATCGTCTATTGTTTTCACTTATACTACAACTTATATGAGATAATAAAGTCTAAAATTTATTCTTAAAACTATTCCATGTTACATGTATCTATTGTTTTGGGAATAATACCAACATGAGAAGACTAAATGTGTAACAAAAAAGAGTTTATTTGAAGATGATCTATGGCTTATAACCAAATGTTTTCATTTTATTTATTCTTGTACAACATATGAATATATCTTATTCATCACAAATTAATAATTATAATCATATAATTAAAATAAATTCTCATTATTACTATGTTACCACTAATATCCATCATCTTTTCTATCAAATGGGATATGAAAAGTTTCAATCATGTATATAAGTGTACTACCAGCTCCACATAGAAATTTGATTCATTATTCAGCACTATAATTCATAATTTGTAATAATTATGGATTTAATATCAAAATAAAATATATATTTTTTTAAAATATAGGTCTATACTTATAGTATATTATATAACTTATGTCATTTTCATCTATTGAAAAATGTTGTTGTTTCTTCTGCATGCACATGAACTACCACCTCCACCAAGCGATGTGTTTCATTTCTAATTTATGATTTAAATAGATGTTAATGAAGATATATTTAATGAAAATAAATTATATCTGTGATAAAATAGTTATTATATTATTTTGATTTAGTTTTAACATTTCTTTTTTACAACCATTGAAAAGCCAAATCATTACTCATGTGTACGTACGAACAACCGTCCCCACATAGTGATGTATTTATTTTTTCATCACCAAATAAAATGAATAATTATAATTTCTTATATAATGAATATATATTAAACTTCTGTCATGATTAGTATTCTGTATAATGTGAAAAATATAATAAGGTGTATGTTTTGTAACTATCTATCAAAATATTTCATGAAAAATAAAGTAGTTATCAACTGTGATATAGATTTTAATAAATAATTGTTAATAAATTGGTGTTAATATGTTGTATGAAATATAAGATTTTATATTATATATATTAATATGAATCTATAATATATTCACAATAAATATTTATTATATTGGATATTTGAACTTGTACAAATAATTATGAGACTTGACATAATGTATTTTTATCCCACATTTATTTTTGTGAGGAACTTACATTATTCAAAACATGATTCTATTATGGGTTGTATATACAAACCATGAATGAATTTTATGATTCTTAATATAAATATTAAGGGTAAATACATATCCATATATTTTTTCTCATTAATAAGGTTATTATGCATATATTTCAAAAGTACTAATGGATTTATGTTTCAATCCATTATTAATCTGGTTGTTATATGGTTCAATTTTCATAGAGTAAAATATATGATTCTAATCTGATAAACCCATATCACGTTTCTTTTACTTTATTTATTTCATTTATTATTAAATTTTCTTACTATTTTCCACCCATGGTAAGCAAAATGGATCAACAAGTTTTTTATGAAAAGATGGCATTATTTCTTCTCAATTTGTCAGAAAAATATTTCATACATATCCTTGTTTTCAAAAAAAATTGAATATATTTTATTACTATTATTTAATTAATTTACAAATTAATTTTTTACCTTTCCTAAAATTGTAGAAAAAGTGTTAAAAATAATCTACTTTTTATTTTATAAATTAAATATTTTTTACTAATTGTGTGAATCAGTCATTTTTTAATTTTTAATGTAAAAATATATTCTAACTATGTAATTAATGATATCTAATTTGATGCTTCTATTATAATTTATAATGATTTTATCAATTAATTTTTATTATATTTTAGAAAAATTCATATTTAAAATAAGTGATTTCAATATAAAAATGGACTTTTACTCAATAATTAATCCCTAGATATTTTAATGAAATTTTTTATCTATGATAAAATCCTATGATGTTAATTTTAATGTAATAAGTATACGATCCAATGATATTATACAAATTATATCTCATTATGGTTTACAATTAGGATTATGGGATGTTTATGAAAGACAATTATTTTCTATAAGTTATGTCGTATTGTTATGATTAATGTCTGATGATCTTGTGTAATCCATAATAATGGATTATGATTATTAAACATTTGGATCTATTATAGCCCTTGACTAAACTTCTTAATGTGATATTGATATCACATTATATTATTATGATAATAGTGGGAATTATTTTAAATATATTTTCCACATACTAATGTGTAAGTATGATCAATTTCTTACTATTCTCATAATAATATGTGTTGTCATTATTATGTATAGATATTTTCAAATTATATTCCCTGGTCCTGATAGTTTATAATATTTTCTCATATGATTATTCATGTACAATATTCTTAATAGATTTTTTCAAAACATTATTTTTTCTAATGCTTAAGATTCCACATTGTGATGTTATGAATTTTGAAGGATAAGAACTTCTTTGTAACCCTTATTGATCATTCTTCTATATGTGAATTTAATTTATAGGTTATGATCTTTTATTTTTTAGAATTTATATTTTATAATGAAAACATTATCATCAATATGCAATCCTAAACTTATTGACATTTTATTATAGTCTGATTGAAATCTCTCACTCTTACCCTTACTAAGAATCTGAGATCAACAATTCTTATTTCTTCTCTCTCTATGTCATTATGGAAGGGTCTATGAATTATTATTCAATGAGGGTACCTTTTGTAAATATATATGATTGATATAGTGAATATTATACTTAAATATGATTATTATATTACTATTATCAAAATAAATTTATCCTTTATAGTTACCTAGAATGTATTATTAAGAAATATATTCAATATTCATATAAAATAATGTAATATTTATGAATTTTTTTTCTTTAGTTAGTTTTGATTATAAAGATGTTATTTCTCATTATTCTAAATAGTATGAAAATTTTTCATATTAATCTAATAATTATTGAGTCTTTATAGATATGTTATAAGTCTATAGTGTTTCATACTATTTATTTGATATTCTTTGAGCTCATAATGAATAATATATTCCAATAACTAAAAACATAATAACTTGAGGTTTGATGAAATAGTCAACTAAATATATTTATAAAATTAAAGAAGATATGGATCTACTTCAGAAAGCGTTATTTGATAAATCAGTTAATTAGGTTAACTCTAATGAAGTAGTGGATCTCAATATAAGTATTGAAACAAATGCTATGGTGGTTGAATATTTGGAAGTTATATTTAACTAATTACAAACAATGTTTGAGTGTCATTAGTATTAACTTATTGAATGAAAAAAATTTAGTATCCATTTAAATATTGTTTTGAACGTAATATTGTTAGAGGCATTAGTGTTGAGGATAAGCCACATACAAATGAATTGAACATTGAAAAGAGAAAAGTGGCTATGAAAAATTATAATAAATTTATATATATTATGTTACATGATCAATAATAGATCCAAAAAATTTCAGATAAGGTTCTTATGTGAGATTCTATATATGAATATTACAATGAAATCATAAAAAATATTTAATTGATATTAAGTGTTTGAAAGGGAAGTATTGTCCTTAAATATTGATATATAGATTATGGGGGACAATAATAAATAATAAATTGGACATTATGAAAGAATTTAAAATAATTTAAAAAATAAAATCATCATGGAAAATTAGTTTAAAATAACGATCATCCATATAAATAACATGTTTAATAGAGGAGAAAATCTGGAAATTCAGTTAGTTTCCAATTAATGGAAATCTAAACACAACTGAAGGGTAAATAAAAAAAGTTATATATGTTAAGTAAAAGACTAATTTTTCAAATATAATAGATATTGTGGGGTTTTCCTTTATATAATAATCTAAAAGTGGATTATTCAAGGCTCTAAATATTAAATCTACAAATTAGAAGACTAGTATATAATAATATAATAGTAAATCCTCTTAGAAGAATGTATCTACAAATTGTTATAATTTTCGAAGACTATGAAAACCCATGAGTATATCTCTAGGAAAAAATAAGCTCAATTACAGAATAACAACATCAAGCATACCTATATCTCATATTAGAATTTATTGAATGTTGAATTCTCTTAATGGGCCATAGAAATATGTTCAAATCATGGTAATTTTAAAATATATTAATGTTAAATGAAATTAACTTTTGAAAAATAATATACAAAGAGGTCCCCAACTCTGGTGGAATATAAAAAAAAGATCATATTCTATTAATTTACCTATTAATATGGAAAATAAGTTCATTATTCTAGAGATAAAACAGGGGTCTCAATGAAAGGTGTAAAAATCACAAACATGATTTTAATCCTATATAACCCTTAAATATAATGTAAAAAAGTATAGAAGAAAATGAATGCTATATTCTGGTTTCGAGTAATGATTCATTTCATGTGAATATATGAATTAAAAGAATTAAAAATAATGGTGTTATTTTTAGGGATGAAAGAAGATAAAGAAAGCAAGTACGTGTGGTTGGTTTCGTAAATTATTCCACAATGTGAAAAATGATGTGAAAATAATGTTATCTATAGTGGTTGAGAATGTGTTAGTAGAAGGAGTTTTTTCCAAAAAAAAATGAAAACCTCTAAACCTATGTTTAATCACATATTAAAAAGAGGAACATTACCATGGTATCTACACTCAAAAATAAGGTTAAGAATTTGAATTTATTTATTATATGTCAAAATAAACTAGAGTTGGATTGAAATATGAGAAGGATACAACGGAATGAATATTTCTTGTATTCAATTAAAATTTATCCTAAGATAATTATAGGATTTTATTAACAATTAATATTATGAAAGTGTTTTGACAGTGTTTTCTATATAAGAAACACTATAATGATAGATTTCAGAATTTATGAAAGAAAATATATAGTCCAGAATGACTAACCACACTTCCCTTTTTGAGTATTCTGGATTTACACATATATCAATGAATTTAACTATTTCTAATATTTGTTTCATGTGGTATAGAACTAAGGGGAAGATAAAACCCATGGGGTGTGTTTAATGGGTATATGTTTATGGGATATATATATATATATTAATATATGATAATATATATACATATAGAGTTTCACACTTAGTAAGTTGTTTCCATAAAAAACTTGGATCAACAAATCCTACTATGAAATTCATTTATAATGTGAAAGGATGTGCATTTAGTGAAGAACCTAACCTGAAGCTAAAAAATTTAAAATATATATTTAATGATATAAGGGTTTTAATTCATATTTAATATTCAAATTGTTGGATTAGGAATATGTTCAATTGTATTGGATTGTAAAAGAACAAAGCATGTTGGATAAGTAGGAATGTTCATGAATTTAATAATTCCTTATTTAAATTCAAACAATG
Organism: Viscum album; assembly: GCA_963277665.1. Lineage (NCBI taxonomy): Eukaryota > Viridiplantae > Streptophyta > Magnoliopsida > Santalales > Viscaceae > Viscum > Viscum album. The sequence goes on along the minus strand of OY728148.1, from coordinate 648,633,464 downwards.
TGGTATCAAATAATTATTTTATAAATACCAAGTAATTTAAAAAAATAAATATATTTTCTTCAATGGGTCTCCCAAATCTAAAAAACAATATACAAAATAAAATCAAATTAATTTTTTATATAACTAATATGTAACGGTCCAAAGATGGATTTCTGTAGAAATTTTGTGAAAAAAACTCTATGTTGGTTATCCCCATACAAAAAATGAGGTTTTTGAACATTTTAAGATCAATAATTACATTTGTATCCCTAATGATATATTTAAAAATAGAGCTAATTGGATATTCATGTTTTATTTCTCAGAGACTTGAGATTAATTTTATATTTTCTAAAAATTTGGTGTTGGTGTTACTATAATCACAAGATTGTGTTTCAAAAAAACATGCTGAATGAAAATATATAACTAGGTATGTTACATGGGAAGTGTTTGTAATTATTTGATTTAAAACTTTTTTCCTATCGTTAGTTGAAAATAACTAGTCTTTGGGGTCATCGATTATACTAATATATGATTTAATTTCATTGTGTAAAAACTATTCAATAATATGATGAAATATTGTGAAAATGGATCCATGATTTAATGTTGCAAAATGTTGAAATTGATTAACATTTTCATTAGATTTAAACATATAGATTCACATTTTGTGAGAATAAGTGAATAAAAATGAGGGAGATAAAATATCATTATTCCTTGATCTATGGATTTGAAAGAGAATTATATGGCCCTACTATTTCTGAATCTCAATGAAAACCTACAAAATGTAAATTACTAATTTAAGGGGAGTCGATAATAGATAAAAAGTCCCATATGTAAATATTTGTGATAGGGGAAGAATATTAATATAAATTTGGATTCAAATACACTGTATAATTCCTGATCTCTAAGGGATTTAATACATAAATGGAAGATATGATGAGACCCAAATGTGAGGTGGAATTTAATGAGTACATATATGGAAATTTTCATTTTCAATTCGATTAGGGGAGACAATTAAACATGAGACAATTCATGGGGTCATAAATCTTGTTCCATGTAATCATGAAATTATATGATAATGAACTTATTTATAACATTATTAAAAACAAAATAAAAAGTGAGATAAGATGGACCCATACCTATATTTTGTATTTGATATGTTTTCACTCAGTATTTTTTACACATTTAGATAAGATGAGTTTTAATCATGAACTCAATTGATGTGTGAAGTATGTAACATTTTATTTTATTCTAATATGTATGTGGAGTATAGTAGTGCCCAATATCAATTTAAAACCACAAAAGAATAATTGAAAAATGCATCATTTACCAATATTTATAAAATTTAGGAGTTTAATTTTCAGTGTAAAGTAAGTAAAATGAAGTCATATTTAATGATTTATGTGATTTCATAATGAATAAATGATCATGATATCCTGTAAGTGTGAAAGATAAACCTGACCACAAAAACCATTATGGGTCAAGTGACATTGGACTAATTGGTATGTCAGGCGATGAACTTAAGCTTCATGATACGTAGAAAAAAATAAGGATGGATTTGGATGCATAGAGTAAAAATATGAGGATATCATGATGAGATACGGTATTATTAATCAATAACTCATGTAATCTTAATGAACAAAATGAATATATTTCTTCATGAGACCATGTTCATAGATTCAAGTGATGTCATCATCAGAATCGTTTAAGGGATGGGATGTTGTTTTAGGTGGAGGGGTCTATGGTTTATATAAGTTTTAATAAAACAAAATAGATTAATATATCACAAGTAACAGTTTTGAAAAATAGATGAATATATTTATAATATATATTATTGTAGAAATGTTTTGGTAATCTTTTTCACAGAGAACAAGTTCATGGTGGATCATGTGGTAAAATGTGATTTAATGGATAAGAATATTGTATAATATCAAAAGGATCACAATAGTGTTTTATATGTATCACCGGAATGAAGATATATTCATGTTATTAAGATAATACCATGTTATTTTTGATTCCCTCTAAATGAGCATCTACATATTCACAAAGAAATAATGACCGGGATAAATGAATTATTTTCTACAACAGTGAAAAAGAAGGAGAAGGTGGATGAATATCATGGGTCACATAAGACACTATGATTAATGTGATACCATGATCATCATAAGATCCCATGAATGAACCATTTGTATTTGATAATGTGCAAAAGATCATACAAATTCCCATCAATTGCCCTTCTACTCTTGTGAAGGTTCCTCAGACAAATAGTGGTCATGAGTAGGGAGATCGATAAGCTCCCCCAAGCCTTATATTTTGTCAACCGGTAAGCACCTGTCATCCCATAAAAAATATATGAAAATAAACGAAATTTTACAAAAGCTATAGGCCTCTTACGACCTTATAATTTAGGTAACGGAACCCTGATGGGAAAAATGGTTGTCCATGACAAAATTTAATCAAGCTCATGAGACCCCATGATAATTTAAAAAAATAAAAAATTAATTTATAGGGGAACATTTTGGAGCCACTAACAATTGAAAACCTATTGTGATTCACACTTGGTGACCAACAAGACAACATGAGACCCCAAGAACATGTCTACCTCATCTTCTGAAAGACCATATCCATGGAATCCTCATAATGTTAAAGGACATATTTATATCTAGGATACCATACACTCCACCTTTGTATCCCTATGTAAAAAAGATGGAATTGTTCCTGAGATTCTTGAACACGTCGATATGAACTTTATTTTTCATGAGATTCATCACCAAAAAGTAGAAAATATTTTCTTAAAAATTACTCATGTGATCTCTCATGACACTTGAGTATTGTAAAATAAGATAAAATAAATAAAAGTAAGTAGAGGTTGGAGCCTCCACAGTCATATAATCCCTGAAGGCACTAACTTTATCCATAGAACCATCTCTTGATACCCCATGGAAATCTGTATTGATCTAGTGATGGCCCTCTGACATTTCATCCTTATCGCGATGAATGTCTTAGATAAGTCATATGGGATCACACAAAATCATTTTGATTGGATTCCTGTTTTAAATAAAAAAATTGAATATTTCAATATGATATTATTAGTTTCCTTTAGGTTTCCCACATGACTAAGTATGTCCCCATTAAATTTAAATTATACAATAAAGGGGGTATTGACGGGATGGACTCACGGTCAAGGAAAATCATGGGACTAACTCAAAGGGATCCATGGAAGAGACTCACGAAATGCATGACACCAAAGAATTCATTTACTCATGCATAGAATCTTGTGATATTTTTCATGGAAGAGGAAACAAACCAGGGTGTAGAAGCCTATAAATTTTCCACCCCCACTTAAAAAAATCACCACTAAAACCACATCTCTATATATGAGATGATTTTTTATTTTCTATCCATGTTCCATAGTGTATTTCTTAGAGTGATGAATCTCACAACCATAAATTTTTTTGTTATTTATTATCCCCGTGAATAGATAGATAAATCATATAACATTAATAGGAATTTCATGTGATCACACATTGACCACATAATGGCCACATAAAATGGGCATGGGGAGAAAATACCACACACCTAATAGGTAATGAGATACTTAATAAAAGGTAAATCTAGAAATATCTAAGGAATTCATAAGATAATGTCTAGAACAATGATTGATAATGTGAGACAAAAGAATAGAACATAAACACTAGCCATCATACCCTTCACATGAACCACCTCATATACACCACAACACCAGTACATGTCACCCTGATCTCGGGACATTCCTTTGATATACAATTTGGGCCATTAAAATTCCCCTAGGCATGTCATAAAATGTCACATGGTGCCATTATGGCATACAAAAAAGTCTCGTGAAACCCTCTAAGAACACTATTCACATTGTACGATGTACTTCATATGTGTCTCAGGAATCATATGGAGGAACCAATTCAAGTCAGAAAAGCAGTACAAATTCATGTAAACATTCTCATGTGATTCCCCCTAGACATACCATCCATGTCTCTCCATGTAATGAAGACACGTTATCAAGGAACCCTTTAAGTCATGTCATATTAACTCTCACAATTCCAATCATGTGTGTCAACGATTTCATGTGATGAAACATTGGAAATTCAGTGATATCATTACACACACTCCAGAAAATCCATTTAGATCATGAAGTGGCTTCCAAGAATAGCAGTACAGGTCTTACTATGTCCTCCCAACAGACAAAACATGATCACGCGACAAACATCAGACATACCATCAATTTTTTTGTGAATTATTTCATACAAGTAAACTAGATCAGATAAATTCCCTTAGAAATGTCCCATTGAAAATCCCATGCATGTCAGGAAAGTATTTATGGCATGAAGATTAAGAAATCATTGAATGGTAGGTAGAAAATAAGTCCAACTCAGTGAAGAAATCCAAAAACAGGATTACCATGTCCTGTCTAAGGGTTTCTCCATGATCAATAGTGAAACCTTAGAGTTTAATCCTTGATCAATGAAAATATATGATATGTCCTGATTATAAGGTAAAAATTAGTGTGTTTCCCCTAATGAAACTAACTACATTGACATTGATTCCTATAATAACGAAGAGATGTTAGACACCTCTCCGATGTTCAAGATCTATATCAAATTCCCAATCTTCTATCCAATCCCATAATTCCTACATCCATAGAAAATGAAAATGATTATCTTACATCCCATGTATATCACAATGGTAATGGATCATATGGGATTATGATGTTACAATAATCATATCATCTGCACCAAATGTATCTAAAAGTCTAGGGAAATAATAATGTGAAAGCCCCACCTAATTGAACTATAAAGACCATGATTTATACCATAACCAGGATATGTATGACTCCTTCTTAAAGCATGATCATAAATTCAAACAAGCATCCACCTCATTTTCAATCCCACCATGTGTCTAATTTTTCAATCATTGGGACCAAATCATTCCCATGTGTTGATCACTCTACCTCATCTATTAGTGAAATTAGATAAAATATGGTGACATTCATTCCTTCTAAAACTAGGATATATAGGACGCCTCCTTGATGATCGAGCTCCATATTGATCCTCTCAAGATGAGTCTCTGAAAAAATTTATATATGTATATCTATTTAAACTGATTAATTATTGAATATTAATTCCCATGTTGATCATAAATGAAATGGGTAGAGGGTATTGAAATATTCATATCACTCACATCACAAATTATCAATAGTAATGTATTTTTATTTATATAATCCCTAATAAGTGTCTTAATATAAAAATCTCCCATATAAGGACATCTACCTTGTGGCTAGTCCCAAATGAGTGAAAGATCTACGAGAACTCTAATTCCAATAATAACCCAGAAACATGTGATGCATTTAATGGTCACAAATTCAAATAAGTACCCACCACTGTGTGTGTACCATAATGTATCCAAAATTAAACCATCGAGACCATGTAATTCCCATGGAATCTTAATCCTACCACCTCCTTCAATGGAATGAGAAATCAAATGAACTATGAGAACTCCTATTTATTATAAAATCGAGATTTTTAGGACGTCCCCCCTTGACTCTATCATGGATATATGGTTCCTCAAATAACTGAAATATGTAATTTCTATAGGATTATAATATTCAATTGTTTAAAAAACATGTTGGTTTTGAATTATGTAATAACCACGATAGGTAGGATGCCTCATAATAGATTAATCCCTCTATTGGAATGCTAACCGCCTCCTTGTGTGGCTGTAAATTCTTGAGCTCCTTGTATATTTGTTAACCACATTAGAAATTATCTATTAATGTAAAATGGAAAAATAACCTCAGAGACATATGGACAGATTCACATATGAGATCCACATCTTTTTCAAAAAGTGATTCTGAACACACAATCATTTTGTAAGGGTAACTGATCAAGTATCAAGATTAGGGATAGATCTTCGAACATAAATACAATATTTAACAGAGTCCTAGTGTTTGAAAATGTCCCCAAATATAGGTTGTGATGAGCTTGACCTTCTATCTTTTAGACTAATGCAAGCCCCAAGAATTGTTGGGTCTGAAACACCAATTAAACACCTGCCTTTGAAATGTAGCTATGTACCTAGTTATGGATGAGGGAATTGTTGGATGTTATTTAATAATGAAAATGGTTACCCATCAATAATGATTGTAAATGAAATTATCCCCCCAATCATCCACTGGGTTGAACAAAATGCATCTATCAGTCAACTTGTTCCATAGAATGAAAAATGTTGAACCTAGCATGAATATCTATAATAACAAAATTGATTGGTTATTATCCACTAGGCTCTTTTCCATATTATAAACACAATGAATGGTGAACCCAACATGAATACCTCTAATATCTAAATGGTTTAGTTATTATCCATTGATCCATTATTTACACTATATGAAAACAAAATTTTTGAAAATGATGTGAAACTATCAAATAAAATCATCATCATTTTTCATATGTCAGACAACGTTGTTTTTCATATCAAACAATAAATTCTGATAATCCTCATATGAATCTAGAACTTGATCTACTATAACAATGTTATCATGAGATAAGTCCATCCATTCATTAAAAATTCCCAGAATATAGAATGTCTAGATAGGGAATAAAAGAAAAATTGTGTTAAACATGAATATATAATTGTTCCAATCATGGTTAATATATTGCAATAATCGGTGACCATGTCCTATTTTGTTTACATGACTATTGATATGACTCTCAATAACAACATCCTAATCCCATAAAAAGTCTTCTCCATCCAAAAATTTCTTTGTAAATCACTTATGGGTACAACCCTCGTAGGTAACACAATGATATCACTTGATTGATGTCTCCAATGTCAGGTGATGAAAACTATAGTCAAGGACGAAAATCGATGTGGTAAATATCAGACCTTAAAAAAACCCATGAGGCTCTCTGATAGTAGAAATCAGTTAGTCTGGATTGCTTAGGGAAAGCTCAAGATAATCTAGTGGGCCTAATCTCTACAATGAACCGCTTCAGTATTTTATCCTCAGAGTGTGATAATTTACACCATCAATATCAGATTAAGGTATAGATGGGAGTCAAATTCATCACCCATCTAGTTTATGTACCACTTAGGAGGGAACCTATCAACTGCCATCACCTACACCATTTCACCGGTTCCCACCAGTCACCTACTAAGGGTTCCACCTGACGTACTTCCACCAATGCCACCAATTTATGAGTAGCAAGGAAGACACATCTAGGGATCCATGTTATCTCATATCCCAAATCCTACAGATGAATTATGCCATTATATTTTGGAGTTATCTAGTGAGACGGTTCATATTCTGACTAAATAAAAACACATATGGGGGAATATTAAGGCATTAGACATGGGGGAGGTGCATATCCGTACCCCCATGCATGACTCCCATCAACATATTTTTAGTGGCATGAGAGAGAATAAAGTGTGTTCACATCCCTGCTTCAATCGATGTCATATTCTAGTATATAATGTATATGGAATATTTTCAAGATTATATAACTATACACACTATTCTATAATTCCAATATATTTTAGAAATAGATGAAGAACTCCACTATCACATTCCAGTACTATTTTAGATGTAGGGATAGGTGTGTATTCTTTTCCCAACAGCCTGGAAAACTAAACAGTATAATAATTGTGGACATGTTTTCACTCTAGAGAAAGAACCTATTTTTCTATAATCCATGATGATTATTAGAATATTTTTGTAGAGTAAGAGGCGTCGAATTGGTATAATACTCTCATTCCAACTAAGGGTCACAATTTGAGACCACTACATGCCTTCAGAAAAGGGAACATGCCTATAGAAAATGTATTGGGGAATATTGCAAAGGCCAATGATCAGACTCATATCCCCATTGTTGCTATACTTCAATAAGTGGGAGGGAAAATGGACTAGATATAGGCTCATATTCCAATTGAAGAAATCTTGTGTTATACTTAAAATGCCTAGGATCGGTTATATTTACCTATTCGAACATGGAATTACCATGTGAGAATTCTAGAAACATCTGGAGAGGATCATATTCCTATCAGGGAAATATTCAAGAATATACCAACAGATCATGGAATCTTGGTGCATATTCATACTCCTGCCAAAGAAATAATGTGAAAAAATAAATCAATGGAAATACAAGAGGAGGATCATATACCTTCATAGATTACTATGGTTTTTCTGTATATTCCATAGGTGAATTCATATTCAGACTAAGAAGATTTTCATGTTCCATATACAGCTCACCAGGTTAGTGTGGCACAGGATTTCAGGAGAATCTCATATCCCAACAATGATAGATGAAAAACATGTCCCAAAAACATAGGAACATAATAATACAATTGTTCTGACTGAGGATCAATAAGTTAGAATGGAACATTCCTCAGGACGGGCTCATATTAATGTCGATAATGACGAAGATAATTGGAATATTCCATTAGCTTATCTGAACAAGGTGCATATTTCAACTACAACATATGGTCATAAAAATTCATGAAACCATCATATATCATGCTCATAACCCTATAAAAATTCAAAAGATATTTTGGAATATTAAATCCATGATGCATATAGAGACCCATATACCCATTATTCTCAATGTTAGTGTCCTTGAGGTCATTCAAAACACATTTCAAACAACACAAGGGTCTATAAACTCATAATCTCATTCATTAGAGGGTCATTATAGTGAAATTATTCATTATGGTAGTGTTTATTTGGATCACAAGGATTCTACACTGAACAACCACCTTGGTTAACAACCCCATGATGATATCTCCTGTGGGAAATGATACCCCCCTTTCCAAGAAACCATCGTATAGATAGGTGTTAAAAACACTGAAAACACGTTATAAAGAGGTTCTTGAAACATTAGTTTCAATATCATATAGTTCCCCCATCAACATCTAACAACTTCCCCCATTATTATTTGTCCCTCAAAATTTTTGACAATGATATCCAATATATGATAGAAAATTAATGGGTTCCATATCTATTAAAAAATATGTGGTATACTAAATAATATTTGAATTAAAAACATCTACCTTATCCTAGATTAATGTGATACCTTCTAAAAATCAACATAATCTGTTGTTATCTTCACATGGTAGCTATCTCCATGTTCTGGGATCCTAAATTGGAAAAGAATAATGAAAATATGCAACACTATTGCCCATATTTCATCACGAATCTATTTTAGATTATCTCTAATGCCACATCATGCATATATATTTGAGTATGGTTATATTATATAGTGTTACACTTCTTGCAAGACTAGAACAAAAGATCCTTGTAGATTCAGTGTCCTCTAAGGTAATAGCCTCTGGAAAAATCAAGGGACTCGGTAATGATCGAGCTAGTTGGTCACTTCAATGAATTCACCTGCTCAGATGATTCCAATAGATCATGAATGAAGGGGTGGTTTAGCCAATATAACCTAAAATTGGGCCCATTGATGTAACGAGAATCCATTTAAAATATAATGACTGATGTTGGGTGAATATGGTCAACATGCCGAAAAGAATGGCTCTCATCATGGTTTTTCATCACACCCAGTTTCAATGTGATCATAGTTTTGTCACATAGAAAAGTCTTTATTAACTACTTCTATAGTATTTTTCCAGAATAAAACCCAACCCACTAGTCTAGGGTAATATCTACCACCACCCAGATCACTCATATGGACAATTCCTGAGAGGATTAAATGATATACCTAATCATCTAGAATCAAACCCTGACTCACTGGGTTTGGGGAATTTATACCTCATTCACCATCTCTAGGATCATCATCCCCTAATAGGGTCTTGATTACATTAATGGTGATTCTATATCACCCCCATCCAGCTAGGATGGGGGAATTTATATCTCAATTTCCATCCCGAGAATCATCAACTCCTTGACTTGAGTCATTATATCCCCAATAACATGACCAATAAATTCTAATTGAAGCCCCAAATAACTTCCAATCCATAGGGATGGGTCCATTTTCATCGTCATCATCACTATAGGTGGAATAAATATTACCCATGATGTGAGGAAAAAAATACACTATTTGCATTCCCATAATCCTCACAGCCAATGATAGAAATATTTTATTCAAGGAATGCTCGGAAACCATGACTGGAAACTCCACCAAGGTTGTTAATCATAGGCTAATATAGGAGGATTGTATAGTGGAGGTGTTTATACCCCACCAAGGTTATAAGCCAAAACATACCAATAATTCAAAGGATTCAAATTACAACCATATTTATGGTGGTGAAGAATCGTTATGTTACGTTGAATGTAATGAAAAAAAACATTTCAGAACCTAATTTTCTGAATGTCATAATTGTAAATTTGGGAATATTGATGTCCATGTCATGGTTGTAGATTTTCATGATATAGAAATCATACCTTGGGAGGATGGTGATCGGGATTCACCAATCGAGGCTTCACGCACCCAGAATTCGAGATAGATCCAAAATATGGTGCCTTAGAATAACAAGCTTCCACCTCCATGTAGGAATACAATCATAGAAAAATAGAAATGTCTAGAAACATCCCATTCACCACCTAGAAGTGTTGAGGTTCCTCCTTTTTAAGAATATTTTTCACAATATGAGAGTAAAATAGACTCTCAAAAACAACTCAATGCGGAACTACTTTTGGGAAATATCCCCACTAGGTCTCTTTTTCAAGATGAGGTAAATATCCCTCCTCCCATAAGAGTCGATTTACCAAAAAAGGGGAGTCTGAGTCTCGAAATTTATCCTATTCAAGGAAGAAGGTATACATAAATGTGGAATTAGAAAATTATTGTGACTTCCTTTTTTTGTGTGATAACCTCTCCCTCACTAGGGATATCAGTCTTTCTTAGTATGAATCAATAATCAATGAGAGATGAAGGTGGGTACACCTACTTGACCCTCACCCACTCTCTATAGAGGGATGGTGTCTCAATGATTTGTCCCCTTGACCAATATAATATCATTGAGCCCATGGATACTCAAATGGAAGCCATTGAATGGTGACACGCACCAATGCAACAATAGAAAAATCTATATTCTGAGAGTGTGGAAGACACATTTCATGTACCCAATTTGGAAATACTACTTTCTCTTACTCTAATAGTACAGTTGATCCAGAAAAACATATCACACACTTAATATCCTGCTCTGGGGGGATGTGGGGCCTTCATGATGATCATGTGGTGGAAAAGATAGGGTGTTTTGTGTAGACTCTGACAGATTCTACCATTGGTAGATAAAATAGCTTTCTATCTTGATCTATTTCCATAGGTGAAGACCTTAGTCATCAGTTCCTTTATCATTTCAACTCCACACTGAGGAAGAATATAATTTTCAACCTAAATAACTACAAAAAATGTGAAAATGATATGTTTCTTAACATCAATACCTCTCTCAAAGGAAAAACTTCTATAACTCTATGAATAAAATATATAGGATGAGATTCAAAAGAAACTAATCAAAATGAAATATATAGGTGGGTTGTATTAGTTTTCAAAAAATGGAACAATATCTTTAATATGTCATTCAATAAACCCAATCCAAATATCATCTCATTCATTCAACATTGGGTAAATTTAATGGAAATATGGAAGATATAGTTCTCACACTTATTCCAGTAATGGTTCCCATACATGAAACTAGGAAGGCACCAAAACACCCAGAACCTCATGTATAGTAGTGAAAACCACATAATCACCTTCTTCTATAGTCACATTGAAATTAAGCCCCCCTGGATTAGAGGAATAAATAAATAAAATATTTTCATTTTGTAGTGTATTGGTATTTTTTAATTTTTTATAATCTATAAACAACAACATACTCAGGCTACTTCATCCCAGGAGGGCCTATGTGGTCGAACTGACAGACCATCCCGAAAACATCCCATTCCAATAAAGATTAGTCATAATATACATTACTACATCTTCTTAATTTAAATACTGTAAGGAATGGTAGGTTATGTATATGTGGTGATAGATAACTCCTCATATCTTATGGCCTCCATAACTATGTTGATTTTGAATAATATGATAGTTGGTAGAATGATTTAGATGAACGTGCACAGAATAATGGCAATGGGTTGAGTTTGATGACAGTTAACCAATACCATTCCACCCAATGATCATAGCTGCACAGACCAAAAATACCTCCACCACCTATGTTGGTAACATTATATATTCATTCAATGGGTGGGTGTGACCTTTAGAAGTAGGAAGAGAGATAATGGGATGTTTCATATTCTAATTCAACATAAGCTATAACTCCTTTATATTTAATCCCTATAATATATGAATCAAGGGAACTACCCCCACCAATAAAAACCCTCATTATATGAATGGATAATATTTGGTTATTTTATTGTGATACACTTTTATTAACTTTATCTCATGTTGAATATGAATCAAAATATGTGTTTCCTGCATATAATTAGGGAACCAGATTCTACATGCATTGGATGTAAGGATAAAGGGGATTTTACTAACATGGTTGGACCAAATATTATCATATCATCCCCAAAAAGGACATATATGTTGTAAATAAACATGAGAAGGAATTTAAAAAATCCCATAAAAGACATGTAGGTGTCTTATAACCTTCTGATGGTCATCTTCTACAAATTTTATTTCATCCCTTCCTACCAGGGGTACAATTATCTGATCAAACCAGGCAACATGGTAGGATAACATGGCCCCCACCACTAGTAGCTAATATTCCCATGACCTATACATAGTAACCAAGATCAAATACCTCATATTCCTTAGTTCATGATCCACATTAATAGAATGAACTCCATATCGATAAGAACCATCTTCTGGCACAAAAGTACAACATTCTGATGAAGTTAGAATTTGTCCTAGACTTAATCCAAAATTATAGATGGGATACATATTTAGAAATAAATAATATTTGATCTTATTTAATCCCTCTTCATCCCATATTAATTTTATACATATGTTGCTACAACTGAGGTATGTCAAATGGATACCATGCCATCAAAAATTCATATCATTATCTCCTTTACATTGCATGATCGGGAAGCTATCTTCCAGAGACATGTCAGACCCCTATATGTTTCAGAAAGTCTTGATAATGTAATCATATAATGGTTTATTATTTAAAATAATTCTAGGATAAATTGAATTCTGATTCTAACCCTGTGTTATTTGGGATATAGAGAAGGGGGTTTGTCTCCCTCGAAGTCAACATTTCAATTGTCTGATTAGTGTTATTAAATATCACTCATGATGATATAAATAAAAACGTAGTATGGGGTGATAACATATGAATATTGGATTATGGTTATCCAAAAAGATACCAAATAAAATAAACTTCTCATAAGTTCCTAGCTTCATAACTACAAGATGGAACCTTCAATAATCCATCAATGTCTGATATACCCCATCGATGTAAATGTTTTCACACTACATATTGATAGTTCTCCCAATGAAAAAAAGAAATCAACATATTCCAAAAGAAGATTCTTTAAAAAATGGAGGCAGTCAACAAGTTCTTGTTTATGATACACAGGATACATCTGTCATTGTCTTAGGGATATCCCCTAAAAACCCATATAGTATGCTCGACAGTAACAGTTTTCTCTCTAAAAATAAATTTGAGTTAATAGAACTTATCCTATGGATCAAGGCTCCAATTTTCCCATATGAATGTTTAAATATAAATCATCTCCATTATATATATATAATGGCTCGGGAGATAGGGGATGATAATGCCTCTAATCATAGACTCCCCCACCCTAATGGAGATGAAAAAGCCCGATTATTTACATATTAATCTAAAAATGAATCTACAAAAAAAACTGTTGGAATACGATGAGGTTGAAATCTAAAACTACCTAGAATAATTTTATGATGGTCTCTCGACCACTATAAATTATCATAAATAAATTAATCAATGGAAGGAAGAAGAAAAATAACCTAATTTTATTGGTTCTTCCATTACACCCTCTAAAAATGATCTTTACATTGTAAATCTAATGAAGATATGATATGTGTTGGCTTATAAATATATGGACATGATCGGACTGACTTCAGATGTGGCTATGCACCATCATTGTTTCTTAATGAGCATTGAGTTTTCAAGCATCCATCTAGAAGGATTCACCCCTCTCATACCACCAATATGGAAGAATATGTTGAAAAATTAGTAAACCCAACTTTGTCTAAAAATTCCAATACCCATGATGGATTACCATCATCATCCTAGTCAAGAAAATGAATGGGTAGATAGGGGTTTTCATCAATTTCAATTTCCATAATTGGAAATACCCAAAGGAAAATGTCCCATTCCCAAACATTGAACTCTTGATTGATTATAATTTTGGATTCCCAGCCATATCCTTCATAGATAGGTATTCAAGGTACAATAAATAAAATTATTTCCCCTGGTGATGTGGAAGAAACAACCATTAAAATGCTTCAGGGTTTCTTTTATTATCATTTCATGACAATTAGGTTATATAATGTTGTCTCCACATGCTAACATTATATGTATCATATCTTTAGGACATTACAAGTATTTAAATATAAATGATAAATCATTGACCTAGTATTAAAGTCCTTATAGTGATGTGACCACATCATGTATCCTTAAAAACAATTTGTTCAGTTTTAATAGAATGATTTGAAGATTAATCAAGTGAAATGCACATTCGAGGTAACTTCATGGAAGTTCCTTGTATTTTTTTATGTTACCACAACATTGAGGTTTAACTAGATATGGAAAACATTAATTTAAAAATTTCAACAACAGAAATTTAAAAACAAACTGTGGTGGATCCTAGGGAAACTTTCTTAAATTTGGTGATTCATATCCAATGTGGCTAGAAAATCACTCTTCTTTACCAAGGTAATAATGATGTTAATTTCATATCAAACAGATGATGACTTCCAAGTATCCTTCAAAACACTCAATTAATATTTAATACACCTACAAGTTTTAATGACACCCATGGATGTGACAGAAATATTATTGTATGTGGCTACCAAGGAATGCTTACTAGGGACCCACATCACTATGAAAAATGATGCATGATGTTAGAACATTCTCTACTACCTTGATAAATTATATTAAGTATCTATACTATATACTCTAATGTTGATAAGAACTACATTGCACTCAATTTGACGTTGAGATAACTGAAGAGTTGCATGCATCACCATGATGTCCATCACATTTCTCAGGTTGACCCACTTATGTACCTCCTTGGCCGCCCTATATTGTCTAGGAACAAGCCCCGATGGGCTTTCATTCTATATAAATAAAACATTTTGTTCATGTCTGAGATGTCTATGAATGGTCAATACCTGAGAGATTTACTTTTAGTACATCCTACCCTGAAAAATGACTTAGTGGACAAGGACCATCCTTACAAGGAGATATTCTATTCCCATGATTATCCCCAATCACAGGATATAAATTTTGAAACTACATCCCAATGTCTTGTATGAAATATTATGGAAATCTAGAAGTTTAATTGGGATGGTTTGGAATTGTATTATATTCCCCTGGAAACCCGTTTCTCCAAACTCTTTATAACTATATGATGGATGCACAAACAATGAGTGGGTATTCCAAGCCCTCAATTCTGAATTATAACTAGCCATATAGCTTCACATGACCAACCTAAATTTTATGGGTTATTCATAACTATGGATAATGTATATCAGTCAGGAATATTCCATAAAAAATGAAGAAATATCCTCAATCACTAGACATGAAAGGGGATTGATAGTAGAGTTTATTTTTCAAACCACATTTCATCAGTATCCCCAATAAAAAATTGGGTGTGAAAATGAAATATCTAATAGAGACACTATCCAAGATGACCCTGTTGTGGAAGAATAAATATTCCATATCACACATCAAAGAACTGTCTCGATGATTTCCATATGTGATGTGGAATAAATAAATCATTTCAACACTACCCCAATGTTAGATAAACCAATGAACACCATATGATAGATAGTGTCCACAATCAATTATCTCCAAAATGGTACTCTCTTGAAAGACTAAGCTAGAAGGGAGGTAATTTTTCATATTATAGGGAACATCACCCTATAGGATGAAAAAAATTAACAAAAATACCTCTAAAAATGAAACATTCATAGAATCCTCTACTAATGCATAGAAGATAGAGAGATTACATAATTCATGGATTAAGTCCATGGAGGATCTTGTGAAACACATCAATCTAGGAAAATGTTATCCCATCAAATCAGGATGATGGGATATAACATAAAAACCGAGATACAAGTCTATGTGGAAATCCCCATGAAATGTAATGCATTATGGATCCATAAAAAATCAACCATCAACACAACATGATTTTTGTATACTTCTAAATATTCAAATCCATTTTCTATTTATGGTATGGATATTGTGGGTCCATATCCCCTTTCCAAATCTTAGTAGTCCAATTACATCATTACTACAACTGACTTCTAAAAGAAGTTGGATGAGACAATGCCCCTCAAAGATGTTTAGAAGAAGAACATTATCAACATTATAACGTCCAATACCATACCCTGTGATTTGGTTCCCTCAAACAATATTGATGGACAACGACACCAACTTTTATACTATAGAGTAGATGAAACAATACCATGATTATAATATAGATTCTAATAACACATATATCTATCATGCAATTGAATATGAAAAAATAGAGTCCATCAATATGAATTTATAAAATATTCTATATAATAAGGTAAATGAGGATAAAAATTACCTTACAGATAATTTCATTAATGATTTTTGGTCCTACCCAACCACCATGCGTTGTTCTAAACATGAAACTCCATAAATATTGGTGTACGAGACAAAATAATTTAGACCCAACGGGGTTTAGATACTTTTGAACAAAATATCAATTTGTGGGTAGATATTAGATGAGGATCAATAAAAAAATCTTGATGAATTAGAGAACCTCGATGACAGTAGGTTGCAAACATTAGAGAACATTTGGGTAATCAGAATCAAATCGCATGAGAATTTAATTAAAAGGTTCACACCTAATCATTTCTCTAAGGAGAATAGGTGTTGGCTCTTATGACACCAACGATACCATGTAAGAAACCTCCAAAATAGGATCCCTAGTGGGAAGGCCTTATGAACTATATAAATTCTATCACAATTGAGCCATCTTGTTGACCACCAGGGATGGGAGTGCATTACACCTCCAACAAATATGATATTTATGAGGAAATACATTTCATAGTTGTCCTAAAGAATAAAATTATTACCAAAAAGACATTAAACTTCACAAAATTTCTCGTACTGACCACATGATGATAAAATGTATAGTGATCATCCTGACCACACCATGGTATACAGTAGAAAGGTTTTCCTAACCACATTACGATAAAATTTATAGGGATCATACTGAACACATGATGATAAGCTGTATGGAAATTATCATAGAAGAAAGATAATAAACTATGCAGTAGTTCTAAGACCTAACAACAAAAATTTAAACTAAAATGTGTCTCCCATCGTTAGCACATGACAATAAGATTTATATCTGGAGTCCTCACTGCATGATGTTAAACTACACAATTCCCCATGAACTATATATAGAATGATTCATTCCATTTCATGATATGTTGTCATGCCCGAACAACTAGTTCTAGGCCCAACAATAGTCTTCCTTTTTTGAATGTCGGGTCATAAATATCCATACGCAAAAAAGACAACTGCATTGTAAATGACCATTCTACATGACATTAAACTGAATGTGGTTCTGGAACTACATACATATTGATTAAAATTATTATGAGAAACATAGGGATTCCTCAATCCTATATCGTGTTCTAGAAATCATATAAAGCAAAATAACATAGTCCATACCATAATTGACTTTTCATAGTGATAGGAACCCTTGTCACTCATTTTTTATCACACAAAGTGTATCTCACGTGAGTTAGGAATTTTAGTAAGGAATCCCAGAAATAAACAAGGAAAATATTAATGAGGTAGGCCTATCTTGGTGCTGGAAGAAAAGACCATAAATTTCACCCCATGAGTCTTTGTCGCATGGCGTTAAACTGCATTGTTAATGTCCCTTCCATGAAAAAAATTTAATATTCATCGAGACATTGCCTGAGTGTACCACCATTTCATGTGTGGGTTTCCCCCAACACATGTGTTCAAGACCTAAATATGACTTGATTCTTTATATCACAAGATATGTAGTGTTCCTGAATCTACAATACTGAGTCCAGTCACAAAAAATGTAAAAATTCCCCCTCTTTCAATATAGTCTACGCTCATGTTGGATGTTAATACTCTATGAACTACGTGTGGATTGATTCTCATTCTCATGAGCTATGTAGTGACTCTCTAACATCCACTATTGAGTCTAGGTGTTACATTTATATTATATCATGTTAGTTCATCTTTATCCACACCACATGATTATAATTGTTTTTGATTTTAAGATCTGTTTATGGGGTTATTATTTTTTCAATTAGATACATAGTGATACCTAGTTATATATCAATGGGATTAGCCAGAGTTTTCCCTTTTCTTGTCAGGAATCTGGTGTACTTTCTAAATGACATACAACTACATTGTACATAATGAACTATATGTGGATTGATTCATTCCATCTCATGATATATAGTTACATCCCGATCTCAAATATAGGGTGTGTCTATAATAATCAATGGAAACAATGCCAACCTCTATGCATGGTCAAGAATTATATAGTGTTTCTTATTAAATAACATTGTGTAACTTGATTCCAATCAATATAGGATACAAAGTGAAATCCACACATGTAATTCTGGGTCTATCTACAACAAATAATAGAAAATGGACCCTAACTAAATAAGGGTTAAGTCACACAATGTCATTTTCAATAGATACAATCGATATCTATGCACGTTTTGGTTGTGTACATAATATTTCATGAAAATTTTTCCATAGAGGTTCCCAAACCCTTACATTGTGATGTTAAACAACAAGGATAATGTCCTAGTCGCATGACATTAAAATTGTCCATCTTATGTCCCCACCACATGAAGATGAACTACACTATATATGTACTTACCACATGAAATTAAACTAAAAGAAAAACTACCCCATTATATAACAATAAATTGTTCAATTGATCACTTAATTTTCATCCCATATCAAAGGAAAACAAGAGTGTTACCCCATTCAACCATAGTATAAGGTGCTTCTATTATATTTAAATTCACCTCAATCAATACACCACACATCATGATAAGCGTTTTTTAGAATACCACAACAATATAAGGCCCTTGGAAATGATTCATATATTCAGGGACCCTTTTGTTTACTTTGAATGTATGTCTACGTCTCAAGAATATGTGTTTGTGGTTTTCAACCAAATGTGATACTCTGAGAAACAAATTTTCCAATACTTGTGAGCCCAAAAATCCCTAGGATAGGAATCAACGCATCATCTTATTTAATTGAACTACTCCAAATACGATTTCCCTATATCATTAATCACCACCTGGGGACCATGATCCATGATTTAAAACTTTTTTATCACCCACTTAAATTGTTGTTGGTGTACTCTCGACCCTGGGTATCCTAGTTGGTAACTTGTACATGATCCTTTATATTTGGTCCATGTGTGTCATGACCCTAAACTACCTAAACATTGCTCAAATCTGTATGACCTTGAACTATATCCAATAATGGTCCAAATTGTAATACCTAAACCTACTAGTAAACCCTACCATGATTTGTTTTGGATAACAACCTAGAAAGGGTGGTCTGAAAAAAATCAAGTCCTTGTTTGATAAAATATTCTTCTATAGATTTTTGGTAAAAATAATGGAAATAATGAATAATGAATAATGCTCATAGGGTCTAATTTTATCCTTACTAAAATCAATGATATGATCCTTGTACCCCATTGTTTATGATAATGTTTGGTTAATGACTTATCATATCTATTTTTCCTAAAAATATGTTCAATAGGAAGGGAAATTACATTTGGGGTGCTCAATCCTTCTTTGAATATTACACTTTCACCAAGTAAGACTTCTTGATTTTAGTGTGTCAGATCACCACAACCTTCCAAGGCCACTAGAAAGGATACCTTAAATCATGTACCCTTTTCATGACTATGCATCTATGACTATGGATCATGAATGTGTTCCTAGGGTCATTAATAAAATGTGTCACTCTACAAAAAAGGATTTATTTCCCTTATGATTTCGTACAACACTATGATAGTACCCAAAATAATAGGATTTTTCATTCCCAGATTGATTTTACCATATCATTCTCCTAGACCAAGATCCTTAGTCGATGATTTAAACTATCCAAGCCAAACTATCCAGAATGACATCACATCCTCGATGCTATGTCACCAAGATTTTTACCCATTTAAATACAATTATGTGGAACTCCATTCATGATCCTTTGGAGGTCCATACCTAATGAATTGAATGCAATGGTTATTGGGCTCGAGCATTACAATACAAGAACCAAATTTCCCTGGGATTGTTGAATCCTTCATTGATATTTATCCTTACATACCCAACCACACCATATTGATATTTGAGTCTTCACAAATCGTTCATAATCCCAATAATGGAGTGGTGAAAATCATTTTATTGACCGATATAAAGATGAATAAGGGGCATGAATCACCAACTAAATGAATATATTTATTTAAATAACAGATCATTAATCCATGTATTCCCTACAAACACTACAATAGAACCCTAATACTCAAAGTGTTACGAGTCATCCCCTTCATGTTTACCCCTACCATATTCCCAAACCCAAAATTTTTGGTCATGACTGACATCACACATATTCCAACTATCCAGATAGGACTAACATCCCTAGTATTTCACCCTCAACTGATTTTAACCCCCATAAATAATCCATATCCCCTAGAGAAGATACCTAGCTTCAAGAGAACATCTAATTGACTAGGAATGTATATATATGGATCCTATATATAAACCTATTTTCATCAATGAAATGTATCACTCTCCAAATGTTTATTTATGATCCGTATGAGACCTTGCTACCCCATGGAAGAACCTATCACCTTAATTTGTTTTGGATCATTCCTAGAATGTCATCACCGTATTTCATGATCATTGATCATGTCCGTGCTAAATAACCATAGACTAATGTGATATAAGGCACGTGATAAAAGACCCTAAACTCTAAAAATAGAACGTTCAAGTCAAACAACCCTAAAATAAAGGGGTTGAAGGACTATTATAGAAGATCATAAAAATAGTGATAGATTTTTTGAGCTAAAAGAATATAAACTACAAAAATATAAGTTTCTAGCTAAAAGATCATAATCTATAGTGATATAAGGTCTAAGATGAAAGATCATAAACTACAATGATAGAAGGTATAAGCTAAAAGACCCTAAACTATATCAATAATAGGTCCGAGATAAAATATCCTAAACTAAAGCAATAGATAGTCCAAATTAAAAGTACCTAACCAACCATGATAGATGGTCTGAGCTAAAATATTGCAAACTATAGTGATATATAGTTTGAGCTAAATGACCCTAAACAAAAGAAGTAGAATGTCCGAGGTAAATGACCCTAAATTAAAGCAATAGAAGGACTATTGTGGAAGACTCTAAACGATATTGAAACAACAATTTAAGTTCCAAGAACTTATAAGGTCCACTATATGTCCTTAAGGAACTCATGATGTGATCACTAAGTCTATATACTTCAGAAAATAATGATCACCTCCCTTTGAGACATTTATATTCTTCCCAATAAATCCCACAACAAATTAGTTGATATCATGATATATAGAAAAGATTAGGAAAGAAGACTCTCATGTTTTTGGGAATTCATAGTCATTTATCAAGTTGCAATCTATTACTATTTATTAATTCAAAGCAAGGAATTCATGTTTACCTAATATTATGAATGTGATGGGTATCGTTGGTGATTTAAATACTATTGGGGTAGTGAAATGTTATACATATAATGTATGGAAGAATAACAGGAAAACAACATGGAATATAAATGAAATTTAATTCATTGATAATGTGAAAGGAATGATGAATATACACATTTCATCATCTCTACATGAATAAAAACAAAAAATGGAGTACATTATATTATCATAAGATTAAATTTTCCGAGCTGTACAGGTCGGTGATATTCTATTGGGAAACATTGATTGAACTCTAGAGGGGTGCTCACCCCTCCTCCTCTCCTCCCGCTCAATGAAAGGGAGTCATGATAAGTGTTGTAAACTCTAAAAATATTTTTTGAGATGTTTTAAATGAGAATGAGGATATTGAAATGTGTACCTTAGATGTTCTATGATTTTATTATGCCTCCAAATTTGAAAAATAAATTCATTCATCTATGATATAGTTCAGATATCAATTGGAAACCCTTATCCTATAACTCTGTAGTCTCCATCATCTACCAAGAAACATTATTCTTTTCTATAGGATCATTAAAGTAACTTTCATTGTCAGAAAGTTCATTTTGATATAGAAAACATTGATTCATTATTTCGTACATAGGTTTTCGATCAACACCACATACACATATGTCATGAAATTCATGATGAATGTGTTCCACATTAACTTTGAATAATTCAAATGTTGCCTCAGTAATCAAGGAATTATTTTATTCCAAATTATCCTACATTGTGTCTAATCCTCCATGAAAAATGGTTTGGTTGTGGTAGGAGGGGGAATAACCATTTCTATCAATTAGGAAGAAGGATAAGAAATATCATATGGTCTTCTCTCAATAGGTGTATCATCTTTAGCATGTGCAGAGGAATAATTTTTTCAACAGTATTTGTCTCAATTTCAATGTATTATTCACTAGAATGAGGGTGATTCATAAACATCTCACCCTTTTCATTAGTTAATTCCACCACTACCATAGATATAAGTGTTGTGGGGAAAAGGAGTTTCTACATGATAGACCATCTAGTTTAGTAAACCATCTAGATAGTATGAAACAAAATCCTATGAATAATCCTCCATTAGGATATTGGGAGCATCATTAACTTTATGTATGATCTCATTCTCATTATCTTCACATTCTAGCATTATGGAAAATTGGTGGATGACCTCAGGATTCCTCCCTCCTCGTACTATATGAAATGGATGATGTGGGATCATATGGATGCATTCAAATTGATGAGTGAGTCGATACTTTTCCTAATGATCATAGGTGATTATATTTTCCACCTTGTATAAAATATCCCCACCCAAATGAGATATCATATATGACCTTTCATCAAGGTATCCACTTTAATTATTCATAATTGGCCCATTTGGTGTACGAAAAGTGGTAAAATCGACGATATCGTATATGCTTATCTTATACATGTCCATGGTAGGGCTTAGTGACATAGATCTGATCCTACACATGTTAGTACTCTAAGGATGGTACAATGAATTTGGGATCCTAGTTGAATTGTAGTATCTATAACAAAGAAAATGCTCCCCTATCCATACAAACAAAAACTACAGTGGGCTAGTGATCCTTTAAGTGGTAATTCCATGTTGAATAAGACCTATGTTGGATGAAAACATGAAATGACCAGTATTACCAAATTGAGGTACTATACACATTTGAGGAATCCCAACATCACCAATGTTCCAACAAGGGTACCTAAGTTTTTATCCCCAACTGAGTGAATCCATCCATTCAAAAACCTACCCAGCAAGCCTTCCATCCTATGTTATGTGGAAAACATTGAGTTCACATCGTATCCCCACAAGGAATATTCCCTAGTTTCCATGATTGATGAATATGAGAAATAACTCGCTCGATCCTTCTGATATGGAACCAATGATGATTTATTGAAGTTATCCTAACCCTGCTACAGGTGAAAAGATTATGTAGTCCTTGAAGTAAATGAGTGACCACATCATCAGATCTTTCATTGAGATATCCTTCAAAATTTTAGGCATATACTTATACAAAAAAATATTCTACATGGGATCATTACAAACATCCGTAGTAGGGATAAATTCATCATACATCTCTATGAGTGGCAGAATCCCACCAAGTCAATTGATGTCCAAAATGTTGATTCCCACATCAGCACAGAAAAAATGGAATGTTTTAGTAATAGTCTACCAATAGAATATCATTTATTAAAATAGATAAATATGGAGGTAGATGATGAATATGGAAATCCACATGGATTCATAAATATGTTTAATATAGAAATCATCAGAATACAAAATGAAACATTATTTGACTAAGAAATTCCATGTTCGTTCATCATAAAAATTACAGCTAGGATGGAGATCCCATTTCAAGCTCTATATGCTACTAAGATTTTTCATATAGGTGGTAATTATACTCAAGTAATTTTGAGAGATATGTGGGTAAGTGAATTAATCACAATCTGAACCCAAATGATAGTTGTCCATCATATAAATCAAACCCTGGGGATAAACTATGGCCATCTAGTCATCCTCATAAATTTTTATCTAAAAGCACTGGGAAGAAGTTAGCACCATTCTAGATGGAATATTGTCATCCAATGGATGGTTAAAAATAGTATCTATCAATCTAAAAAATCATATAGAACTTAATTGACATAGTGGAAAATCCTAAAACTTAAATTATTGTATCCTATTTAGAATATCGTTATTATAATGCACACAATATCAAGAGTAGAAGTTGTAATTTTTGGAAATAATGGCACATTGATTCCCCACAGCCAAGAATAAATTATGAGAACATGAATCCATATGAATATAAGTAAGTGGCACATGTCAAAAATACATAGAATGATATTTTTAATGAAAATAAATAATAATATAAAAGAATAATGTGCATTGTATGAATCTTCAAGGTATTTTTGATTCACCTAAGGAATTCGGGAATCACCTTACTGTAGATGATATTGTGGGTACATAACCCCATCGGGCATTGGACAGTTGATTAACCCCTTGGGGACTCATGATCACTTGGATTGGACATGGTCACATGAGCATTATGATAATCAATTAATCATATTACCAATTTAGTATTCCATTTCAGATCCTTAATACAATTTCAATCCTCATAAACTATGATCAAATAATTAACAAAATATAGTTCTTAATTGGTTTAAATGGTTTCCCATGTAAGATCGGTCTTGCCGGACACTCCTCATATAATTGGTATAGAGATGTGGTTTCCTAATCGAGTCATGAAAAATGGTCTTTCGATAATAGAAAAAATTATAAGTGAGTCTAGAGTGATTTCATGTAATGTGTAGCAGGGAAAATGAATGGTCCTCCATCCCACCTATTTATAGGAGTTCTTGTTGAATACTAAACGTTTCTTGGTAGACCAAGAATCACCGATGAAATAAATTCATGACTGCAGAAAACCATCTGTAACACATTTTCATTCCTCATAATTGATCCTTTTTCCATGAATATGTCGCTCATGAGGGAGGGATTTTTTTGGCACATGCCAAATGATCATCATAATATTCACAAAATGTAGAAATACATAGATATGAGTATTATTTTACTCACAACAGAAAAAGAAGGATAAAATCGATAAATATCATAGATCGTGTGTTCCCCCAAGATATAATTGATCTCCTGATCATTATAAGGTCGCACAAAGGATCGATGTGCAACGCAAAGCATGTGAAGGATCCATCAATGTCTATTTAACAATCCCTTAAATTATCACAATTGAGCCTTTGAAAACAATTGGATATGTGGTGGCAGCCAAATGATATCTCCTTGGCTAGGCGGTTAGTGACCCTACAGACTCCTTACAACCAATCAAAAAATCCATTTATATTATATGTAAAATATCGAAAAGTAAAATACCATTTGTGTTTTTAAAACTCCTGAAACAGATCATCGATGAGGAGAATTGATGTCTATGACAACATTCATGAAAACATGTAATAACCCCACGATGCTTTGTGGAATAAAAAATGTAAATAAAAGGGGAGGATGTGTGATCCACTCATAGTCATAAACATCAGGTGATGAACCCTTGTATATACAAAAGAGAATCTGATACCACGAGACATATCACAATCATTTTTAAAATGTTTTTATAGTATTGCATCCCCAATAAAAGAAAATACTCATGTATTCATAGGTGAACACACACTCCCCCTTTGTCTCCCTGTTGAAAAATGGAAGTAATTTTCCATGATATTCTTGTGCTTGTCCATAAGGTCATTTATTTGTCATGAAATGCATCACGAATAGGTAGAGTATTTATCTTTGACCTAACTCAAGAAATATCACATGACTCTAAAACTTTGTAAAATAAAACAAATGAAATAAAAAAAGAAAAGGTGGTCGGTGCCTCTTATAGTAATATCACCCTTGGATGTGCTAAGGCCATATGTACCATGGTTTTTATCAGATCCTTAGCTTTATAGCTTGATCCTGTGATAGCCACATAACAAGTCATCATTGTTGCAAGTAAATTCCTCAACATGTCACATGAGATCACGTGCCCAAATTTCGATAGACATCCTGATCACATGATGGATCTTGGAAATTCAAATATAAAAATCTTTAAGTTCTTTTTCATTCCCACATGAATCAAAATGTACCAATTAATTGTTTATAAACCCATAAGTGAGCAATTGACAAGAGGTAAATGTGGGCACTAGTATTTTGGAAACGGTCTTGGGGAGATCTATGGGAGAGAGTCCGAAATATGGGGGACACCAAATCCTTCACCGACTCAAGCATGGAATCTTGATATAATCCTCATGTAATGAGGAGAACAACCCAGGTAGTGATGCCAATAAATTCCCCACACCATCAAGAAAAATACACCATTACCACCATGACTCTACATATGATATATTGGGAAATATTTATCCAAGCGAGAGTGTAGATTTGTTGGAGATGGGGATCTTACAACTCAAAAGCATCACATAGTGTATGATACTACTAAAAATCTAGAGAAATCATTTAACATGCATAGGCTCTTCCCATGATCACCCATAGATCACATGTTGGCCTCCTGGGAGGGCTAGCGAAAACATCATACACACATATTAGGTTAAGTAAAACATAATATATTCTCACCCTTGAAAAGTCTAAGCCATTATCAATATAATGTGTAGAGAATGACTAAAGTTGTGAGAGTTATGAAAAGAACATCTAAAGAGACACTCATGCAATTCTAGTGAACCAACCAGTACATAAGAAAACACCATAACATGTCATCTAGATACCGCAATGTTCCCTTGGTATACTATTTTGCATATTATAATTTTTTTGAAGACATCAACGAATATCAAACAGCGCCTATAATGATTTAAGCCCAAGTATCATAAAATCTTCCAGGCTCTCCACTAAAGCCACACAATGTCCTTCACACGTGTTATGAGAATAAAGTGGGTGCATCTATTCATGTAAAATAGGTTTAACATAAATGTGTAAATTGGCTCCCATGATTCCCTCGAGGAATGCTGGACGTGACTTATGATTGTCCTTAGACATGTCACCTAGAAAATGTGACATCCACCGAGAAAGTTACATTGACTATGGTGACACCCTCTATGTTTTTCATCTAGATATTGAAATGACATCTGGTGAAGTCATCCAAATCATGAAACTCCCTCTAGAAAATCCATCCCGGTCATGAAATGGTTTCTAGGACTAATTGTACAGGCCTTGCGATGTTCTATATACATGACATCCCTTATCACATGAAATACTTCGAACATTCCATCCAATTGTTTTGAATTCTTCCATACAAGTCAATGGGATCATAAAATTTCTTTTAAACATATCAAGAAATAATTCCCCACATTTCATGGATGAAATAATGTCCTAAAGAGAATTAAATCTGTGTATGTTAGGATGAAAAGCATGCCATGTTCGTGAGAGAATCCCATGACATGGTAACCATGTCCACCATTATCATATAATTCCCAATAACTAAGGAATTATTAGAGTGTAATCCCTGATCAGTGAAATATTGTGATATGTCCCAATTATAAGGTAAATTTTATGGTGTAATCCCTGATGAAACAAACTATGAGGACTGATTCCTTCCATAACCATGATATGTTGAACATCACCCTGAGGTTCAAGCTCAATATCAAACACACAAAGGGAAGTTTTGTCACGTAAGTCCTACATCAAAAATTAATGAAAAATGTATCCTCTCTATCACTTGATTCTCACAATTATAATGGATCATGTGGGCCTAAAAAGATTCAATAATATTATCATCAATAATATTTTCCTCTATAATGCCCATGGAAACAAAAATGTGTAATTCGCACTAGGTAGAACAATAGGTATTTTGAATCCTTCAATAACATATATACAAAGGAAAACATCCTAAGACATGATATGAAATTCAAATGGTCATCTACCTCAATATTTGTCCCACCATCTCTATGAAATTTCAACAATCTGGATAAGATCATTTCCGTTGTTTGACCCCTCTACATCATCTATCAGAGAACCGAGAAATAGGTGAACTACAACAGACATGATTCCTACCATAACTATGACACATAAGATGCCACTCTATGGCTTGAGATCCATATTAAACATCCTACGATATGTTCCATCACATAATAACTTCATTTATATATAGTGATACTAAATACATATTATCCCTTTTTTCTCACACCAAGCATAGTTTACATCAGCATAGGGAATTGCAATAGTCATATGACTCACATAATGATTTCCCACTAGCCAGAGAGATTATAGTAGAAAACCCATGATAACTAGAATTATATAAACCTCCACCATTTTAGGACATCAAACTTGGGGCATGTCCCACAGGAGTGAACAAACTATGATTACTCATATTCCTTTAGTAACCATGATATGTAGGACACCATTCTATGGCATGAACTGAAATTGGAACCAACATCAGTCTAGGTCCCACTATGCCGCCATCTTTTCATCCATTGGGATATAATCATTTACATGTGCTAACCATACTTCCACATTAATTTCACTACGATTAAATGTTTCATTTTCACCATTACACCACAGTGCTAAACTAATTTTGTATTGAAAATTAAAAAAATAAAAATAAACATAAAAACTTATTTGATTAAATTATTCGGTGTTTATCGTTGATAAAAAGTAAAATTTTATCTATTTAGATAATTTTATTTTGGATGGAGTATTTTTTTAGTGCCCATGACGATGTTCATGAAAAATGGGAAAAAGGTGCATGATCCAAGCCCACCAATGGACTCAACTACACACTGCTACTATAGGATACATCAAAATTGGATGACACTTTGAGGGATGGTTCAGAATTAAATTTTATACATTTCATATCAAGACACACAAGAAACATTAATCCATATGATGGCTCAAAAGGCCTGATCTATCAAGCACAATGAATCTACAAAAATTCAAAAGTGGTGTGTTGTGATCTATCCATATCTCGAGCTATATGTGTCTAAATGAAACCAATATTACATTAGAGATATTGTAGAGATGGGGAAAAAAATTTAGTTTTTTGGAATGCAACATTAATATTTCAACCAACCAAAAATAATGAGAAAATTAGTATTACAAAATCTATGTTCCCAAAACATCCTTCCACTTTTCCAATAAAATTATACCCTGTGAACCTCATTTTTTAGTTAGTCTAGGAGGAAAAACTCTAGTATTCTAGGGACCAAATGTATTTATTTCCTTATAAATGAATATTTTTAGTCCCCTATCATTCTAGTGGTATCATGGAATAAGGATAAGTTCTACCTGAGATTCCTCCAACTCTGGAGGGGGAGATAAATGATGGACAATCATTTCAAGGGAGCTACACATACATGGGAAGGAGTTATATAACATGTTATTCAACTGTATTTATATACTTTTTGTGTTAAATATTTCTATTGTTTTTAATTCGTATCTTCTTATACTCTATGTATATATATATATTTTTATTTTTAAGTGAAACTCTTTTTATTTCAACACAGTTTGGGTAGATATTTCAAGTGGGAATCTTGGGTTGTTTTGATTGGGAAACAACAGAATCCTATTTATCTTAAAAATACATAATATATTATTAGTTTTTTGGTATCATTCACTCTATTTATGAGGTTTAATTATTGAATACATTATTTTTTTCAATGGTTGGTAGTTTGTGCAATTATTAAAGAGAAAAGAGGTTAATCATGATCTTAACAACCATAAATGAATGAAATAAACTGAACCATGTGTAATTTTAAGAAAAATGAATTGTCTATTATGTGTAGAAAACATTGAATTACCACTTTGTCTAATTATTCTTATACCAAAAAAGTAATTTTTCAACTATTAAACTAACTAAATCAATGTATTATTGTAAAACTATTTTCTAAACCACCCCCTTTCAGCACTTTTTATTAAAAAAATATACTCTAAACTTATCAGCACTCCTAGAAGGAAGCCTTAGGTACTTGAAAATATTATAAATCATCCTTAATACATATTAAATTTCACATGTCATGATAATGTGATCACATTATAGGACCATTTCTAAGAAGAACTTTTTAATTGCCTTTTTTTTAATAATTTACTGTGTATTTTGTAATTATTTGTTCATATTTTTCATTCATGATTTTTTTTGTTGATTAATAAAATAATCATTTTCTAGGATTTGTGTAAGAAGTGATATTAATCATAGGAATTTCATCCATTTGTACATGAACCATAGAGGATATTACATCAATAGTATCAAGACTCACAATAGAACCCTTTGAAAAAGGACACACAAAACCTCAACACAATTATTAAACATACTTATTCTTCTGAAACCATGGATAGAAATTAATTAAACAAGTGTTAAATGGATGAATAAATATAAACATTAAATGAAATAACCTCACATGATGATGATATCCAATACACTTATGTTCAAATTCTGGGAGAGCCACCCAATTTTGAACTTAAATCTAGTTTAATTCATTCATACCTTGATTCCATGGGCATGCAGGAGAAGATCCACACAAGCATTTAATATAAATTCATATTGTGTTTTTAATATTAAACAAAATAATAAGGATAAAGAATACGTTAAGGTTAGAGAGTACCCATTTTCATTAGAATACAATGAACAATATTGGTTGTATAATGTTAATTCACCAATTAGAGGTTGGGCAGACATGAAAAACATTTTTCATGAAAAATAAATCACATCCTCTTGAACCACAACAATAACGGACATAATGTGAGGTATAATAAAATCATAATGGGAAACTCATCATGAATACTATGAATGATTTAAAATGATTTATTCATGATTCCCAAACCACCATGTAAGAGATCAATATTTAATTCAGTATTTTGGTGAATGTTTAATATATATTGATCGAAAGAGGATTGATGTTGTTTCATGTTGTGATCTTGTTGATAAGACCCCAATTCCGTCATGAAAAATAATTTAGAACATGGAATATATCACTTGACAATTTGGTTCAAGATCAAATATACCCATTTGAGGTGTTTATGAGGTGCAATGTGTTTAATTTGAGAAGAATGTGGACATGATATTTGGAGAGGTATGTACCCTTCCTCAAAAACATACTCTTTCTATTGGGAAATCCAAATCTCATCCTCCCATAATCATTGGAATTTATTGTTTTAACGCCCATTATTCATAAAAATTATCTAACTAAGAGAAACTGATGAGTTTTGTGAGGTAATCTTTCCAGGAAGCCAATATAAAAAACCCATTAGGCTAGAAACATACCATCCATCCAACCTAGGGTGGAAGGAAAAACAAGATTATAGGAAAGGCGGTATTCAAACTAGCATCAACAAAAATGGATGAAACCCAAGAAGAGTAGTCATCCAACACCACCACCCATAAAAACCAAACCACTAGAAATTAATTTCCAACCACCACCACCAAAACCCAATCCTATCATAGAAGATATGGTGAAACAAATGGAATAAAAAATCTTCAATTCCAAAAAACCACCATTGGATCCATAGAATAACTTAAAACCATGTTATGTAGATCATTTAACTCTACGGGGGAATGATCAACATCATGAGTTGTGTAAATTACCCTCATAATGAGTAGTTAACCTTAAGGATGAGGTAAATGTTAGTTTCATATCCCTTACGATTAGAACTCATGTTTAAAGCCAAATGAATCATCCAATAGAGCCATCCTATCTTGAGGAAACCACCATCCTCACCATTTTAAATGGAAAAAAGGTGTTAAACCCTTGTCCTAATAGAATCTTTTCCATATGAAAGATGGTTTCTATTGATGGGGTACATATCCCAACCATTACTCTTCCAATTCTCTAAAGGGAAACACACCCTAGTAAAAAAAAGGAAACCAAACATTATAATTAAATATTAAAAACATAAATAAAAGTACAAGTTAACATTCCTTTGAATTATTTTATGATGAAAATTCCATGATATGCCATGATTTTGATCTATATGTGTACACACCGAAGGTGGCATAGTGTTTATGAGAAGGTGAGATTGGGGAAAATTGTCTCAGATTTGATAGAGCCATCAATTCAAAAAAAAATCAACGTTCCTAGTAAATTCATGATTCTATACACCAAAGGGGATTATTGCTTTTCCAATGATATATTTGATTTTGGTTCCTCTTTAAATATGATGCCTCACTACATATACCTTACATTTCAGGTCAGAGAAATAAATCTATCATAAATTGTTGTTTAACTCGCAAATCAAAATATAAAAAACCCCATTGGTGTGATATATAATGTTCTTGTGATTGAGAAAATTTTAATTTATCCTACTGATTTTTATGTGTATAAAATAGAATTTAATAGGATGAATGGAAATTCCCTAATTATATTAGCGAAACCTTTCTTCAAAACCACCAATACCATAATTTATGTCCACAATTATATATTATCTATAGAATTTTGTGGTGACATAATCCACATGAATATCATTGATGCCATGATGCACCCCTTAGTAGAACATTCACCTCTCTCTGTTAATTCAACGGATGCAATCCCTTCCCCTAATAAACATATTTTCTTTCCCCAGGACCCCTTTATATGTATTTATATATTATATAAATTCTAGGTAATGAATCATTCATTAATTTATGTTGTGGTCTAGATAAATTCGATGCATGTTTTTTAATTGATAATTTCTTGAACACTAAGGACCGCATGGCCTTGATAGTACTCCAATGATTATAAAAACTTATTCCTCATCTTGGGATGATTCCATTGATTAGTTATATGAGATTGGAGACCTATAACTTTCATAAATACTTGAATAAATTCAATATCTCCCTAAACAAGAAATAATTCAATTGTATCATGATTTACAATATTCTTTTCTTGAGAATGGAAATAAGATTCCTTTTATCAATTCTAGTTGACTCCCTACTAAGCATGAATTGTAACATCATGAACATTTGTTATAGTATAATGAATCATTGGGATGGAAACTTTCTAACATTTATATTATTATACCATCAATTTTCACAAATCATATATTGTTTAATGATGATGCTAAACCAATGATGTAATCTCAACATTGACTGAACCCAAACCACAATGTAGTTGTTAAAAAATAGGTAACCAAATTATTGGCTTCAAGAATCATTTTCCCCATATCTGATAGTCAATGGGTTAGTCTAGTACAAGTCGTTCATTAAAAAAATAGTCTTTTAGTAATAAAAATTGAAAAAAATGAATTGGTTCCAACTCATTTATAGAATAGTTGGCGTGTTAGTATAAACTATTACTTATTAAACCAGCACACATGGAAGGACCATTTCCTATTGATATTCAGTAACAAAATTCTAGAGAGGATAGTAGGGAATTCCCATTACTATTTCCTTAATATGTATTATGGATACATTTAGATCCAAATTTCCCCTAAGGATCAGTAAAATACAACCATTACTTCTATTTTTGCATATTTTTCATATAGGAGGATTCCATTATGTCTTCGAAATGTTGTTGGTACATTCCAACGATGCATGGTGAAAATTTTAATGAATTACCTTGATAATATCGTGGAATATTTCAAGGATGATTTCACAATTTATAGATCCTATTTGCATGAATATTTTATTAGTATCGGTTCCATTATACATCGCTTTATAGAAAAAAAAGCATGTATTAAAAATGAGAAATTCCATTTCATTATGTGACAAGGTATTGTTTTTGGACATGTAATTTCTGTGGACGATATTCAGGTAGACAAAACAGAAGTGAAAGTAATTTTTTCTATAACATTCCGCAAAAATGTGTGGGATCTGTGGTGTTTCTATGGTAAAGAAATATGTTACCCTCGTTCCTTGCATTACATTAGTAAAATTCCACTCCCCCTATCCCAATTTATCCAAAAAATAATTGGAATTTGTTTTAGGTAATGATTATGGGGATACATTAAATAACATAAAATGGAGTCCCACGTAACCCCCCAGTAATCCAACCACCTTGGTCGGATTTACCATTTGAGATCATGTGTCACACATCTAAAAATGTAGTTGGGGATGTCATATTACAATGAGTAAATCAAGATCCTCATGTCATTTCCTAGGCCTCACATACACTAGAGCATACCCAATAAAACTAAAATAAAACATAAAAAATTGTTTCCACTATTTTTAACATGGATAAATTCAGGTAGTACATTTTAGGGTTCAAAGACATTGTTCTCTCAGACCATGCGGCCCTCTGGAATCTCCTTATGAAATAGGAAGCCAAACCATGATTTATTTTCTGGGTGCACCTCCATTAAGAGTTAAATTTATAAATTACATATAAAAATTAGTAGAGAATGTTGTGGATGACAATATCAGAAGGTTCCTACCATCCATGGACACTGAATAATCCGCCTGTATTCCCATAAATAATAGTTTTTCTAATGAGAAACATTATCAAGTGTATGATGATATAATTAGTATGTTCAAATTGTATATTATATGCTATCATCTTTCATTCTTGCTGATTTCTACAAAAACCAAGATGAACGTCTTAAACATCAGTCTTGTTGGTACATGTGGGATGGCCCCAATCATTGGCGGTCATATGGTGATCATGTCCTTAAGAGTTTTATTCCCAATAGGGATTTCCAGTCCATCCATAGGTTCTTCCTCTCTCATGATTGTGGGGGGCCACTTTGGTCCTGAATGGACTACTCAAAAAGGTCCTCGATTTTGGTCTCTTTTGGCCAACGATTTTTCTGGTTGAACATTATTTCATTAGATTGTGTCTTAAAAATATAAGACTCTTGAATTTATCTAATATAAATTAAATTCCCCAAACAACATTTCTCTGCCATGACATTTTTTTTGGGGCATTGACTTTATGGAAACATTCCCCAATTCATTTTGGAACCTTTACATTCTTATAGATTTGGATTGTGTTTCAAAAAGGGTAGATGCATGAGGTACAAGGAATGATGATTATAAAGACGTTTGGAAATTTTTGAGACCCCAAATCTTTTGTATGTTTAGATAACCTAGTTTTATAATCATTTAATAAGGTCCCCATATCTACAACCAAACAATGTAATCTCTTTTGCGTTGGTATGGGGTCGTGCATAGAGTATCTACTGCATATCGCCCACAAACCAATAGTTAGAATGATGTGTCAAATTGGGATGTTAAATAGACACATGAAAAACGGTTCATCCTAATACGAATAATTGGAGTACTTGACTTGATGATTTATTATGGGCCTATCGTACTGCCTTTAAAACTCCAATTGGGATGTCACTCTATCAGCTTCTGTTTGAAAAGAGTATTTTCCAACTAGTAAAGATTGAGCACCAATCCTAATCGACCATCAAACAATGAAATTCATATATTTCTGGTGCCAGTGATCAAATGAAATGGAAGATTATAGAGTATGAGTAAATGAGAAGGGATTCAAATGGGAATTTCCTGATTTATAAGAAGCAAAACAAGGATTCCCACAACCATATCATCCTACATCTTCAATTCAACATTAGTTTGAATTTAATCATTTAAAATGTAAGGTTATGGTTACATCTAGGTAATATTTGATCCCATAGTCTTGAAAAATACATTATTACTAATGTCTATCCATTCATTGTTGTTCAAGTTCAAAATTAAGAAGTCACAGAAATATTCACTGTCAATAGGTAGTAGTTGAATCACATCCATGAATCCATATCAGTGTAATTTATGGAGGAACTAAATGTATACGAAGAATTCTATGAATGACACCATCTAGGTTTCATCCTTACTCCCATATTATATTTTATTAAAGTGCGAATAAAACACACTTTAGGTCTGTTAGATCATTATATTCATGATTTATTTATTAATTTTTATTACCTTTAGTTATTTTTCAATTTTTATATTAATGTATAGTATTGTCACATACCCCCCCCCCCACAATTTACTACTCACTGTTATTTTGATATTTTATTTTTTTATACCCACTGTATCATGGATAATTATGGCCACTTAATTAATGATTTTATTTAACATGCACAAGGAATTTACATATTTCAATTTTTTTTAAGATTCAATTTTCTTTTGTGAAATATGAATTTTAAAAAAATTCAATACATGGTGTGAATGTATTTTGGAATTTGTTTCTTTTTAGATGATATAAATGGTTGTATCATTTTGAATATTTTAAGAATAATGGTATCCTTTGTGTGAATAATTTAAGTGAAAATTGTGTCACTTAATTTCTCAACACACCTTTGAATCCAACTACAAAGTTTGAAAATATATTACTTAATAGAAGGTAATGATAAGTTTGATTAATTTATTAATACATTAAAAAATAATTTTTCCATATATTCATTTCCTATACGATCTTTTACATTACTATACAAGATTGAACTATGAATGTGTACCTGTTATTTGACTATTGAAACCCCAAACAAATAAAAATAAAATATTGTATATTAGGCAGGTCCAAAACCACTCATCCTCTAGTTTTGATATTATTATAATGATTACAATTAGTTTTGTTAGTATATTGAAAAATGGTTGAGAGAAGAGTGTGAGAAATCTTCCAAGTGAAACATTTTAAAAACATGATGGGAGTGATAAAGTGTAAAACATAATGGGATATCTCGGTTAGGAGATTATGGTTTACCTTTTAGGAATTCTTAAGTTAGTGGGTCTCAAAATTTGACTATGAAGGATATAGTGGAGGTTTGGTGGAAATGATCATGTAAGTATAGAATTTTTAAAATTACTTATATTTACTGGATATAAAGATGAGAGAATAACATGAAATGTTTTTAACACACACACACGAAGATATTTAGTGACATGATTATCATTTGAATTATTTTCTTTCATTGGTATGGTTCCTCTCATGGAATTTCATTATAATATAATTTTTGAGATGTATTTTTTCATGAACACTGAGAATAACTCTTAAGTCGGATATTTTCATTGATCACATTTCTATTAGGAATTAAAATTTTATTGAATATTATATCATTTTTATGTTGTAAATATATACATGCATAATTAAGGGAAATATAACTATTCCTAGGAGTAAAATATTTTTTGTGTGGGGGTTTGATCACATCGTGATTCACAATTTTATTTTCACCCCCACACCACTGTGATAATCAATTTTTGTATTGAAAATAATAAAAATAATAAAAAATTTCACATCATATTTGATTCAATTATATTGTGTTTATCATTGTTAGAAAGGGAAATTTTACATTTTGTATAATTTCATTGAATGTGACGGAGGATTGGAGGGTCTATAATGATGTTCACGAAAAATTGGTCAAACTGTGCAGGATCCATGCCTATCGGTGGAATCAACCGCACACTTCTACTAAAAAGTTCTTCCAAATTGGATGTTATTTTTTGATATGGTCTTAAATTCAATGGGATAAATTTCATATTAATACAAACATTCCACATTTCTCCATTTAGTTTCCCCACCAACCTGATTTGTCTAGCACACCAAATCAGCCGAAATTCAAAAGTGTTGTGTTGTGATCTATCCATATCTCAAGCTATAGGTTTCCAAATGAAGTCAATCATTTTTTGGATATATTAAATAAGTGGGGAAACTAAATTTTAGTTTTTTGAAATGTGATATAATTCTGTCTACCCACTGAAAACAATGGGCCAATTGGTTTTACACAATCTGTGTTCCCAAAAGCACCTTCTTCTTATTATATAATATGATACCTTGGGCTCCTCAAATTTATGTTCAGCCAGAAGGAAAACATATGTTATTTTGAAGACCAAAAGGATTAATCTCATAATAAAATAAGTTATGAAGTCCACTATATTCAAAGGGGGATCATGGATGAAGGTGAAGTTCCCCCCAATCCTCCCCCCTCTTGATGGAAAGCTATACAGTGGGTGGTCATTTTGAGGGAGAGTGAAAAAATTGTGTGGGAGTTCTGGCACTTGTTATTGTACTAGTTTTTTTAACTCTTGTGTTAAAAATTTCACTAATATTTTCTCCTCTATGTATATTTATTTTTTTATAATTAAGTGAAACACTTTTTATTTCAACAGCATTTGGGTTGAGATTTCTTGTGGGAATCTTGGGTAGTTCTGATTGGGAAACAAATGCATACTATTTCAATAACACATACATAAGATATTAGTTTGAAATGGTTAGCCTTCAATATATTCTTATGGTCCAATCCTAGATAACAAGATTTTTTCATTAATGGTTGGAACTTTGGGAAATTATTTATGAGGTGATTTGAGAATCAAGATCTTGATGACCCTCCACAAGATAATTATACAAGCCAATATCTATTTTTGAAAATAATGAATTTCCCAAGATGTGTTTCGAACTTGAAACAACCTCCTTACCTTATAATTATTAAAACATAACCATAATTAATCAACTATTAAACTCGTTAAATCATTTTTTAATCAATTTTTCTAAACCACCCCCTTTTTTACAATTTTTATTATAAATGCATCCTCTAAAACTATCAACACTCCTTGATTGATGACCTAGTGTCTACCCTATAGTATAAATAAAATTAAAAACATAATTAATTTCATGTGTAATTAAAATTTTGTCACTCATCATTCAGTGGATTGAGAAATCAATTAATCTATGACATCTCAGATTCTCACATTAATCAAGATATGTATGGTTCCCCCCTCCATCGAAAATTGATCATGAGTATTTGTTTCCTTAGAGGACTCATGCATTTCCTTTTTGTATGATGTTAAACATCACGAGTAAGATGAACTACAATGTTTTTGATTCAAGAAATAACAAAAATACATAGAACACTTTATAATAGATAAATCACCTCTTTGGAATATTAACCACCACTCGATGTGGTGGAAAATTCCAGAATTCCTAATTATATATATTAAGTACATATGTAGATATCTATTTATTATATTTGGATCATGAACCCATTACACATACATATAGATTCATTTTTGATATATGAATCAGTTTGATAAAGGGATACCTAAACCACAATAATTTTATTACTCTAGACTATCGCATATCAGTATTAGAAATAGATAATTAGACATATGTTTTATCTATAATAGAATCATGAAGTTGGAAAAAAATTCCCCGCAATAGAGTGTTATGAGACTGAACTCCAATCTTATCGACCAATGAGAGTCCATTAGTGTCCATGGGTATAAAATCCCAATTGTGATCCTTCCATTGGAAAACTAGTTTGTTTCTAGTTATTGATGAGGGAAATATTGGGATTTTCTGTTGAGAATGAAAATGGTGACCCATTGTCATTAATTGTTCATCAAATGACCCCACCACCAAAAATCAGCCATCGGTTCAATCATAATGCACATAGTGGTCATATATTTCCATTGTAATAGTTATAATAACATGTTGAGATCATTGTAATCACACGTAAACTGATCTATAGAAGAGAATCATACAACTTCCAGATTGTGTAGGAATTCATGCAATCATAAGTGTTGGAACATATCATGTGATAATAATGAATCTAAAGGAAGTGGAGTGCGAATATAACTAATTTTTTTAATTAATATAGTGGAAAATAATCTATAAATACCTATATTTCACATAATTATGAAAATATTACAAGATTAACAATTTACCCAGATATGGAGATGATAATAGATTCTAATGGATGATAGATCGTGAATATGGAATGAATAGGAAGTTAAATGATTTCACAATCCCTAATGGGTTATGTGGACACATATTTCTAGAGGAGTCATTTGATCTAATATATGTGTGGAGGAAATATGATATATATGTATTTAATAAGTTGAAATGCACTCATGGGTTATGGGATAAGAAGTATCTTTCATGGTGTTATGCACAAAATATTCTCAAGATCAATGTTCTTGTGATCAATGTCTTGAAAAGGGGGTCTTTCACCAACGGTATAAGGATTCATGTTAAATTATTAATGTCATGTTCTTAGAGTATTCTTGCGCAGGGTTATATATTATAATGCTTATACACATGGGGTCTTCTAGTGAGTGTTTTGTTTCTACGGTTACACAATATAGTTCATGAGATAAAGTATATCTGATATTTATTTATAATAAACAATGACCAATTAGGAAATTATCATACAGTGAAGTAATATATGAATAAAACAAATTGATCATGTGTATATATATAATAATTTTTTATTACTATACCTTATATATTGGGAGATATATCAGCAAAATAAGAAGTTAATTGACACATCTGGTTGTTGAAGATAATGAATGATACATGATAAATCCATTGAGGTATTATCCCTAAATGGATAAAAATTAATGTGGTGATTGTGGAAGTCCAAGTCATAAATAAATAAGTATAAATTTAATATCATTTTATATATAATAAAAGTGAATTGAAAAATAACTAAACAATATAATCAAATTATAAGTAATATGATAGAAGAGTCACATGATGATCATTGAAATACGATTATGTGATTTATATATTGAAGTGACCTATTAATATGTAAACTATTGATTATTGTTCATAGAAGAGTCATGTGAATGTGGGGAAGTGGTATTGTGACTTTTTTGAGAAGTGTCTGAAACATAAATATATTTATAGAAGTACTAATAGAAAATATTGGCCATGGTTGATATTTTGAATCCACAAGACTAGTGAGTATTAGTGGGTTTCGACACATCGACATATCAGTAGAATGCACTCATTATACATATCCCTTTCTAGTGAACAAATTATATTATTTTTATCATAGTTATTCATTTTTTTGAATATTTGATTTATTAATTTATTGTAAAATAATATAGTAAAAACATATTTCCTATAAATATAGGAATATGATCTTGAAATATAATAAAAAAAACTAAAGGAAACAATTTTTTCAGCTTCACCATGACACCCCTAACCACAAGATGTCCTTGGGTCATAAATAAATATTTATAATTATATAAAAAACACTATTTATTCTTATAATTCCATAAATGGTTTAGATATAGAATCTTATCACTCAATCAATAACAATTTTTTATTAAAATCATTGTTTCATTTGATTATTGTTTTCAGGAATTTTCGGATTCATGAGTTTTGATAATTTTACATTTATCATGGTTACATCGTATCCAAAAAATGTAATAATGACATAAATATCATTTATGTTATTTATATACATATTTAGAATCATCCATTAGAGTGATATATATAT
The DNA here is from genome assembly GCA_963277665.1 of Viscum album. Lineage (NCBI taxonomy): Eukaryota > Viridiplantae > Streptophyta > Magnoliopsida > Santalales > Viscaceae > Viscum > Viscum album. The sequence continues at coordinate 648,591,898 of OY728148.1, read as the reverse complement.
ATAAATTAATTTCATTGTTCATGGTTACAGTAGTTCATATGTCTACATAAATGATGTTATCATTTTTAAACAAAGATAAATAAAGAATGATAAATTAAATTTTTTCACAAAAAAGAATTATTATATCATAAATAAAATATAGTTATATAAAATATTTATATAAATATCAACATGAGGTGGTTATGAAAAATAAATTATATCACTATGTGGTTGAGTTAGTCCACATATATTCACGAGTGGGAGTTTTATTTCTCATTAGAATGAAAATAGGTGAAAAAAGGTTATTACATAATCATAATAACATTTCAATATATTTATGATATTAGTTTCATTAGGATATATTGGATACATCATTTTTATTAAAGATTTAGGAAGAAATAAAATATAAAGAGATCAGTTGAGAACAATAACTCTTTTTTAGGAATCTTATTTAGGTTTACACCTATTGCCGTCCTAGTATGGTATTATGATCAATATGAGAATTTAGGGATGCATTGGGGGATGATAGAGAAGGATTATTATATGTGTAGTACAATATAATATTCTATTTAGGTGTGTATAAAAGATGACATGTTTTTTCCATTTATAAATGAGGAAGGGGACACACATGGAATTTTTCAAAATATTATCATATGTTACTATATTATTCAATCCAAATGTATCAAACGTCACTAATCATTATAGACGATATGATATAGGTTAAAAATGTCACTATAAAACTGTATTTATACAATTTTATGTTGAAATCGTTCCCTTATCACTTAGTTTAACACCCCCTGCTAAAACCATTTACCTATAATTATGTTAAGAATGTTTTAATGTTTTGATATTATATATGAGAAAAATGAATATGGAAATCATGATAAATTTATAAATTAGGATTCCAAATATTGAATCCATTTTGTGAAAATAAATTCCTATAACTATGAAAAATTATTTTTAAAATTAACCAGTAGAACGTGAAAAGAGATGGGTTTCTAGAAAAATGAATTTTTATGTATAAAAAAATATACCAAAAATCAGAAAAATAATAATTAACATAAAATTAATCTTTTTATTATTAATAATAATGAACTCATTATATTTAACATTCAATTAATAAAAAATGATATTTTTTTAATACATTGTTAGAAACAATTGTTTTCTATAAAATTAGTATTTTTCATTTTTTGATGAACATTTAATATTTTCATAATAATCCATAAATTTTACACAAATATAACAGAGATTTTACGAAAACAATAAAAACAGATTTATAAAATAAAATTTTAAAAAGTTCTAAAAATAATTATTAGTTCAACGCATAATATATAATAACAAATTTGTTATGACAAATTATTTTCGATTCAAATTATGACATTATTAAATATTGAGTAATTATAAATATTTTTATGTATTGGTTATTCTTATTCATATAACCAATATAATTACTAGGTTATAATGATAATAAAAAAGTAATAATATGTTTATAGTATATCATAGATCACTTAATGAATGATGTTATTTTGTTAGAAAACTATCCATCATAGAATTCATTGAAACTAAATTATCATGGTGTTAGAGTTTAGGTAATAGTGCACTAGAATCCAAATATATATTTTTATATATTCATGATAACAATTCAATTTAGGATTTTTGAAATATTAACATATTTTATATTATTTTAAATAATTATTTTTCCTAATGTATCATATCTAAAAGAGATGTTTGATTTGTATTAGGATTCTCGAATAGATTGTAGAAGGTGATGGGGACTCAGCTGAAAATGTATACAACTTAGAACCCACAAATTTCAGGGGTTTTATATGAAGATTTGGATAATTTATGATATTATTTATGATTATTTGATGTTTTTTGTAGATATTGGGAGTAACAAATATCTTTGGTATTGTTTTTAAATAATAATAACAATAAAATTTTATTTAAATGGATAAATATGAGGAATATATGGTCGGTCACACTACCCACTATTGTGTTGGTCACAATATTATAAATAAATGGTTATTAAGTCACTCTTGATAAAGGATTAATTGGAGTATAAATATTATAAAAAATTAGTTAGTTACTTCACTATGTAGATAAGGAATTTATATTTATTGAATGTGATGACCGCTATTATTTCTATTTTTTAGTTAATTATTGTTGTAGGTATCTCATAATTTTTTCAATCATGGAATGAGGGTGAATGATACGTTTATATAATGATTTTTGGGACTATTTGAAATTTTTGAGTTGATTATCATGTTAGATAATATATTGGTTCTTCATCTATATTATCTGGGTATATAAGATGTATTTTGTGTATCATAGATCATAATATATTTTTTATATACAGTTAATTTTTTAATTGAAATAGTTCTTAGTAATTGGTGGATTATTTCATTGTAAGAGTATAAATTACATATTATAAACTAGAGTGTGATAGTTCTATAAGGGAAAGATTATAGATCTATTATTCATGAAATAGAAGAACTAGTGAATTAAAATTTTATTTTGGAGAAGGAATATGATATGAAATTATATTAACTATGATTATTTAATGTGGAGCCATATATATACTTCTAAATTATGGGATGTCCAAAATGGTGATTCTATAAAAACCCTCATATTTTTATCTATGATTTTAGTTAATTTTGTATCATTTAATTTTATTTCCATTCTAAATTTTAAATATTTTCAGGGGCTTATTAGGATTTAAAAATTGACATGATTTGGGATATGTGGTCTTTTCTACTAAAATATAAAAGAATGAGGCACCGAGTATAGCGTCTTCAGGAATCGAGTTACACATCTATCGGAAAATCCATTGGATTCCCACCTTCAATCCAATGGTGTTATACAAGGTGTCTAGTTAGTTAAATTTTAAAATATTATTCCATTGATCACCTAGTGAACTGTAATCTAGATTAACAATTTTTTTATGTTGAATGAAATTATATTATATGCACAATTTTTTCTACCTTGGTAACAACCCTAGATCAAACCCCTTCTATGGCTCTTCTATTGTTTTCTATGCTCCCAACACTTCAATATATATAGCATGTGTCATTTTTTTCATTCATCCTCTCATGTTAAGTGTAATCCCTCCTAATCATTAACTTTTCTCTCTATCTTCCTATTATCTCTTTATCAATTTGAAAACCATGAAGCAGATGATTTATTCCACGTTTTGGGATTCATGTTGATCTAAAAATAATTAGTAGACATCATTTAGATATTCTTGTAGATATAGTTAATTAAATGTGTAATTTATCAGTCTTCATTGTTTATACAATTATACAAGAACATTGATGTGAGTTGAATTGTGTGGGTGACTATGATGATTCTTCTTATTATTATATATTTCTTAGTAATATACCAAAAATTGGTACAATCACCTAATATATGGTTTGGAAGGATTTTGGCCATACGTATAATTTTTTTAATTGGTATTGTACTTAAAGATTAATTAAACTGGATAATTTGACATCAATGTGCGTGATTAAGATTAGAAATGTGATATTCAATTTTTTCACATCATATTAAAGAAATTCATGGTCATGCGCAATGGATGGGATGATTTATAAATGTACCATTTCTCATGTGGAAGGGTTATGTGTTCCATGTGAGGTAATATTAAGAGTCAGAACTTATGATATGTTTTTGGGTGTTTTAGGGGTATATTGTAATACATTTTTTATATGATGATGGATATGCTAAACGATCCTTATTATTCGTATTCTGTTATTATTTTGATGGATGTAGGTAAATATATATGTGATACATTTTTTACCATAGTGGTTACATTCCACAAAGATAAAATATGAATATAAATTATCAATATTTGAATCACCATTAATATTCATTCTGATACTAGGTATTATTCTATGGAATGATTCCCAATATGTAGTTAATTAATTTATAATATCATGATTTTGAAAGGCCTTACTCAATATTAAAATCATGATCTTGATTTCGAAATATATTATTTTATGTTTTTCCATTCATAATCTTTATTATTTTTTCCTTTATTGAAAATTACCACTCTTACTAGTATTGGAATAAGAAGGTATGGTCAGTGCTTAAGGAGTAATGAATAGTTAATGATTCCCTTAGTATTGTCTTCATCTAATTCATGATTTTAAAATCTATAAAAATATGGTTTATAATATGTTCTCAAACACTAATCATTTGAATTTGTGTATTTCCTTGGATAAATGGAATTTTTAGAATTTTTTTAAATGACATGGAAATTTTTTCGAATATTTATGATTATATAATGGAGTCTCCAAGAATGTAATTGATATTTTTTTGAATGTTGTATTCTAGTGTCTGTATAGGGATCCTAGTTATTCAATTGATAGGAATAAAGTACCAGATGTGGGTAGATAGGATGTATGCCCACTATCAAGGTCAATTGGGATCTTTGGGTACATAGTGTTTTATTTAATCATGGAAAAAATGTTTCTTTTGAATTCTAAAAATCAAACCCCTTTTAGGTTTCTTATACATCACCACCTCAGACATAAGACGCGAAAATCCCTTTGTATCTCCTCCATCTCCTTTAATTATCATATATACATAGTAATTAGGGAGGTGTGCTATTTTGTTATTATAGTTTCTTCCTTTAACTTTATCATTAATTATAATCATCCCCACATTTAACTATTATTTAATAAATTAGAGGAATGTTTTCAGTGTCAATTGCGGTATATTATAGTATAATCATGCAAGGATGATTGGTCTTTAAATTTGTTTTGGTTAGTGGAAGTATTAAATGGATGGAAACTTCACAATTTTTATGATTCTCTTGATTTATGTAATTTTTTTAAATAATATATGGATTTTTATAAATATATAATTTAATTTATTAATGAATCAATGCAATGTGTTTTGTATTTATTTGGTTTTATTATCACTGGTGTGTCAATAATGACATTCATGGATTCTCATTATGTTTGAAAATCATTTCATTATCCGACGAGTTATCCATTTATTATTCATAAATTAAATGATTTTAATGAACATAAAAATTTAATTATATCTTTTTTATAATGAATAAAATGTATGCTTTATTGAATTAGTGTATCATGTGGTTAGATGATGGTCAGTGGAGTTTGATCTAGCTAGGATAATCTTATGAGATTTTATTATGCACTTCTTATGTAGTATATTCATTTTTTATATAACTAATTCTTTTCCATTTAACTATGTTTTATCCAATCATTCATATTATGTGTGTTATGTAGTCTCATTCCAAGATTTTATTGGAAATAATTATAAATTATGTGTGATTACATGACTTGAATGTTGTTGGTGATGGAATTTAGGTCCATGAGGGACTCTATGAAATATATTCTTGATTCCATAACAACTTATGTCCATAATCATGAATCAAAATATAGTGGAACTTATAATCAATGCCCATTTGGGATTTCCATGACTTAGGTTATAATAAATAGTAACTTCCATATATGTCTTTTCCTCTATGCATATAGAATGTCTGTTTGAATGATAGTGGATATCATGGGACAATGTGTACAATTTATCTTCACAACTTGAGAGTGAGTGTTTTCTATTAAGGCTAATATTGGACTCCCATTTTTATGTAACATGATTCCATGGTAAATAAATCACATTGAATTATATTAATGAATTTTAATGTATAGCCTAAAAATGGGGATGTCTCTATTTTGAACCCGGATATATGTTACCTACTGTATATTCCTTTCGCCTCCCTTGAATAATAGTTGTATGGATTCTGTCTAAACTCATTGAGGATAGACATGAATATGTGATTAATGTTGAATTTTCATCCTATTTCCATTATAAGACTATCATAATGTACAATTTTTCCTCCCCCATGTGGCTTCATAAAACCAAGTGGTTTATAATTAAATAATGGGTATGTATATGTTTAGTGGTTGATAGATGGCATAAATATATTTAAATAAATTTTGGATGTGATACCATCCTTATTTTTATTTAATTACGTGTTTTTTCCAAATATGTTAGTAATTTCAGGATTTTTTTGGGTTTATTTCATGTGATTTTATTCCCATTAATGTTTTTATTTTAATAAGGAGTGATATTACCAATTATATAATATTATATGGGACTAGGGATACTTTTTCTTTTTGTGATCATTCATTTTTCAAGGTATGTTATTGCATCATATAATGAAGTAATCATGATGTGATAGTTGCATGAATGTAATTTTATAAGGTTTTTATTCCGAAACATAAATGATTTTTTGAATTATGTTTAATTATAAATCTTAATGAGTTAATATAAGGGATCTAGAAACTAGGGAGTTTAGACTGATATGGAATTGGGACCCGTATCCTTTGGTATTCCAGCTATTATGCACTACACAGAGATTATTTTAATCTAAAATCACTATATGAGGGGTTTATCATTCCTATTTTTACCTTTATTGTTGTAAGTTAGGATAAATATTCTTGAGGTCTGAGATCATTATATCCAAAGGAATCTTTTCCATTTGTAATTAGTGAATACATTAGTGTCTTCTTCAAAACATTACTTGATACCACCTTTTTATTGATGAAATTATCATGTGGTGTGAAATTCATGGTAGGTGATGTGGCTCCCCTTTATACAATGTTGTTATTATAAGTTTGATATTCCTATGGGCCTGTTAGAAACCATGTTAGATAACCATCTAACATAATGTTGACCCATTCCCAGGTCATGCCCGATGGGAATTCTCGATCCCCATGGTTTGGAAACTTGCTCCAGATATCAAAATAAACCAAATGGCAATTATTTAGCCAGATAAATAACTGGGATTAAGTAACCAAATAGACCATGAAAAAATTCCAACATTCACTCTACATTAGCAAAAAAACCAATCTAGTTAATGGATTTATATACATATAGATGTAATTATTTAAAATAATTTATATCTAGTAAACATAGGATTAAAGGAAATCACTTTCTAAAACAACACATGTATATGTACTTATTTAAATATACATTCACATTTCACATTCGGGTTCAAAACAAAAACACGTGTGAAATCCATACCACGTAGCCAAAAATGAGTTGTGATAAAAGTAATGGAAATAGAACAAGCAGGATAAAATGCTAAAACCAATATCCACCATGGAACATAAATAAATAGAACATATAGATAATAGATAATGATCATATCATGAACATCTATAGAGGAAATTCATGGATGTACTTAGTTTGAACTCACCTGTTGGCATAGTGTTCATCTCCATAGAAAATAACCAACACGCCTCTCTAAACTATCCAATCATGTGGAACAACTAACCTATATCTAAAAAAATATACGGTATACAACCCTTCTAATCTAGGTCAAAATTATACCATCACTCAACCCTCTTTATGACACTCAAGAATCCCTTACAATAGTATTTAGTGGATGTGATGGTCTTCACACATGTGACTAAACTAAACCCACTACCATTGTGCTTTTATAAACCAAACACACACTACCCATGTTATACCCCTCCCTGTAGTTAATACTCTATAAAGTATCACATAGAAAAACAATTCAATCACAAGTGCCAATCATGCCATCAAATAATTCTAGTTTCAAAAAGAAGATTATTCCAAAAATAACGAAGTACCAATCAAGCCTTCACACCATGTAAAATTTAAAATCATTTTCCAATACATATTAAAATAAAAAACATGCCATTATCATTTCCCATTCACAACAATTTCTAAAACCCAATTTATAATAAAAAAAATTCGAATGACTGAAAAAACCTTTTCATATCACTGTTCTTGAATAACATTCCTAAATATTATAAAATACCAAACATACATTTACGTCATATGAGTTTAAAAAAACTCCAAAATATCTCAAGTTCCAAATGGGCCTCACATTTCAAAAAAAAACTCATTCCCAAAACCTTTGCAAAAAAATGCTGAAAACATACATAATATATAATTTTTCCAAATAGGCATTCAAAATGCTTATAAAAGTAACTACATTACAAAATTCCAAACATGCCACAGTTTCATACACCACTTAGTTATAAATACATGTTTCAGAATTCCCAATGGGTTGATTTTTTAAAAATACATTTGATGTCACATTTTATCTCATTTGAAGCACCAAATCACCATTCACAAGTCATGGAATCATTTTGAAAAAAATATAAAGGATGGGAGGAGAAGATATTGAAATATGATTTTCAAGAAAAAGATCAGGTTTAATTTTAATCATCATTTGAATGTCCATCAATATATAGACCTCATCAAAACAAGGATGTGAAAAAAAATTCACTTTCCAAATATCCATGAATTTTCTATAATCTAATTTTTTAAAACACTAATTTCCATACCAAAAAAACCCTAAAATTTCCAAAATATACAAGAACACAAGTAATAATTTAAAAATCAAATGTACCATTAGAAAAATGAAACAAAAATTCATCAATAAATAAAGAGGCGTTGAAATCACAGATTATTCCCAATTAATCATTTTAAACATCCTTCCAAAAAGTATATCAAATAAAAAATATAACCACAAGATCTCAATTTCAATTTTCAGAAATCAATATTCATTTCATAAATCACCTTGGATTCATCTAAATATAGAAATAATTTGGAAAATTCTTTCCAAAACCATTTTTCATTCATTTATCATCATAGAAACACCAAAAAAATTCGTCCAACACAAAAAATTGGGTTTATAACATAATTAATGTATTAATGGAATGTGCAAGCATCAAAAAAAGTTTCCAGAATAGAAAGTGGATGGAAAGGACGTCCATAATGAAATGTGAACACAACGATACTCTAGTATAAGTAATAACTGATCCTGAGAGGCAATCTGCACACCCTAACAGAAAATCAATTGAAACACATGAGCTAACCCTCATCATAGGGTTTAGAAAAGATATAGAACACAACGATAACACCTAAAAACTAAGAGATAAGGATGATTATGAGAGTAAATAGAACATTACTAAAAGAAACATACCTATAAACCTTCACGAAGATTCAATGGAGGAAGGAGAAAAACAAAAGAAGGTTTCATGGATTCTGCTGGTGCACCTAGTTTGATAAAGGGGGGAAAATCACTAGATAGGTAAAAAATGGAGGATAAATATTGAAATTTCCCATATTTAATGATTTTGGAAACATACATGGATTGGATACATGGTTTAACAAACAATGAACCAACTAAGAACACTCTACTAGAGAAGAGTGCAATGTGCATGGGCAAGCCACACAGTCTCCCATGCCTTGTGAAAACCTTGGTAAACGACATTATCTAATTTTTAGAACCCGACAAAAAATTCTCGCATGATTCCCTCTAACCATGTGGAAATCATGTTCCCTAGCCAAGGCACTAGCCCTTAATCCACATGTTCTACCCGTGACCTCACATGGGTTTTCCCTATCCCTAGTAAGAGTATGAAATTCAAACCATGCGAGATAAAAATGAGTTGAAAAAAACTATTCTTTAAATAATTGCACAATGAACCATTAAATTGTGGAATACAAATCATGAAAAGGCTATAAAGCCATATGAAAATTGTAAAAATAATTAATTTATACCATGAACTCAACCTGAATATACACCAAATTCACCAATTCCATGAAAAAAATTCAGATATTGAAGTGTGAATATTCTCCACCCCAAAAACACTTTCTTCACCTATAAATACACCTTGCCACATGGGGGAAAATCTCAAAAAAACCCAAAATAAATACAAATAGAATTTAGAACCTCTGGGTGAACATTAACTCCATGATAAATTCTTGATCAAATATAATAAAAAACATAATGAAATGAAATATGAAATGTATGAGGGTTCACACTACCACTAGAACCCGACTGTCACCATGCCATGTCTTCAGATCAACCCTACTTGGGAACTCCCAAAATGAACTAACCCATGAATTTCTACACATTTCGAAAAATCCCACCATTGGAACTATGAAATCAAGAAAATTCTACCATGGGATACATTCATTGTAATTCTCAACTTGAACCAAATACATCCCACAAATAAAGGGTAATATTATTGAGGATATATAAATCAACTATTGAACAAAAACATAATTCATCATTTCCATAAAAATCCAATAATATTCAAATTTATCAAAACTATAAAAAAACCCATCCAAAAAATTGATGAGCACCAATACAAAATAACAACGGATCAAGGACTCACACCGAAAAGGTGCAACCATTATAACTTCAAATGAAATAGACCACGATGTTTCTTACTGAAATGGGGGACTCACAAGGGAAATGGAAACTAAAAAAAGAAAATAAACAATGACTACTTGAACAATCTCTACTCTGATTCCACGGAAAAAAATAAACCATTGTTTCCCACACCCATGGAGATTCGTAAATATACAGATGATTCACTATAAGGACTAAGTTTGGAGCACTGATATCGGAATCATCCACAACATTTTATTTAGAAGACAAAATCCTTTGGTCTATGTATTTTCTTCAAGAAAAAATTCTTTAAAAACTCATCCCAATTACCCAAAATACTACAATGAATTAACATCATTATATTATTTATATAACAAAACTCTAAATACCTAATCCAACCACACCAGTGGAACACAAGTGAATTTTCTTGAGAATAGGTACCCCGATCCAATGAAATAGGATTTTCAAAAATATGTTAGTTTGAAGGCACATATATCGTTATGGGGAACTTTCATGAGTGTCAAGAGAAAACATATTCCAAACAAACTATTCATTAGAAACCAACTCAACTAAGAACTCTTCCTCCACAAACATGTCAAAACAAAATCCCTCGAAGAGAGGGATCACTCCTTAATATGTGAAAAAAGACCCAAAATCAAAAGTGGAGTTTTTAGTAGATCATGTGATGATACATCTGATAAAAGGAATCTAGCTCCATAAAGTGGTCAACATAGGTCTCCAATTTCTTCTAAAATTAATGAATACTCATGAGATCTTCCACATTCATCTTCTTCACCTCCTTAGGAACAAACCGTTGATCAAAAGTCATCTTCAACACCTCTATGTCATCCCATATTATAATGATTAGTGAATGATAACCTTCCAATGATCTGAGGATGGAACCTCAAACAAACCCGTAACTGCACACACTCTCATAGATTTGGGAGTTCCAAAAACTCTAAAGACACTCATCATTTGAAATTCATTTCACGGCCTCTAGTGGACCTAAAACATCATAGTAGATAAGAAATAATTGACAATGAATAGAAACATGAAAATACCCATTAGAAATAAAGGGGTAATTTCTAGGCGGCATTTTTTTAATAGTATAAGTAACACTAAACCAAAATCAATATCAAATAAAAATACAATAAAAGGAACATCCTATGCCAAAAAAATATGGCTTATAATCCAAACATCACAAACAAGACCAAAACTTTGATTTTGAAAAACAACCATTACATTCAAATTTCTAATACCGCGTTCTTCTAAGGACACTTTTCAATTAAAAAACACCATTATCAAATCCAAAAATAAAACTAAATTCCACTTTTATAACTACTAATTCCAATTAATATTTTTCCATTTTTAAAAAATCATTTTGATAAAAACCAATTACACTCTTAAAAACCCCTTTTTCAAATAAAAAACATTCCTCTTTCAGAATAAACAAACACTGAAAAAAACCCAATCAGAACCTATAGAAATAAAAGCAAAATAGAAAATATATAACATCAAACTCTGTGGATGGGGAACTAGTTATTATTGAAAACATGAAGACATGGTTAGTAGTGTATACTCCATGTAAAAATCAATAACTACGAGTTCTATAAATTGTTCTCATAGACTCCACAAGTGTCACTACTCTATGTGAGATCAAACAATGAAAGTAGATCAATTCTATTTTCATTCCTCATACTAACCCAAAAAACCAAAATAGTGGACAAAATTCTAGGACTACCCTTTGAAACTCAAGGATCAGTATGAGGGAGTGTTCATGATTCCCTTATCGTACCTACCTCATGATTCCTGGAAGTCTAAATCTCTAATATACCTTACACCAAAAATAAAAAGTTTCACCTTTGATTCTATTTTTTCTCCAACCATTTTAGACTCCCATCCAATATTACATCCAACCTAGTCTATGATACAACCCAAAGGGTGTTCCTAATCCATACAGGCTACAAACTAGTGTCCAAAATCTATTTAATCCTACTAGGAATGATTTTACCCAATAAATAACTCATATAAAAAAATAAAAAACACATAGAAAATATATCATTAACTAGACTTAAATAAATATAAAAAACTCATCTAGATAAAAAAATTAATGAACAAAAAAACTGAATAAAAACTAAAACCAAACAATGATAACATGATCTATACAAGACTATTGGTCACCAAAATTCCCAAGGAAAATCTTCACCACCGGATAACTGAACCAGAATCCTAATCATGCAAAATAGCTCATGTCTATCAATTTCAAGTAGCTCACGTAGCGTGGGATCTTAAATTCATAGTGGATAATCACCTCAAATTCCATGCATTTACATTTCATGAAATTTTCCAATAACACTAGAGTGAATTACGATTAGAATTTTTTTTTAAAATACTTTATTTCTAGTAAATATATATTTAAAATAAATTGCTTCATAAAATAACACATTTAAAAGTTCATTTTTTTAAAGTGGTTTCCCTTTTTACAACCCGATTAAAAAACAAAACCCCTGTGAAATCCATACCATTTATCCAAAAAGTTGTTGTGTAGAAACTAATGGAATCCAAAACATAATGAAAAAATAGAAAATCTGAAATCCAATATGAAGTAGAAATAAATGGAACATACTAATCAAATATCAGGAAAATTTCCTAACCATCACTAGAGGAAGTCCTTGGATGTATTCAGTTTGGACTCACATGCCAACATTTTGTAAATATCAACAATCAATAACCAACTGGCCACTATAAACATGCCAATACAATGGAATGTAACACTTGACCTCTCAGTAAATCAAGGGTTACAACCCATCTAATTGGGGTAAAAAAGTGATTGTCATTCTTCCCTCCTGATGATGAAGTAAAATCCCATGATAATAGTGCATTCTGGATGGTATTTTCCTCACACCTGTCACTCAACCAAACCCACTACCACTATGCATGCTTAACTTAAAATCCAACACCTCATATGTGATACCCCTGACTGTGGGGAATCCTCTATAGTAGATCCCATATAATAAAAATCCAATCACATGTTCGAATTGAGCCGTTGAATTATCCAAGTTTCAACAAAACCACTTTTCCAAACATCCCAAAATACTGATCATACCTTTACACCATGTATGCTTTAAAATCATTATCGAAGACATTATAAAATAAAAACCTTGACTTTAATATTCCCAGTACTAATTCGTTTCAAAATCCTTGTTTACAATAACCATTTGAACCCATGACGCTCCAATCTACGTATCATGATACTCTGCATCCCCTATACATGGGTTACTGTGATCATAACTAGGCCACAATCTGGACCTAATATCATGGATATATACCCTATATAGATGGGGATTTGTATCCTCATCCCAAAGATTCTAACATGGGGATAACTGGAATTTTTTTTGTTGGTATCATCTTGGGAACCAATATTCCATATGGTGTAGTGGAACCATAGAAGCTCCTTAAATGGTAAAATACTAGTCTTCCCCGGGTTCAACACTCTAGAGAGCCAAATAAATCCCCATTTGTCCATGGGAGATATCAATGATACATGAATCGGTTGAGTGTCCTAGTAAATATCCTAGTAAAATATTTGTTGGGGGTAGGGAGTATCCTAGTCCATTGTTGGGTGCATAAAAAGTCCAATAGAGAGGGGCCTTTTAACATAAATATTCCATAATTGTGTCATAGTCTATCCACACCCCATCCCCACCATTTTTGTGGACCAGGATGGACTGGGGTTTTCTCCCACACGGTAAGTATTACCCAATTCCCTAATACAATTTAATATTCCTCCCTCATGATTCGAACCTAGGACCATGGGCTTATCAACCATCAAGGAGCGTCCACTGTACCACCACACATATGGCATAATGGTACTCCTGATGCTCCCTCTTATCTATTATTTCTGAGGTCTATGGTCTGAATCATGGGTTATGTTTTTACCAATACATCTAGGTCTATGAAAATGGTGGGTGTGTGGAATGGCCTAACTATGAACTAGTAGGGTCATATGTCTATTAAAAAATAACCTTTTTGGAACCATGATGCTCCATAATATAGAACAAAACTCTCCATATCCCATACACCCGGGTTACTGGGCTTATTTTTGGGCCACTTTATGGTCCGAGTATTGTGGATATCTCTTCTAGCCAGATGAGGATTTATTTCTCCCACCCAGAGATTCGAACCTGAGGATGTCTAGCATAACATCCACTATGTATCATCTCTAGTACCACTTCACCATATGTAATAGTGGTACCATGGAATATCCATGGTTGGTAAAGTTCCAATCATCCCTGGGATCAAATCTCTTGGGAGGAAAAATAAATTCCCAGCATACTAGGGGAGATATCCACAATACTTTTCCTAGTTGTTTAGATGAGTTAGGAGCCCAATAATCTGAGTGTAGGGGCTGGAGAGTATCTAGGTCCATTTTCCGGAGCGTCACGGGTCCAACATAAACAAAATTAAAAATACTATAACACAGATATTTGAATCAGAACATTTTGATATTTCTTTCCCAAATGATATAAAATACCAAATGAGATTTCACATCATATCAATTTTAAAAGTAAACTCAAAAACATCTCACGTACCAAATGGGAGTATCATTTCCAAAAGAAATTCCATTCAACACACATTTTCAAAAAAATGATAAAAATATAAAACATACATAATGTTTCCAAATTTTCCTTCATAATATTTAGATAAAATAACCATATTCCAAAATTTTAATTGGTCTATTCTTCTGAAAACCACCTAGTTCCTAAGAAATGTCTCACAATTAGAAATGGAAAATTTTTTTAATAAATTTTTTTTTTCATCATTTATGTAACTTGAAGAACCAAATCACCTTTGAGAATATAAGGAAACATTTTGGCAAAATGTTAAAGAAAGGGAGGATAATATTTTTAAAAAACTATAGAACACGAAAATCACCACATTTATGTACCATCGTCATTTGAAATCACAACAAAGTGTGGACCTCATGCACAAATCGATGTGAAAAAATCATATTTATATATTAATGTATCAATGAATTAACCCAAAAATAACTTTTTTTATAAGAAAAAAATCATTATTTACCACCAAACCCAATAGTTTCACAAATTTACAAGAACATTGGTATGCATTGGAAAATCTAGAAGTTGAATTCTAAAAATTTTAAAACAAATAATCATTACATTAAGTGGAATAAAATTAAAACATGACTCCCAATTAATAATTCCAAACATGATTCCAAAATAATATAACCAGAGGAAAATATCACCAGATGTGAATGATATCATTTTTAAAAAATATTATTCATTTCATCAAACACCTTTGATGAATTTTAATATAATCCAAATTAGGGAAACACTATGGAAAAATATTTTTCATCCATCATTAATTATGAAAACACCAAAAAAATTTCTCCCAACAAACCATAAATGAGGATTATAAAATAATTTAAAATTAATGGAATGAACACGAATCTCTATAATGTGTTAAAAGGAAATGGATAGAAACACCTACCTCAACGACAAGTGAATGAAATGAAATATTGGGATAAAGAAGAAACCACACCTAGAGACATTCAATAGAGGCTAATATCAATTAAATCAATCCATATAAGAAAACCATCAGCCAATAGATTGTCCAATAGATTACCCTCCAACAAAACACCAAGAATCCAAGAGAGAAGAAATAGGAGAAGAGGGAAATTCCGAAAAGTCAAGAAAAATTACATAGTAACTTTCTAGTAGCTTCAAATGAGGAAGGGGAGAATGGGGGAGGGTTTCTTAGATCACCTTTGTACTCCTAGAATGAATAAGGAATGAATATCCTGAAATGGGGTTAAGACATTTAATGGGAACGAATAATATTTATATCCATTAACAACCTGGTAAACAGAAATGTTTTGGGTAAATAATTTAAAAAACCATGCCCCATCCATGTGATATTTACAATATAAATGGGATCCCTTCATGATATTGTATTACTTTTCCCCAAAATGTTTTCATTCATTGATAAATGCAACTTTTCAATATGTTGAACCTCATGCATACTTGCCGCATGTTTTCCCCAAATGGTGCACAAGATGTGTGTTATTCCTCAGGAACCAAACCACAAGCCTCACAGTCTACCCGAGACCACACATTATTTTTTACCATCCCATTCTCAAATAATGATTGTAAAATCATTTGAGAATAAAATAAATGATAAAAAACCTATTCCTAAACATGTTATACAGTTGACCCTCAAAGCATCCAAACAAATCATACATAGGATAAAAAGACCCCAAAACTCCAAAAAAAATTAAACAAAGAACTCAACTCAAAAAACCACCAAAATATCCAAAAGAAAATATGTAATATTAAATTCTATGATCATGGTCTGATAGGTCAAGACTATATAGAAAGTAGAATATCATCCCCTTTGTCAGTTATTCTTATATCATGATGGAGATTCCATTAGGTTGATATCCTTATAGCCACTGGACATATTCCTATTATGCTTTCATTAATTTAATCTAGAATAGATATTTAATTAGTCCGAAATCATATTAGTAAAGGTTTTTATTCCCCTTTTCCAGGTATTAGTATATGTTGACCAATAATCATTGAGATTCAACATTATGTCAAAGAGAATATACCTATACATTGGATTTATGATTTATTTTGGAATGATCATAGTCACCCAAGAAAACGATTAATCATGTGTGTTCATTCTCAAGTGGTAATATAGTACATTTATTTATGAAATATTAATTTTTATTATCAATTTCTATCTACATTGTTTTACGAACATTGAAAATTTTATACGAACTTCTTTATTATGGATACTCATAGAGAAATATTAATTTTTACTAACCTTCTAGTCAGTCACCTTGGAATCTAATAAGTACGTACGGATCATGTCCCTTACTTGTTCTTGGAACCTATTGTCAATTGAAAGGTTGTGAATTTTTGTAGGATGTGGGATATGAGACTCAACATGGACTCAATACTATTATTGTTTTCATCTCCAACATTTGGGTATATATGTGTTGTTTGGTTGATGAATCTCATATATTCATTACATATTATTTGAGTTGAAATGTTGTAACTCCAATAGTTTTTTAATTTAATAGAAAATTTTTACAGTTTTACAGTTTAATAATAATTTGAAAATAATTAATAATATAAAACAATTCATGATTATTATATTTTTTATTCATTTCTGGAATCATTTGTACAAACCATACATTAATTTATGTTTTTTTAAATTATTAAAAAGGGACAATTTGGACCATAATTGGTAGACTTTTTACTAACAACTAGTTTATATGTAATTTTTTTTCAAGATTCTAGAATCATAAGATAGACGTTGCGCACTGGAAATTAAAATCATTCTAAGTCCCACTTATTACGTATCATTTTTTCATATTAATTATAATACATGTTTATGGAAGTAAATATGTAGCAATGTAAAATTTCTTATAGTTGGATTTTTTTTTCTATCATGTATTATATTTATTTCATTAATTGGGTAAGATATTTATTTAATATACATATTGAAGGCTTATCAAACATATATTTTGAGACCTAATTTTTTTCAAATTGAAAAACATTAGGCATTATTTGGAGTGATATAATATCTTATATATGGAGTGGAATTCATAAATATAATCCCAATATAGGATTATTTGTAATTACCAAAACCTTATATTCCAAAATCAGGTGGTTTCTTTATTACATTAATAATAAATACCTGATATTTCATCCCAAAGGACTGAATATCATAGTATTCATGGTACACTATAGACATATCTGAATCCCAAAATACAATTGAAAGCAAAAAATACGAAATAGTATATTATTTGAGGTCATATATTTCCCATATAGCATATCCCTTATTATCAATCATGAAATATTTCTAATCATCCCAGGTAAAAAAAAGTTTAACTCATATTATCATTAAGTGAATACATAAACTCCGAAGCTAAAAAGAAAATGAATAATATGGGATGAATAAATGATGATCAAATAATAACATATAAATAATAAAATTATTTTGAAATCTTCCCAATGATAAAAAATCAAATAAACTAGTGAAAATAAATAAATAATTTTAAAATTAGATAATGATTAATTTCATACATATAAAACACACTAAAAAGGCCTTGTGATAGGAAACAACATAATAATATCAATAGATTATGAAATTAAATCTATATAAATGGATATGGAATCATATAAGTATCCAGTATTGTTTTTCTAATGGGTGGTACCGATATATTGATGGGATATTTGATTTTTATCCGCACCTAACACTTTATATGTTTAATGAATTCATCATCTTAATAAACAACGTAATGTAATAGTAATCCAAAAAAATAAATAACTATCTATATTATAAGAAATAAAATATATAATATTAATACTTTCTATAGTCAAGATGATCATAATCCATTTATGAAATATGGTGGATGGTATCAAATGAGTATAACCTTAATAAATCATAAGATTTATCATAAGATGCTTACATAGATGAAAATAATATCCAATGTTTACTATAAATTTTTTAAACAAAATGACCATTTTTTAATTGAAAACACTTATTCAAAATATTGGTATACAAAATAAATTACACTATTTATTAAGAATGTATAATGTATGTTTGTAATGGCACGGACCTCTCCGGTCCATTACTTTGTGAAATGTTGGTGTTGGAGGTGTTATGGGAGGTCAAGGGTCTTATCCCCAACACTTTGCCAATTTTCCGGTTCTGTGAACAGTGTTTCCAGTTTTATGAACAGTAACAGATCGGTGAGACAGATCAGTCTCACAGATCGGTGAGATAGATCAGTCTCACAGATCGGTGAGACAGATCAGTCTCACAGATCGGTGAGACAGATCAGTGTCACAGATCGGTGAGACAGATCAGTTTCACAGATCGGTGAGACAGATCAGTTTCACAGATTGGTGAGACAGATCAGTTTCACAGATCGGTAGCACGGATCGGTAGCACAGATCGGTGAGACAGATCAGTCTCACAGATCGGTGAGACTGATCAGTGTCACAGATCGGTGAGACAGATCAGTTTCACAGATCGGTGAGACAGATCAGTTTCACAGATCGGTGAGACAGATCAGTTTCACAGATCGGTGAGACAGATCAGTTTCACAGATCGGTGAGACAGATCGGTTTCACAGATCGGTGAGACAGATCGGTTTCACAGATCGGTTTCACAGATCGGTGAGATAGATCGGTTTCACAGATCAGTGTCACAGATCGGTGAGACAGATCAGTCTCACAGATCGGTGAGACAGATCAGTCTCACAGATCGGTGAGACAGATCAGTTTCACAGATTAGTAGCACAGATCGGTAGGTGTACAGTAACAGTAGGTGAACAGTGTTTCCAGACTCCTACAGTTTTTCCCTTTTTACGTTTCCTTTGACGTAAAATACTTTTAAAGCCTTATTTTAAGGGCTCTTAAGGCCGATTCAAATGCCATAAATCCTATATTAATTATTCCTAAGGCTTGGAATGTTTCACTTGGTCAAACCGCGTGGGTTAATGCGATCCGTTTTTAATGGAGAATTAACCGGATCTTAAACTGTCACCTCGTTAAATCTTAAAAAGGGTCGAGATATCATTCTCCCTTGTTCCTTCCCTTTTGTTCTTAACTAAGAGGCGCTAGAATCTTTCAATCCTTCCCGTAGGAGTTTCACAATCAACCCTTACTCCTAGGATCAGTCCCGCTCTGTTGGATGCAACCAAGCTGTGTCGATCATTCTTCCACATAAGTTGTCACGAGGGGAGGATCGTGACCTGCTGTGTGGATAAAGGACGTCAAGAACTCTTCGAGGTAGGGGATTCATGGCTTCTCTAATTGTATATGTGCAATCGTGGAATTAGCATGATTTATCTCTTTGGATCACAATGAAATTGACCTAATTAAATACTTGAACCGGATTAAAAGAATTGGTTGATCGCATGTTGTTGCTTTATACCGTAATGACGGTTTGCCTCATGTTTTCCTAGATATAGTGATATCTATGTTTCTTTGTTTCTTTATTCGTTCATGATTGAAATTGATAATGAATGTAAAGCCGGAATTAATTGTTGATTAATTGGCGAAGGATAAAGAGGCATGTAAATTAATCTGGTTATTGTCGTTGTTTTAGTTGTTCTAATTTGAGGATAATCAAATTAGGGAAGTAAGCATGGTTATTTAATTGTGATAGCTTACTGATTAGGTATCCATGGTTGGAACCTACGAATAACAAATCTGTTAATTCAATATGGATTAGAGAACAGATTATGTGGGAATTTCAAAAAGGGTTCTGAGTTACCCTCTTGTTTGTTAAAGGGCCGAGAGCCCATTTTGTGATGTTTGTTTTCATGCTGCTTGTGCTGTGATGTGAGCCTGGACGGTTGTTGTGATATGTAGAGGCATGGAGGCCTTATAGTTGTGGCAGCGGATTACGCCTAGTCTGGCGAGATGCATCGGTTTATGCATATGGGTGTTAGGGAGGGAACCAGGGGTGATGGAATGAGATGGATGTGGTTGCTGGTTGCTTGTGGTGTTCTTGAATGTTAATCTGCCTTGCTTTTCCCCACTGCTCAAGGCAGCTGGTCTTGCTACCATTCTTCCAAGGAGGCGAAGACGCGCGGGGTATGCCACGTGCTTTCCGTGTTTAGCCTCTCGAGGGAGAATGGGTATATGCTCTTTCTATAGGCGGCAAAGACCCGACGGGTAGTATATCTACTCACCGTGTTGAGCCTCCTTTGTGTTTAGAAGCATAGGATGTTTTTCTAGAATGCCTGGGAATGTGGAAAAGTATTTCTGTAATGAATTTTTGATTAAATGGTGAAAATCCACGGGGATGGAGATGCTATAATTTAAAGGTGATGTGAATCTTAAAAAGGAGCAATTGTATTGAAAGTGACGCCATTTCAGTTAAATGGGGAATTGTTCAATCTTAATTAATGCTTAAAGAATTAACTAATGTACAGTGGAACTGATAAATGAGAATGGAGTAATCTAATAAAGCTCTTCAATTGGTTGTGTGCTTATAGGATACCTAGTCTTAGAAGTAGCAGCCTGGAGTCTGAGAGACGTTAGCTGCAGTTGTATCTAAGACTAGGTAATGCCCATAGTGTGGATGTGAGTTACTTATATATTCTGTACTTTTTGTGTTTCTATACGCTACTCCACCCTGTCGGTAAGGGCAACTGACACCCCGAGGATTCTGAGCCCTGGGGGGGTGTTTTCCCAAACATTCTGATGGGAGGTTGAATGGCTGACTACCCCCTTTGGCCCCGCTCTCTTCTCTTGGTAGATCTTAGTGCTGGTAGGCACAGTGGTTAGTTTTACCCATATATGTGTGTAGAGGGCTGTGATGGCTTGTGGTTATTTCACACACATATATTCTAGATATAGTACCCTATGGACTACTATAGGTGTAACGTGTATAGGCTGTGATGGCTTGAGGATCCTTACTCTGTGTATGGGCTGTAATGGCTTGAGGTATAATACCCGACGTATGATACACGTTATGCGAGCTGTGGTGGCTCCCGGAAACTACCTGGTTACTTTTGGTTGTGAGGATGGTGTGGTGCTTAGCCCAGGTGTCTGCGGGCAAGCCTTTGTGGTGCACGAGGTGCAGATTGTGGAGCTTGACCCATGTTGATACGGGCAAGCCTTTGGAGAGAGATGCACAGGACGTATGTCGTTGGGGCAAAGCGGAAAGCCAGTGGGGAAGTAGTAGCGGGGTACCCTTGATATTCTTTATTATATGCTATATTCTTGTATGCGTTGCTTGGTGAGAGTAGCCATGGTGAGGTTGGGAACATAGTATACCTGTTTAGGTGACGAGTTAGTTTCACTTGTTGTTCACTGGGCTTTAGCATGCTTTCTTTACTTTTTCATGAGAGTCTTGGGGAGGATCCTACTGAGTATACTGTTATACTCACCCTATGTACATATAAACTGTTTTTCAGGTCACTTGGAGCAGGTTGGAGATCAAGCTGGTTACTACTAGCTTGCGGTTGGAGGAGGAGCTGTTCGGGCTTGTGGTCGCTGTCGTTTTACTTTCTTTTGGGTACTTTTAGTTTCCCCTTTCAGTTGTAGTACTTTTGCATGACATTTCATATATGTACTTGGGTTTCTTTTACATTTCAGTTATGAGTTGGAGTTGGTTGGATTCTATTCTATCTCTCTCTTCTGCATGTGTTCTCTTAGAGGGTAATGCCTCCCATTTGTGTGTGTATTATACCCTCGGTGCTAGTCGCCAACCCGGGGCCTACTGGAGGCGGGACTCGGGGGTCATTATCTCCCTTTTCACATTGCCGGCCCAGGAGGGGTACACTTTGTGGGGAGGGGGTCGTGACAGAGTGGTATCAAAGGTTTGGTCGAGGGATAGGATGGAGTTTGGAGTTAGGCACAGGTGAGGATGCATGGGATGGTAGGGAAACGGTGTCATTCATGTTTAGCAAGTGGGGTAAACACTGGAGACTGGCAGAGACATAGGCGTTCAGGGCCCCCTATGATCTGTTGCACGGACCTTTAAGTTTACGATGGCTACTAAACAATGTGATACTGGTTGCAGGGTAGAGACCTAGGAAAGGATCATGCATCATTATTCCTTGCGCCTGTGTTTGAATGGGTAGACCTTGGGATAGGTAACCTAAAAAAAATTAATAAAACAAAATAATTAATTAATTAATGTTGAGTCTTCCATATTCCAGGCTTAGGAGCTCTAACGATTGTTATTTTACAGGTATGGCTCCAGGTCGGCGTCCCCGTCAGGTTTGCACAGAAGGTGCCCAGCAGGCTGTTCCAGCAGATCACCACCGGGTAGAGGTTGACGACGATGACACTTGGAGGAAGACACTCCGAGAGTTTCAGCGCCAGAGTCTACAGAAGTACGAGGGCTCCGTTTCAGATGCAGTCACAGAAGACTGGTTGGAGGAGGTCGAGATAGGCTTCAGTTCGATTCGTGCTCGGAAGGAACACTGGGTGTCCTTGGTTGTGACGATGTTGCGTGGAGCAGCGAGACAGTGGTGGTTTTTGTTCCTCGGGGATCGTGAGGAGTCAGCAATCTCATGGGAGGAGTTTCGAGACAGGTTTAGAGTCGAGTTTCTTTCTTCGACTGCGAAGGCATCCAGTCGCCAGGAGCTTCTTACCCTTCGACAGGGGAGCTCCAGTGTTCGGGAGTTTGGAATCCGTTTCAGGAACCTTCTACGATATGCTTCAGACCTGTTACCAGATGATGAGGCCAGGGCGAGGCATTTCGAGGAGGCTTTGCGTCCAGAGATCCAGCGCCAGGTCACCCCATTTATGTTGAAGACATATCTTGAGGTGCTGGCGAGGGCAGAGGTTGTTGAGAGGACTTTGGCTAGGACCGGATCGTCACGAGAGGGGAATCGTCATGATTCCTCAAGAAGCAGAGCTGTGGTCCGGGGTTCCCGGTTTTCAGGACAGAAGAGTTTCCGTTCACCTGGGGGTAGGTCCCAGCCCTTCCCATCTCATTTCTCCGGAGGTAGCAACTCTCAGACCTATGCCAAGGGATCAGGCGCTTGTTTTTCTTGTGGTGGACGTGGTCATCAGCAGCGGGAGTGCCCAACTTTTCAGAGCAGTCATCGTGCACCAGGCGCTCCACTCCAGGTTCCTCCGTTGAGGCAATTCCAGCCGAGGCAGCAGCAGCAGGTTGCACCAGCTTTAGATCACCAGAGGGTAGATGGAGCAGGCAGAGGACAGCCCCATGACGCTCCCCGTCCTCAAAGAGCAGAGCGCGGCCGTGGTGGTGGTCGTCATCAGGGTCAGAGAGGCCGTGGAGGTGGTCTTGGTCAGCTTCATGCTCTAGCGTTGCCAGCTCTAGGTGAGCCAGACGTCGTCCGAGGTACCCTTTGCTTGTTTTCTACCTTGGTGTATGCCTTGTTTGATTCAGGAGCGACACACTCCTTTATATCCCCTACCCTTGTCCATGCTTTGGGACTTGAGGTAGAGAGGCTTCCAGTGCCCTTGGCATTGACTACGCCAGTTGGAGGTCGAGCTAGCTTGTTTGAAGTATGTAGAGACTGTGAGCTACTGTTGGGGCAGCACCGCTCTTGGGGAGATTTCCTATGTTTACGAATACAACCATATGATGTCATCCTCGGCATGGATTGGTTGTATTCGGTGCAGGATATTGTGGATTGCTACAGGAAGAAGGTCGTTTTCTTTGATGAAGATGGAGAGGAAGTAGTGTTTGTTGGTGAGAGAGATCCTCGGATGAGTCATAGACGAGTTTCATCCTTATCATCCATGATGGCTGGGATGATGCTGAGTTCTTCAGAGGTTCAACAGCTGGCATTTCCTAGGGTCGTAGAAGAGTACCCTGATGTCTTTCCAGAAGAGGTTGTATCCTTACCCCCTCGACGGAAGATCGAGTTTGGGATCGAGCTACAGCCAGGAGCGTCTCTCATCTCTATGTCTCCATATAGTATGGCCCCTTCTGAGTTACGGGAGCTACGTATTCAGCTCGATGGTCTATTGCAGTGTGTTTTTGTTCAGCCAAGTGTGTCACCGTGGGGTGCACCAGTCTTGTTCGTGAAAAAGGCTGATGGCAGTTTGCGGTTGTGCATCGATTATCGTCGCTTAAACAAAGTGACAATAAAGAACCGTTATCCTCTCCCGCGGATTGATGACCTATTCGATCAACTGAAGGGTGCAAGTTGGTTTTCAAAGATCGACTTGCGGTCAGGATATCATCAGATGCGTGTAAAGGATGAGGATATCCCGAAGACTGCTTTCCGCTGTCGTCATGGGCATTATGAGTTTGTTGTAATGCCATTCGGCGTGACAAATGCTCCAGCTATTTTCATGGGGTTGATGAATGCTGTGTTCCGTGAATTCTTGGACAAGTTTGTTGTGGTTTTCATTGACGACATCCTTGTGTACTCCACATCTGAAGAAGAGCATGCAGAACATCTACGAGCTGTTTTGGGAGTTCTTCACCAACATCGGTTGTTTGGGAAGTTGTCCAAGTGTGAGTTCTAGGCTCGAGAAGTCCGTTTCTTGGGACATGTTGTGTCCCAACAGGGAGTAGCTGTGGATCCTTCGAAGATAGAAGCAGTGGTGTCTTGGCCAGCCCCCAAGACCGTGTCAGAGGTGCGAAGTTTCCTTGGTCTCGCAGGCTATTATAGGAGGTTTGTGGCTAATTTCTCCCGAGTTGCGACTCCTCTGATAGCTTTGACCAGGAAGGATCAAGCGTTCATATGGACTGATCAGTGTCAGACAGCTTTCGAGTATCTAAAGGAGAAGTTGGTAAGTGCTCCAGTCCTTTGTCTTCCAACAGAGGGAGTCCAGTTTGATGTTTTCTGTGATGCTTCACATCTGGGGCTAGGCTGTGTTCTCATGCAGTAGAGGTCAGTTGTTTCTTATGGGTCTCGGCAGTTGCGTCCCCATGAACGCAACCATGCCACCCATGATCTTGAGTTGGCAGCCGTGGTGTTTGCGCTGAAGTTGTGGAGACATTACCTCATTGGAGAGCGCTTTGTGGTTTTCACCGATCATAAGAGTTTGAGGTATGTTTTCTCTCAGCGGGATTTGAACATGCGGCAGCGTCGGTGGATGGAGTTCTTGCAGGAATACGACTTCGAAATATCGTATACACCTGGGAAGGGAAATGTTGTTGCTGATGCACTGAGCCGAAAGTCACGTAATGATGTTGTGCGTGAATCTGGTGATTCCTGGAGAGGGATGGAAGAGCTAGCAGCTTTGCATCTTGATATGGGAGAAGTTGGAGGAAGAGGTTGTCTTTTCCAGATGACGGTGCAGTCATCCCTGATGCAAAAGGTGGAAGAGTCTCAGTTGGGTGATCTAGAGGTGGAAGTTTTGAGAGACAGAGTTGTTTGTGGGGAGGCCCCTGATGGTTGGTCAGAGGATGAACAACACCGAGTGTTGTATCATGACAGGGTTTTTGTTCCCTTGGCAATGCGCGAGACGGTTCTCCGAGAGTTCCATAGCTCGCCCTTAGCTGTACATCCTGGTGTGACTAAGATGTATCGATCCTTGAGGAGTCAGTTTTGGTGGCCTGGGCTGAAGCGTTCAGTTGCAGAATGTGTGTCTCGATGTTTAGTCTGCCAGAAGGTGAAAGCCGAACACCGTGTTCCTGGTGGTCTTCTCCAGCACTTAGAGATTCCTCAGTGGAAGTGGGAGGACATCTCAATGGACTTTGTTACAGGTTTACCTCGAGCTCCGGGAGGACATGATGCTATATGGGTGGTAGTGGATCGTTTAACTAAATCGGCCCACTTCATAGCAATCAAGGAGTCGAGCTCAGTGGAGGTTTTGTCGAGGCAGTATCTGGAGGAGGTGGTGAGGCTTCACGGAGTTCCTAAGACGATCATTTCTGATCGAGACCCTCGTTTTACCTCGAGGGTGTGGAGAGGTCTCCAGCATGCTTTTGGCTCTCAACTATGCCTTAGCACTGCTTTTCATCCTCAAACGGATGGTCAGATAGAGCGAACCATCCAAACTCTTGAAGACATGTTGCGCTCTTGTGTTCTTGATTTTGGAGGTTCATGGGTGAAGCACTTACCTTTGGTAGAGTTCGCTTACAATAATAGTTTTCACTCTACCATCGGCATGGCGCCGTTTGAAGCCTTGTATGTCCGGCCATGCCGTTCTCCGTTGTGCTGGACTGGGGTTGGAGAGTCAGCAATTCTCGGACCAGAACTAGTGCAGAATACGACGGAGATGGTTCAAGTGATTCGTGAGAGGATGAAGACAGCACAAGATCGTCAGAAATCTTATGCTGATCAAAGAAAGAGACCCTTAGAGTTTAATGTTGGGGATCATGTGTTTCTAAAGGTGACTCCCCGTCGTGGGCAGCGAAGGTTTGGTCGCGGAAGTAAGCTTTCTCCCCGTTTTGTTGGGCCTTTCGAGGTGTTAGCTCGTGTTGGAGCTGTGGCATATCGAGTAGCACTTCCCCCTCGGATGAGTCGGATACATGATGTTTTTCATGTATCGCAGCTCCATCATTATCTTCATGATGAATCTCATGTTATCGATTGGGGAGAGATCGATATTGATGATGATGCAACCTTCGAGGACCGACCTGTGGAGATCCAAGACCACAAGGAGATGGTGTTGCGTGGGCGTTCTATTCCTTTAGTTCGTGTCTTGTGGCGACACGGTGGCATGGAGTAGAGTACCTGGGAGCGTGAGTCACAGATACGTGCTCAGTACCCAGAGTTGTTTAATGTTTAACTCATTTCATGTAATGATGTTTTCTCTGTGGTTGGACCTTTCATGTTTTGTTTATGTACCTTTGATGTGATGTTGTGAATGAATTGTTTGGGTATGGATTGTTTGTTCCCGGATGTCATAGTTTTGTTCCAGCTTTTGAACAACTCATGATGGTTTTCCCCTGAGAGGTATCTTATGGGGTGGTTGTTCGGACCCCTCTTTTCTTCTGGGTTGGTTTTTAATTCTCGAGGACGAGAATGTTTTGAGAGGTATCTAATGTAATGGCCCGGACCTCTCCGGTCCATTACTTTGTGAAATGTTGGTGTTGGAGGTGTTCTGGGAGGTCAAGGGTCTTATCCCCAACACTTTGCCAATTTTCCGGTTCTGTGAACAGTGTTTCCAGTTTTATGAATAGTAACAGATCGGTGAGACAGATCAGTCTCACAGATCGGTGAGACAGATCAGTCTCACAGATCGGTGAGACAGATCAGTTTCACAGATCGGTGAGATAGATCAGTTTCACGGATCGGTAGCACAGATCGGTGAGACAGATCAGTCTCACAAATCGGTGAGACAGATCAGTTTCACAGATCGGTGAGACAGATCAGTTTCACAGATCGGTGAGACAGATCAGTTTCACAGATAGGTGAGATAGATCAGTTTCACAGATCGGTAGCACGGATCGGTAGCACAGATCGGTGAGAGAGATCAGTCTCACAGATCGGTGAGACAGATCAGTTTCACAGATCGGTGAGACAGATCAGTTTCACAGATCGGTGAGACAGATCAGTTTCACAGATCGGTGAGACAGATCAGTGTCACAGATCGGTGAGACAGATCAGTTTCACAGATCGGTGAGATAGATCGGTTTCACAGAACGGTGAGACAGATCAGTTTCACAGATCGGTTTCACAGATCGGTGAGATAGATCGGTTTCACAGATCAGTTTCACAGATCGGTGAGACAGATCAGTCTCACAGATCGGTGAGACAGATCAGTCTCACAGATCGGTGAGACAGATCAGTTTCACAGATCAGTAGCACAGATCGGTAGGTGTACAGTAACGGTAGGTGAACAGTGTTTCCAGACTCCTACAGTTTTTCCCTTTTTACGTTTCCTTTGATGTAAAATACTTTTAAAGCCTTATTTTAAGGGCTATTAAGGCCGATTCAAATGCCATAAATCCTATATTAATTATTCCTAAGGCTTGGAATGTTTCACTTGGTCAAACCGCGTGGGTTAATGCGATCCGTTTTTAATGGAGAATTAACCGGATCTTAAACCGTCACCTCGTTAAATCTTAAAAAGGGACGAGATATCATTCTCCCTTGTTCCTTCCCTTTTGTTCTTAACTAAGAGGCGCTAGAATCTTTCAATCCTTCCCGTAGGAGTTTCACAATCAACCCTTACTCCTAGGATCAGTCCCGCTCTGTTGGATGCAACCAAGCTGTGTCGATCATTCTTCCACATAAGTTGTCACGAGGGGAGGATCGTGACCTGCTGTGTGGATAAAGGACGTCAAGAACTCTTCGAGGTAGGGGATTCATGGCTTCTCTAATTGTATATGTGCAATCGTGGAATTAGCATGATTTATCTCTTTGGATCACAATGAAATTGACCTAATTAAATACTTGAACCGGATTAAAAGAATTGGTTGATCGCATGCTGTTGCTTTATACCGTAATGACGGTTTGCCTCATGTTTTCCTAGATATAGTGATATCTATGTTTCTTTGTTTCATTATTCGTTCATGATTGAAATTGATAATGAATGTAAAGCCGGAATTAATTGTTGATTAATTGGCGAAGGATAAAGAGGCATGTAAATTAATCTGGTTATTGTCGTTGTTTTAGTTGTTCTAATTTGAGGATAATAAAATTAGGGAAGTAAGCATGGTTATTTAATTGTGATATCTTACTGATTAGGTATCCATGGTTGGAACCTACGAATAAAAAATCTGTTAATTCAATATGGATTAGAGAACAGATTATGTGGGAATTTCAAAAAGGGTTCTGAGTTACCCTCTTGTTTGTTAAAGGGCCGAGAGCCCATTTTGTGATGTTTGTTTTCCTGCTGCTTGTGCTGTGATGTGAGCCTGGACGGTTGTTGTGATATGTAGAGGCATGGAGGCCTTATAGTTGTGGCAGCGGATTACGCCTAGTCTGGCGAGATGCATCGGTTTATGCATATGGGTGTCAGGGAGGGCACCAGGGGTGATGGAATGGGATGGATGTGGTTGCTGGTTGCTTGTGGTGTTCTTGAATGTTAATCTGCCTTGCTTTTCCCCACTGCTCAAGGCAGCTGGTCTTGCTACCATTCTTCCAAGGAGGCGAAGACGCGCAGGGTATGCTACGTGCTTTCCGTGTTTAGCCTCTCGAGGGAGAATGGGTATATGCTCTTTCTATAGGCGGCAAAGACCCGACGGGTAGTATATCTACTCACCGTGTTGAGCCTCCTTTGTGTTTAGAAGCATAGGATGTTTTTCTAGAATGCCTGGGAATGTGGAAAAGTATTTCTGTAATGAATGTTTGATTAAATGGTGAAAATCCACGGGGATGGAGATGCTATAATTTAAAGGTGATGTGAATCTTAAAAAGGAGCAGTTGTATTGAAAGTGACGCCATTTCAGTTAAATGGGGAATTGTTCAATCTTAATTAATGCTTAAAGAATTAACTAATGTACAGTGGAACTGATAAATGAGAATGGAGTAATCTAATAAAGCTCTTCAATTGGTTGTGTGCTTATAGGATACCTAGTCTTAGAAGTAGCAGCCTGGAGTCTGAGAGACGTTAGCTGCAGTTGTATCTAAGACTAGGTAATGCCCATAGTGTGGATGTGAGTTACTTATATATTCTGTACTTTTTGTGTTTCTATACGCTACTCCACCCTGTCGGTAAGGGCAACTGACACCCCGGGGATTCTGAGCCCTGGGGGGGTGTTTTCCCCAACATTCTGATGGGAGGTTGAATGGCTGACTACCCCCTTTGGCCCCGCTCTCTTCTCTTGGTAGATCTTAGTGCTGGTAGGCATAGTGGTTAGTTTTACCCATATATGTGTGTAGAGGGCTGTAATGGCTTGTGGTTATTTCACACACATATATTCTGGATATAGTACCCTATGGACTACTATAGGTGTTACGTGTATAGGCTGTGATGGCTTGATGATCCTTACTCGGTGTATGGGCTGTAATGGCTTGAGGTATAATACCCGACGTATGATACACGTTATGCGAGCTGTGGTGGCTCCCGGAAACTACCTGGTTACTTTTGGTTGTGAGGATGGTGTGGTGCTTAGCCCAGGTGTCTGCGGGCAAGCCTTTGTGGTGCACGAGGTGCAGATTGTGGAGCTTGACCCATGTTGATACGGGCAAGCCTTTGGAGAGAGATGCACAGGACGTATGTCGTTGGGGCAAAGCGGCAAACCAGTGGGGAAGTAGTAGCGGGGTACCCTTGATATTCTTTATTATATGCTATATTCTTGTATGCGTTACTTGGTGAGAGTAGCCATGGTGAGGTTGGGAACATAGTATACCTGTTTAGGTGACGAGTTAGTTTCACTTGTTGTTCACTGGGCTTTAGCATGCTTTCTTTACTTTTGCACGAGAGTCTTGGGGAGGATCCTACTGAGTATACTATTATACTCACCCTATGTACATATAAACTGTTTTTCAGGTCACTTGGAGCAGGTTGGAGATCAAGCTGGTTACTACTAGCTTGCGGTTGGAGGAGGAGCTGTTCGGGCTTGTGGTCGCTGTCGTTTTACTTTATTTTGGGTACTTTTAGTTTCCCCTTTCAGTTGTAGTACTTTTGCATGACATTTCATATATGTACTTGGGTTTCATTTACATTTTAGTTATGAGTTGGAGTTGGTTGGATTCTATTCTATCTCTCTCTTCTGCATGTGTTCTCTTAGAGGGTAATGCCTCCCATTTGTGTGTGTATTATACCCTCGGTGGTAGTCGCCAACCCGGGGCCTACTGGAGGCGGGACTCGGGGGTCATTATCTCCCTTTTCACATTGCCGGCCCAGGAGGGGTACACTTTGTGGGGAGGGGGTCGTGACAATGTTTGCATGAATATTGTTTCCAATTTTAGATGAATGGAATAAAATAGAGGTAATTAATAATTCACCACTAAATAATTATAATCATATTATATATATTCATTATTTCTTACCTTATTACTATCCATATAAAATGTAAATGAAATATAAATCACATCTTTTTGTGGAGTTGGTAGTACACATGTACTCATTAGCGATGTAAACATTTTTCAAAGTATTAGAACATTAGAAGATATATATGATATTATATTTCTAGATGAATAATTACTAAAAAAATATTATATATAAAAATGAAAAACATCAATTACCCATCCATAAAATATGGTGATGAAAAATGTATTATATCACTACATGGATATAGTATGTAACACCCCAGGTAAATAAAGAATATAACATTTTCATATTTATCCATATTTTTGAATAAAATATTAATATTACTTTAAATGGAATTCTATGCTCGAGGGCGTACCCAATACGCAACAACGAGTTTCTTTAAAATCTTACGTTGCACTCTAATAATAAAATAATATTATTTTAAAAGGTAGTTAACCCCTAGCCGTTGTAATGGTGGGAATGAACGGAACTAACTTAAAAATGACTATATATGTTTGTCAAATATTTTTACTTTTATCCAATAAATGTTGGAGGCATAATATGCAAATGAATCCAATTTTAAGCATAAATATTCTAATATTTATAAAAGGTCTATTAATAGCATTTTGATGGAGAACCCTTTTTAAATATACTTTTTACAATTATATATTTTGTATTTGACAAAATACAATCCTACTTTTGAATCTGGACATCAAAATTTACTTTGTGTAACATTTTGTTATTTTTCAGATAAAGATCATTTTTATTGAAAATGTTGCATTTTAATTCAAAACCACCTTTTAATCTGATTTATTTATATAGATAGAATATATTTTTAATTTATATTAAATTTTATTTAGAATATATTTATACCATTTAATCTAATGGTGGTCATTGGAATTAATTTCACTTTGAAATTGGACATAAACTAGTGTCAATCTTTTAATAAATATTGTTTCTTAAAAACACGCTATTTGTTTTGACAGCAGGAATAAATTATTAACTTAATTAATGCAACATATATGTTTTGAATTTTGTAAAATAGACATCATTTTTGAATTTGGAATATCAAATATAGCTTTGGGTGAATTTTTGGTATTTTTCTAAAAAACTTCAATATTGGATAAATAGTGAAACCACTAAGTGGTAGTTTAAAAACTGATTATTCGTTTAAATGAAACTTTACCACTTATGTGATTTGAATTTCAAAAATACGACATATATGGTTTTCATTAGGATGTAAAATTTGGTTCAATGGGATGGAAATAATTTTTTGGTGAATATTAAATTTTAAGTTTTTAAGCGCGATTAGAGGTAATTAGTGTAATTTAAGGAAACCATAATGTTTTAATAATATTAAATGACC
This sequence comes from Viscum album, assembly GCA_963277665.1. Lineage (NCBI taxonomy): Eukaryota > Viridiplantae > Streptophyta > Magnoliopsida > Santalales > Viscaceae > Viscum > Viscum album. The sequence continues at coordinate 648,559,017 of OY728148.1, read as the reverse complement.
TAGAAACATGTTCTACCTTCATTTGATGTTTCATGGACGACCAAGACAATCCATGGGTCAACTTGGGGACCCCATGGAGCCACTTTGGTTGGAAAATGATATACATAACTTTTTATTTAAAGTTAAAATAAAAATGTCACAAGCATGAGTTGTTTTACTAAAACAATTTTTAAATGAAGTTATACAAGTCATATTTCTGACTATAAATATTAATTATAAATATAATAATATTTCCTACATCATGATATGTTATTTATATTTTTTAGATATTAAATATATTAAATTATTTATGACATCATGATGATGTGGTGATTACCTCATTAATAAAGGATTTAAATAAAATGAAATGATAATGTTAAAACTATAACATAAAATTTTCAAAGTCCTATTGGATGAGTATATTTCGAACCCTTACCACCATATACTAGAAATAAATCAATTTGGGACCTTTAAAATGTGAAACTCATTTGAAAATAAAGTAACATTTTGTAACTTTCAAATAGTGCCCCTTCTCTCCTCTTATAAAAGGCTCCCAACTCTACCATCTTACACATACCACTCAAGAATTTGGATCGGTCAAACCCAACTAATTTTGTCTCTCCACATCCCTCTCGTACTCCTAGAAGCCTCACTTTGGGCAGAAGTCTTCCCAAGGAATCCTTTGAGCCAAATCAAAGAGAGATACCCAATTTTAAGGTAATGTCTTCACTTGTATTCTTTTGTTTTATTTTGCTTCTCCAACCCCCTAAACACTATTTATTAATTTATTTTGTAAAAAATACCATATCTTAAATATACTAGGATGTGTTTATAAGAATAATTCACGCTAAAATTACATACAACTACATTTAATGTTTAAAGAACATACTGTTTCTGTGGATGGTGAATTTCTGCCTCATGAAATGATGATTGTTCAATATTATTTTAGCACCCTCAAAGGTGGACATTAAGATATCACTATATTTATATATTATATATAATATGTTTATGTTTTACTTAAGCTTCTTCATTTTTAATTTATGGCATACCTTTATGGTTTCTATTATGGTTAAACGAGATATCTTTATTTTAGGAAGTGCGGACTACCGCCCCCTCAAAGTGATTTGATTTGTTAATACCATATGAGGTACATATATAGGATATATTTAATGACATTATATATGATACCATAATGGAATTATTATACTATTATGTATCATTATGTTTTAATTCCATTAAATAAGAAAAAGAAATGGAAGTAGCGTTCATGCGTACGTACGGCTTACCATCTCCATGAATGGTGCATTTCATTTCTTACCTCTAAATGTTATGTAATATTATAAATGAATGTATATAATGGATATATATGATATATATGATATATAAATAATGAATATAATTCTGGATATAATATATATTTTACCACATGAACAACTTGTAATTATAAAGAGTTTATTTTTGACTTAAGTAGTAATGATCTACAAAACGACCATTATTAACTTAAATAATTACATAGTGTTCATAGAAAGGTATTAAGTGATATAAAAGGAATAAGGAACTTGAAAAAGGTTCTTAAGAATGTATAAATTAAATCGAGTTTATTATTCAGGATGTTAAAGAATGATCGAGTCAAGTCGGACATGAGGTAAGGGATCCTACCCCTCTTTTCCTTTTTAAGTACACTATTTTATGTCATGCCTTATATGCTCATATTTTGTATGATTGGGATGTTATTTTATATTACACTTACTGTAAGTTTTATGTTCATATGATGAGAGACCCTATTTTCTCTAATAAATCCATTTTGGATGTTTTAATTGGCACCGTTAGGCTGCCGAAATTTCGTAAGGGGCTTTTTATCTCACTTTGTGTTTTCATGAGATTCATGCTACATTTTCCAATATTTCCTTTTGAGTGGTGTATGTACTGTAAATTATTCTAATATTTGTGTAACATACTTTTATTTATGAGTATTTACATCAATGTTGTATAGTCCTTCATTTATGGGGTGTACGTTTCGAAAGTTACCCAAATCAGTAGGGGAACCTTTCACCCTCCTCTTTTTAAAAGACTAATTTTGTTATGTATTTTAATTTTCTTATTATTATGTGGGGATATGTTCTTATATATCCTTATTGCCATAAATTTTATTTCCAAGTGATGCGATACCCTTTATCTCTCTCATCAACTCTTTTTCTAAAATTTGATGCGGTGTCATTAGGTTGTCAAGGGAACTTCTTAACCCAATTTCGATTTCATTGGGTTCAACTTATAGTAATTGAATATCTCATCTTTTGTATATGTGTTAATGACCTTTTATTATTTTACACTTAATATCCACTTATATTGGGTGTATTTATATTTTTCGCACATAATTATGAGATTGATTTATCCTTAATTTAAGGATACCATCTTTATAATGGATTTCATCTCAATTTACATTTCCATTGAGAATTCATTGTTGTTATGAACCAATTCACTCTTATATGTTGTATATACTATCATTTGGAATATTATATCATTAATCCCTTTATTATCATGATATTATAATTTTTTTATTAAATGTTATTCCTCAATTATTATATTCAAGTGTCTCTCATTTTGTAAAAAACCCATTAACTAAAATATCGTTTTAAATGTTTTAAGGATTTAATATTATAAATATTTATCATTAATATCCATGTTTTCAAAATGGTTTTAAGGATTTATTTATATGTATATTAGTGGTTTAAAATGTTAAAAGCATCAATTTGGTATGGGATACTTTGATTTAAAAATCTCTTTATTAAATGCTTAAATGGTTTTGTAAATGGTTTTTAGAATGGATTCATTATTTCAATATCTTAAAATTTTACATTGTTATTGCAATGTGGGAATGTTATCTTTACATTATGCTTATGTTATGTGCTATGATTATGTTATGGTTTGTGGGAATTTTTATTAAGTTGGGTGGTTCTATGTTAAACTAAGGGCGGGTGAGCCCGATATAGCTCTCCAATGCATTGGGTAACGCGAAGGAGTTAAATGTTAAGGTTTCTACGAAGAGATTTAGGGAATATACTGTGATGGCTATTCCAAAAGTAACCAAGAGGGTTACTCCCTACGTTAGAATGTTATGAATTCCTCAAGTTACCTTTATGTCTTATGATTTCTATAATTTATTCATGATTTTATGAGGTATGTTAATGTGCTTATGTTTTATGGGTAAAGTATGATTTCACTCTTATGTATATATGTACTCATGTTTCCTTTCCATACATTTTATGACCCTTATATTTTTATGCTCATCCCAAGTTTTTGAAATGTTTTTCACAGGTCAAGGGAATGGAACATGATATGATGATAGTGTCAAGGAAGTGTCAAGAAAGAATCCTTGTTTTATTTTAAATATGATTCCGTTTATGGGGAAAATGAATACTATCTTTTATGTAACCACATTTTTTAAATGTTGAATGTAATGAAAGTATTATGATATAATTCTCTAAAACTCTAAACCTAAAAATATCCTCAATGTGTAATCATGTAATAACTCAACATTAAGTAAGGTTTAAGGTAGGTAAATTATAGTTGGTATCATATATCCGTTTAGATAACTTTAGAGGTTAGAGTGTTGTTTAAGAAAAAGTGATAAGCTGTGTATAACCACAAAGGTTAGTATATTAGATGGATTCATCATTTTTTTTAAGTTACAATGAGTTTGATATTACTTGGATAAGTATATCTTGGTGTTTATATTCCTCTTTTTTCTTTGATGACTTTACTGATATACTCACACTGACCTTTTTGGTTTTAGTAAATGGATGGATCTACCAGGCACCAAAGAAACAGTGGATTTGAAGAAAACTGTGACGGTTTTATGAAAGAACAACTGAATGATATGGGAGCTATAATGAGAACTCTTGTGGTTATCCTCAAGCAACTATCTGGAGTCATGATTGACCACCTGAACCATAGTGATTTTTATAAGGCATCGTTTATGAGAGAAACAAATCCCTACGGAAGTTCAGGTAATAATCATAAAGGTATGTATGTTCAAAAACCTATGTGTAAAATATGTGGAAAGACACATAGAAAAATGTTTCAAAGGGATAGGAAGATGATATAGATGTGGAAATGAAGGTCATAAAGCAAGAACCTGCCATGGAAAAAGGAAGCATCTAGTTGACACTAGGAAAGGGAAAGAAGTTCTTTCTAAGTGATCAATTGAATGTTTTATATGTGGTGTGCATGGTCATTATGCAAACACATGTCTTATGAAAAAGTATCGGGAATGGGGTCACCAATATTGTACAAATATTCATTTACCAATACCTAATTCCATTCTGATTGAGGAAGAAGAAACTGACAATGAAGAATAAAAGGTATGGATTATTTCTTAACATATGTTTTCCTATTATTGGAATATTAGGATATGATTCATGATTTTGTTTGTAGGAAAGAAGTATTTCAGAATAAGTTGAAAAGGAATGGATAATGGATCATGAAGAATATTGAAGGAGTAAGAATTCATCATATAAGGGAATCAAGGGTTATGGTAGATTTTAGGATGGTGAAATTCTTTGATGAATTAAGTCTCTTTTGATGATGGGGTTGCATTAGAAGAATTTTTATAGTAACCCTGATGTTTGATATACAAAACATTTATTCATGGAATAATTATCCTTTCTTTTGTGGATATAGTTATAAAGAACCATTTGGGTTTATATGATCCTCGAATTTGAGGCAATTACTGGTTAATACATTTTGAGTTGCAAAATCGATGTTATCAGATAAATTTTGTGTTTAGGATATGTTATGGTTATTTTTGATGAATTTATCTCTTTTTGAGGAATGTTATAAAATTATATTGTTTTTGAAAATGGACAAAACATAGACCGTGTGACAACTCGTCGCATCGGACAAAGCTGCGGGAATCGAAACCACAACCAAAGTGCAACTGGTATTTATCGCCTACCACTGGACTATGTGATGTCCCTTGTTAGTTTGAATGATTCTTTTTAGTTAGATGATTTTATGAAATAATAGTAAGTTGATTTTTTTTGCTTATCAATGGAAATGATTATCCTATCATGGAGGATATGTGATTAGGTTAATTACTTTACAGTATGAGACTGTAAGATTAACTGATGTTATTTTGGAGAAAAATGTTAAAATTTATCTTAGGATACTATGTGATTAAATCCTTCAGAGTATTAGGTTTCAATCATAGTTTGGTTTACTTTGTAGAATTTTATGGATAGATGTTTATTGAATGGTTTTTGTTGAACTTTGGGTTTTAGCTTTGGTTAAGGTCTAAATACATGGGAAGTATTTAGTTTTATTTTGTTGATTAGGTGATTCTCTAGAAGTTGATTATAGCTCTCTTAATGTGAACAAGTCATCCTAAATACTCATCATTTGGAGAAAATATGAGTTCATGTAAGAAATATAGTAAAAGTTGAAAGTCAACATGACAATTAATTATGCTTCTTTATGTTTTAGTTAAGCTCATAAATAAATTCCACAATGAAAAGTAACTTAAAACAAAAATTTTGTCTATTAATATTTCCTACTGGGTAATGAAATACCGTTTAACCCATCACAAGTTTGTGATTTTATTGATGTTAACTTTCTCCTAGAGATGTTTACTATCACTCTCCATCAGAACATGACCCTTTGTATTTTCCTCCATATCCATATTTTCATACATGGAATCCTAGTATGGGTTAACTCGGGTGACATTTGTACTTTTCTCCCATTCTTTTAAAACGATAGTTTTACTTACTCTTGTTCTGATGTGGGATTTTCAATGAAGCTTCCAAGACCAATTTTAAAATTGCAAGGATGCAATTCCAAAAAGGGGGGAAGGATATAACAACCCAGGTAAATAAATAATATTCCATTTTCATATTTATCCATATTTTTTTAATAATTTATTAATATTACTTTAAAGGGAATTCTATTCTTGAGGGCGTACACTATACGCTAGAACGAGTTTCTTTGAAATCTTCCGTTGAAAACTAATAATAAAATAATATTAATTTAAAAGGAAGTTAACACCTAGCCATTGTAATGGCGAGAACGAATGGAACTAACTACAAAATGCTAATATATGTTTTTCAAATATTTTTACTTTTATCCAATTAATGTTGGAGGCTTAAGATGCAAATGAATCCAATTTTAAGAATAAATCTTCTAATATTCATTAAAAGGTCGATAAACTACCTTTTGATGGAGAACCCTTTTTAAATATACCTTAGAAATATTTATATGTTGTATCTGAAAACCTAAAATCCTTCTTTATAATCTAGACATCAAAATTTAGTTTGTGTAATTTTTTTTTATTTTTCTGATAAAGATCATTTTTATTGAATATGTTACATTTTAATTCAAAAACTTCATTTAATCAGATTTATTTATATGGATATATTATATTATTAATTTAGATTAGAGTGTATTTAGAATATATTTTTACCATTTAATCTAATGGTGTTCATTAGAATTAATTTCACTTTGAAATTGGACTTTAACTAGTGTCAATCTTTTAATAGATATTGTTTCTTAAAAACAGGCTATTTGTTTTGACAATGGAAATTAATTTTTAAATTAATTAATGCAACATATATGTCTTGAATTTTGTATAATAGACAAAATTTTTGAATTTGGAATATCAAATATATCTTAGGGTGAATTTTTGGTATTTTTCTGAAAAACTTCAATTTTTGATGAATAGTGAAACCACAAAGTGGTAGTTTAAAAAATGTTTTTTCGTTTAAATGAAACTTTACCACTTCTGTGATTTGAATTTAAAAAATCTGACATACATGGTTGTCAATAGTATGTAAAATGTGGTCCAATGGGATTAAAATAATTTTTTTGGTGAATAGTGACTTTTATGTTTTTAATCGCGATTAGAGGAAATTAGTGTAATTTAAGGTAAAAATAATTTTTTAATAATTTGAAATGACCTAGACACATGTTTTACCCTCCTTGTATGTGTCATGGACGACCATGAAAATCCATGGGTCAACTTGGGGACCCCATGGATCCACTTTGGTTGGAAAATGACATAAATAACTTTTTATTTAAAGTTAAAATAAATATGTCAGAAGCATGAATTGATTTACTAAAAAAAGTATTAAATGGGGTTATACAAGAAATATTTTTGAATATAAACATTCATTAGAAAGGTAAAAATATTTTCTACATCATGATACTTTTTTTATAATTTTTAGACATTAAATAAATTAAATTATTTTTGACATCATGATGATACATCGACTACCTCATTAATAAAGGATTTAAATAAAATGAAAATATAATGTTAAAAATATAACTTACACATGTAAAAGACCTATTGGATGAGTATATTTAGAACCATTACCACCATATACTCTAAATAAATCAATGTGAGGCCTTTAAAATCCGAAATTCATTTGAAAATAATGTAACATTTTGTAACTTTCCAATAGTGCCCCTCCTCTCCTCTTATAAAAGGCCCCCAACTCTACAGCCTTATCCACACCTCTCAGGCCTTTTTCTCAGCCAAACTCTGATCATTTTCTCACTCCACATCCCTCTCTTACTTCTAGAAGCCTCACCTTTGGTAGAAGCCTTCCCAAGTAAGCCTTTGAGCGAAATCAAAGAGAGATACCCGATTTTAAGGTAATGTCTCCACTTGTGTTATTTTGATTTATTTTGCTTCTCCAACCCCCTAAACTCTTTTTATTCATTTATTTTATAACAAACACAGTATATTAAATATAATAGTATGTTTGTATATGAATTTTTCGAGCTACACTTACACAAACCCACATCTAATGGTTAAAGAACATACTGTTTCTGTGGATGGTGAATTTCTGCCTCACGAAATAATGATTGTACAATATTCTTTTAACACCCTCAAAGGTGGCCATTAAGATGTCACTATATTTATAAATAATATATAATATCTTTATGTTTTACTTATGCATCTGTATCATTCATTTATGGCATACCTTTATCGTTTCCATTATGGTTAACACGATATCTTTATTTTAGGAAGTGCGGACTACCGCCCCATCAAAGTGATTTGATTCGTTAATAACATTTGTGGTACGTATAAAGGATATATTTAATGATATTATATATGATACCATAGTGGAATTATAATACTATTATGTATCATTATGTTTTAATTCCATTAAATAAGAAATAGAAATGGAAGTAGCGTTCATGCGTACGTACGACTTACCGTCTCCATGAACAGTGAATTTCATTTCTTACCTCTAAATGTTATGTAATATTATAAATGCGTGTATATACTTTATATATATGATATATATGATATATACATAATTAATATAATTATGTATGTAATATATAATTTACCGCATGACCAACTTGTAATTATAAATAGTTTATTTTTTACTCAAGTAGCAATGATCTACAAAACGACCATTATTAACTTAAATAATTAAATAGTGTTCATAGCATTGTAATAAGTGATATAAAAGGGACGATGAACATGAAAAAGGATCTTATGATAGTAGAAATTAAATCAATTTTATTATTCAAGAGTTTAAAGAATGATCAAGTCATGTCGGACCCGAGTTAAGGGATCATACCCCTCTCTTTATTTTTAAGTACACTCTTTTATATCATTCCTTTTAAGCTCATCTTTCTTATGATTGGGATGTTATTTTATATTAATCTTACTTTAATTTTTATTTTAATATGATGAGAGACCCTATTTTCTCTCATCAATCCATTTTGGAAATTTTAATTCGCGTTGTTAGGCTGCCGAAATTTCGTAAGGGGCTTTTTATCTCACTTTGTGTTTTCGTGAGATTCATGCTACCTTTTCCAATATTTTATTTTGAGTGGTGTATGTACTTTCCATTATTCTACTCTTTGAGTAACATAATATATTTTATGGGTATTTACATCAATGTTTTATTGTTCTTCTTTTATGGGGTGTACGTTTCGAAAGTTACCCAAATCGGTAAGGGAACCTTTCACCTTCCTCTTTTTCAAAGACTTCTTTTGTTATGTCTTTTAATTTTCATCTTATTATTTAGGAATATGTTATTATATATCCTTATTTCTGTAAATTTTATGTCCAAGTGATTAGATACACTTTATCTCTCTCATCAACTCTTTTTTTAATATTTGATGTGATGTCGTTAGGCTGTCAAGGGAACTTCTTTACCCAATTTCGATTTCTTTGGGTTCAACATTTAGTTATTGAATATGTCATCCTTTTTATATATATAAATGACCGTTGATTATTTTACACATAATATCCACTTATATTGGGTGTATTTATATTTTTCTCACATAATTATGAGATTGAATTATCCTTAATTTAAAGATACCATCTTTATAACGGATTTCATCTCAATTTAAATTTCTATTAAGAATTCATTGTTGTTATGAACCAATTCACACTTATATGGCGTATATACTATCATTTGGAATATTATATCATGAATCCCTTTATTCTCATGATATAATAAAGTTTTTATTAAATGTTATTCCTCAATTATTGTATTCAAGTGTCTCTCATTTTGTTAAAAACCCTTTAACTAAAATATCATTTTAAATTTTTTAATGATTTAATCTTATAAATATTTATCAATAATATCCATGTTTTCAAAATGGTTTTAAGGATTTATTTATATAGATATTAATGGTTTAAAATGTGAAAAGCTTCAATGTGGTATGGGACACTTTGATTTAAAAATCTCTATATTAAATGTTTTGAATGGTTTTGAAAATGGTTTTTAGAATGGATTCATTATTTCAATATCTTAAAATGTTATCTTATTATTGCAATGTGGGAATGTTATATTTCCTTTATGATTAAGTTATGTTCTATGATTATGTTATGGTTCTTGGGCATTGTTATGAAGACGGGTGGTTCCATGGTAAACTAAGGGCGGGTGAGCCCGATATAGCTCTCTAATGCATTGGGTAACGCGAAGGAGCTAAACGTTAAGGTTTCTCTGAGGAGAATTAGGGAATATACTGTGATGGGTATTCCAAACGCAACCAAGAGGGTTAATCCCTACGTAAAATGTTATGAATGCCTCAAGTTACCATTATGTCTTATGATTTCTATGATTTATTCATGATTTTATGAGGTATGTTAAAGTGCTTATGTTTTATGGGAAAAGTATGATTTCATTCTTATGTATATATGTACTCATTTTTCATTTAGATACTTTTTATAACCCTTACTGAGCTTTTTATGCTCATCCCAAGTTTTTGAAATGTTTTTCACAGGTCAAGGGAATGGTAGATGATATGATTATAGTGTCAAGGAAGTGTCAAGAAAGAATCCATGTTTTATTTAAATATGTTTTCGTTGATGGGAAAAATGAATAATATCTTTTATGTAACCACTTTCATTAAATGTGTAATTTAATGAATGTTTTATGACCTAATTCTCTAAAACTATAAACTTGAAAAGATCCTCAATGTGTAATCTTGTAATAACTCACGATTAAGTAAGGTTTAGTCGGGGGCTTATACTGTAAGTCATATGTATGCACAAGGGCCACATTCCAAATTCCATTTTATGGAAATGATGGTGGTTAATTATTGTAAAATAATAAAAATAATAATTAATTTTTATTATAATAGTTATAATAAGGATATTATTTTATGAAAAAATGTAATGTATGTGTTGAGAGAAAAAGGAAGATATAATTTTGAAAGCGGTCAGGTAATATGATTACCTCTTCATCAGGATAACTATTTTATATCTATTCTTATGGAACCATAGGTTGTTCTTGTGGGAATACTAGCACCTAAAAACATGGATAAATAATTTAATAAGATGATTTTATAGATATTGAATGATCTTTTTTCATTAATGTGGTATAATGAATATAATGGCTGGGTTTCTTCTTATAATGGAGGGAAATGACTCACTTGAAATTACAAAAAAGATAAAAATATAATTAATTAAATATAAATAAAAATTAATCAAAAATATTAATATATTTGAATATAATTTAGAATATATTGAAATATAATTTACTAATAAAATATTGATTGGTTTATATTGTATTTTAAAACTTATCTTTAAATTTAACACCTCAGTTAACCTATTTTCACCTTAGCAGTTGAATCGTTTTTTCACCCTTAATGTGTTATAGTTTTAGATATAAGATTAAAATTTTATCAAAAATGAATGCTAAATGAAATTTTGTTACCACGAATTATCCTTCATATACTCATTTAATATTATACTGATTTTTAAATAATTTTATAAAATATCAGCATAATAAAATATCATTAGTTTTATTTTTCAACAAAATTAAATTAATTTAACCTTTGTTTCATCAATAAAGGGTTATACTTTGAATAAAACCCCTTAAAATATCCCTAATATGAAATATTTATAAAAAAATCATGGATCACAATAACTCAAGAAAGATTGAATTTCTTTTAATATTATTAATGTAGTTTATTTTATATTTGATAAAATATTTTATTGGTGTTGTATGAGAATTTAATGTAATTATAAATCAGAATAAAATTATCTAAAAAATATTTCATCATTAAAATAATTCTATTATTATAAAAATATAACTTTTTTATTCATTCACCACATTCTTTTATCCATATGTGAATATAGAATACATATTTGAAAGTAATAGTGTAACATTTTTAATTTTCCATGCATTCAATATTTTATATGTCATTTTCATGTAGATGAATACCATTAACAATTTAATTTTTATCTTAAGATGATAATCTTATAATTAAATTCATAATATAAGAATTTGGATTAAAAAGTGTGACCATACCACTTAGTTATAACATTGTTTTACATGATTTACCATTTACCATTGTGATAAATATTACCATTAATAATATTTATATTAACTAAAAATAAAAGTGGTCTATTTAAAAAATTTAACCACCTATTTCTAAATATGGTATAAAATTTTCAATATTCATTTTATATATGTTAAAAAATATAATTACTAAAATTGTGTTCAAAATGATATTAAAACTTTTTTTAAAATATAATTTTTATGAAACAAATCTGGATTTATTTCTATCCTATGAATAGAAAAATATAATATTAATGTAAAAAAATAATATATAATATAATATAAATAAATTTAACAATAAAATTCATAAATAATGATTAATAAAATTCATTATGACAAAAACATGTTTCCCTTATAAAAACAAAATTATCACTAAAGAAAGACCTCCAATTCATATTAAAATGATTCATACTTACATTTAAAATCAAATTATTGAATATGAATTTATTTTATTCATAATTTTTTCAAAATTTAGTTATAAATAATCGTATGTTACGACTAAAAATAACGGTTAGAATGCAATATTATATTTCAGTTTTTTTAGACTCAAGGTTTTATGAATTATAAACTTATGAATTTTTTTTGAAAACAAGTATATATTAAAATATAGGGTTGTTACTTTTCAAAAGAAAAATTAAAACGTTATGGGTTATTCATTTCTATAAATAAAAGTGTTCCGAAATAGATTTTTAAAATTTCAATTTCACATGGGACCTTCAACTAGGTATGTAGCCTTGTTCCATATCAAATTATCTATATATTGCAAATTTTCCACCAATTATTCCATGTAGGATTGATGATCCTCCAATGGTACACTATATGAGTTTTTTAAATGTGATGGATTGGGTATGTACATCATTATGAGATATACATTGGACACATCATAAACATGATATAGGATTGGTGGAAATATTATCCATTAAGACACTGTCCCAATACTATCAATAATTTCATAAGGAGAAATAAATCTCCATCTTATCATCTACATCACTCAAAATTTAATAATATTCATACAAAGAGAAATTCATATAAATAAATGGTTACAGATATTAAATTCACATTCTTACAAATGACTATATACATAAGTTATCTATTGACACATAGATGCCATTATGTGATAATGTATGGATCTAACTTTATTTTATTTTAACTAATCAATCTCAAGTGTTAATAATTTTCTTTATCCAACATCTTCCCAATAGGTTACAGTTCTAGACATATTTCCATAGATGTCTATATAAAGATATTTCTAGATACAAGAGTGAAATATATGGATGTGGGAACAATTCCCCATAATAAAGATTTTGTTCCCAACAACATTTATTATACATAGATATTTTTATCATCATTTATTCTATAGATATAATGTACCCTTTAGAATGACCATATATCTAAGGATGGTATATAGTAAACACATATATTTTTTTTCAAATATCACACAATAATTTTTTAGATCATCATGTTAAACAAATGATCCGGAGGAGATATAATAGATGGTGGTACTCAATGAAATATCACCACCTCTGTAGGGTATATTAATGAAATTTTATCAAGCGATAAATATTGTCTAATAGAAATTTTGTGTGTCAATGTAGTTAGCCAATATACAACAACCCAAATACAATTATGTAATTTTTATTCATTATTTATTCTGATGAAATTATCCATATTTATGTTTTCCCATTTCCATTCTGGTATGAGTAATGGTTTTGAAACCCATTTATAATTTATTGTCTTAGACTGAACTTGAAAACATATCAGGCACTGATATACATACTCTATAATATATATCTTCATGTTATTCCACTAGAACTACTATTTTAAATTTCTATAAGCCTTTACACTTCTATGTTAAATAGATAATGATGAATGATATTCCTCATCCAATAACTCCTTCAAGTCTGGTATTGATAGGACACAAATGGTTCCTGGATCTTATCATTTTATCATGGTCATTGTTGAAACAAGGAACATTCATCATCTTCTTCTGTAATTTCATATCATTATTTAACATCTTTTTAATAAACACCTAAATGGATGGTTTAATATTAATCTAATAGAGATAATATCTTTCACAATTCTGTATGATTTAATTATTTGTCTTCTATAAACACATAAATATTGGATCTATATTAATTCTCATTATGGAAAAAATCCATGGTCTTTCTAACTCAGAGAATTTTATTCCTTGTTCTCTATCCTATGGTGAAAATGTATTGATAAATAAGAATATTTTATTTTCTCAATCAATATACTAAGGTTTATATTCAATAATTATAATGTTAACATTTACTAAAATATTTTATAATCAGTATATATATAACACAATTCACCATAGAAATAATGCCATGAAATTTATACTGAAACAAATATTGCTTCTAAATAAATATACTGAGTTTGATAATTATTCTATGTGACCTTCAATTATATTTATTCATAACCTATCATTGTATAATTTAGAAAGAATATATATCCCAAAACTATTTTGATGCATCACTATTGATCAAAAACATACCTCCACCGAATGGTAGAATATGAATTTTCTTGATGGAAACCCATGTCTTTAGCAATTAGAAACTCATATCACATTCATCTTTCCACAATAATTTAATCACCATATGAGTCCACATGATGATTAGGTTATATTGTCCTGATAAATATATCATATAGAGACTATAGTATCCAATCAGTTCAAGAATTATATGATTTTTTTTGTCATTGGTCAATTTTCATTATTAATAAATTCTATCTTTGATGGATCCACATATATTAACTAACATGGGATTATTTAACAATAATAAAGCTTTAAAAAACCAAATTTAGAACCTGATAAATTTACCACAATAAGTTTTCTTCTATATGGTTATTATCACAGTTCTAATATAGTATTCATGTTATTAATTTATCAATGAATATATAAGAATATCATCTATAAATTATTCCAAAAACTAATCAAAGTATCTTCAGAATATTAGAATAATTAATTTTAATAAGTGTGTAAAATAATTTTTAATACCAAATTGGATTACTATAAATTCATAATGACCATACCAAATAAGAAATTATATTTTATGTATATCAACTTTTAAAATCAGTATCTCATGATACTATGATTAAAGATTAATCTTTGAAAAATTTAGATCTCCTTATAACTAATCAAACATATCATCAATTTTTTGTAGATGATACTTGTTATAAATATTGATGATTTTGAGATCCTTATATTCATTAAAAAGATTCATTATATATCCTTCATATTAACAAAAAAGAATTGGTTCACCCTCGTTATTAGGCACTAATACAATTGAATCCCTTTTCATGATTATCCTAGAATTTTTTTGAAAATTCTTGTAACTCAATCAGATCCATTATATATGTAATCATTTAAATAATTGTACATCCAGTTATGCATTCTATAGAGAAATCGACATTACTCTTCGATGGGAAACAAGGAAAGTCCTCAAGAAACATATATATATATATTCCCAAAAAATAGGTGCCTTTTTAGTGTTGAGTTTCTTCTCAAAAATTTGAGATTAATACCCCACATGAATACTAATAAAAACACATATAATAGAATTTATTTACATTGGTTGTTCAGTTTCATTATCCCACTGATAGATTATTAAAGGCTAGTTTAGACAATCAATGTAACATCCCTTCATCAATAGGTGATATAAGATCTATACTAGTAGATCTTATCCATACCTTAAATTAAATAAAACTCAACTATAGGATGAATAAAAATAATAATAAGAAAAATCTCAAAAACAGCTTCACGAGTGGAGTTATATAATTTTTATGCGGTCATCCTACCATTATGTCTTTTCAACCCTATCACAATATATAATAATTGCTGTTGTGATATAATTATAATAGAAAAACTTATGATATAAAATACATGGTATGACCAGATTAAAATAAGGTATTTTAAATTTAGTAGTGGGGGATAATTATACCATTCACCACATTTCTAGGAACTTCCACATTAGCTATTGTAATTTTAAAATCATGACCTTACACCCCTAGTTTTCATTTTTTGTAATTTTTTTTGAAATTTAGGGAATTGTTTGGAATATTTTCTGAACTCCATATAGTTTGATCATATTACATTAGTTTCTTATACCTTATATTTTTATTAATGATCATTATTTTCACTTTCTCTACACTTGCTGTAAAATCATTATTCCTTTTTGGCGTCTCACATGGTGTTTCCATCCACAAGTATCATATGTTTGAAAAATCATATTTCACTACATCCTATAACGAATTTGTTTCTCCCTAATTATGTTATTCTCTTATATTAAGTAAAATATATATGAATTTTATAGTTATTTCCATTTCTATATAGATCATAATATTATGTTCTTATATAATGAAAATTTTGGAGACTAGTTCCCATTGAAGGATTTTCTTTAACCCCTAAATGAAATGGTAAATCCAACTCTATTTATTGTATACATACTCCACATAATTACATGATAACCATATGAAGTTATATTCATACATAGACACATTTTCCTCTTCCTTTTATCATATTTACAATGATTTTAACTCCATAATCGCTCCTTATACATGAAGAAGATATTATTACAATTAATGTTCCTCTAAATAAATCCATTTTTCATGCCTGTTATTTCCTCATCATATTTAGTTATTTTAATCAATATCCAAAATTGATCTACACCACCTAGGAGATGATAATATAGCATGAAACATTTTACCCTTTAATTGTTTCTAATGTGCCAACTATCTTCTCTCGGGAACTTATCAATTGCTCGATTTCAAATGGAATTATATCCTTATTGAATGACGGATGTATCTGATGCATGAAATGATATATAATTGAAATAATTAAATGATTATTAGTAGGTATATCTATATTGGAAGTGTTATTCATCATAAAATGAGTCAACTACCCAAATATTGTAAAAAATTTATTAGCTCCAACTACATCTCTAGCCCCTGGTTTATTATCCTTTCCCTGACGAATATCCTTACATGAATAATGTGCATCAATATTAATAAAATACCATCTAGGATCAATTTAAAAATAATGTTATATGAAATATCAGATCATAACAACAGGAATCAAAATGTAGAATTTCCAAAAAAAGCAAAACATGAAACATAAATAAAATATTTATGTTTAACTAATCACAAAATACTATCTTTGGTTCCTTTGGACAATTATAAAGGTCTATCATATGGTTATGTTCTATAATATATGATTTTATAAATCTAGTTCCCAATTATTTAAATAAACATAACCCTATTCTAACTATAAATACCCTAACCATCGTAGCGTAGATTCATATGTTACATAAATAAATATTTTCCTAAAACAATAAACTAACATCTAAGGGAATAAGTAGTTTCCCTAATGTTTATAAAAAATAAATTTACTTGGATAAAAATAAAAATTGAAAACCTAAAATAAAAAATAGTATTTTATTTGTGTTCATCATTATTCCAACTATCCAATCCTAATATATCACACATTAATAATATCCACGAATCAGTTGGAAATGAAATAGAAAAAAGGGTGAGATTTGAATCTCAGAAATGGAATACATACATAGGAATATCAATAAGGAATTAACAATATAGAAAGAATAAATGAAGTTAAAAGAATTAGATATAAATAATATCATGTATTTTGAAGATATCCATGGATATATAAACAACTCAAATAAACACATAGAAATTAATAACTAAAACCATTGATATATAATACATAATTTCCAACATCTAAAATGTATCTTTTAGGCCATCTACCAAGATATATAAAAACACCATCATGTACTCTTGCAAATAATTGTCCATAAATTATTTAGTCCCCTACAAAATACCCAATATAAATTATCTCATTAAATCTTCTAATGAATAAAAGGTCGAGGAAATTCTGTTCTCCACCCATCACATAATAATTAGAATTAATTAATTATATGAATAAACACCATAACCTAATAAACATTCATTACAAATCTATGAGAAAATTTATTGGAAGAACTAACATACAAAATATCAATATATTACTTAGTCAACAAAAAAATTAACCATACATGAAAATATAGTGGATAATATCAAAATATTATAGGCTAAAAAATGTATAATATTTAATAATATATGTTTATATATATAAAAACCATTTCAAAAGTTCACTACTAATATTATTGAGGAAAATAACACTTTTCACATTGAAAACTATTTTTTAAATTATAAAAATTTCTCGAATATTGGGGAATAAATTTTATTTGAAAATTATATTTCTTACATTTAATGTATTCATAAAGAAAATGAGTGGTCATGAATTTTTTAAATTCTTTTCATGTCATAAGAGGTAAAAACTATTCCTTTTATAATTTTGTAACAAGTTCAAAAATTACCTCATTTAAAAAATTAGAATAATATTTCTTTTTAAAATGATAAACATTGGTGAATATGTCTTTGATAAAACACAGAATAATTATAAAAAACATATTCCTATTCTTTTTTAAAAAATTATAAAAAATGATGTCAATGAATCTTAGTAGATTAGAAAAACGATGTCGATTTTCCTTGAAAATACTATTTTTGTATCTTGAGTACCTAAATTGAGAAAAATAAAAATAATTTTTTTTAATTTAAATAATTAAGAATATTTTAAATTTTTTAAATTTTTTTTAGTATAGAAATATCATATAATTCTCGTAGAATATAGTTAAATATAAACAATCCTGGAAAATGATGAGATTATAAAATATACCCTTACCTTAGGATTTACTTCCTCGGTATGTGTAAAAAATGCTACATAATAAATATAGATTTATTATACACCTATTTTAGAACAATAATCAAATATATCATACCTTATACAACTTATAATATTATAACACCCTTTTATAATCAATCATTTTATAAAATCTCATTTCCCCCCAATAACCTCTTAATTTTTCATATATGTTTTAGTTTGGTTGTTTTGGTGATATTTTATTTATCATAGTCCCCAATTTTAAAAATTTTAAAAATGATAAAAATAAAATATGTATTAATTAAATATGTATTTATTTTAATTTGTAAAATGTTGATGCTGAATAATGAATTACATCATTTAGGGAGCCGATAAGTCGTACCTATGCATTAATGCTGGTTTAACATTTCAAAATATTAAATGAATGAATGTTAATTAACAGTACACCTATCCAAAATAAATATTATTTTATATATATTCATTAAATATATTAATATTACTATTAATATGAAATTTAAAAGTGAAATGGATGACATTGCTTCATGAAGGTTGTAGTCTACGAGTATGCACGAGTGACATTATCATATACAAAAAATTGTCATTTAAAAAGGTAGATATGAAATTTTAATAATATAATCATAAATATATAAAAAATATCATATAAAAAATTAAACATATTATAATACCTATAATTTTATTATGGTGGTAAAAAATTAATTATATCACTACATGGAGATAAGAGCCTATAACTACACACACGCAATACATTCACATTCCATTTTATGAAAAAGTGTCTGTAAATTTTTGATTTCATAATAATAATAAAAAATTAGAATATTGAGGATACAAAATATATTTTTATGATAAATATTTTATATTTTAAATATATAAAATAAGAAATAAATGTAGGTGGTACATGTAAAATGATTGACTCTACTTCAGAAGACATCCATTAGATCATTACATGAGGTATGCATGGTTGGTCTTTAGGAAAATCCAGAAATTAAAAATCATCAATATGGATATTTAAATTATTAATGGTTTGATCATTGTCAATTTATATTCCACAATTTATTAAAAATAAGAGAATGGATGGGTTTCCTTTTATATGTGAGGGGAAGAAAACACATGGGACTACTAAAAAGATGAAAATAAAAATATGTCATTATCTAGAAAAATGGCACCAAATCACTATAAATTGGAATATAAGTCAGTATATAGTAGAAATAATATTAACATATAAATGTTTTACATGTTTTTTTGATATTTAAAATTTTATCTTTTCGGTTAACCACTTAGTTAACCAATTTTAACATTGATTTTGGTAAAAAATAACTTTTAAGGGGTTTAAATTTTACATATTTGGAGAAAATGTGTAATAAATAGGAATGGGATGAACTTTTAGATAATATATTATCCCCATAGTCCTATGATAAAATTTTATTATATTTAAAAAGTTAAATATTAAAAATTATCATAAAATATCGTTATCTTCATTTTGAGAACAATTATGTTATTTTTTCCTCTAATAAATCAAAAAAAAGTTTTAAATAAAAAATATTATTTTAAAATATCCAAGAAATTTTATATTTTTATAAAAAATTAACTATTTTTATAACGCAAAAAAAAATTATTAGTTTTAATTTTTTAAAAATCATTGATTTTAATTTTTTATTATTTTAAAATAATTGTGCCAATATTTTTTTCGTAATTATGGAAATTATATAATTCCCAAAAAATATAAAAAATTTAAAACCAATATTATTTTAATCTCCTCAAATTTAAAATTTATTGTCATTTTCAAATTTCTTTTATCCCTATGTGAAAAAAGGGATATATTTGAAAGTAAACGAGTTAAATTTTGTATTTTTTATTTAAATATTATTTTCATAATTTTCATAGAAAATGGGTCCCTTAAACAATTAAATTTCTAGTTTTAGGTGATATGTATTGAGTTATTGTGTTACAATAATAATTTGTATGAAAAATGGTGTTCTAATCACTCAGTTTTATCCATGTTTAACCCGATATTCCTTTTTTTAGTTGATAGATTTTACCACGGTCAATATTCATATTTACCAAGAAGAAAAGTGTAATATTTAAAAAAATTTAATTTTATAATAAAAAATACCACATCCATTTTTAAGGATTTTAATTCTATTATTTTAAGAAATTAATATTAAAACCCTTTGTGCAAAATCATTGAATAATTATTTTTTGAAAAGTATAGTTTTTAGGTACAAAATTATAATTATTAATATCTCATGCCAAAAATAATATGCGATGAATGTTAAAACATTTTAAAATATATATAAAAAATAAATATTAGTAAAATCATTCACTAATAGTGAATAATTTAATTCCCAAATATATAAACATGTTGCGCGTATAAAAATGATTTTACAAAAAAATAATTATTTAACATTCAAATGTTTTATATTAAAATTAAGAATAAATATATAATATATGAATTTATTTTATAAATTCATTTTTCATAATTAATTTTTTCTTATTCATAACCATTAGCTCAAAAATTTATTTAAAATGGTGTATTATATTACGCTTTATTTACACTCGAGGGTGTATGTATCAAAAGATATCAATGAAATAAAAAAATTATATAATAATATCTATGGGTGTAACATTATGAAAGGTACATATATTTTTTTTCATGTATAATATTAATTATCATGCATTTATATTTTTTCATAGTGGTAGTCTCAAAAATTTACTTTTAAAAGTAATATATTTTTAAATGTTACACCATAGAAGATGGATTTACATCGTGATTGTCATCATATGAGATATACATGGAGGAAAATTATATATATTTTCTATATAAATGATAAATTTATGATTAAAAATATTTTTTGAGAAATCATATAGCCACTAACACATTAGAGACAACTATGTCATTGTAATTTCAATTTTACACAATAGATGAATGAAATGGTTAATTGTAGAATCATTCCATGATCCATATTTTTGCTCAATAAAGTAGTCCCTAATGTTATTTTTACTATTTTCATATATCTATAATGTTATTTTATTTTAATATGAAATAAATATTAATGGTAGATATTTTAATTAAAATAAAAATTAAAGCAAGAAAATCTAACAGATGTTTACTATATCCATATCATTCAGGCGAGGAAGAAGAGATACCCATGATGCTCAGAATAAACAAGAAGTATATTCCATTTTACATGTAGTATATACTATTAATGAGACAAATATATGTGATATCACTCCCATTATCTCTAATCATATTGTTTTTCAATATGTTTTGTGGATGTTGTGGCTTTTTTAAAATTTCCCTTTTACAAAAAAACATTCTTGATTATCAACATAGGTTTAGGGAAGCTTTCTTGTAATAATTTTCTACATTTTCTAATAAATATTATTTTTCAATATATATATTCATGTATTTCTATTTCATCTCCCATAAAAAAATTTCAAATTGATGAAAATTGTGATCAAATATTAAGTATTCACTCAAGGATGGAGAAGACGAGGATTAGAGTTCATTGTGATTTAACATTTCATATTATTTTGTTCGGGGAAAAAATAGTGTTGTAATCAATTTTATTTTGTGGATCAGTTATTTTTTTTAACTATGATGCTTCTTATTATTTAATATATATTGACTCCCTTCATAAGATAAGACATTCATAATATATTGTTTGATTTGAATTATGTTAATAAGCAAGTAGGTTTCCTAGCTAATTTAAATAACAGTGTTACACCAATATGATGATGTCAATGTTTCGGGTTGTTAAAATTAAAATTTGCGGGTTTATAGTGTTATGTAAGGATATCTATTTTTAATTTTATATTGATATATGTGTTTTAATTAAAAATTTTAAAATCATTATGAACTCTTAAGAATAATATCTTTTTTTCATACAATATTCTTTGTGTATTATTTTTAGTTTTTCTATATTTTTATATCACACACACAAACAAATATATATTATATACATTTTATATACCCAAACATTTAGTATATCATTTAAAAAATAATCTTTTTATAAATAGTGATAATTGAAAATAGTGATGTCTGAGTGGCCTCCTAGAGATGGAACTTAGGTCACTTATGATAAAATTGTGTAATGTTATAATGATTTATTGATCATGGATTCACAATGAAATATTATTTATAAAATTTTAACTATGTTTGGGAAACTAAAAATATCCATACATGTTCTCCCACTAAATAATATTATTATTTTTTAAAAATATTTCATTTATTTTATTCATAGGTACAATATGGGATTTTATAGTGATTTTATTATTATTTTATTATTAACAATTATAATAAGTTTTTTTCAATAAGACTATTTAATAATTTAGATGAAATTAAATTTAAATAATGTTGAACAAGTGAGTAACCAAATAAGGATCTTTTTTACCCCTGTGATGGAGATAAAATATTTTAGGTTATATGAACAGTAAACAGATGTTGATGAAAAAGTGAATATTCTTACATTAATATTTCAAATATTAAAACCTAGGGAGACAAATATATATAATATTTTAGATATATTATTCATCCTTAGTCCTCAATTTCTAGGATATTTTCTTAAATAATACATCATATATTACAAATATTTTAGAGATCATGGATACTTTTCTAAATATTGTTCTTATTATATAATTACTAAAATGACTAGTGATTATCACTTCTTTGGAGAAGAAAAATGTAACCAATAGACATTTATATTTAACAAAAATAAAACACCAAAAATGTTTTATAATTTAATGTTATTTTTTATTGTGATGGGATACTATCCATAGACTCCAACAAACCAACCCTATAAAACAGTCATAGTGGAAGGAGAATTTTTAGTAAAGAAAAATAGATAGTTAATGTTTTATTATATTTAACAAATATTATTGAACATTAATATAGAATTAACAATGAATTTTTTAAATTTATACAATTTTCCAGCACATAAATCTACATGAATGATGAAGAGAATGAATCACCTATTAAGACTGAGTTTTAAGTGGATTTACCTAAATATATCATGTTTCAAGAAAAACCACATTAAAAGCAATATAATTTTATTTCTTCATTATTTCATAATTATTTTCAAATTTATCGTAACAATAACATCTACTTGTCAAAAAATTGTAATATAGAATGAATATTATAGTCAATGTTGGATTAATAGGGGCTAAATAATTGGTTTCTAAATGGTGGAGGATGAATTATTTCTTATACCCCTACTATAAAATATATATTTAATTTCTAAGGGAGTGGACATATAAAAATCTTGTAATATAGTATTATACAATAAATACGAAATTATAAACACTAGAACAAAATAATTTTAGTGGTCTATGAATATGTAACCCTATCCATCATTGAACTAGGGATAAAAAAAATAATATATTACAATTATGGATTGTCCTATATAAAACACCCAGTTGGGGCTTTGATGAAATATTCCTATAAGGCCCCGACCTTAAACCTTAATTAATATTGAATTAAATGAATAATTCACATTGAGGATCTTTTCAGGATTACAGTTTTAGAGAATTAGGACATAACATTTACATCTCAAAAGATTACAAAGTAGACACTTCTACTAAGTTTCCATAGAATAAAAACTCTTAAAAAGAAACATTTCTAGTTCCATGTATTAGATATCATGACATTCCCTTTATCCCATCCATGACTTTATTCCACATTAAGTCCTGTGAAAAACATTTCAAAAAAACATGAGGTGAGCATAAACAATCTCAGTAAGGGATACACAAGGAATGAAAACTCTTAGTTTTTCAAAACCACCAGTAAACCATGAATACTTTATCAAAGAAATAATTTTCACCTTTGTGAAGCAGAAAATACTCTTCATCGAATAAATTTTCATTACACACCCTTTTGTAATCAAAAGATTAAAATAAAACCCATATAAAGAACATATAACATATAACGATAACTTGGGACATAAACTTACTTAAGTGGAATAACCATACGGTCGAATTCCACACATATCACTTAATGGAATAGACTTACGACCGACTTCCATACCCAATGAATTGGAGTTTATAATGTAACCACCCCTCCTGGTATTCACGGCACAACCCGTCATATGGTTTATCATGGAACCACCCGTCAAATGTCCAAGTACCATTATAAAATCATAAGACATAGAAAAAATATAATGGAAGGAAAACATTTCCACACTTTGATCACAATATATCACCTAAATATATTGACATAATAAATCTTTTATAAAAACTATTTTCATTACCAAAATACATATAAGAGTATATGGTATTTATTTCATTTTAAAAACATTACGGCTTGTTGAGGAAGCCAAAGACCAAATAGTACTCGCGGTGGCGGAGAAGGTCATTGTCACCACGTACGTTAAAAGAAACATTCCTTTTTTTCGTTTAGTAAAACGCTTCGAAGAAAAAGATTCCTTTTGTATAAAAGTTAAACTCAAAGGGGTTTATAAACCGTATAAAAGAACGTTTTGTATAAAACAAAATATGCCTCAATGAAAGGAGATTGAGACGAAGTCCTTTACAAAGATCATTTTTTAAATAAAATATATCTATTATGTTTATTCACTATAATTAAACTTAAAGAAAGTACAAATACAATACAGGACATAATAATATCATTACATAATTTGAATGTAGGAGCAAAACCCAAAGAACGGAAATTGGGTTAAGAAGTTCCCTTACCTCAGGTTTGACATGACTCGATCATTCATTAACGTCATGAATAATAAACTTGAGTTAATTATTAATTTCTTAAGAACCCTTTTCAAGTTCATTATTACTTTTATGTCACTTATTACCATGTTATAAATATTATTTAATCATTTAAGTTAATAATGTTTGTTTTGTTGATACTTGGTTCTTAAGTCGAATGTGGACATCTTACAATTACTAGTTGATCGTGTGGTAAAAGGTTCATTATATCTAGAATGATATACATGATTTGGATATCATATATATCATATATATACATCATATACAAGTATTTATAATATTACATAATCATTTAGAAGTATGAAATTAAATGCACCGTTCATGGAGACGGTAAGCCGTACGTACGCATGAACGCTACTTTCATTTCTATGTCATATTAATGGCATAAAACTAAATGAGAGGATTGTATATTTTAATTACAAAATTATATTCATCATTTAGATGTAACATATATCATATATTTTCATTATATATATGTACATATAATAGTACATTACATTTGGGATAACAAATGAATTGCACCGTTCATGGAGACGGTAAGCCGTACGTACGCATGAACGCTACTTTCATTTCTATCTCATACTTTAATGGAGTCAAATCATAATGATAAAAATTTATATTATAATTACAGTATAATATCATATATAATATTATTAAATCCATCCTTTATATGTCCCACATATGGCATTAACGAATCAAATCACTTTGAGAGGGCGGTAGTCCGCACTTCCTAAAATGAAATTATAATGTTTACCCATAATGGAAACCATAAATGTATACCATAAATGAAAAATACAGAAGCTTAAGTAAAAATAAACGTATTATATATCATATATAAATATAGTTACATCTTAATGACCACCTTTAAATGTGTTATATGAGTGTTGAACAATCATCGTTTCGTGAGTGAGAAATTCACCATCCAAAGAAACAGTATGTTCTTTAACCATTAGATGAAGGTGTGTGTATGTGTATCTCTAATAGTTATTATAACAACATCCTAGTATATTTCAGATACTGTAGTTGTTACAAATTATGTAATAAAAAGAGTTTAGGGGGTTGGAGAAGCAAAATAAAACATAAGAACACAAGAGATGACACTACCTTTAAATCGGGTAACTCCTTTTGATTTGCGCTCAAAGGCATCCTTGAGAAGACTTCTGCTAAAATTGAGCATTCTAGGAGTAATATAGGGATGTTTAGAGACAAAATGGTCAGGTTTTTTCCAAGCCAATGGCTTTGGAAGTGTGGGTAAGGAGGTAGAGGTGGTGGCCTTTTATAATAGGAGAGGAGGGGCACTCTTGGAAAGTAAGGAAATGTAACTTTATTTTAGAATGACTTTCGGATTTTAATGGTCCCACATTGATGTGATTCTAGTATAAGGTGATAAGGGTTTGAAATACAACCATAAAATTGGTTTTGGACATGTTATGTCCTATATTTTAAATTATATTTCCATTTTATTTTAATCGTTAAATAATTAGGTAATCACTGCATCATTATAGTGTCATAAATAATTTAATTTATCTAATGTCTAAAAATTATAAAAAAATACTATGATTTAGGGAATCGTTTTATCTTTCCAATGAATATTTATAGTAAAAAATATGACTTTTATAACCCCATATAAAATTTGTTTTAGTAAAACAACTCATGTTTGTGACATTTTTATTTTAACATTAAATAAAAAGGTATTAATGTCATTTTCCTACCAAAGTGGCTCCATGGGGTCCCCATGTTGACCCATAGATTTTATTTGTCAGCCATGACACATCCAATAAGGGTAGGACATGTGTCCAGTTCATTTAATATTATTAAAAAATTATCTTTACCTTAAACTACACTAATTACCTCTAATCGCAATTAAAAACATAAAAGTTACTATTCACCAAAAAATTATTTTAATCCCATTGAACCACATTTTACTTCTTAATGAAAACCATGTATGTTGGATTTTTTAAATTCAAAACACAGAGGTCGTAAAATTTCCTTTAAACAAAAAATCAGTTTTTTATGTACCACTTAGTGGATTCACTATTCATCAAAAATTGAAGTTTTTCAGAAAAATAACAAAAAATCAACCCTAAGATATATTTGATATTCCAAAATAAAAAATGAAGTCTATTTTACAAAATTAAAATCATATAAGTGGCATTAATTAATTTAATAATTAATTCCCGCAGTCAAAACAAATAGCGTGTTTTTATGAGACAATATATATCAAAATATTGACACTAGTTTAAGTCCAATTTCAAAGTGAAATTAATTCCAATGACCACTATTTGATTAAATGATAAAAATATATTATAATTTAACTTTAAAACCAATTCAAAAGATAAACTAATCATGTAAATAAATTAGATTAAAAAGTGGTTTTGAATTACAATACAACATTTTTCACTATTCATTAAAAAAATGAACATTATCAGAAAAATGCCAAAAATTTACAGAAAGTAAATTTTGATGTTCCGATTCTAAAGAAAAATTTTATTTGGTCTAATAGAATGTATAATAGTGACCAAAACTATATTTAAATAGGTTTCTCCATCAAAAGGTGATAGTTCGACCTTTTAGTGAAAATTATAGTATATATGCCTAAAATTGAATTCTTTTGTATTTTATGCCTTTATCCTTTATTGGATAATTCTAAAAACATTTAACAAACATATATAATCTTATTTTAGTTGTTTCTATTCATTCCCACCAATACAACGGCTACGTGTTAACTACCATTTAAAATAATTTTATTTTATTACTAGTGTGCAACGTAAGATTTCAAAGAAACTCTTTCCTTCTTATCGAGTAAGCTATCAAACATAGAAAACCCTTTAAAGTAAAATTAATATTTAATTCGTAAATATTATTAAATATGAGAATGTATTACTCTTTATTTACCTGGGATGTTATATCCTTCCCCCCTTTTGGGAATTGCGTCCTCGCAATTTTATTCACTTATCAAAATAAGTGGGGGTATTTATCCCTCATAGCATTTTCAGATTCCCATGATGCCTCTTCAACCATATGGTGTTCCACAAAACCATTACCTGATGAATTACCTTATTTTACAACACTTTCTCTCTTCAGTCATGAATATGGACTGGTTGTTCTTCATAAGAGAGATTCTCTTCCAAATGAACTAACTCTGGGCTCAAAACATGAGATGGATCTGGAATATACATTCTCAACATCGAATCATGAAAAACATTTTGTACCTGAGATAAACTCGGAGGTAAAGCCACTCGGTAAGCAATTGATCCAACTTC
The DNA here is from genome assembly GCA_963277665.1 of Viscum album. NCBI lineage: Eukaryota > Viridiplantae > Streptophyta > Magnoliopsida > Santalales > Viscaceae > Viscum > Viscum album. The sequence continues at coordinate 648,530,500 of OY728148.1, read as the reverse complement.
CTCCAAAATTTCAAATGGTCCAATGAACTTTTCACTCAGCTTTCCTTTCTTATCAAATTGCATCACCCTTTTCCACGATGTTACTTTGAAAAAAACATGATCACCTACCTCGAAAGATAGATCCTTCCTCCGGTTATCCGCCTAACTTTTCTGTCAGCTCTAAGGTGTTCTCATGTGTTTCTGAATCAACTAAACTTTTTCTACCATATCTTCTAGAAATTCTGGTCCCATTAGCTTCCTTTCACCCACTTCATCCCAAAAATCAGGAGTTCGACACCGCTTCCCTTATAATGCCTCAAACAGAGCCATCTGTATAATGGAATGAAAACTGTTATTATAAGAAAATTCAACCAAAAAAAGATGTTGGTCCCAACTTCCCTGATAATCCATAGAGCAAGCTCGTAGCAAATCCACCAAGGTCTGAATTTTTCGTTCTGACTGCCCATCTGATTGTGGATGAAAAGCTGTACTAATATTTAATTCAGTACCCAATGACTTCTGAAGGCCTTTCAAAAAGTTAGGAGTGAACCTGGGATCACGATCAGATACAATGGAGAAGGGAACTCCATGCAACCTAACTGTCTCATTAAGATACAATCGAAAAAGTTGATCTAGAGAGAAAGTATCTCAAATAGGTAGGAAATGAGCAGATTTAGTCAATCGATCAACAATAAGCCAGATTGCATTATTACCACTAGATGTCTCTGGTAATCCCACAACAATGTCCATGGATATATTTTCCTATTTCCACTCTGGCACTGGTAGAGGCTGAAGCAGCCCTTTCAGTAACTGCCACTCTATTTTAACCTACTGACAAGTCAAACACTTCACATTAAAATTAGAAATATCTATTTTTATTCCATCCCCCAGTAATACTCCCACATATTTATGTACATCTTAGTACTGCCAGGATGAACTAAAAACGAGGAACTATGAGCCTCACATAATAATTAATTCTTCAACTGTGAATCACCATGCACACATAATCTCTTCCCAACTCTCAAAACACAATCCTTATCAATGTTGAATTCAAAAAACATACCCTTCTAAACCATCTCTACCTTTTATGTAACCCACTGTCATTCTTTTGCACATGCTTAATTCTGTCTGATAGAGATGATCTCACTAATACCTGAAATAAAACAGAATAACTTCCTACACCAACAACTTCTATGCCAAATTTCATCAAATCAAAAACTAAAGGATATCATTCCAAACGTAGCATGGTTAATGAAGCATTACTTTTTCGACTCAAAGCATCAGCCAATTTATTTTCTTTTCCTAGATGGTAATGAATAGTACAATAATAGTCCTTGATTAATTCTAGCCATCTCCTCTATCTCATGTTCAATTCTTTCTGAGTGAATATATACTTTAAACTTTTCTGATCGGTATAAATGTCACACTTTACTCCATACAAATGATTCCTCCACAATTTTAAAGCGAAAACAACAGCAGCTAATTACAAATCATGTGTAGGGTATTTTACCTAATGTGTTTTCAACTTTCATGAAGCATAAGCAATTACCTAATCATTCTGCATTAGGACACAACCAAGTCCTTTCAATGAAAAATCACTGTAGATAACAAACTCGCCATTCCTGGAAGGAAGTGCCAAAACTGGAGCATTCACCAATCTTCTTTTCAACTCCCGAAAACAATCATCGCATTCTTTTGTCCAGATAAACATAACACCCTTCTGAGTTAGCTTAGTAAATGGACTAGATAACGGTGAAAAATTTTCAACAAACCTTCGGTAATATCCTACCAAACCAAGGAATCGATGAATCTCAGTTACATTTGTGTGCCTTGGACATTCTTCAACAACCTTTTTTTGCAGGATTAACAGTTATCCCATCATTAGAAACAATGTGACCAAGGAAGGAAATTTGTTGCAACCAAAACTCACACTTTATGAATTTCACATACAATTTCTTTTCATTTAAGGTATGAAAAATAAACCATAAATTTCTTTCATGCTCGTCTTTACTTTTAGAAAACACCAAAAATATCATCAATTGAAACAACCAACATTTTTTACCTAAGTCAACTGAGCCATCACTACAATAAACTATTTAGTTCTGATTCTGACCATCTCAGGATACTGATTTGAATGGTCATTTCCCTCTGTATGCCTTCCTAGAAAAGTTGTTCTGTTTCCTCTATGAAAACCCATTCTTAACACAGAAATATCTTAGGATAAGCAACAAGGTAATCTTCAAATGCCATATCATTTCAGTCATACAATTAATTAAGTTATAATTTAAAAAATTTCTAACTCCTAAAGTTGTTTAAACCGACCTCTGATACGAACTATAAGGCCCCGACCTTAAACCTTACTTAATATTGAATTAAATGAATAATTCACATTGAGGATCTTTTCAGGTTTAGAGTTTTTGTGAATTAGGACATAACATTTACATCTCAAAAGATTACAATGTAGACACTTCTACTAAGTTTCCATAAAATAAGAACTCTAAACAAGAATCATGTCTAGTTCCATGTTTCAGATAGCATAACATTCCCTTGATCCCATCATTGACCCTATTCCACATAAAGTCCTATGAAAAACATTTCAAAAAAACTTGAGGTGAGCATTAAAGGCTCAGTAAGGTATACACAAACAATGAAAATGGTTAGTTTTTCAAAACTGCTAGTAAACCATTAATACATTATCAATGAAATACTTTTCACCTTTATGAAGCAGAAAATACTCTTCATTGAATAAAAGTTCATTACTTACCCTTTTGTAATCAAAAGATTTCCATAAAACCCATATAAAGAACACATAACATATAATGGTAACTTGGGACATAAACATACTTTAGTGGAATAACTATACGGTCGACTTCCACACATATCACTTAGTGGAATATCCATACGGCCGACTTCAATACCCAATGCATTGGAGGTTATAACGTAACCACCCATCCTGGTATTCACGGCACCACCCATCATATGGTTCATCATGTAACCACCCGTCAAATTTCCAAGTACTATTATAAAATCATAAGACATAGAACAAATATAATGGAAAGAAAACATTTCCACACTTTGATCACAATATATCACTTAAATATATTGACATAACAAATCCAATATAAATACCATTTTTATTTCCAAAATACATAAAAGAGTGTATGTTATTTATTTCATTTTAAAAACTTTACTGCTTGTTGAGGAAGCCAAAGACCAAATAATACTCGCAACAGTGGAAAAGGTCGTTACCACCGCATATGTTAAAAGAAACATTCATTTTTGTTGTTTAGTAAAATGATTCGTAGAAAAATATTCCTTTTTTATAAAAGTAAAAGTCAAAGGGGTTTATACACCGTATAAAAGAATGTTGTGTATAAAACAAAATATGCTCAATGAAAGGAGATTGAGACGAAGCCCCTTACAAAGATCATTTTGTTAAATAAAATAGATCTATTATGTGTATTCACTATAATTACAAATAAATAAAGTATAAATACAGTATATGACATAATAATATCATGACATAATTATAAAGTAGGAGATTAACCCAAAGAATAGAAATTGGGTTAAGAAGTTCCCCTACCTCGGGTCTGACGTGACTCGATCGTTCTTTAACGTCCTGAATAGTAAACTTGAGTTAATTTATACTTTCTTAAGAACCCTTTTCACGTTCATTATTACTTTTATATCACTTATTACCATGATATAAACATTGTATAATCATTTAAGTTAATAATGTTTATTTTGTCGATACTTGGTTCTTAAGTCGAAAGTGGACTTCTTATAATTACTTATTGATCATGTGGTCAAAGGTTCATTATATCCAGAATGATATACATGATTTGGATATCATATATGTCATATATATCCATAATATACATTTGTTTATAATATTATATAATCATTTATAGGTATGAAATGAAATGCACCGTTCATGGAGACGGTAAGTCATACGTACCCATGAACGCTACTTTCATTTCTATGTCATATTAATGGAATTAAAACTAAATGAGTGGTATGTATATTTTAATTACAGAATTAGACTCATCATTTATATGTATCATATATCATATATATATATTATATATATGTACTTATAATAGTACATTACATTTGGGGATAGGAAATGAAATGAACCGTTCATGAAGACGGTATGTCGTACGTACGCATGAATGCTATTTTTATTTCTATCTCATAATTTAATGGAGTGAAATCAAAATGATAAAAAGTTATATTATAATTACAGCATAATGTAATATATAATATTATTAAATCCATACTTTATACGTCCCACGTATGGCATTAACGAATCAAATCACTTTGAGGGGGTGGTAGTCCGCACTTCCTAAAATGAAATTATCGTGTTTAACCATAATGGAAACCATAAAGGTATGCCATAAATAAAAAATAAAAAAGCTTAAGTAAAACATAAAAATATTATATATCATATATAAATATAGTTTCATCTTAATTTCCACCTTTGAAGGTGTTATATGAGTGTTGAACAATCATCGTTTTGTGAGGCAGAAATTTTCCATCCACAGAAACAGTATGTTCTTTAACCATTAGATAAAGGTGTGTGTATGTGTAGATAGAATACTTATTATAACAACATCCTAGTATATTATAGATACTGTATTTGTTACAAATGAAAGGAATAAAAAGATTTTATGGGGTTGGAGAAGGAAAATAAAACATAAGAACACAAGAGAAGACACTGCCTTTAAATCAAGAAACTCCTTTTGATTTGAGCTCAAAGGCTTCCTTGGGAAGACCTCTGCCCAATGTGAGGCTTCTAGAAGTAAGAGTGGGATGTGGAGAGACAAAATGGGAAGGGGTTGGACGAGCCAAAGGATTTGGAATTGTGGGTAAATAGGTAGAGGTGGGGGCCTTTTATAAGAGGAGAGGAGGGGCACTCTTGGAAAGAAAGGAAATGTTACTTTATTTTAGAATGATTTTCGGATTTTAATGGTCCCAAATTGATGTGTTTCAAGGAGAAGGTGATAAGGGTTTTAAATACACCAATAAAATAGGTTTGGGACAAGATTAGTCCTTAGATTGTACATTATATTTCCATTTTATTTAAATCGTTAAATAATGAGGTAATCACTGCATCATCATGGTGTCATAAATAATTTAATTTATTTGATGTCTAAAAATTATAGAAAATATACTATGATTTAGTAACTTTTTTTAGTGTTCTAATGAATATTTATAGTCAGAAATCTGTTTTTTATAACCTCATGTAAAAATTGTTTTAGTAAAACAACTCATGTTTGTGACATGTTTATTTTAACATTAAATAAAAAGGTATTAATGTCATTTTCCTACCAAACTAGCTCCATGGGGTCCCCAAGTTGACCCATGGATTTTATTGGTCGTCCTTGACACATCCAATAAGGGTAGGACATGTTTCCAGTTCATTTCATATTATTTAAACATTATCTTTACCTTAAACTACACTAATTATCTCTAATCGCGATTAAAAACATAAAAGTTACTATTCACCAAAAAATTATTTTAATCCCATTGAACCACATTTTACTTCTTAATGACAACCATTTATGTTGGATTTTTTAAATTCAAAACACATAGGTGGTAAAATTTTATTTAAACGAACAATCAATTTTTTAAGTACCACTTAGTGGTTTCACTATGCATCAAAAATTTAAGTTTTTCAGAATAATACCAAAAATTCACCACTAAGCTATATTTGATATTCTGAATTCAAAAATGAAGTATATTTTACAAAATTATAAATATATAAGTTTCATTAATTAGTTTAATAAATAATTCCCACTGTCAAAACAAATAGCGTGTTTTTATGAAACAATATATATCAAAGGATTGACACTAGTTTAAGTCCATTTTCAAAGTGAAATTAATTCCAATGACCACTATTGGATTAAATGGTAAAAATATATTCTAATTTAACATTAAAACCAATTCAAAATATAATCTAATCATGTAAATAAATAATATTAAAAAGAGGTTTTGAATTAAAATAAAACATTTTTCACTATTCATTAAAAAATGAACTTTATCAGAAAAATGCCTAAAATATACACAAAGTAAATTTTGATGTCCCGATTCTAAAGGAGAATTTTATTTGGTCTAATATAATGTATAAGAGTGAACAAAACTATATTTAAATGGGATTCTCCATCAAAAGGCGATAGTTCGACCTTTTAGTGAAAATTAGAGTATATATGCCTAAAATTTAATTCTTTTCATATTTTAAGCCTTTATCCTTTATTGGATAAATGTAAAAACATTTAAAAAACATATATAATATTATTTTAGATGTTTCTATTCATTCCTACCAATACAACAGCTACGTGTTAACTACCATTTAAAATAATATTATTTTATTACTAGTGTGCAACGTATGATTTTAAATAAACTCTTTGTTGTGTATTGGGTATGCTGTCAAACATAGAATCCCATTTAAAGTTAAATTAATATTTAATTCATAAATATTAATAAATATGAGAATGTATTATTCCTTATTTACCTGGAATGTTACAATTCCTTCCCTTGATATATTTTTTATTTATTTTATTCATAAATATATTATTTTTTCTCTTGAATTATTTTTGGTAATTTTTAGTAGTAACTAGGTTCATAACTCATATCTACCACTATTCCAAAAGTAATTCAGGTTTTATTTTTTTATTCTAATTTTTATTTTAAACATAATAATTTTAATATGTTGTTATTAAATGAGGTGTAGTAAAAAACTATGAATAGGGGGATTAATCTTATTTATGACTGTATTTTATTGCTTATAATTTTTGGTTTTTTAGGAATATTAGGCTAAATCAAGTTGTCTGAAAAATTTAAACCAAATTTTTACTTTTTCTCACAATAAATATTTTAAAATTTTAAGGTATTAACATATTAATGATATGGTTTTTCCCAAATTCCCATCCATTTAATGATGTTTTATTTATTATGACTCTTTTGTACAATGGTTTTGACAAAAATTAATATCATACCCAACCTCATCAATTTCTAAATTTTTTCACATCTTATTCCATTTAAAATTTTCTTAATTTTAAAACGACTTGTTTTTATATCCAAAAAATTGTATTTTTTATATTTTTTTAAATATCATAGAGTTCAAATAATTTGTCAATTACAATTGATGCACTTCATTGAAATCCACTAATTTTAGATATATTTTATTTTTATCATCCCATATATCTAAACATTATTAATCCCCTTTTAAAGATAACATTCTTACTTAAGTATCTATATTATGATCTATTTACCCATTTATAACATTTTTTATAAGTAAATTCATTATTATTATTGAACTTTATAATATGGAAGGGATAATATGTGTTATATATTGTTTACCTAGAGGAATATATTTAGGATAAAATAAAAAATTTATTTTCTTTATTTAATAAATATATATATAAAATTAAATTTGTATTGATGGAAAGTGGTATAAAATATCATTTAATAGTTATTGTAAGAGTTCATGCTATATTTGTAAGGTCAAAGATTCTTCTCTTTCCTCCAAAACTCTAATCATCAGTACAATTTCAAATTTTAAATAATTGATATGGTGATGTTGAAATAAGGAATAAGGTATTAAATATATCATGGTTATATAAATGTTTATGTTGAAACTACCCAAATAAAATCAGTTGACTTTTGGAGTTGAATTTTTCTAAGGGGACATATGAGCAAACCATTAATAATGAAAAACTATTCTTATACAATTCCATAAAGTTACATCCTTACCCAAATTCTTCTAGCTCTAATATTTTAGCATTTGTAATATTTTTACCCTAAACCATAGAACAATCAAATTAAAATCTCTCAAAATTTAAATATTTATTAATTTGTTTTTTTGTAGATACAATGAATAATTCGAGACTATATAGATCATTTATGTCCCTAAGAATTAGAGAATATCAATATTAAATTCATTTACCGAAGAGAGGGAAAAATTTCATTAGATGAATTAAAAATATAAAAATATGGATTAATGATTGATTGAATAGATTTTCATAATTCATTAGTTATTCTGTAATTGAGGTATAATTAAGAGAAATAATAGTAATTTATGAGAGTGAATTAATTATTTTTTCCAAATTCACCTTTTAAAGATTATTTTCACATCAATATGGATATTTTATTGAATTTTAAATTTACATAAGTCCCATAATTATTTATCATGATTTATATTTTTCGTCTCATGTAAGCGTTAAATTTAAAATCATTATAAGTACAATATATTATTTTTTTATTATTTTTCATAGATATGAATTGTGTTTGTTTTGATGTTCTTATAATAGTTATTTCTATTACTTATTAAACATAAGTCATACATGTCTCTAATAATATATTTTTTATTGCTAAATATTATCACATGTTATTTGGGGTGAGATAATATCGTATGTATAATGTAATATTATATAAATCATTACCACATAGAATTTTCCAAAACAAAATATATCAAGTATCATATAGAAAATAAATTATCTATTAATTGGGTGTTTTTGTCATAGTGGGAGTCGCATTAGTTTTTATACATTCTGAATATATATATTTTAGAACGCTATTCCCTAGAATAGTTAATCACACTACAATCATAATTGGATAAAATATAAATGGAAGTAACCAAAAGTGATTTCCAAAATAATTGAATAATGAAATGTTGGAAAGATATTTTAAATCATTTTAGAGCCATTATATTTTTAGATCAACACACACCATGGTAATTTCAAGTGTTATTCATGATAACAAAATAATAAAGAATTGAAAACAAAATTTCCAATCAATCCACTTGATCCTAGAAGGAGTCCTTGATATTATTTTCAGACATTAAATATCTAATCTCTTTTCATTCATTTAAATGGATGATAAATATTTAGTGGTTGTGTGTGGATTATATGTAAAAATTAAATCTTGATATGTATGTTTATATTTCCAATTTCACTCTCATGTAACTTAGATAGAGGATTTGTTACTACCACATAAAAGAAAGAGGAATAAAATTCCATTTCTCATGTGGATGTTATTATTATTGATCCATGAAAATGTGAGAGAATTAATATGCCCACGAAGTCCACTATATCATTCCATTTTTATGGGATGATAATATTATTTATGATATATACCTTCTCCATAAAAAAATTCCTAGTCTTATTATAGTGATTAGTTTAGTTTTTAAGGTAGAATAGTTTTCTTCATTTTGAAATATATCATAGTTTTTATTATCACTTTTATAATTGTGTGATTATCAAAATGTAAGATCCTCATATACATTAAAATAAAAAAAAAATTCTTTTAATTGAGGGTGATAATAGTGGATTCATTGAGATTATTATTTTTTACTATTTATCATTATTTTGTTTTGTAAGTTCTGTAGTTTATAAATCAATTAAAGTTTGCGGTTTCATAAATTTCTATTCCAATTTAATTCATTATTCAAAATTAAAATATATTATTTCCATTCAAAATCTAAGCAATTTATATAATTAATCATTAATTGGGTAGTTTATATTAGTGAAGAGGCCTCCTATATGATTTAAATATGATTTTTACTCCTACATGAAAATAAATCAATGTTGGGTAATTATAATCCAAAGGGAAGGGTGAAGAGTTATTGGTATCTTTCCATATGGTGGGTTTAATATTAAAAATTATATTTTTATGAACAATGATAGAATCATTATAAACTCATAATAACATTATGATTCTTTCATACTAATATTTTTGGGTTTCATTTAGCACTTTTATTTCTTTATCATATATATATATATATTACATACACATTGTAAGCTACAATTATATGATATATATTTTACAATACATCTATGATATAAATAATGTTACTCAAACAATATTATTATGTGAGTGGACTCCTTAAGTGATCAACCCAAGGTCTTGAACTATATTTTATACTTAGGTTATAAGAATTTATTGACCGTGGATTGGTGACAATTCACTTCATATCAATGGTACATGATCATCCCATGTGTGATATGATTCTCTATATGTCTTCCAATATGACATTATTAATGAATATTTTGGCATATAATAGGATTTATTATTTGATTATACATGTAATTTTACTGTTTTTTTTATTTTATTGGATTATATTGTGATGATATTGATTATTTGAATTCAAATATGATGTTTGTATCTCTCTAGACAATGGGTATAGTTTCAAAACATTATTCATAAACCCTCACCACTATAGAAAATCGTATATATTATTAAGATGAATTCATGGGGGTTTTCACTATGTTCAATAACATTTGAGATAACCAGATTGAGAATGGAATAAAGCGGCATCATTGACTGGTTTTTCCTTGTTATTAAATTGGGAATATCATAGAAAGAGACATGTTAATTTGAATCATTGGATCGATTTTATATATTATTCTTTTATAAAACTTTAATGAATATAAATTTGTGGCATCATAGTTTTTGGATTGTTATATATAGTTTTATCTATTAAAAATATATTTCTCTTGTATATGCAATGTATAATTTTTAAGGATTATTTATTTTCTAGTTTTTTCTATTAGTGTAGAATGGAATGAGTAATGATTGCATACATTATATTTCCATATATAGTATTCATGGAATTTATATGATTTATTGCGGTCGATCTCCTTGGTTATTTTATGTGAGCTGGTCATTTAATATGATAATATTAACCAATATAGCTTTTTTCTATATAACATGATGGTGTAATTATACTTAATTGTATCATTATTTGATTGTTATATTATAGTATGTCATAAATTAGTTCAATAATTTATGTTCCTAACACACATCCCTTGAATTGGATGTTTAGGCTGGAGTTATGACCTAGTGATGTGAGGACCTTAGGTTACATTTTGACTATAGAGTTGCATGATGTTTTTCCTCATCCTACTCCGACCATTTTTTTAGATCATGATTGGATGTGTTTCATGGTGATACATAAATTTATTTTACTATGAATTTTATATTTATACATTGGGGGAGGGTATCCCCTTATGTTGGTTCTTATAGAGTATTGGCATCATATATTGGATGGATTGGTATATACAATGCGATGTTCTCTACTGACAATGGACAAGAATGATGAAATCGAAATTCTATATTTTAGATATCTAATACCAAAATATGAAATTTTCTTTATGGTTTAGTAACATTGTATAGAAAGGTTACTTTCAACAATGGAGATCTTGGTGATATTCTTTTGGATCAATATTGGTGTGATTCAACATCTACCCAAGTGGAATGAAACATTTCTAATGAATACCCCATATAGGTGGTGGTGATGTGAGGGTATCCTAATATGTGGGAAATACATAGTAACATTGACTCATTTTAGGTAATAATCATTGGTATAATCCTGAATGATATATATGCTCTGAAAGATTTGTTAGTCACATGGGATCAAAAATTGGCTCAGAAAAAATATAATTCCTTTAGGTACATTAATATAAAGCCCAAGTGATGTTATGATTGGTTATTTGAAAAACATTAATTTAAGGAATGTAAAATTTAATTGTAATATGATGAGGCTAATATTGTTTGTATATGAATTTGGATAAGGTGAGTCATGTTATTGATAGGTATGGTGTGATCCTATCTGGTTTTGTGATTTTATTAAGAATTGTTGGTGTTCACAATAATAAAAACATAACATTATAAATGTTTGCTTTATTATATAGAGGTTATTCCCCTTCAGAAATACATGTTTAATTTTTAACGATGGATGTCGTATTAGAATGAACATTTAATTTTGAACTTATTTTTTGGTAAAATGTAATCAAACTAGTGTGAAATGTCATATATATCAATGGATAGAATTTGGAAACTCTCCATGATAGAGGGAGTGTTTATACAGGTCATGTGACTCTGAATGATATATCACATTGTATTTATCAGTGGCTACTAATTACATTTTATGGCTTTCTAGTATATGTTTTGTTTAATAGGAATGTTTGTTTAATCTCATGTGACCCAAATGGGTTTAGAAGTAATTTTATGTTTTTTTTTGGTGGTGTGGTTTAAGACACCATATCCTTTTTAATTAATTGGATGATGGATAATGAATTTCAATGTATCTACAGATAAAATCCCTTCGTGTGTGATATGGTATGAGTTGAGGAAAAAATGAATAACACACCTTGTATAATCTAGGGGTGTTGACATTGTTGTAATGTTTTTTTCATGCAATATAGTGGAGTTATATATGTACTCCTACATGTTGTGTGAACTACTGATATGCCTATAGATTTTACGTTATGTATATCTTTTTCGTAACCTAGCGTGATTGGTTATTCTTTTGGTTGATCCTCAACTTTATTAGGCAATGTTGGCATCTATGAAATTATAACACATCTAGAAGATATTAGAATTTTTTGTTTGGGGTTATAATTTGATATTTAGGTATCATTAAGATAGGACTATGGATATGGATTTATTTCTAACAAAATCAAGTATGTCATAGTGAATCATTAGTACATTAAGTTAGCATTTACAATGATCACCATGATGTTATAGGATATGATGTGAGTCTAATTTTAAAAATTTGATTTGATGTGACGAGTGTGATCTTTTCAATACTAATATATAGTTGACTATATGATATGGATACTTATATATATAGGTCTGAAAATGTAGTGAATTATATACCATGAATCCTCTATTTAAAATGTTTTACTCTAATTATTATTTCAGGAAAGTGTGGAGAGCACCAGTTTTTATGTGTATGGAGAACATAATACAGTAGTCGTAAGAGTCATATGTGGTGTTTAGATAAAAGTGTGTCATATATATGTTTGTGTGAATTTATATATCTATATTTTTGTTCGATGGGGGAGCCTCCGGTTTAGGTAATGATTCATGGAAATGGAATAAGTCAGTGTGTTTCATGACTGACTAGTAGCAGTATAGAAAATTGATCAATTGGATGACCTTGTTAGTGAATATCTATACTCATAAAAAGTATAATTTCAAAAATAATAGGTTATGTTTTTAAATTTTTTTAAGTTGTGAGTGTGAGAAATTGCAACAGACACTTTTTTATATGAGATAATGTTGTATCTATTTTTAGATGTGTTTTTGTGTTGTTTAGGTCAATGACATTGTTAATAATTATTCTATATTTTTTTTAAAATTCATGGCTAACATTGGAATTGGAACAACCTTATTAATTTATTATTATCAGGATACCAAATGATTCGTGGTACGTCATTTTATTTTTCATGTTTAGTCTAGCAAGTGAGATATCATCTGCTAATTTTAACATTTGTTTGAATGATATAATATCAAATAGAAATTGATAAAAATCTTATTGGTAATATATTTCTCCAGAAATAAAGAAAACCATGAGTAATTTATCAGTTTTTAATGATTTACAGGTTTATGGGTAGTGTTACCACATATATAGCAAATTGGATTTGTGGATTTAGTCAGGATATAGTATTCAGTGACCAAAGAGTTTTTATGAGATTCATATTAATGAAATATTGTATTTTCATACAAATATAGTATGTATTTTTTAAGAATTTTCATTACATTATACAAACTCACAACTTAGGATCATAACCTTTTAGTTCCATTGATGTCTAGATAATAATTCTTCATATTTAATTAATGATCTTCATCATCTCCCATAAAGATCTTCCAACATAATACACTTTTTATAAAAACCATAATAAAAGCCATTCTCAATTACCTACATTATGTAAATGTTTGAAATGGTGAGCTCAGATTATTTGTATGTATATAAAAAAGATATGTAATCATAAAATAAGTATATATATACGAGAAAATGATCATACCATTTGAAAACTACGACATGTATATCAAATATCCAAATATTTACACATGGAATAATGTTTTGAATTTCATTATATTTGAATCATAAGGAGATCAATGAAAACAATAAATGATAGTATAATATTTGAATAATATAAAGAATTTGGATATACATATAATAATAGATAATAATTTCTAATGTAGTTAAGGATTCTTCCCAAGTCTATCATAGAGTAATTTTTTCACTCCTCAATCTATTTTAGTGGTTATGGTCCACTCCCAAGACCATTATAGTAGAGAAAGTACATTATTAAATCAATTTTACTCTTTATTCAACTCCTTTTTACCCCATGTATAATAAATCCTTACCCAATGATTTTTAGTTAGATATAGGTCCCAATGATCACATAATTAAATTCATACCCATGTCTTATATAAGACTATAAGAAATAGATTATATTATAATCCATCAAATGAAATAGGATTCCAAAACATTTAATCAAAAAATAACATATGGAAAAGGTGTTGGATTCTTGAAAATTCATCATTTAAATATTGAATAACCCTTATTAACAAGTGGGTTTTATAATAAATTTATATTTGCATAACCTTTGGGAGAGAACCATATTTCAAATAAAGCATGAAATCATAAACATAAACCATTTAGAGAAATACAAAAAATTCAATACTTGGATAATATCCCTACAAAGGTATAGGTAAAAAATTATTTTATATTTAGAATTATTTTTCAAAAACTATTGTAGAATTACTTATAGAAAAAAACATTTTTTTATAAAATAATTATTAAACATTAAAATTCAGAAAATATTTTTGAAATACTATTCTTTAATAATTAAAATTGGAGATTATAAAAGATGATTTAAAAAAGTAGAACATTTCATGAGAAAAATATCCTTTCCACTTTGAAAACCAATTTTTCAAACATAAAATATTTTGAAAAAACAAAATCTTTGAATATAACCTTGAAAACATAAAAAGGAATATTTAAAGATCAATTAAAATTTTTACAGAAAATAAACATTCCTATTGAAAAAAAACATTTTAGAATATAGAAAAAATGTAGAAATAATTTTTTTAAATAAACATTAAAATATATGAAGGAAGTTACAAAGAATATAATGGTTATCAAGGGGGTAAATGTTATTATGATAAACATGATAAAATAATTATTTCATTCACAATTTTGGAAAAATCCCAATGGTAATTGTTTTAATATGATATGAATATTCCATTCAATAAATATAAAAAAAAGATAATTGAGTAAAATATTAATTAATAAATCATTTTAATAATGTTACAAATCATTTGGATTTTATTTTTGGAAAACATGTTTGTTAAAGAGATAGGGATTTCGATCGTAGAGTGAAATAAAAATGATTTTTCATAGAATTATTATTTTAATGTTTTAGTACATAAAGAGAGTAAAATTATTGAAAAAATTACTCTAATGAAATAAAAATATGATAAAGATACTCATTATTTTTTTACTGATTATAATGTTCTAACATTTTAAGCATAATCATAAACAATTCTGATAAGCAATGAGATTATAACGTAAATCTCTATCAACTTTAGAAACTTTGATTCATAATACCCATGAAAAATAACATTACATTAAACCTATAATAGTATGTATATATGGATACTCATGATATTAAATTTCAAATTTATTTTATATATTCATCATAATATAATATATGTGCATACCGAAACTTACATCTCAAATAAGGAAAATTGAGACAACAATCGCTTGACTCTTTGGTATCATTTGTACCGTAAACCACATTAATGATAAATCATCGAATGGATATGTATTTGAATATAATTTTATTTCTAATAATCATAAAATATATTCAATTTTATTAATTGTACCACATAAAATAAACACAATGTGAATAAGGATTGTGTCTCGAAAAAAAAGTAAGACAGAATTCCCATACCATAAGTCTTGACGACCTTTATAAATGTTGGATACTCTTATATATTAAATATATTTAACTATAAATATATTAAAAACAATATATATATAATATAATGTAGGATTTTCTTGTATCCATTTATTTGTTTTTTAAAAAATTACCTGTTGAAGTCAAATTTTGGGAATTAACTACTCGTTTTTTCATTATATTTTTGTTTTTTTATTTTTGGACCTCTTAATTTGATCATGGTTAAATCAGATCCAAAATATTTACCATTTTATAAACAACATATATATTCATTATATTTTTTTTATTGAAATCTATAAGAGATATATAATATAAATGATCAACACCATTCAGGGAAGGATTATGTCGAATGTACGCATGAACGTTGATTCAATTTTCTAAAAATATAATGTATATAAATAATATATTATATCGCTATTGAATAATAACTATTATTTAATATATAGAATTTATATTTACTTAATTTATCCTTACTACCTTCTATGTAACTCGTACGAAAAAATGAATCACAATGCTTTATGATGTGGTTGTCTGCCCTATACACGAGTGATATTATCGTATCCCCCATGTAATCCAAAATGATAAGGTACATGTAATTTAAGGAATTTATAAGTATATAAATGTCACATATATCGTATAAATATTATTAATCCATAATTATATACATCTTTTATTTGTGGTAATGAAAAAATAACAACATTAGTTTTGAGGCGGTATTATCCCTTTCACATGATCAATAGTAAAAAATACCATTTACTGGATGAGTTATTAAATTAAAATTCTAAAATGATAGTATATAAGATATTATATTTTTATTATATTTTTTTATTAAATCAATTTTTTGGTTTAAAAATAATAATGATTAATAATAATATTAGTGAAGACAATTACCTTCTTTAAGAAGCACCTATGTTGGATCTCTTATTAATGACCCCACGTGTTGGAGTTTAGGGAGAACCATAAACTCTAGAAAATTGAAAATTATATTGGTGATGTATTTTTGATTTCAATGGAAAACTATATTGCCTGATATTTGTGAGTAATTGAAGGGTGGTGGTATTATTTTATATGTAGGGGAAAGAAATCCACTTGAAAACAATATAGAAATTTCCCAAAATATTCCAAAATAATTAAGTCATATAAATGAATTAATATTAAAAATGAAAACATTTTCTAAATTTAAAAGATTAGATTGAAATATTTCTATAAAATTGAAATTTTCAAGTGATATGGTCATTTTAACCATTGTATTTATAGTTTCTCCACATGGTAAACTAATATTTAATGTAACTATGGTATTTAATTTTTACCCTATTTACTATTCATTATTGTCATAAAATATTATAACCTTAGAAGAAAATATAAGTTATGATTATTATAAATTTTGAATCTATTTTTCCAAATACCATTAACATATGAGATAAGACTACTATTTAGATAAATAATATTTTTAAAAGTGATTTGATTAATTTATTATCATAAAACACATTCGTGATTATAAAAATAGTTTTTTGGTAGAATATTTTACTTATTTTATTATATTTTATATCTTTATTTCAAATTAATTGAACACTAAATAATTAATTATATCTATATTTATATATATAATATTTTAATAATTTATTTAATCATATTCGTACACACTATTTTTATGACTATGTGATAACTAAAAAATTAAATTACAATATATTTACAGTACTTCAAGTTTCATTTAATTGTGGTGTTTTATGTAATGAAACCTAAGAACAATGATTCATGTAACACAAGCTAAACTCATTGTTACATGTAATGCAACCTGAACTCACTAATATATGTCATGTAAAATTTTAAAAATATTAAATTAATTTAAATAAATAGTTCATAAAATCTAAGTGTGTTACATTATTACCCCCTTAAAATGAATTTCAGCCTCAAAATTAATCCCCATTGTTACTAAAACTATAGATACATCTTCCTCATTAAATCCTCATTTTTTGCTCTCAGCTTCCTAAAGATTGTGGTTTATCCATAAAACATTTACTATGTGAGTGGTCTTATTTTTTAGAACATTAACTATTCAGTTTTATAATCTCTACGAGTTTAATCTCATAAGTAATATCATGATCCAACATTTTGACCTTTTAATATTATACATGTTATGGATTAAGTATGTACATCCTCGAGGGAGATAAATGAATTAAATCATGAACATATGAAAGGATTGATGGAAGTTCCAATATATATTCTAATATTTGAATATGATCAATAATTTCAAAGGGACCTATATAACTATGTATTAGATATCCTTTATATCAAAATCAAAAAATAATAATTTAATTTTTCATTGATCAGTTTGTACTTAATCTCTTAATCCATAAAATAAAGATGAATTTTGTTAAAGCATGTGTAACAAATGAGTAACTAGATCCATAATTGATACATATGTCTATAAATCTATCATCCATTATAAAAATGGTTAAATCATTTATTAAATATGTATTAATCTTCATATGATGAACTAAAACATTAATCTCTAAAACCACATCCAATTTTCAATGTAAATTATTACATAAATGGTTAACCTTATGAACACTCCAAAATATTAAAATCATAAAATTTATAAAAAAGTCACCAAATCTCAAAAATGAAAATATCATTAATCACCCAGATAACAAAAAGAAGCTCTTAATTATAACATACCATATACAAGAATAACATTGTAATATATTTTTTTATTCAGGTAAATAAAATTAATTACCCTAAAATATTATAGGAAATGTATATACTTCCATATTCCTTGAAGAAAACCATATATTATTATATATAATACATAAATAGAAATATTTGGTCAACTCGATCAAAGATAACATATTCCACTTTTTTCATAAATCATTATTCATTTGCAAGGTCATAAATACTTTATAATTTACATTATTCATATCATCAAACTTTTTATCCAAACTAAACCCCATTTTCTCAACATCCTAAACATATCATCTTTCATGTTCCGTGAATCAAAATAACACATTTCCATTAAATCACTTTTCTAGGACATTAGAACAATTAAACATATTTATTCAAATGATTATGAAAAACCTTATAATAAACAATCATTGTATAATTATTGATTCATATAAAATAATTCATGAATTCAAATACATAAATAATTCCATCATAACACATATTTTTCAAACCCTTAATATGATTCAATATCTCAATCCATAATAAATATTTCATAAAATTTTTAAATAGTAACCATGTCATTACATTCATAATCCAAAATTTAATCATGCCCCTCAATTTTATCACAAACAATATTGATGAAACAGAAAACACAGTTTATAAGTGATCTATTGTCTCTTCATCATAAATAATGTAATTATTACTCATACATCCTTGATAATTTCTGTAATTTTATCCCCCTCTTGGAGATAAATTTTCATATTGTCCATATATCCAATATTTATAAACATTATTCATTGATAATACTTTATGGGGAAAAATATTTTCGTCCATTGAGTTAAAGGAATGATTTTTTTTAATTGAAAATTGCATGCTCTATTTTCTTCTCCACACATAAAACATATTATCATTACTTTTATACATTCCATAGATTTAGCCTTACAACATTCATTACAAAACTAAATCATCATTACTCTATGGTCTCTACCACCCATACACTCATGAAACTCAATCTTTATCTTCTTCGGTGAGTCTAATAGAATATTAAATTGGAATTTAATAACAATGTATCATTTTAACTAACTAGGAATAATCATAATATCCTATACTCCCATAATCATACTACTTGGTTAATTATATACATGTATCTTATCACATGAAACTTTAATCAATATCATTCTAGTTTTTGAAAATTAGTAAAAAAATAATAGTGTGAAAAATAATAATCATAGTGGTAAACAAAATAATCATGAAAAAAATTACACAGTTTCTATATAATGACACATTGACTTCAATATATGAGTTTGTAGGTATAACTATAGAGATTATTGATTATCATCTACCCAAATCCTCTTCGACGGGTTGTAAATATTTTGTTAATTTATGAAAACACTTTTATGGGAGTGTCAAACAAGGACTCAAAAATGATATTTTTCATGAACCATATGATGATCAACTATAGATCAATGATCCCTTTATAGTATTTTTACCCTTATGTACCACTATTATTGAGCTATATTTTCTTATATTATCCAGATAGGGTTATAATTTCATGGAAACCATAGTATTTATCATTTTAATAAATTAATGGGATTTTTTTACTTTGAATCATGCATAGGATTATCCATAGACATATGACTATTAATATCATTGGAAACATCCCTAGATATCTAAATATTGATTTACCATCCTTGATTAAAAAGGTAAACAAAACCACTCCTCTGGTTCAAACTATCATGACCATGGAGTTTCATAGATATATATATTAATTTTTTTATGTATATTCTCTACATTACATATACACGTGCCAAACGATTCTAATGGAATAGTTATTTTTGAAACTTTTCACCAAAATAATATTATATAATTAAATTCCATCAAAAATATATTTAATGTGTTCCTATATAGTAATATTATTATACATAACCTAATTAAAATAATTCATTTGGACCAGAGAAATCAAAAAATAAGAAAAGGTGTGCTAAAATGCTCATTTCGAGTAAACAAGGGATATAAATAATCATAAAATTAGTATAAGGTTATGAGAACATGAGACTAACACATTAAAACAATACACTTCATATAAAATATCCTAACATCGTGTCAATTTATAACGAATGGAAATTTATAAGACAAGAATAAAAAAATTAACATAATCTAGGAAAGGATAATATTTCTACAAGAAATGTCATTTTGGAAAAGGAATAAGAATATAATAAAATTTATATATTATCTAAGGCTCACTGTAAATGATATTATAGGAATGGTTTCACTCACCAAAAAATCATCGATATCCAGGATCAATCCCTAGATCGTCATAACTGACATAGTCTATTACTAAACTGGGATAGCACTTCATTCCAGTTCTACATTTATCCTGAGATATAAATCAGTACCCAATTCAATGGATGGTAATTTAGTTACCACCTATCAAAAAATGATAATCATGTT